>LR738712.1:583258774-583386489 GCA_902687465.1 Secale cereale
GGGGGGGGGGGGGGGGGGGGGCGCCTGGGCCCCCCGAGGCTCCTCCAATGCCCCCCTTTGGCATATATTTAAACTTTAAAGCGTCTCCCGAAACCCTCGAGGGAGGAACTCTTTTCGCGATCTCATCTCTGTTCCGCCGCCGCCGCCGCTTCCAAGATCGGGAGCACCAGGAGAGCTCTTCCCGGCACCCTGCCGGAGGGGAGGATCACCACTGGGAGCCTCTCCACCACCATGGACGCCTCCCGGATGAGTTGTGAGTAGTCTCCCTTGGACCATGAGTCCATGACCAGTAGCTATGTGATGTTCTCCTCCCGTTCTTGTGCTTCACTAATTATCCCTCGTGAGCTGCCCTACATGATAGAGGCACATATGTAATCCTTATGCTGTTGCTATGATGAGTTTGCTGGGATCCGATGGATTATGAGATTATGTTCAGATTGTGCTTGAGTAATATATTTGATCTACCTCTTTTATATTTATGTTCGTAAGTAATTCTTGCATGTTCTCCGTTGTTATTTATTGCTTTGGCCAAGTAATAGGTAGTGACTCCAAGAGGGAACGTTATGCTTGATTGTGGGTTCATGCCCCTCGATGACTAGTTTGAGTGACAGAAACATGAGTCTAGGGGATGTGCTGTTGCCACAAGGGGGAAAACAACGGTGCTTGTGCCCGCGGGTGCAAGGATTGTTTACTTGACGCAAAGTTCTTTTAATGCAGTTGTCTGTTGCATTGAGTTTACACTATGGGTGGGACTCGCAACTTAATACCAGCGAGATGTTCTAGATAGATATCTCAAGGTGGATGATTAGTAGTAGATATTGATGGATTTCGGTCTACTTACTTTGGCGTACCGCCCATGCTTTGAACCTCAACCTTTCTTGCAATGTAATCAGCATTGGTTTGCGCACATGGTCCTGTCAATTGCCCAGCTGTAATTCGTTTACCTCACATAGCTGTTTTATCGTCTTTTGGGAGAGAGACATCACTAGTGAACATCATGAGACTCCGGTCCATATTACCATCATTGATCACATCCGCTATTTACTTTTCGCTATTATTTACTATTGCAATCATATCTATCACTACTATCACTTGCGTTTAATCCTTTGTGAACTACAAGGCCGGAGGGATTGACAACCTCTCTGTACTCGTTGGGAGCAAAGTTATTTGTATCTGTGTGCAGGTCCACGTTGATTGCTAATATCTGGCGCCGTAGCAGTTGACACCTTCTTGTTGAACCTAGGAGTCTCTGGGGATTCAATCCTTGGTATCTTTGCCAAGGGAAAAACTTCCGCAACACTACATCTCACACCTTCCACTTGGGGGTAACCAACGAGGGGCGAGAAGCCTAGCACACCCCCACCTAACGGCAACCCTCATCCACAATTTGGACCCGACCTCACGTCCGAACAGCTTTACCAGCAACAGGTGCACAACTGGTTGGTTTAGAACGACGCCCCCGCTGCTGGAGATGCTAACCAGGGCATTGGTCCTGGATAGAACAACGCTGCCTGGGGTGCCTGGCCTGTTCCACCTACACCTCCTCTGCCACCGCTTCCTCCTCACTGGGTGAATTACGAGGCCTGGCTTGCTGCGCAAGGCTTAACTGTCCAACATGGTATTGCCCCTGAAGACAATTTGACTGATAATGCTATGGAAGCCTGGAATGACACTTTCTCTGCCTCTGATGATAGTTCTGACGACTCTGCACTGATTTTGGTCCCTCTGTGTGCACCTGTATACCAGCAACATACTGCTCCTTCCTTTGTTACTATCTCTGTGGCTCTGCACCATCGTGGTATTCTGTTTGGGCTGTCAGCTGAGGGTTCTGAACTGATCAACTTGTTGTTGAATGATCCCATTCCCCGCCAGCAGCTCAATACTTACATTTTTCATACACTTCGTCCCATGATTGCTGCCATCGGTCCGTGGAGTGCTGGATACGGATTAAGGCCTCACAACATGGATCTTGAGGTCATCGTGTCATCTGATGCTTCTGGGATTAGTTTCTCCCACTGCCACACTATACCCAATGTGGCTTCCTCTGTGACTATTGAAGAAATCAATGACGAGCCTTCGCAGAACACTATGCCAGACCAGCAGAACTAGATGGAAGTTGTGTCTGCCGCTCCTAATATGTCACCTGCTAGCCCAGGGCTTGATTCTAGCCCGCTTTCTAACAGAATTGCTTCTGGCCCACCTGGACTGGCTGCTGTCAATGCCATCTCCCTGCCGTCCGGCCCTGTGATCATTCGTGGTCGTCATACCCGTCCTCCTGCACCCATCTCCACTACTCAGGTGCGCCGCAGCAGCCGCTCCAACAAGTACAATGGCTTCAAGACGCAGGAGGTAACTAACGCCCGCACTGTGATCTCTCGAGTTAAACCTCGGGTGGTACCATCGATTGGTTCCTCGTCTTCTACTGTGGCTTCCCAGGATGAGATTTTACTGCCCACCCCAATACAAGTGCTTCAAGAGATTGGCATCAATAGGTGCGCGGTCCCTCCGGCGGAAATGTCTGAAGCCATTCTCAATGCTGCACCATCTTCAGTTCAGGCTGTGTCTCCGGAGCTGGCCACCGTTTTAACGGAGCCTGAGGGCGAGTCTGCTGCTCCTAGGGCTTAATTCCTTGCTTTCTACATGCCTCCTTTGATCAGCTGGAATGTCCTCTGCTGGAATATCCGTGGTCTCAACTCGGATGATAAGCAACTTGCTCTGAATAACGCGGTCCGGTCGAGTGGCTGTTCGGTTATTTGTCTGCAGGAGACTAAAAATACTACTTTTGATTTAGCGTTTATTAAGTCTTGCTGTCCCAGACAATTCGATAAATTTGCTTTTGTTCCCTCTCAAGGGGCCTCGGGGGGTTTAGTTACAATATGGAAAAGCTCTGCCTTCTCTGGTGATGTCATATTTTCATCTGAGTTTGCCCTGGTTATTAATTTCACGAGCACTTTATCAGCTCAATCATGGTCTCTGGCCAACATTTATGGGCCATGCTCGGGTGATGCTCGTTTAACGTTTACAAATTGGCTTTATGACCTTGACATCCACCCCACGCAAGACTGGCTTCTACTCGGAGATTTCCACTATATCAAAGCACCTGACAATCGCAAGAAACCTGGGGGCTGCCCAAATGAAATGTGCACGTTTAATGATATAATCCGCAAGCTGAGTTTAATTGAACTACCCATAAAAGGTCGATCATATACCTGGAGCAATATGCAGCAAGACCCCCTTCTGGAACAGTTAGATTGGTTCTTCACCTCGCTCCATTGGACTAATGCTACCCTAACACCATGGTTAAATCCCTCGGTAAGCCTGTCGCTGACCACGTGCCCTGTCTGGTTTCCATCCAAACCACTATACCTTGCAGCAAAAAAATTAGATTCGAACCCTACTGGATTTTGCACCCTGGCTTCAATGACATAGTTCACGAGGTTTGGAACAGACCTGTTAGATCTCATAATGCTGCGACTGTCCTTTGCCGTAAGTTCAAAGCGCTTCGATGTGCCCTAAAAAATTGGAGTAAAAACATCTCTTGCCTCTCGGTTGCCATCACCAACTGTAATGAGACCTTGGCGCAATTAGATGAGCTTGAAAACAATAGAGTTTTGACAATACCTGAGATGAATTTCCGCAACATACTTAAGAAACACCTCTTGCGCCTTCTCAATGATCAAAACCTGTATTGGAAGAAACGTTGTACCATCCGTTTGATCAAATTCGGAGACGAAAATACAAAGTTCTTCCAAGCTATTGCCACTGAACGGTTTAGACGCAACAACATTGCTAGCTTCAGAAATGACGTGGGGGAAACTGTAGATGATCATGTTGGAAAAGAGGCTCTACTCTTTCAAACCTATACTGACCGCCTGGGTACCTCTCGACCAACTGAAATGAGGATTAATCTCCCTGATATCATACAACGTCATGCTAACCTAGACCACCTGACTGATCCATTCACACATACTAAAATTAACGAGGTGATTAAAGATATGCCTTCTGACCGAGCACCTGGTCCGGATGGTTTTAGTGGAGCATTTCTTAAAGCGTGCTGGCCTCTGATCAAGCATGATTTATATTCAATGTGTGACCAATTTCACGAAGGCAATCTTGACCTCACAAGCATAAATGATGGCCTGATTACTCTGATCCCAAAAACAAACTCCCCTGAAACGGTGAATGACTATAGGCCGATCACACTCCTCAACTGCTGTCTAAAGCTGATTACCAAACTCCTTGCCAATCGGTTACAACGTGTCATCCTACAAATAGTTCACAAAAACCAATACGGTTTCATCAAAGGGCGTAGGATCCAAGACTCTCTTGCCTGGGCCTTCCAATACATTCATCAATGTCAAGCCTCGAAGCGAGAGATTATTCTTCTTAAGTTGGATTTCACCAAGGCTTTCGACACGGTCGATCACGCCCCCATGCTTAACATCATGAAACACATGGGCTTCAACGACAAGTGGCTGTCTTGGATTGATTGTATTTTTTCTTCTCGCAGATCTTCTGCGTTGCTTAACGGGGTTCCTGGCCGCCAGTTCCATTGTTGTACTGGAGTACGCCAGGGTGACCCGCTCTCCCCCCTGGTCTTTGTTCTTGCCGCTGACCTTCTCCAGGCTGCCATTAATGATGCCTTCCGACAAGGTCGAATCCAGCTGCCCTTCCCCTGTGCAGGTCAAGCAGAATATCTGGTGATCCAATACGCAGATGATACGATTCTAGTAATGCCAACCTACCCACAACAAGCTGCCACCATGAAAGGGATACTGACTGATTATGCTTCATCGGTTGGCTTGCGAATCAACTTTCATAAGGCCACGCTCATACCAATCAATCTCTCTGCTGAAGCAGCTGCTACCTTTGCAAATCTTTTTGGTTGCTCTCTTGGGTCGATGACGTTTACATACCTTGGACTGCCCCTTGGTACCTCCAAGCCCACGATCCTGGATCTCATGCCACTGGTATGTAGTGTTTAACGCCGTCTCACCTCCACTATTGCAATGATGTCGTATGGCGGGAAGCTCTCTTGGCTTAATGCTACTGTTACCTCGCTCCTCGTCTACGCCATGTGCACGCTTAAGTTCCCGCCAAAACTGATTGAGATGCTTGACAAGATCAGGAGGAGATGTCTTTGGATCAAGAAAACTGAACAAGGTGAGAAATGCAACTCCCTTGCCGCTTGGGAGATGGTCTGTAAGCCCAAGAAGCATGGAGGTTCGGGGTCATCAACATCAAGCTGCAAAATGAGGCCTTGCTAATGAAATCCCTCCATAAGTTTTACAACAAGATGGATATACCATGGGTGCAGCTAGTGTGGGATGCCTACTACACTGACAAGATACCGCATGTTGTGCCGCCGATCGGCTCTTTCTGGTGGCGAGACATCTTGAAGCTCACTCCAATTTTCCGTGGCATATCCCAGGTGCAAGTGGTGTCCGGCACATCTGCATTGTTTTGGAAGGATCTATGGGGATACGATGTCCTAAAAAAAACACACCCACATGCCTTCTCCTTTGCCTTGCATGAAGATATCTCCATCAAGGGGTTCTTGGTGAACACGTCGCTAGCTACGGCCTTCCACCTACCGCTCTCTCCACATGCTTTGTCTGAGGCGCGAGGTATCCAAATGCTCTCCTTACACATGAGCCCGACCACTTCTGTTAATGATGTCTGGCACTATATTTGGGGCAAGAAGGAGTAAAGATCAACATACTACTATCAGTATTTCTTCAGAGACGTGCATGCCCACCCCATCTTCAAATGTCTATGGCGTTCGCATTGCATCACGAGGATTAAAGTCTTCAGCTGGCTCTTACTGCATGAAAGGCTCAACACACGTAACATGTTGAAATGACGCCACTATGACATCGGTGATGATCACAGTTGCCTCCTCTATGGGGGCCCAGATGAAGAGACGGTGGATCACATGATTTTTACGTGTCCTTTCAGTCAAGCCTGTTGGCGACAACTAGGGATCATCTGGCCGAGTTTTGATTATCGTCTGCAACTATTACAGACCACCAAAGACACCTGGAGTGGCCCACTGTTCCTTGACATTTTCCTCGTGGCAGCTTGGAGTTTGTGGAAGGAACGAAACAACAAGCATTTTAGAAGGGTGGACCCCACCATCAACTCCTGGCTCCAGAGGTTCAAGAAAGATTTTGGCCTGCTACAGCACAGAACCAAGAGGGATCATTCTGCCCTCATAACTTCCTTCATAGTTGATCTTTGACATACAAGTAGCTCTCTGTCATACACACTTGGCCTATATTCCTATTTTCACCTCTGACCAACACCACAGCTCTCTGTGAGGTGGGTCTCCGCTGCTTGTAAATATGATGTAACTGTGTAAAGTATCTTCATTATATATGAAAACACAGTAGGAGCCTCTCCTAATGTCCATTACCTAAAAAAACAGATCAGATTACCCAAAAACTTCTTCACCACTTCTGTCTGTCCATTTGTTTGTGGATAAACAATGCTAGAAAATTTGAATTCAGTGTTGAATTGCTTCCACAAAGTGAGCCCAAATGCAGCAAGAAACTTGTTATCATTGTCTGAGACGATGGACCTTGGTACTCCATGACGTCTGACCACTTATAGAAATAATAGGTTTCCCACATGATGACCATCCATTTACTTCCGGCATGGCATGAAATGAGCCATCTTAGAGAATCTGTCCACGACCACAAATACAACATCACTTCCTCGTCTTGTTCTTGGCAAGCCCAAGACGAAGTCCATGGAGATGTCCTCCCATGGAGCAACAGGAACAGGCAAAGGCATGTATAACCCTGTGTTTTGGACTTGGCCTTTGCATGTTTGACATATGTGGCAAAGCTGAACAAACTTTCCAGCATTTCCCTTTACTTGTGGCCAAAAGTAGCGAGCTTCTAGGTTAGCAACAATCTTGTCCCATCCAAAATGGCCACTAAGATCACTTGGATGGAGTTCTCTAATTAGTTTGTCATGTAGATAACTCCTTGGGATGCACAAACAATCATTTTTCAAGAGATAGCCATCCTGCACCAATTAGTCGTCACCTAATGGCTGTCCCCTGATGTGCTTCACCCAAACATGGCCAAAGTCTTCATCATCCTCATATAACTCCTTTATTTGATACAAGCCTGGAAGTTCATCTTCAAAAGAAATCAAGAGGCATGCAGGGCGACTCAAAGCATCAGCCACTCGGTTAGTTGTCCCAGATTTATGCATGATGAGATAGTTAAACCTCTCCAGATATGCTTCCCATCTTGCTAGCATGCGGTCAACATGCTTTTGATTTCTACAATGCTTCAAGGATTGATGGTCACTATATACAATGAACTCTTTAGGCAGCAAATAAACTTCCCAAGTTTTCAAGGCTCTGAAAATGGCATACAATTTCCTGCCGATAGGTGCTCCATTTCTGTCTAGCTTCACTTAACTTCTCACTAAAGAAAGCAATGGGCTTCCTTTCTTGAGATATAACAACCCCAATGCCTACTCCACTTGCATCACACTCCAACTCAAAAGTCTTGTTGAAATCAGGTAGCACCAAGACATGAGCTTGTGATAGTTTTTGTTTAATCTCACTGAAACTACCTTCGGTGGCTTCTGTCCATTGGAACTTTCCTTTCTTCAAAAACTTGGTAATTGGTGCCATGATAGTCCTGAAATTATTCACAAATCGGCTATAGAAAGTTGCAACGCCATGAAAACTTCTTACCTTAGAAATGGTCTTCAAAGTAGGCCATTCTTGGATTGCTTTAACCTTATAATCATCAACACGAATATCGCCATATGTTATGACGAATCCTAGGAACAGAAGCTGTGTTTGTAGGAAAACACATTTCTTCAAGTTTACATAGAGCTCATTTTCCCTTAGTACTTCTAGCTGAAGGAAATATGCCCTAGAGGCAATAATAAAGTTGTTATTTATATTTCCTTATATCATGATAAATGTTTATTATTCATGCTAGAATTGTATTAACTGGAAACTTAGTACACGTGTGAATACATAGACAAAACAGAGTGTCCCTAGTATGCCTCTACTAGACTAGCTCCTTGATCAAAGATGGTTATGTTTCCTAACCATAGACATGAGTTGTCATTTGATCAATGGGATCACATCATTAGGAGAATGATGTGATGGACAAGACCCATCTGTTAGCTTAGCAACTTGATCGTTTACTTTTATTGCTATTGCTTTCTTCATGACTTGTACATGTTCCTATGACTATGAGATTATGCAACACCCGAATACCGGAGGAACACCTTGTGTGCTATCAAACATCACAACGTAACTGGGTGATTATAAAGATGCTCTACAAGTGTCTCCGAAGGTGTTTGTGGTGTTGGCATAGATCAAGATTGGGATTTGTCACTCCGAGTGTGAGGGAGGTATCTCTGGGCCCTCTCGGTAATACACATCATAATAAGCCTTGCAAGCATATGACTAATGAGTTAGTCATGAGGTGATGTGTTACGGAACGAGTAAAGAGACTTGCCGGTAACGAGATTAACTAGGAATAGTGATACCGACGATTGAATCTCGGGCGAGTAACATACCGATGACAAAGGGAACAACGTATGTTGTTATGCGGTTCGACCGATAAAGATCTTCGTAAAATATGTAGGAGCCAATATGGGCATCCCGGTTCCGCTATTGGTTAGTGACCGGAGAGATGTCTCGGTCATGTCTACATAGTTCTCGAACCCGTAGGGTCCGCACGCTTAAACGTTCATTGACGATATAGTATTTAATGAGTTATGCATGTTGGTGACCGAATGTTATTCGGAGTCTTGGATGTGATCACGGACATGACGAGGAACCCCGAATTGGTCCGGAGATAAAGATTAATATATGGGATAATAGTGTTTGACCTCCGGAAGGGTTTCGGAATTCACCGGAAGGGGTTCCGGATGTTTCCCGAAATGTTTGGGTACGAGAACACTTTATTTGGGCCAAAGGGGAAAGCTCACAAGGTTTTTGGAAAGCACAAAAGGAAGTTTTGCGGAGTCCAGGGGCCAGACGCCAGGGTCCCTGGCGTCTGGGCCCAGACGCCGGGAACCCTGGCGTCTGGCCCCGGAGTCCTAGAAGGCCTCTTGCCTTTCGGGTGAAACCGACTTTGTGGAGGCTTTTACTCCAAGTTTCGACCCCAAGGCTCAACATATAAATAGAGGGGTAGGGCTAGCACCCAAGACACATCAAGATACACCAAGCCGTGTGCCGGCAACCCCGACCCTCTAGTTTATCCTCCGTCTAGTTTCTGTAGTGCTTGGCGAAGCCCTGCAGAGATTGTTCTTCATCAACAACCGTCACCACACCGTCGTGCTGCCGGAACTCATCTACTACTTCGCCCGTCTTGCTGGGTCAAGAAGGCGAGGACGTCATCGAGCTGAATGTGTGCTGAACGCGGAGGTGCCGTATGTTCGGTACTAGATCGGGACAGATCGTGAAGGTGTACGACTACATCAACCGCGTTGATAAACGCTTCCGCTTTCGGTCTACGAGGGTACGTAGACATACTCTCTCCTCTCGTTGCTATGCATCTAGTAGATAGATCTTGCATGATCGTAGGAAATTTTGAAATACTACGTTCCCCAAGAGTGGTATCAGAGCCAGGTCTATGCGTAGATGATATGCACGAGCAGAACACAAGTGAGTTGTGGACAATACTAGTCATACTGCTTACCGACATGTCATACTTTGATTCGGCGGTATTGTTGGATGAAGCAGCCTAGCCCAACATTACGCATACGCTTACGCGAGACTGGTTCTACCGACGTGCTTCGCACACAGGTGGCTGGCTGTGACGCCCCCGATTTGCCCGTACACTAATCAAGCACGCAAATGTGTACGACCAAGATCATGGACTCACTTGAAGATATCACAACACAACTCCAGACACAAATTAAAATAATACAAGCTTTACATTACAAGCCAGGGGCCTCGAGTGCTCGAATACATAAGCTCGAAAACACAAGAGTCAGCGGAAGCAAAAATATCTGAGTACAGACATAAGTTAAACAAGTTTGCCTTAAGAAGGCTAGCACAAATATAGCAACGATCGAAAAGGCAAGGCCTCCTGCCTGGGACCTCCTAACTACTCCTCGAAGCCGAACTCCATGTAGAAACTGTTGGGTAACGTAGTATTTAAAATTTTTCCTACGATCACGCAAGATCTATCTACCAGATGCATAGCAACGAGAGGGGAGAGTGAGTCTACGTACCCTCGTAGACCGAAAGCGGAAGCGTTAGAACAACGCGGTTGATGTAGTCGTACGTCTTCACGGCCCGACCGATCAAGCACCGAAACTACGGCACCTCCGAGTTCTAGCACACGTTCAGCTCGATGACGTCCCTCGAACTCCGATCCAGCCGAGTGTCGAGGGAGAGTTCCGTCAGCACGACGGCGTGGTGACGATCTTGATGTTCTACCGTCGCAGGGCTTCGCCTAAGCACCGCTACAATATTTATCGAGGAGAACTATGGTGGAGGGGGGCACCGCACACGGCTAAGAGATCAAGAGATCAATTGTTGTGTCTAGAGGTGCCCCCCTGCCCCCGTATATAAAGGAGGGAGGGAGAGGCCGGCCCTAGAAGGGGCGCACCAAGTGTGGGGAGTCCTACTAGGACTCCCAAGTCCTAGTAGGATTCCCCTTTCCTTTCCGGAGTAGGAGAGAAGGAAAGAGGGGGAGAGGGAGAAGGAAAAGGGGGCTGCACCCCTTGTCCAATTCGGACCAGAAGGGGGCCACGCGCCTCCTTCCTTTTGGCCTCTCTCCTCTATTCCCGTAACTCCCCGGTACTCCGAAAATACCCGAATCACTCGGAACCTTTCCGATGTCCGAATATAGTCGTCCAATATATCGATTTTTACGTCTCGACCATTTCGAGACTCCTCGTCATGTCCCCGATCTCATCCGGGACTCCGAACTCCTTCGGTACATCAAAACTCATAAACTCATAATAAAACTGTCATCGAAACCTTAAGCGTGCGGACCCTACGGGTTCGAGAACTATGTAGACATGACCGAGACACGTCTCCGGTCAATAACCAATAGCGGAACCTGGATGCTCATATTGGCTCCCACATAGTCTACAAAGATCTTTATCGGTCAAACCGCATAACAACATTCGTTGTTCCCTTTGTCATCGGTATGTTACTAGCCCGAGATTCGATCGTCGGTATCTCAATACCTAGTTCAATCTCGTTACCGGCAAGTCTCTTTACTCATTCCGTAATACATCATCCCGCAACTAACTCATTAGCTGCAATGCTTGCAAGGCTTATAGTGATGTGCATTACCGAGTGGGCCCAGAGATACCTCTCCGACAATCGGAGTGACAAATCCTAATCTCGAAATACGCCAACCCAACAAGTACCTTTGGGGACACCTGTAGAGTACCTTTATAATCACCCAGTTACGTTGTGACGTTTGGTAGCACACAAAGTGTTCCTCCGGTATTCGGGAGTTGCATAATCTCATAGTCATAGGAACATGTATAAGTCATGAAGAAAGCAATAGCAATAAAACTAAACGATCAAGTTGCTAAGCTAACGGATGGGTCTTGTCCATCACATCATTCTCCTAATGATGTGACCCCGTTGATCAAATGACAACTCATGTCTATGGCTAGGAAACATAACCATCTTTGATCAATGAGCTAGTCTAGTAGAGGCATACTAGGGACACTCTGTTTTGTCTATGTATTCACACATGTACTAAGTTTCCAGTTAATACAATTCTAGCACGAATAATAAACATTTATCATGATATAAGGAAATAAATAATAACTTTATTATTGCCTCTAGGGCATATTTCCTTCAGTCTCCCACTTGCACTAGAGTCAATAATCTAGATCACATCACCATGTGATTAACACCAATAGTTCACATCACCATGTGACTAACACCCATAGTTCTCATCGCCATGCGACCAATACCCAAAAGGGTTTACTAGAGTCAACAATCTAGTTCACATCGCCATGTGATTAATACCCAAAGAGTACTAAGGTGTGATCATGTTTTGCTTCGTGAGAGAAGTTTAGTCAGCGGGTCTGTTATATTCAGATCCGTATGTATTTTGCAGATTTCTATGTCTACAATGCTCTGCATGGAGCTACTCTAGCTAATTGCTCCCACTTTCAATACGCATCCAGATTGATACTTAGAGTCATCTGGATTTAGTGTCAAAGCTTGCATCAGCGTAACCCTTTACGACGAACTCTTTATCACCTCCATAATCGAGAAACATTTCCTTAGTCATCCAGTTACTAAGGATAATTTTGACCGCTGTACAGTGATCTACTCCTGGATCACTATTGTACCTCCTTGTCAAACTTATGGCAAGGTACACTAAATGTTTGGTACACAGCATGGCATACTTTATAGAACCTATGGCTGAGGCACAGGGAATGACTTTCATTATCTCTATATTTTTCTGCCGTGGTTTGGCTTTGAGTCTTACTCAACTTCACACCTTACAAGTCAGGCAAGAACTCCTTCTTTGACTGATACATTTTGAACTACTTCAAAATCTTATCAAGGTATGTACTTATCGAAAGTCTTATCAAGCGTCTTGATCTATCTCTATAGATCTTGATGCTCAATTTGTAAGCGGCTTCACCAAGGTCTCTCTTTGAAAAACTCCTTTCAAACACTCCTTTATGCTTTCCAGAAAATTCTACATCATTTCCGATCGACAATATGTCATTCACATATACTTATCAGAAAGGTTGTAGTGCTCCCACTCACTTCTTGTAAATACAGGCTTCACCGCAAGTCTGTATAAATCTATATGCTTTGATCAACTTATCAAAGCGTATATTCCAACTCCGAGATGCTTGCACCAGTCCATAGATGAATCGTTGGAGCTTGCACAATTTTCTAGCACCTTTAGGATTGACAAAACCTTCTGGTTGCATCATATACAATTCTTCTTTAATAAATCCATTAAAGAATGCAGTTTTGTTATCCATTTGCCAGATTTCATAAATGCGGCAATTGCTAACATGATTCGGACAGACTTAAGCATCGCTACGGGTGAGAAAGTCTCATCGTAGTCAACTCTTTGAACTTGTCGAAAACCTTTCGCAACAAGTCGAGCTTTGTAAACAGTAACATTACCATCAGCGTCGGTCTTCCTCTTGAAGATCCATTTATTTTCGATGGCTTGCCGATCATCGGGCAAGTCAACCAAAGTCCACACTTTGTTCTTATACATGGATCCATCTCAGATTTCATGGCCTCAAGCCATTTTGCGGAATCTGGGCTCATCATCGCTTCCTCATAGTTCGCAGGTTCATCATGGTCTAGTAACATGACTTCCAGAACTGGGTTGCCGTACCACTCTGGTGCGGAACGTACTCTGGTTGATCTACGACATTCAGCAAAAACTTGATCTGAAGTTTCATGATCATCATCATTAGCTTCCTCACTAATTGGTGTAGGAATCACTGGAACTAGTTTCCGTGATGTTCCACTTTCCAATTCGGGAGAAGGTACAATTACCTCATCAAGTTCTACTTTCCTCCCACTCACTTCTTTCGAGAGAAACTCCTTCTCTAGAAAGGATCCACTTTTAGCAACAAAGACCTTGCCTTAGGATCTGTGATAGAAGGTGTACCCAACAGTTTCTTTTTGGGTATCCTATGAAGATTTACTTCTCCGATTTGGGTTCGAGCTTATCATGTTGAAACTTTTTCACATAAGCATCGCAGTGCCAAACTTAAAGAAATGATAGCTTAGGTTTCTCGTTAAACCACAGTTCATACGGTGTCATCTCCACGGATTTAGATGGTGCCCTATTTAACGTGAATGTAGCTGTCTCTAATGCATAACCCCAAAAGCGATAGTAGTAGATCGGTAAGAGACATCATCGATCGCACCATATCTAATAAAGTACGGTTATGATGTTCGGACACACCATTACACTATGGTGTTCCAGATGGCGTGAGTAGTGAAACTATTTCACATTGTTTTTACTGAAGGCTAAACTCGCTAACTCAAATATTTTACCTCTACGATCATATCGTAGAAACTCTTATTTTCTTGTTACGATGATTCTCCACTTCACTCTGAAATTCTTTGAACTTTTCAAATGTTTCAGACTTGTGCTTCATTAAGTATATATACCCATATCTGCTCAAATCATCAGTGAAGGTCAGAAAATAACGATACCCGCCGCGAGCTTCAATACTCATTGGTCCACATACATCTGTATGTATGATCTCCAACAAATCTGTTGCTCCCTCCACAGTTCCGGAGAACGGAATTTTAGTCATCTTGCCCATGAGGCATGGTTCGTAAGCACCAAGTGATTCATAATCAAGTGATTCCAAAAGTCCATCACTATGGAGTTTCTTCATGCGCTTTACACCAATATGACCTAAACGGCAGTGCCACAAATAAGTTGCACTATCATTATTAAACTTGCATCTTTTGGCTTCAATATTATGAATATGTGTATCACCACGATCGAGATCCAACAAACCATTTTCATTGGGTGTATGACCATAGAAGGTTTTATTCATGTAAACAGAACAACAATTATTCTCTAACTTACATGAATAACCGTATTGCAATAAACATGATCAAATCATATTCATGCTCAACACCAAATAACACTTATTTAGGTTCAACACTAATCCCGAAAGTATAGGGAGTGTGTGATGATGATCATATCAATCTTGGAACTACTTCCAATACACATCGTCACTTCATCCTTTAACTAGTTTCTGTTCATTATGCAACTCCCATTTCGAGTTACTACTCTTTAGCAACTGAACCAATATCAAATACCGAGGGGTTGCTATGAACACTAGTAAAATAGACATCAATAATCTGTATATCAAATATACCTTTGTTCACTTTGCCATCCTTCTTATCCGCCAAATATCTAGGGCAGTTCCACTTCTAGTGACCATTTCCTTTGCAGTAGAAGCATTTGTTTCAGGCTTGAGTTTAGCTTTGGGTTTCTTCACGGGAGTGACAACTTGCTTGTCATTCTTCTTGAAGTTCCCCTTCTATCCCTTTGCCCTTTACTTGAAACAAGTGGTCTGGTTAACCATCAACACTTGATGCTCTTTCTTGATTTCTACCTTCGCCGATTTCAGCATCGTGAAGAGCTCGGGAATTACTTTCGTCATCCCTTGCATATTATAGTTCATCACGAAGTTCTACTAACTTGGTGATAGTGTCTAGAGAACTTTGTCAATTACTATCTTATCTGGAAGATTAACTCCCACTTGATTCAAGCAATTGTACTACCCAGACAATCTGAGCACATGCTCACTGGTTGAGCTATTCTCCTCCATCTTGTAGGCAAAGTACTGTCAGAGGTCTTATACCTCTCGACACGGGCATGAGTATGAAATACTAATTTCAACTCTTGGAACATCTTATATGCTCCGTGGCATTCAAAACGTTTTTGAAGTCCTGGTTCTAAGCCGTAAAGCATGGTGCACTTAAACTATCAAGTAGTCATCTTACCGAGCTTTTGTCAAAACGTTCATAACGTCTACATCTGCTCCTGCAATAGGTCTATCACCTAGCGGTGCATTAAGGACATAATTCTCTGTGCAGCAATGAGGATAATCCTCAGATCACGGAACAATTCCGCATCATTGCTACTAACATCTTTCAACTTAGTTTTCTCTAGGAACATATAAAAAAACGTGGAGCAACATCGTGAGCTATTGATCTACAACATAGATATGCTAATACTACCAGGACTAAGTTCATGATAAATTAAAGTTCAATTTAATCGTATTACTTAAGAACTCCCACTTAGATAGACATCCCTCCGGTCATCTAAATGATCACGTGATCCAAATCAACTAAACCATGTCCGATCATCACGTGAGATGGAGTAGTTTTCAATGGTGAACATCTTATGTTGATCATATCTACTATATGATTCACGCTCGACCTTTCGGTCTCCAGTGTTCCGAGGCCATATCTGCATATGCTAGGCTCGTCAAGTTTAACCCGAGTATTCTGCGTGTGCAAAACTGGCTTACACCCGTTGTATTTGAACGTAGAGCTTATCACACCCGATCATCACGTGGTGTCTCGGCACGACGAACTTTCGCAACGGTGCATACTCAGGGAGAACACTTATACCTTGAAATTTAGTAAGGGATCATCTTATAATGCTACCGTCGTTCTAAGCAAAAATAAGAAGCATAATAAGATAAACATCACATGCAATCAAAATATGTGACATGATATGGCCATCATCATCTTGTGCTTTTGATCTCCATCTCCAAAGCACCGTCATGATCACCTTCATCACCAGCGCAACACCTTGATCTCCATCGTAGCATCGTTGTCGTCTCGCCAACTATTGCTTCTACGACTATCGCTACCGCTTAGTGATAAAGTAAAGCAATTACATGGCGATTGCATTTCATACAATAAAGCGACAACCATATGGCTCCTGCCAGTTGCCGATAACATTACAAAACATGATCATCTCATACAAAACCTTATAACTCATCATGTCTTGACCATATCACATCACAACATGCCCTGCAAAAACAAGTTAGACGTCCTCTACTTTGTTGTTGCAAGTTTTACGTGGCTGCTACGGGCTTAGCAAGAACCGTTCTTACCTACGCATACAAAAACCACAACGATGTTTCGTCAAGTATGTGCTGTTTTAACCTTCACAAGGACCGGGCGTAGTCACACTTGTTTCAGCTAAAGTGAGAGAGACAGACACCCGCCAGTCACCTTTAAGCAACGAGTGCTCGTAACGGTGAAACCAGTCTCGCGTAAGCGTACGCGTAATGTCGGTTCGGGCCGCTTCATCTCACAATACCGCCGAAGCAAAGTATGACATGCTGGTAAGCAGTATGACTAGTATCGCCCACAACTCATTGTGTTCTACTCGTGCATATCATCTACGCATAGACCTGGCTCATGATGCCACTGTTGGGTAACGTAGTATTTAAAAATTTTCCTACGATCACGCAAGATCTATCTACCAGATGCATAGCAACGAGAGGGGAGAGTGAGTCTACGTACCCTCGTAGACCGAAAGCGGAAGCGTTAGAACAACGCGGTTGATGTAGTCGTACGTCTTCACGGCCGGACCGATCAAGCACCGAAACTACGGCACCTCCGAGTTCTAGCACACGTTTAGCTCGATGACGTCCCTCGAACTACGATCCAGCCGAGTGTCGAGGGAGAGTTCCGTCAGCACGACGGCGTGGTGACGATCTTGATGTTCTACCGTCGCAGGGCTTCGCCTAAGCACCGCTACAATATTTATCGAGGAGAACTATGGTGGAGGGGGGCACCGCACACGGCTAAGAGATCAAGAGATCAATTGTTGTGTCTAGAGGTGCCCCCCTGCCCCCGTATATAAAGGAGGGAGGGAGAGGCCGGCCCTAGAAGGGGCGCGCCAAGTGTGGGGAGTCCTACTAGGAATCCCAAGTCCTAGTAGGATTCCCCTTTCCTTTCCGGAGTAGGAGAGAAGGAAAGAGGGGGAGAGGGAGAAGGAAAAGGGGGCTGCACCCCTTGTCCAATTCGGACCAGAAGGGGGCCACGCGCCTCCTTCCTTTTGGCCTCTCTCCTCTATTCCCGTAACTCCCCGGTACTTCGAAAATATCCGAATCACTCAGAACCTTTCCGATGTCCGAATATAGTCGTCCAATATATCGATTTTTACGTCTCGACCATTTCGAGACTCCTCGTCATGTCCCCGATCTCATCCGGGACTCCGAACTCCTTCGGTACATCAAAACTCATAAATTCATAATAAAACTGTCATCGAAACCTTAAGCGTGCGGACCCTACGGGTTCGAGAACTATGTAGACATGACCGAGACACGTCTCCGGTCAATAACCAATAGCGGAACCTGGATGCTCATATTGGCTCCCACATATTCTACGAAGATCTTTATCGGTTAAACCGCATAACAACATACGTTGTTCCCTTTGTCATCGGTATGTTACTAGCCCGAGATTCGATCGTCGGTATCTCAATACCTAGTTCAATCTCGTTACCGGCAAGTCTCTTTACTCGTTCCGTAATACATCATCCCGCAACTAACTCATTAGCTGCAATGCTTGCAAGGCCTATAGTGATGTGCATTACCGAGTGGGCCCAGAGATACCTCTCCGACAATCGGAGTGACAAATCCTAATCTCGAAATGCGCCAACCCAACAAGTACCTTTGGAGACACCTGTAGAGTACCTTTATAATCACCGAGTTACGTTGTGACGTTTGGTAGCACACAAAGTGTTCCTCCGGTATTCGGGAGTTGCATAATCTCATAGTCATAGGAACATGTATAAGTCATGAAGAAAGCAATAGCAATAAAACTAAACGATCAAGTTGCTAAGCTAACGGATGGGTCTTGTCCATCACATCATTCTCCTAATGATGTGACCCCGTTGATCAAATGACAACTCATGTCTATGGCTAGGAAACATAACCATCTTTGATCAATGAGCTAGTCTAGTAGAGGCATACTAGGGACACTCTGTTTTGTCTATGTATTCACACATGTACTAAGTTTCCAGTTAATACAATTCTAGCAAGAATAATAAACATTTATCATGATATAAGGAAATAAATAATAACTTTATTATTGCCTCTAGGGCATATTTCCTTCAGAAACATCATCTGATTCATCTGGCTTCTGGACTCCACCACCTGGTTGCATCAAACGAGAAGAAAGGAGAAAGGGGGGGAAAGGGGGAACAAAGCAACCGTGAGTACTCATCCAAAGTACTCGCAAGCAAGGATCTACACTACATATGCAATGATATATGTGTAAAGGGGTAATATATGTGGGATAAACTGCAAAATGCCAGAATAAGAGGGGGATAGCTAATCCAATCGGAGACTACGCTTCTAGTAACCTCCATCTTGCAGCAGAAGATGAGGGTAGCTGGAAAGTACCAAGTATCCTCGCTTCTGGCAGCCTCCGTCTTGCAGCAGTAGAAGGGAGTAGATGGTAAGTTCACCAAGTAACACGTATAGCATAATCCTACTCGGCGATCCTCCCGCACATCACCATGTGAGAGAGCAACCACCGAGTTTTATCTGGCACTGGTAATGGTGTGTTTTATTAAGTATCCAGTTCTAGTTGTCATGAGGTCAGAGTGCAACTCCGAGTCGTCCTTTTACCGAGGGACACGGCTATTCAAATAGATTAACTTCCCTGCAGGGGTGCACCACATAACCCAGCACGCTCGATCTCATTTGTCCGGACACACTTTCCAGGGTCATGCCCGCCCTCGGAAGATCAACACGTCGCAGTCCTACCTAAGCACAACAGAGAGGTCAGCACGCCGGTCTAAACCCTAAGCGCACGGGGGTCTGGGCCCATCGCCCAATGCACACCTCCACGTTGTGAGGGCGGCCGGTGAGAAGACCTAGCAACCTCCATTACTAAGGAAGTTGCGTTACACGGTCCAACCCGGCGCGCGCCGCTCAGTCGCTGACGACAAGAAGGCTTCGGCTGATACCACGACGTCGAGTGCCCATAACTATTCCCACGTAGCTGGTTAGTGCGTATAGGCCAATGGCCAGACTCAGATCAAATATCCAAACTCGTTAAGCGTGTTATTATGAAATCACCACGGACAACGACCAGGGCCAAGCCACCTCTCGATTGGGTGTCTCAACCTGCCCTGTCGCTCCGCCACAAAGATCCACTCGGGGGCCGTCGGGAACTCAGGCCCACTACTACCTGGATTTATCCAACTATCCTTTCAGCCCCCATATCGGAATCACTTGCGGGTACTCAATGAGCCGACCCGACTTTAGTCACATTATGTGTCATGTAATGTATGTATAAAGTATATACCCGTGATCACCACCCTAAGTGATCACGGCCCGATAGTATAGCATGGCAGACGGACAAGGATGTGGGGCCACTGATGGAACACTAGCATACTATACTAAGCATTTAGGATAGCAGGTAAATGTATCAACAGTAGTAGCAACAATGACAGGCTTTGAATAGGAGCTATCGAATTATCAACAGTAGCAAATCTAATGCAAGAATAAGAGAGAAGAGAATAGGCGATATCCGGTGATCAAGGGGGGTTGGCTTGCCTGGTTGCTCTGGCAAGAAGGAGGGGTCGTCGTCGACGCAGTCGATCACAGTGGCACCGTCAGCGGTCTCAGTCCCGGTGTCTATCAGAGATAAGAAGGGGAAGAAACAATAAATATAAAGCAAACATCGCACCACAAAGCACAACATGGCTATACGCGATGCTACGTGTGACCTAACGCAGTAGGAGGTGTTACCGACGAAGGGGGCAAACATCCGGGAAAGTATTCCCGGTGTTTCGCATTTTCGGACTGACGAAACGAAGAGGGAAAGTTGCAGGTTCGGTATGATAGAGGTGCGTGGCGGATGAACGGACCGCGTATTCGGATTCGTCTCATCGTTCTGAGCAACTTTCATGTACAAAGTTTTTCCATCCGAGGTACGGTTTATTTTATATGATTTTCTAAAGTTTAAAATATTTTCTGAATTTATTTAATTAATTAAGTCTAACATTATCCAGAATAGTATCTGGTGACGTCAACATGATGTCAGGGTGATGTCAGCGGGGTCAACAGTCAACTTTGACTAGTTGACTGGTCAAAGGGGCAGTGGGGCCCACTGTCATAGACTATAGCTAATTAACCTAGATTAATCAGACTAATTAGACAGGTTAATTAAGTTAAGTTAATTAACCTAATTAAATTAAATTAATTAATTAAACTTTTTATATTTTTTTAAACACACTTTTTAAAGGGCGCTGGGCCCACTGGTCGGTGGCCCAGGAGGCCACCCGGGGCGGGTTAACGGGGCTACGGGAGCGGGGCTCCGCCCAGGTGGCGCTGGCCCTGAGGAGCCCGACGGGACGAAAACTGGGCGAAGGCCGGCGAGGCGCAACGGGCGGCGCAACACTTGGCAGCGGCAGAGCGAGGAGAAGGGCGGGGCAGCTGAAGGTGGGGCGTGGCCGCGGACGGGCCAGGGGGGCGCGGCCAGCGGGGAGACGGCGAGCGTGAGGGGCGTGGTGGCGAGTGGTGGCCACGGCCACGCACGGGCATGCAGTCAAGCCATGAGCAGCGGCGGGATGGCCGTGGCCGGCTGCGGGCGGCGCCGACGTGGGTCATGGGGCGGCAGCGGTAGGCGGAGGAGCTGCCGGCAAGGGGGGGGGCGAGGAATGGGACGAGCGGGCGCCGGAGTGGCTGAGGGGCGCGGCCTAGGCCGCGGCGGCCGGAGATGGGAATCGCAGGGCGATGCTCTGGCGCCGGCAGGGGCCGGTCGTAGACGTCGCGGGGCGGCCGCCCGGTGCGGAGAGTGGTGGCGAGCGCCGCCGTGGGGAGCACAGAGGGGCGAGGCGTTCGTGTGACGCGGTGGCACGCAGTAGCAGGAGAGTGCGCAGGCGGATGGAGGGGTGCACGGGTCGGTGAGCGCGTGGGGCACGGCCGGAGCGCGCCAGAGCCAGGAGAACCGGGGAGGAGAGGAGGGGAGGGAAGGGGCTCACAGCCGCGTAAAGGAACTGGGGAGGCAAGGTGTGAGGTCGGCCGTTGGGGAGGGGGACGAGGACGGGGTGGCGATGGTGGCGGTGTCGACGGTGGTGGGGCGAGGCGGTCCGGCGGAGGAGAGCTTCCCGGCTCGAGCTGGTGGTCCACGAGGAAGAAACAGTGCGCGACACACCTCGTAGTCAAGGTCTCGGTGCTCGGGGGTGCCAGTGCCCTCGGGATCGAGCGGTGCACGGCGACGGTAGCGTCGGCGAGATGCAGAGGGAGAAAACGAGGGATGGAGAGGGGAAAAGATCTCGGGCTGACGAGGACGAGGCCGAGGTGGAGACTTATCCCCTCGGCAGCGTGGGTGGTTCGAGTGGGCCGGCCTGGCCGACCAGCTGGATGGCCAGCTGGGCCACGAGCTCACTAGGGGGGGGGGGGCTTTTATTTTATTTTATTTTTGATTTGCCTCTTTTTCCTATTTAAAAGAGCTACTGAAATATTTTTTTAAATGTGGCACTTTGCACGAAAATAGATAGGAACAAGGTGAAGTTGCATAAAAAAGTTTGGGGTCAGAAGTAGTTTGCTAAACATTTTTTTTAAATTGGAAAGGCCAATTTAATTATTGTTGGACCACAAGATAAAATCCTAGGGGCATCTTGGGAACTCAAATGAGGTTGGTTCCAACATGACAAATATCCAGGGATTATTTGCCACAGTTTGAACATTTTAGTTTTCATGTTTGGCAAATTTGAATTTTGGACTTTGATTTGAATTTGAAATTTGAACCGGTTTCGAACCAACGTGAGTTTAACAACAGTAATCGTGGTGACGTGGCACCATTACCAGAGGGTTACTGTAGCTTGATTACCTGGGCGTGACAATTCTCCTCCACTACAAGAAATCTCGTCCCGAGATTTAGGAGGTAGAATAAGGGGAGAAAGACTCGGGAAGGACAGAGCTCCAGACAAGATAGGTTCCTGGGGACTATCTCAGTGAACGTGGCATAGATGCATCTGTCGAGTTGAAATTCAAGAAAGCCATCGAGTGCAAAGTAATGAGGTGCCATTAGAAGCTTCAACCGGGTAGGCAATCGTTCGTTGCCTGAACCAGAGGGTGAAAGAGGTTCAAAGCAATGGGAATAAGTATTGTGTCTGATACCAGAACAGATGAGAAGGAAGGTGGCCCGCGAATTACATACGAAGCCAGGTGTAAAGGATACATTAGAATCCTGGTTGTAAAGAAGAGTCAGGTTTCGATCCAGTGGACCTGTGGGTTATGGGCCCACCATGTGGGTTGAAAATAGGAAGGGTGGTGACATCTCGCACAGAAAGCAAGGCATGTCAGAGGATAGTCTGTCAGTTAAGTTGGCAACAATGTCGGTACCGAGGGCGAGGGACGGAGAGAACCATTATCTTGCTCGTTGAACGAGGCGAACCAATAGGCAAAGTTCTTGTCCACCGGCAGTACGGGAATGTTATCAATAGAATCAAGGTCTTACTTATAGAGTTGTACAAGGAGGTGTTTACCTAAGCAGAGAATTATTACTGCTTAGCTTATATATATGTAGATCAAAGAAAGGTTAAACAAACAAATGGAAAGGAAGATTGTGATTACACATAATTAATAGGAGTATATCCTTCCCATGGACAAGTAGAACATGGCATACAGGTTAGGAGAGCAAGTACCCAACCATTCAGATAAAGAGGCAAGGATTAATCAAGATGTTACCCATACAACGGTGTTTGGATAACTGATCAAGAAACATTTAGCATCGGGCTTCAAATGCTCTTGTTGAAAATCGGAGTACCACCGACATGCTTTGAGATAGCATTGGCATGGTCTTGAAGCAAAGGTCGGACTTGGATACACAAAGGATTCACCAGGAACAACTTATAGAAAAAGTCTTACCATTTCCTCCTGGAAGAATGGCTATCCTTGCATAAGAAATTATAATGATGGGTCCTCCAGCCAGGGGTGCTAGGCACGACATCATATTACCGGGTCAGCAAAGGACCAACATTATAACTACTGGAAAGTTGTCCCAACCATCATATCTGACTGACATTCAGATCCGATTGGTGTCATGATACCTCAGACTCGGGATGTTCGAGAAGAAAAGGTGCAACACAAATCGACGAAATGACATGGCAAGATTCTCGGGAAATGAACTATGGGAGCGGGTTCCCGAAACAATAGTTCATCATTAAACCAAGGAGAGGATGAGGGGGTGGCTGATGGGCTCATCGACAATTCATCGAGAATTCCAAACAGATGGATTTCCACAATAATGTGAACAAGAAGATGACACTTATCAATTCAAATGATATAATGGTGTATGCTCGAGGAAAACATACACCGTTAATCATTAGTTGAAAGATGTGCCCGAAATATGACCTTAGGCAGCAAGATCAATGTTAGAGTGATGATTCAATAACCAACAGTCTAAGAACAAACTATCGATCGTTAACTTCATAGCAATAGGGTTGCTAGAAGTATAGAAATCAAGCAGCATCGTTAGCATATTGGTATCCTGGTTAAAAACAACACGGGGACCAAGGAAGAATGGTGATGGTGAGAAGTAGCATCATACCGAGAATTTATAAGAGGTGGAGCAATCCCCACAACATTCTCGACATAAAAGATAGTAATACTTCAAGGCAGAACACAACACTAGCTGGAGAGCAAGTTATATTCATAATGTGGACAAGTTTGCGATGAAAGGAAGTCAAGGGTGTTGCCGATGATAATAAAAATCATCGAGGGCAAGGAGAGTATTTCTCATCATGAACACAGTTGACATCTCGAAAGAAGTCAAAGTGCTGAAGGTGATCCGACATATTTGTTGGGGGATTTCAAGAGAATGCAATCAAACAACAACGACAACAAGCAAGGGAATGATGAAGTGGCAAGTTATAGGATCAATATATAAGATGCAAGCTTGGAACCAAAGTTGCCTTTCAAGACAAGCAACATGATGTTGAAAGCTCGATGTAAATCGTGCTCACACACTGAAGAATTCGTGCCCCAGGGAAGGACGAGGTAGCACAGTCAAAGATAGCAAGACAAGGATGCACCCGATAGTCTAGGAATGACAGATTGAGTTCAAAATTTCCCAGTAAAAATACTAGGGGTATTTGATTTGTAGTGCAGATAAATTTTACTAGTCGGTGTCCTCGGCTGACAACAACCCAGAACCCGTAGAGTGATTACGACAAGGAAAGACATTACTTCAACAAAGTTAGTAAGATGTGGAGCAATGGCAAGACATCTTCGAGATACCAGGGGGTAATACTCGAAGGTAGAACATGCTAGAAGTAGAACCGGGTCATTGACCTATGACAGTAATTACTTCAACCTTGTCAAAAATAGGCGAGGCACTGAAATGGATTCACATCAGATATGTCAGATCGGGATAGCATGGTTGAAACCAAAACTGTAAGGAATCAATTCGAGAATACCGAAAGAATCATACAGCTCGATAATCATTTTGCAAGAAGCTTCCGAGACGGTCTACATCAATTTCATGGGCATGAACACAAAGTTCAAGGTCGACTCCCACTTCTAATGCATATCATTTCATTCATCTCCCGCTTTAATAAAACTATACTGTTGGAATTTTATTTGGTAGAACACCGAAAGAGTATGACTTGTGAAATCGTTCGGGTTCTCACGGGTTACAGGAAGGCATAGGTTCAACCCATCGGGCATCTTTGTAAAATATACCACGAGTTTCAAAAATAAATATCATCATCTCAAAATTAGAGCATGTTTGTTAAAGCAGATGATACAATTTACCAATGGCATTATGTATCAGGGGAAGAACTCACGAGGTGTTTGAATATGAAGGACACTGTTGAATATCAATCCAACAATGGATCGGACGATCCACAACGGAGCCGATGTGAGTATCGGTACTCACTCAGAGGAAGAAAGAATGCAGAGGCATCAGATTCAAGAATCACCTGATTAGTCGGATGATTAAATAGAAAGAAATTATGGTTTCTCAAACGAAGGATCAGAAGCAGATGCTCTGATCAAGGATGGATAAGTTGAAAACACGTAGTTGGACGATCAATAAAGGTTTGAATTGCCGAGAACCAACTCATGTCCAGAATGACGTCTGAGCCGGAAAGATAATTTTAAAAAGGATAACCTGATGACTTCGTGCATACGCACACATTGAATCAGTAGGCTCAAAATGGCTAAGACAAGGGATATTAACGAAGACTACTAGTCATATGGAATTAACCATAATGCAAGCAGGCAAAAATTTCAAGAGTAACATGTTGCAGAGGATTTTCGAAAGATCGAAAAGTATTCCGAGGAATATTGTGAGACACATGAACAATTGAGAAGAACGGATCCTCGATAAATGTGAGGAAATAACCGTAAGGGTTTTCATGCGAAATAAAACTGCAAGATAATAACTCAAAGGATTCACGGAACAACGGAGAATATTTCGAGGAATCTTGTAACGACAAGAGCGACGAGGAATGATCATGAGAATGACGAGTACAAGCAGATATCCATAGGGATATATCGGTGGCAGTGAATTGCAAAGGCGATGACCACAAGGGTCTCGCAATGAAATATCGAGAGATATCCTCAGAATCTTCTGACGAAGCAGGTGATCTTCTGGAATGAGGGCTCTCCAGGAGAAATAGTTACGAGAACCTAGAGTCAGAGTTAGGAAAAGCTTTTAACCCGAATAGAAGAGAGATCAGAGTCCCAGAGTATAGAGGAGGACTAAAAGATCCTAATACCACCCATTGGTGTTGTGGGCCCGTAAGCCACACAACAAGTTAGTAAATTTGTTTTTCAAAGACTTGACTCAACTTCGGCCAAGGAGTTGGAAAGGGGGATTCCTACAGGCAGTCGGCTCTGATACCAACTTGTGACGCCCCCGATTTGCTCGTACACTAATTAAGCACGCAAATGTGTAAGACCAAGATCACGGACTCACTGGAAGGTATCAGAACACAACTCTAGACACAAATTAAAATAATACAAGCTTTATATTACAAGACAGGGGCCTCGAGGGCTCGAATACATAAGCTCGAATACACAAGAGTCAGTGGAAGCAAAAATATCTGAGTACAGACATAAGTTAAACAAGTTTGCCTTAAGAAGGCTAGCACAAATATAGCAACGATCGAAAAGTCAAGGCCTCCTGCCTAGGACCTCCTAACTACTCCTCGAAGCCGAACTCCACGTAGAAACATCATCGGATTCATCTGTCTTCTGGACTCCACCACCCGGTTGCATCAACCGGGAAGAAAGGAGAAAGGGGGAAAAGGGGGAACAAAGCAACCGTGAGTACTCATCCAAAGTACTCACAAGCAAGGATCTACACTACATATGCAATGATATATGTGTAAAGGGGTAATATATGTGGGCTAAACTGCAGAATGCCAGAATAAGAGGGGGATAGCTAATCCAATCGGAGACTACGCTTCTAGTAACCTCCATCTTGCAGCAGTAGAAGGGAGTAGATGGTAAGTTCACCAAGTAACACGTATAGCATAATCCTACTCGGCGATCCTCCCGCACATCACCCCGTGAGAGAGCAACCACCGAGTTATATCTGGCACTGGTAAGGGTGTGTTTTATTAAGTATCCAGTTCTAGTTGTCATGAGGTTAGAGTACAACTCTAGGTCGTCCTTTTACCGAGGGACACGGCTATTCGAATAGATTAACTTCCCTGCAGGGGTGCACCACATAACCCGGCACGCTCGATCCCATTTGGCCGGACACACTTTCCAGGGTCATGCCCGGCCTCGAAAGATCAACACGTCGCAGTCCTACCTAAGCACAACAGAGAGGTCAGCACGCCGGTCTAAACCCTAAGCGCACGGGGGTCTGGGCCCATCTCCCAATGCACACCTGCACGTTGTGAGGGCGGCCGGTGAGAAGACCTAGCAACCTCCATTACTAAGGAAGTTGCGTTACACGGTCCAACCCGGCGCACGCCGCTCAGTCGCTGACGTCAAGAAGGCTTCGGCTGATACCACGACGTCGAGTGCCCATAACTATTCCCACGTAGCTGGTTAGTGCGTATAGGCCAATGGCCAGACTCAGATCAAATATCCAAACTCGTTAAGCGTGTTATTATGAAATCACCACGGACAACGACCAGGGCCAAGCCACCTCTCGACTGGGTGTCTCAACCTGCCATGTCGCTCCGCCACAAAGATCCACTCGGGGGCTGTCGGGAACTCAGGCCCACCACTACCTGGATGGAGCCACCTGTCCTTTCAGCCCCCATATCGGAATCACTTGCGGGTACTCAATGAGCCGACCCGACTTTAGTCACATTATGTGTCATGTAATGTATGTATAAAGTATATACCCGTGATCACCACCCTAAGTGATCGCCGCCCGATAGTATAGCATGGCAGACGGACAAGGATGTGGGGCCACTGATGGAACACTAGCATCCTATACTAAGCATTTAGGATAGCAGGTAAATGTATCAACAGTAGTAGCAACAATGATAGGCTTTGAATAGGAGCTATCGAATTATCAACAGTAGCAAATCTAATTCAAGAATAAGAGAGAAGAGAATAGGCGATATCTGGTGATCAAGGGGGGTTGGCTTGCCTGGTTGCTCTGGCAAGTAGGAGGGGTCGTCGTCGACGCACTCGATCACAGTGGCACCGTCAGCGGTCTCAGTCCTGGTGTCTATCGGAGATAAGAGGGGGAAGAAACAATAAATATAAAGCAAACATCACACTACAAAGCATAACATGGCTATATGCGATGCTACGTGTGACCTAACGCGGTAGGAGGTGTTACCGAAGAAGGGGGCAAACATCCGGGAAAGTATTCCCGGTGTTTCGCGTTTTCAGACTGATGAAACGGAGGGGGAAAGTTGCAGGTTCGGTATGATAGAGGTGTGTGGCGGACAAACGGACCGCGTATTCGGATTCGTCTCGTCGTTCTGAGCAACTTTCATGTACAAAGTTTTTCCATCCGAGGTACGGTTTATTTCATATGATTTTCTAAAGTTTAAATGATTTTTTGAATTTATTTAATTAATTAAGTCTAACATTATCGAGAATAGTATCTGGTGACGTCAGCATGATGTCAGGGTGATGTCAGCGGGGTCAACAGTCAACTTTGACTAGTTGACTGGTCAATGGGGCAGTGGGGCCCATTATCATAGACTATAGCTAATTAACCTAGATTAATTAGACTAATTAGACAGGTTAATTAAGTTAAGTTAATTAACCTAATTAAATTAAATTAATTAATTAAACTTTTTTGTATATATATTTTTAAACACGTTTTTTAAAGGACGCTGGGCCCACTGGTGGCCTAGGAGGCCACCCGGGGCGGGTTAACGGGGCTACGGGAGCGGGGCTCCGCCCCGTTGGCGCTGGCCCGTGGGGAGCCTGACGGGACGAAAACCGGGCGAAGGCCGGCGAGGCGCAACGGGCGGCGCAGCACTTGGCAGCGGCGGAGCGAGGAGAAGGGCGGGACAACTGAAGGTGGGGCGTGGCCGCGGACGGGCCAGGGGGGCACTGCCAGCGGGGAGACGGCGAGCGCGAGGGGCGTGGTGGCGAGTGGTGGCCACGGCCACGCACGGGCGTGCAGCCAAGCCACGAGCAGTGGCGGGATGGCCGTGGCCGGCTGTGGGCGGCGCCGGCGTGGGTCATGGGGCGACGGCGGTAGGAGGCGGAGGAGCTGCCGGCAAGGGGGGCGAGGCACGGGGCGAGCGGGCGCCGGAGTGGTTGAGGGGCGCGGCCTAGGCCGCGGCGGCCGGAGATGGGCGTCGCGGGGCGATGCTCTGGCGCCGGCAGGGGCCGGTCGTAGACGTCGCGGGGCGGCCGGCCGGTGCGGAGAGCAGTGGCGAGCGCTGCCGTGGGGAGCGCAGAGGGGCGAGGCGTTCGTGTGACACGGCGGCACACAGTAGCAGGAGAGTGCGCAGGCGGATGGAGGGTTGCACGGGTCGGTGAGCGCGTGGGGCACGGCCGGAGCGCGCCAGAGCCAGGAGAACCGGGGAGGAGAGGAGGGGAGGGAAGGGGCTCACAGCCGCGTAGAGGAACTGGGGCGGCGAGGCGTGATGTCGGCCGTTGGGGAGGGGGACGAGGACGGGGGGGGCGATGGTGGCGGTGTCGACGGTGGTGGAGCGAGGCGATCCGGCGGAGGAGAGCTTCCCGGCTCGAGCTGGTGGTCCACGAGGAAGAAACAGTGCGCGGAACACCTCGTAGTCAAGGTCTCGGTGCTCGGGGGTGCCAGTGCCCTCGGGATCGAGCGGTGCACGGTGACGGTAGCGTCGGCGAGATGCAGAGGGAGAGAACGAGGGATGGAGAGGGGAAAAGATCTCGGGCTAACGAGGACGAGGCCGAGGGGGAGACTTATCCCCTCGGCAGCGTGGGTGGTTCGAGTGGGCCGGCCTGGCCGACCAGCTGGATGGCCAGCTGGGCCACGAGGCTCACTAGGGGGGGCTTTTATTTTATTTTATTTTTGATTTGCCTTTGTTTCCTATTTAAAAGAGCTATTGAATTATTTTGTTAAATGTGGCACTTTGCACAAAAATAGATAGGAACAAGGTGAAGTTGCATAAAAAAGTTTGGGGTCAGAAGGAGTTTGCTAAGCATTTTTTTGAAATTGGAAAGGCCAATTTAATTATTGTTGGACCACAAGATAAAATCCTAGGGGCATCTTGGGAACTCAAATGAGGTTGGTTCCAACATGACAAATATCCAGGGATTATTTGCCACACTTTGAACATTTTAGTTTTCATGTTTGGGAAATTTGAATTTTGGACTTTGATTTGAATTTGAAATTTGAACCGGTTTCGAACCAACGTGAGTTTAACAACAGTAATCGTGGTGACGTGGCACCATTACCAGAGGGTTACTGTAGCTTGATTACCCGGGCGTTACACTGGCGGGTGTCAGTTTCTCCAACTTTAGTTGAATCAAGTGTGGCTACGCCCGGTCCTTGTGAAGGTTAAAACAACACATACTTGACGAAAAATCGTTGTGGTTTTGTATGCATAGGTAAGAATAGTTCTTGCTAAGCCCGTAGCAGCCACGCAAAACTTGCAACAACAAAGTAGAGGGCGTCTAACTTGTTTTTGCAGGGCCTGTTGTGATGTGATATGGTCAAGACGTGATGAGTTATACGTTATTGTATGAGATGATCATGTTTTGTTAAGTTATCGGCAACTAGCATGAGCCATATGGTTGTCGCTTTATTGTATGAAATACAATTGCCATGTAATAGCTTTACTTTATCACTAAGCGGTAGTGATAGTTGTGGAAGCAATAGTTGGCAAGACGACAACGATGCTACGATGGAGATCAAGGTGTCGCGCCGATGACGATGGTGATCATGACGGTGCCTTGGAGATGGAGATCAAAAGCACAAGATGATGATGACCATATCATGTCACATTTTTGATTGCATGTGATGTTTATCATTTATGCATCTTATTTTGCTTAGATTAACGGTAGCATTATAAGATGATCTCTTACAAAATTTCAAGGTAGAAGTGTTCTCCCTGAGTATGCACCATTGCGAAAGTTCTTCGTGCTGAGACACCACGTGATGATCGGGTGTGATAGGCTCTACGTTCACATACAATGAGTGCAAGCCAGTTTTGCACACGCAGAATACTCGGGTTAAACTTGACGAGCCTAGCATATGCAGATATGGCCTCGGAACACTGGAGACCGAAAGGTCGAGCGTGAATCATATAGTAGATATGATCAACATAAGATGTTCACCATTGAAAACTACTCCATCTCATGTGATGATCGGACATGGTTTAGTTAATTTGGATCACGTGATCATTTAGATGACTAGAGGGATGTCTATCTAAGTGGGAGTTCTTTAGTAATATGATTAATTAAACTTTAATTTATCATGAACTTAGTCCTGGTAGTATTAGCATATCTATGTTGTAGATCAATAGCTTGCGATGTAGCTCCCCATTTGTTTTTATATGTTCCTAGAGAAAACTAAGTTGAAAGATGTTAGTAGCAATGATGCGGACTTGTTCCATGATCTGAGGATTTTCCTCATTGCTGCACAGAAGAATTATGTCCTTGATGCACCGCTAGGTGACAGAACTATTGCAGGAGCAGATGCAAATGTTATGAACATTTTGGCAAAGCTCAATATGATGTCTACTTAATAGTTTAGTGCACCATGCTTTACGGCTTAGAACCGGGACTTCAAAAACGTTTTGAACGCCACGGAGCATATAAGATGTTCCAAGAGTTCAAATTAGTATTTCATACTCATGCCCGTGTCGAGAGGTATGAGATCTCTGACAATACTTTGCGTACAAGATGGAGGAGAATAGCTCAACCAGTGAGCATGTGCTCAGATTGTCTGGGTACTACAATTGCTTGAATCAAGTGGGAGTTAATCTTCCAGATAAGATAGTAATTGACAAAGTTCTCTAGTCACTATCACCAAGTTAGTAGAACTTCGTGATAAACTATAATATGCAAGGGATGACGAAAGTAATTCCCAAGCTCTTTGCGATGCTGAAATCGGCGAAGGTAGAAATCAAGAAAGAGCAACAAGTGTTGATGGTTAAAAGACCACTTGTTTCAAGTAAAGGGCAAAGGGATAGAAGGTGATCTTCAAAAAGAATGACAAGAAAGTTGTCACTCCCGTCAAGAAACCCAAAGCTAAACTCAAGCCTGAAACTAAGTGCTTCTACTGCAAAGGAAATGGTCACTGGAAGTGGAACTGCCCTAGATACTTGGCGGATAAGAAGGATGGCAAAGTGAACAAAGTTATATTTGATATACAGATTATTGATGTGTACTTTACTAGTGTTCATAGCAACCCCTGGGTATTTGATACCGGTTCAGTTGCTAAAACTAGTAACTCGAAACGAGAATTGCAGAATGAACAAAGACTAGTTAAAGGTGAAGTGACGATGTGTGTTGGAAGTGGTTCCAAGATTAATATGATCATCATCGCACACTCCCTATACTTTCGGGATTAGTGTCGAACCTAAATAAATGTTATTTGGCATTTGTGTTGAGCATGAATATGATTTGATCATGTTTGTTGCAATACGGTTATTCATTCAAAGCCATAGAATAATTGTTATTCTCTTTACATGAATAAAACCTTCGATGGTCATACATCTAATAAAAATAGTTTGCTGGATCTCGATCGTAGTAATACACATATTCATAATATTGAAGCCGAAAGAGGCAAAGTTGATAATGATAGTGCAACTTATTTGTCACACTGCCGTTTAGGTCATATTGGTGTGAAGCGCATGAAGAAATTCCATGCTAATGGGCTTTTGGAATCACTTGATTATGAATCACTTGGTGCTTGCGAAACATGCCTCATGGGCAAGATGACTGAAACTCCGTTCTCCGGAACAATGGAGCGAGCAATTGACTTGTTGGAAATCATACATACTGATGTATGCAGACCAATGAGTGTTGAGGCTCGCGGCGGGTATCATTATTTTCTGATATTTACAGATGATTTGAGTAGATATGGGTATATCTACTTGATGAAACACAAGTCTGAAACATTTGAAAAGTTCAAAGAAATTTCAGAGTGAAGTAGAGAATCATCGTAACAAGAAAAGAAAAAGTTTCCACGATCTGATCGTGGAGGCAAATATTTGAAGTTACGAGTTTGGCCTTCATTTAAAACAATGTGGAATAGTTTCACAGCTCACGCCACCCAGAACAGCAGAGCATAATGGTGTGTCCGAACGTCGTAATCGTACTTTATTAGATATGGTGCGATCTATGATGTCTCTTACCGATTTACCACTATCGTTTTGGGTTATGCATTAGAGACAGCTGCATTCACGTTAAATAAGGGCACCATCTAAATCCGTTGGGACGACGCCTGATGAACCGTGGTTTGGCAAGAAACCAAAGTTGTTGTTTCTTAAAGTTTGGGGCTGTGATGCTTATGTGAAAAAGCTTCAACCTGATAAGCTCGAACCCAAGTCGAAGAAATGTGTCTTCATAAGATACCTAAAGGAGACTATTGGGTACACCTTCTATCGCAGATCCGAAGGCAAGATATTCGCTGCTAAGAATGGATCTTTTCTAGAGAAGGAGTTTTGTCTCGAAAGAAGTGAGTGGGAGGAAAGTGGAACTTGATGAGGTAATTGTACCTTCTCCCGAATTGGATAGTAGTACATCACATAAACTAGTTCCAGTGATTCTTACACCAATTAGTGAGGAAGCTCATGATGATGATCATGAAACTTTGGATCAAGTTACTGCTAAACTTTGTAGATCAACCAGAGTACGTTCCGCGCCAGAGTGGTACGGCAACCCGGTTCTGGAAGTCATGTTACTAGACCATGATGAACCTACGAACTATGAGGAAGCGATGATGAGCCCAGATTCCGCAAAATGGCTTGAGGCCATGAAATCTGAGATGGGATCCATGTATGAGAAGAAAGTGTGGACTTTGGTTGACTTGCCCGATGATCGGCAAGCCATAAAAAAATAAATGGATCTTCAAGAGGAAGACCGATGCTGGCGGTAATGTTACTGTTTACAAAGCTCGACTTGTTGCGGAAGTTTTTTCGACAAGTTTAAGGAGTTGACTATGATGAGACTTTCTCACCCGTAGCGATGCTTAAGTATGTCTGAATCATGTTAGCAGTTGCCGAATTTTATGAAATTTGGCAAATGGATAACAAAAGTGCGTTCTTTACTGGATTTATTAAAGAAGAGTTGTATATGATGCAACCAGAAGGTTTTGTCAATCCTAAAGGTGCTAGCAAAATGTGCAAGCTCCAGCGATCCATCTATGGACTAGTGCAAGCATCTCAGAGTTGGAATATAAGCTTTGATAAGTTGATCAAAGCATATAGTTTTATACAGACTTGCAGTGAAGCCTGTGTTTACAAGAAAGTGAGTGGGAGCACTAAAGCCTTTCTGATAAGTATATGTGAATGACATATTGTCGATCAGAAATGATGTAGAATTTTCTGGAAAGCATAAAGGAGTGTTTGAAAGGAGTTTTTCAAAGAAAGACCTCGGTGAAGCTGCTTACATATTGAGCATCAAGATCTATAGATATAGATCAAGACGCTTGATAAGTTTTTTCAATAAGTACATACCTTGACGAGTTTTTTTTAAGTAGTTCAAAATGGATCAGTCAAAGAAGGAGTTCTTGCCTGATTTGTAAGGTGTGAAGTTGAGTAAGACTCAAAGCCTGACCACGGCAGAAAAATATAGAGAGAATGAAAGTCATTCCCTATGCCTCAGCCATAGGTTCTATAAAGTATGCCATGCTATGTACCAAACCTGTTGTGTACCTTGCCATGAGTTTGACAAGGAGATACAATAGTGATCGAGGAGTAGATCACTGGACTGCGGTCAAAATTATCCTTAGTAACTGGATGACTAAGGAAATGTTTCTCGATTATGGAGGTGATAAAGAGTTCGTCGTAAAGGGCTACGCAGATCAAAGCTTTGACACTAATCCAGATGACTCTAAGTATCAATCTGGATGCGTATTGAAAGTGGGAGCAATTAGCTAGAGTAGCTCCATGCAGAGCATTGTAGACATAGAAATTTGCGAAATACATACGGATCTGAATGTAACAGACCCGCTGACTAAACTTCTCACACAAAGCAAAACATGATCACACCTTAGTACTCTTTGGGTGTTAATCACATGGTGATGTGAACTAGATTATTGACTCTAGTAAACCCTTTGGGTGTTGGTCACATGGCTATGTGAACTATCCATGTTGAATCACATGGCGATGTGAACTAGATTATTGACTCTAGTGCAAGTGGGAGACTGAAGGAAATATGCCCTAGAGGCAATAATAAAGTTGTTATTTATATTTCCTTATATCATGATAGATGTTTATTATTCATGCTAGAATTGTATTAACTGTAAACTTAGTACATGTGTAAATACATAGACAAAACAGAGTGTCCCTAGTATGCCTCTACTAGACTAGCTCATTGATCAAAGATGGTTATGTTTCCTAACCATAGACATGAGTTTTCATGTGATCAACAGGATCATATCATTAGGAGAATGATGTGATGGACAAGACCCATCCGTTAGCTTAGCAACTTCATTGTTTAGTTTTATTGTTATTGCTTTCTTCATGACTTATACATGTTCCTATGTCTATGAGATTATGCAACTCCCGAATACCGGAGGAACACCTTGTGTGCTATCAAACATCACAACGTAACTGGGTGATTATAAATATGCTCTACAGGTGTCTCCGAAGGTGTTTGTGGTGTTGGCATAGATCAAGATTGGGATTGTCACTCCGAGTGTCGGAGAGGTATCTCTGGGCCCTCTCGGTAATACACATCATAATAAGCCTTGCAAGGATATGACTAATGAGTTGGTCACGAGATGATGTATTACGGAACGAGTAAAAAGACTTGCCGGTAACGAGATTAACTAGGTATAGTGATACCGACGATTGAATCTCGGGCAAGTAACATACCAATGACAAAGGGAACAACGTATGTTGTTATGCGCTTTGACCGATAAATATCTTCGTAGAATATGTAAGAAGAACCAATATGGGCATCCAGGTTCCATTATTGGTTATTGACCGGAGAGACGTCTCGGTCATGTCTACATAGTTCTCGAACCCGTAGGGTCCGCACGCTTAAACGTTCGCTGATGATATAGTATTTAATGAGTTATGTATGTTGGTGACCGAATGTTATCCGGAGTCCCGGATGTGATCATGGACATGACAAGGAACTTCAAAATAGTCCAGAGATAAAGATTAATATATGGGATAATAGTGTTTGACCACCGGAAGGGTTCCGGAATTCATCGGAAGGGGTTCCGGATGTTTCCCGGAATGTTTGGGTACGAGAACACTTTATTTGGGCCAAAGGGGAAAGCCCACAAGGTTTTTGGAAAGCGCAAAAGTAAGTTTTGCGGAGTCCAGGGGCCAGACGCCAAGGTCCCTGGCGTCTGGGTCCAGACGCCGGGAACCCTGGCGTCTGGCCCTGGAGTCCGAGAAGGACTCTTTCCTATCGGGTGAAACCGACTTTGTGGAGGCTTTTACTCCAAGTTTCGACCCCAAGGTTCAACATATAAATAGAGGGGTAGGGCTAGCACCCAAGACACATCAAGATACACCAAGCCGTGTGACGGCAACCCCGACCCTCTAGTTTATCCTCCGTCTTGTTTCTGTAGTGCTTGGCGAAGCCCTGCAGAGATTGTTCTTCATCAACAACCGTCACCACGCCGTCGTGCTGCCGGAACTCATCTACTACTTCGCCCATCTTGCTGGATCAAGAAGGCGAGGACGTCATCGAGCTGAACGCGGAGGTGCCATACGTTTAGTACTAGATCGGGACGGATCATGAAGGTGTACGACTACATCAACCGCGTTGATAAACGCTTCCACTTTCGGTCTACGAGGGTACGTAGACATACTCTCCCCTCTCGTTGCTATGCATCTAGTAGATAGATCTTGCGTGATCGTAGGAAATTTTGAAATACTACGTTCCCCAACACTAGCATCTTCTGAATGTGATCAAAGTGTTCATATTCATCCTTGCTATAGATCAAGAGGTCATTGAAATATACCACAACAAAGTGGGATAAGAAGGGTCTGTAGTGCGCATGGCGTCCCTGTTGGGTGTGCGCGGAACACCCACCACACGCTTTGCCGCCGCTGCCCGTCGGCAGCTGTTGTCGGCCACCATTGCCGCCACACCACCGTCGAAAGCCAGGGCCTTCTCCTGCTCCGCCGTTACGGCCCGAAGGCGGGAGGTGGCCGTCATGGGCGCCACCCCACTGCCGGGCACCATGGTCGTCACCTGCTCCGCCACCACGGCCCGAAGGCGGGAGGTGGTGGTCGTGGCTGCCACCCAATCGTCGGCCGCCGTGGCCGCGAGCCCAGCGTCGACCGCCGGGGTCATCACCCGCTCCGCCACCGCCGCCCGAAGGCGGGAGGCGGAGGTGGATTCCCGCACGTGCGTCAGCGACCTTGCAAGCTACACCGAGTTCCTGTGGGAGGAGGAGGAGCACCTCGTCGAGCACACAAAGAGCCTGACTGCCGCCATGGCCGCGGCACACACCGCCTCATAGGCGAGGAATCAGGAGATCTACGAGGAGAACCACCGCTTCGAGAGGGGTCGTCTGGAGCGGCAGAGGGCGTTCGAGGTGAGCGTCTTTGAAGCTGCAACAACGATAGGCATTGTATTGCAGTTGTCCAGCTCGTCGGTAGGCTCCTCCTCCTCTGCCTCTTACTGAGCGCGCTCGGCAGAGGAGAGGCAGCCGGAAGTAGTACAAAGCCCCTCTGTAGTAGTAGTAGTAGTATTTAGGGCTATTTTGTTCAGTTCATCTGACTATAGATGTGGTGGAATTGTACAACGTACTTAAAATTAGCTAGTATATATAGTTGAACTAGCTATTTCAGTACGTGGTTGGCAACAATTGGGGAAAAGTTTGGTTGGTTCAGCTGTCGAGTTGAACTGTTTGTATAAATTAAGAATGACTGCTTAATCTATGAATGAAATATATGCTTAATTACTGAATTTTAGTTGCAAAAATTAGATACTGCTAGTGATTTTTAGCTTCATATTTTGACAAAAGGAATATCAAACGGAGTCCAAACGGAATGAAACCTTCGGGAGAGTTATTTTTGGAACAATATCAACGCAGAAGACTTGGAGTACACGCTTGGAAGCGAGAGAGGCGGCCACGAGGGCAGGGGCACGCCCAGGGGGTAGGCGCGCCCCCGCCCTCGTGGGCCCCCTCTGGCTCCCCTGACATGCCTCTTCAGCCTATATATACTCTCATACACTGAAAACATCAAGGCAACAAACGAAACCCTAATTCCACCGCTGCAACCTTCTATTCCCGTGAGATCCCATCTTGGGGCCTGTTCCAGAGCTCCGCCGGAGGGGGATCGATCAAGGAGGGCTTCTACATCAACACCACAACCTTTTCGATGAGTTGTGAGTAGTTTACCACAGACCTTCGGGTCCATATATAGTTATTCACTAGATGTCTTCTTCTCTCTCTTTGGATCTCAATACAAAGTTCTCCTCGATCTTCGAGGAGATCTATTCAATGTAATCTTTTTGCGGTGTGTTTGTCGAGATCCGATGAATTGTGGGTTTATGATCAAGATTATCTTTGAACAATATTGGATTCTTCTCTGAAATCTTTTATGTATGATTATAATATCCTTTCAAGTCTCTTCGAATTATTGGTTTGGTTTGGCCTACTAGATCTATAGTTCTTGCAATGGGAGAAGTGCTTGGCTTTGGGTTCAATCTTGCGGTGTCCTTTCCCAGTGACAGCAGGGGCAACAAGGCACGTATTTTATTGTTGCCATCGAGGGTAAAAAGATGGGGTTTATATGATATTGCATGAGTTTATCCCTCTACATCATGTCATCTTGCTTAAGGCGTTACTCTGTTCTTATGAACTTAATACTCTAGATGCATGCTGGATAGCGGTCGATGTGTGGAGTAATAGTAGTAGATGCAGAATCGTTTCGGTCTACTTGTCATGGATTTGATGCCTATATATAATGATCATGCCTAGATATTCTCATAAGTATGCACTCTTCTATCAATTGCTCGACAGTAATTTGTTCACCCACCGTAGAAATCTGCTATCATGAGAGAAGACACTAGTGAAACCTATGGCCCCCGGGTCTATCTTTATCATATTAATCTCCCGTTAACTTGCCAATTTCTGTCGCCGTTATTTATTTGCATTATTTACTTTCTGTTTCAATACCAAAAATATTATCTTATCATATCTATCAGATCTCATTCTCGTAAGTGACCGAGAAGGGATTGACAACGCCTTTTATCGCATTGGCTGCGAGGTTCTTATTTGTTTGTGCAGGTGCGAGGGACTCGCGCATGGTCTCCTACTGGATTGATACCTTGGTTCTCAAAAACTGAGGGAAATACTTAAGCTATTGTGCTGCATCACCCTTTCCTCTTCGAGGGAATACAACGCAAGCTCGAGAAGTAGCAAGAAGAATTTCTGGCACCGATACCGGGGAGATCTATGCAAAAGTCATATACCAAGTACCTATCACAAATCCTTATCCCTCGCATTACAGTATTTTCCTCTCGTTTTCCTCTCCCCCACTTCACTTTTTCCCTCCTTTTTCCGTTCGCCTCTTTCTCGCTTGCTTCTTGTTTGCTTGTGTGTTGGATTGCTTGTTTGTCACTATGTCTCAAGACAATACCAAATTGTGTGACTTTTCCAATACCAACAATAATGATTTTATTAGCAATCCGATTGCTCCTATTACCGATGCTGAATCTTCTGAAATCAATGCTGATATGTTGAATCTTGTGATGAAAGATGAATTTTCTGGCCTTCCTAGTGAAGATGCCGCTACCCATCTAAACAACTTTGTTGATTTGTGCGATATGCAAAAGAAGAGGGATACAAATAATCATATTGTTAAATTGAAGCTATTTCCGTTTTCACTTAGAGATCGTGCTAAAACTTGGTTCTCTTCTTTGCCTAAAAATAGTATTGATTCATGGAATAAGGGCAAAGATGCCTTTATCTCTAAGTATTTTCCTCCTGCTAAGATTATCTCTCTTAGAAATGATATTATGAATTTTAAGCAACTAGATCATGAGCATGTTGCACAAGCTTGGGAGATAATGAAATTAATGATACGTAATTTCCCTACACATGGTTTGAACTTGTGGATGATTATACAAAACTTTTATGCTGGTTTGAATTTTGCTTCTAGAAATGTTTTAGATTCGGCCGCGGGGGGCACTTTCATGGAAATCACTTTAGGAGAAGCTACCAAATTCCTAAACAATATTATGGTTAATTACTCTCAATGGCACACCGAAAGATCTACTAGTAAAAAAGTACATGTTATTGAAGAAATTAGTGTTTTGAGTGGAAAGATGGATGAACTTATGAAATTATTTGCTACTAAGAGTGCTTCTTCTGATCCTAATGATATGCCTTTGTTCACGTTGATTGAGAATAATAATGAATCTTTGGATGTGAATTTTGTTGGTAGGAATAGTTTTGGCAACAATGCTTATAGAGGAAACTTTAATTCTAGGCCTTTTCCTAGTAATTCCTCTAATAATTATGGTAATTCCTACAATAACTCTTATGGAAATTTTAGTAAGATGCCCTCTGAATTTGCAACTAGTGTTAAAGAGTTTATGAATTCGCAAAAGAATTTCAATGCTTTGCTTGAAGAAAAATTGCTTAAGGTTGATGAGTTGGCTAGAAACGTGGATAGAATTTCTCTTGATGTTGATTCTTTGAAACTTAGATCTATTCCACCTAAGCATGATATCAATGATTCTCTCAAAGCTATGAGAATTTCCATTGATGAATGCAAAGAAAGAACCTCTAGGATGCGTGCTAAAATAGATTGCTTTATGAAAGCGTGTTTTTCTAATTTTCATGATAATAAAGATGAAGGTCTGAAAGTGATCGATGTGTCTCCTATTAAATCCTTGTTTTCTAGTATGAATCTTGATAAACATGGGACTGAAGATGAGTCTACTTTAGTTAAAAGGCTTCCCAATGATTCAGAGTTTTTAGATCTTGATGCTAAAATTGTCAAAAATGAGATTGAAGAAGTCAAAACTTTACATAGCAATGAACCCACTATTTTGGATTTCAAGGGATTTAATTATGATAATTGCACTTTAATAGATTGTATTTCCTTGATGCAATCCGTGCTAAATTCTTCGCATGCTTATAGTCAAAATAGGGCTTTTACCAAACATACAGTTGATGCTTTAATGCAATCTATGAAGAAAAACTTGAATTAGAAGTTTCTATCCTTGGAAAGCTTTATGATGAGTGGGAACCTACTATTAAAATTAAAATTGAAGATCATGAATGCTTTGCTTTGTGTGATTTGGGTGCAAGTGTTTCCAAAATTCCAAAAACTTGTGTGATATGTTAGGTTTCCATGAACTTGATGATTGTTCTTTAAATTTGCATCTTGCGGATTTTACCATTAAGAAACCTATGGGAAGGATTAATGATGTTCTTATTGTTGCAAATAGGAATTATGTGCCCGTAGAGTTCATCGTTCTTGATATAGATTGCAATCCAACATGTCATATTATTCTTGGTAGACCTTTCCTTAGAACGATTGGTGCAATTATTGATATGAAGGAATGAAATATCATATTCCAATTTCTGTTAAGGAAAGGCATGGAACACTTTCCTAGAAATAAAATCAAATAACCTTATGAATCTATTATGAGAGCCACTTATGGATTGCCTACCAAAGATGGCAATACCCTAGATTTATTCTTGTATCGTGCCTAGCTAGGGGTGTTAAACGATAGCGCTTGTTGGGAGGCAACCCAATTTTATTTTCTTTGTTTTTTCTTCTGTTTAGTAATAAATATTGCATCTAGCTTCTTTTTAGACGTGGTTTTGTGTTTTAATTAGTGTTTGTGCCAAGTAGAACCTTTGGGAAGACTTGTGTGAAGTTTATGTGATCATGCTGTAAAAAACAGAAACTTTAGCGCTCACGAGATTAGATACCATTTTTTACTGGAGAGTGCTTTTTAGTAGATTATTTTTGCAGATGATTACTAGACAAATTCCTCACATAAACCAATTTATTTCATTTATTTTAGAGTTACAGAAGTATTCGAAAGTTACATATTGCTACAGACTGTTCTGCTTTTACAGATTCTGTTTTTTCGTGTGTTGTTTCCTTATTTTGAAGAATCTATGAGTAGTATCAGGGGGTAAGAATCATAGATAAGTTGGAATACATTAGGTTTAACACCAATATAAACAAATAATGAGTTCATTATAGTACCTTTGAGTGGTGGTTTGTTTTCTTATACTAACGCAGCTCACGAAATTTTTGGCTAAGTTTTGTGTTGTGAAGTTTTCAAGTTTTGAGTATGGATTTGATGGACTATGAAACAAAGAGTGGCAAGAGCCTAAGATTGGGGATGCCCAAGGCACCCCAAGGTAAAATTCAAGGACAACCAAAAGCCTAAGCTTGGGGATGCCCCGGGAAGGCATCCCCTCTTTCGTCTTCGTCTATCGGTAACTTTAATTGAGGCTATATTTTTATTCACCACATGATATGTGTTTTGCTTGGAGCGTCATGTATGATTTAAGTATTTGCTTTTTAGTTTACCAAATCATCCTTTTTGGACACACCTTTTGAGAGAGATACACATGATTCGGAATTTATTAGAATACTCTATGTGCTTCACTTATATCTTTTGAGCTAGATAGTTTTGCTCTAGTACTTCACTTATATCTTTTAGAGCACCGTGGTGGTTTTATTTTGTAGAAATTATTGATCTCTCATGCTTCACTTATATCTTTTTGAGAGTCTCTTAGAACAACATGGTAATGTGCTTTGGTTATAAAACTAGTCCTAATATGATAGGCATCCAAGATGGGTACAGTAAAAACTTTCACATAAAGTGCATTGAATATTATGAGAAGTTTGATACTTGATGATTGTTTTGAGATATGAGGATGGTGATATTAGAGTCATGCTAGAAGAGTAGTTGTGAATTTGAGAAATACTTGTGTTGAGGTTTGCAAGTCCCGTAGCATGCACGTATGGTAACCGTTGTGTGATAAATTTGAAGCATAAGGTATTTCATTGAGTGTCAACCTTTGTGTGGAGGTCGGGATCGCGCGATGGTTAACTCCTACCAACCCATCCCCTAGGAGCATGCGAGTACTTTGTTTTGATGACTTGAAGATTTTTGCAATAACTATGTGAGTTCTTTATGACTAATGTTGAGTCCATGGATTATACGCACTCTCACCCTTCCACCATTGGTAGCCTCTCTTGTACCGAGAAACTCTCACCGGTACCATACACCCACCATATACCTTCCTCAAAACAGCCACCATACCTACCTATCATGGCATTTCCATAGCCATTCCGAGATATATTGCCATGCAACTTACCACCGTTCCATTTATTATGACACGCTTCATCATTGTCATATTGCCATGCATGATCCTGTACTTGACATCGTATTTTAGGCTAGGCTACCATGCATAATTTTCATACATGTCACTCTTGATTCATCGCACATCCCAGTACACCGCCGGAGGCATTCATATAGAGTCATACTTTGTTCTAGTATCGAGTTGTAATATCGAGTAGTAAATCAATAAAAGTGTGATGATCATCATTATTAGAGCATTGTCCCAAAGAAGAAAAAAAAGAAAGGCCAAAGGAAAAAGAAAGGCCCAAAAAAAGAAGAAAAAGGAAAAAAGAAAAAAAAGAAAAGAAAAGAAAAGAGGGGACAATGCTACTATTTTTTCCACACTTGTGCTTCAAAGTAGCACCATGATCTTCATGATAGAGAGTCTCTTGTTTAGTCACTTTCATATACTAGTGGGAATTTTCATTATAGAACTTGGCTTGTATATTCCAACGATGGGCTTCCTCAAATGTCCTAGGTCTTCGTAAGCAAGCAAGTTGGATGCACACCCACTTAGTTTCTTTTGTTGAGCTTTCATACATTTATAGCTCTAGTGCATCCGTTGCATGGCAATCCCTACTCACTCACATTGATATCTATTGATGGGCATCTCCATAGCCCATTGATACGCCTAGTTGATGTGAGACCATCTTCCTCTTTTGTCTTCTCCACAACCACCACTCTATTCCACCTATAGTGATCCATGGCTCACGCTCATGTATTGCGTGAAAGTTGAAAAAGTTTGAAAAAAATCAAAGTATGAAACAATTGCTTAGCTGAAACCGGGGTTGTGCATGATTTGAGTATTTTGTGTGATGAATATGGAGCATAACCAAACTATATGATTTTGTAGGGATGAACTTTCTTTGGCCATGTTATTTTGAGAAGACATGATTGCTTTATTAGTATGCTTGAAGTATTATTATTCTTATGTCAATATAGACTTTTGTCTTGAATCTTTCGGATCTGAACATTCATGACACAATAAAGAAAATTACATTGAGAATTATGTTGGTTAGCATTCCACATAAAAAATTCTGTTTTTATCATTTACGTACTCGAGGACGAGCAGGAATTAAGCTTGGGGATGCTTGATACGTCTCCAACGTATCTATAATTTTTTATTGTTCCATGCTATTATATATTCTATTTTGGATGTTTAATGGGCTTATTTATACACTTTTATATTATTTTTGGGACTAACCTACTAACCCAAGGCCCTGTGCAAATTGCCGTTTTTTGCCTATTTCAGTGTTTTGCAGAAAAGGAATATCAAACGGAGTCCAAATGGAATGAAACCTTCGGGAGGGTTATTTTTTGAACAATATCAACGCAGAAGACTTGGAATACATGCCTGGAAGCGACAGAGGCGGCCATGAGGGTAGGGGGCGTGCCCAGGGGGTAGGCGCGCCCCCACCCTCGTGGGCCCCCTCTGGCTCCCCTGACGTGCCTCTTGAGCCTATATATACTCTCATACCCTGAAAACACCGAGGCAACAGAAGAAACCCTAATTCCATCGCCTCAACCTTCTTTTCCCATGAGATCCCATCTTGGGGTCTGTTCCGGAGCTTCGCTGGAGGGGGATCGATCACGGAGGGCTTCTACATCAACACCACAGCCTCTTCGATGAGTTGTGAGTAGTTTACCACAGACCTTCGGGTCCATACTTATTAGCTAGATGGCTTCTTCTCTCTTTTTGGATCGCAATACAAAGTTCTCCTCGATCTTCGAGGAGATCTATTTGATGTAATCTTTTTGCGGTGTGTTTGTCGAGATCCGATGAATTGTGGGTTTATGATCAAGATTATCTTTGAACAATATTGGATTCTTTTCTGAAATCTTTTATGTATGATTATAATATCCTTGCAAGTCTCTTCGAATTATTGGTTCGGTTTGGCCTACTAGATCTATAGTTCTTGCAAAGGGAGAAGTGCTTGGCTTTGGGTTCAATCTTGCGGTGTCCTTTCCCAGTGACAGCAGGGGCAACAAGGCACGTGTTGTATTGTTGCCATCGAGGATAAAAAGATGGGGTTTATATCATATTGCATGAGTTTATCCCTCTACATCATGCCATCTTTCTTAAGGCGTTACTCTGTTCTTGTGAATTTAATACTCTAGATGCATGTTGGGTAGCGGTCGATGTGTGAGGTAATAGTGGTAGATGCAGAATCGTTTCGGTCTACTTGTCACGGATGTGATGCCTATATATAATGATCATGCCTAGGTATTCTCATAACTCTGCGCTCTTCTATCAATTGCTCGACAGTAATTTGTTCACCCACCGTAGAAATATGCTATCATGGTAGAAGCCACTAGTGAAACCTATGGCCCCCGGGTCTATCCTTATCATATTTATCTCCCGTCAACTTGCCAATTTCTGACGCCGTTATTTATTTGCATTATTTACTTTCTGTTTCTATACCAAAAATATTATCTTATCATATATATCAGATCTCACTCTCATAAGTGACCGAGAAGGAATTGACAACCCCTTATATCGCGTTGGCTGCGAGGTTCTTATTTGTTTGTGCAGGTGCGAGGGACTCGCACGTGGTCTCCTACTGGATTGATACCTTGGTTCTCAAAAACTGAGGGAAATACTTGCATTACTGTGCTGCATCACCCTTTCCTCTTCGAGGGAATACGACGCAAACTCTAGAAGTAGCAGAAGCATTTCCCCATAAGATAGGCTACCAATGGTAAACAACTAGGTGTCGGATCCCACACATACCAAGCATTTCAATAACATACACACAATATGCTCGATATGTGCAAATACAACATGGCATCACAACAAAACTCTATGAATCAAAGTATTTATTCATTAGGCACCGAGGAGCCAAATATTACAAACATGGGTCTCATGACCCAACATACAAAGCATACAAGAAACGGAAGCATAATATGTCCTAGTACAGACAACTACAAATGAAAAAGGCTGAGAAGCCTGACTATCTACAAGACCCTCCCAAGGGTACAAGATCATAGCTGAGGTAACAAGCTAAACGTCGAAGTCCACGCGGAACCACTAGTGAGACTCAAGTCTCTCTGCAAAAACATAAATTAAGCAAACGTGAGTACAAATGTACTCAGCAAGACTTACATCAGAACTAGCTACATATGCATCCGTATCAACTAAGGGGTGGTGGAGTTTAACTGCAGCAAGCCAGCTTTGACTCAGTGGTCATCTTATACTACGACTGCTGGTAAATCTTGTGAGGTGGTGCACACGAGTCCACATATTCACCAAATCAATACACCACTATGGATCCGCTCCCGTTTCCCTACGAGAAGGCCATCCATAGCACTCATGCTTATCTTGCGCGTTTTAGAGTATCCACTTTCACTTGTCTATGAACTGTACAGGCAACCAAGAAGTCCTTTACCGCGGACCCGGCTATTCGAATAGATGATGTTAACCCTGCAGGGGTGTACTTCTTCACACACGCTCTCGCCACTTACCACCATGTACACGTCGTGTATCTCGGCAACCTTCAAGCAGAAGCCTGGCGAGGGAGTCGGCCACGACCTGACTAACCACGCAAGTCTCTAGTCCAGGTTTATCGCCTATTCGGGTTACATCCGCAAGGAGATCCGGTTGGGGTGTCGCTCACGGCCCCAAATGTTGTGTACAGGGTTCCCAAGCCCACCAAATGGGCGACGCTTGGCATACCCGGCCATGGTGCCTACCCAAGCCCACCTGTAACGGGTGCCACTTGGTAGACTACTGACACTACCTACAAACACCAGAAACTAGTTGCAACTCCTGGACAGAGATCAAGGCGATTAATAAGCCGAGAGGGGTCGAGTTACCGGAACCCAATGTGTGGTAGTAAGTGTTCATGGATCACAAACACAGAGCTCAGTTCCTGAGGACAGTCTCAATGAGACAACCCACCATGTACTCCTACATGGCCTCTCACCGATACCTTTACCAAATCGTGTTCACACACTTAGGTCTCAACATTAGGACATGTCCACAGCTTTCCAATTCATTCCCGATGAACCAGACCTGACACAACTCTAAGCAATAGCAGGCATGACAAACAAGCATGAATGTGTAGGCACACCAGGGCTCAAACAACTCCTACTCATGATAGTGGGTTTCATCTATTTACCGTGGCAATGACAGGTCATGCAGAGGAAAGGGGTTCAACTACCGCAGCATGTAACCGTTGAAATGTTGTTGTCCTAATGCAGTAAAATAGAGCAGGAGCGAGAGAGTGGGATTGTATCAGAATGAACAAGGGGTTTATGCTTGCCTGGCACTTCTGAGGATAACATTGTGTCTTCATCAGTGTCATCGATCACAATGTCGGAACAACGTCCACTGAGAGGGAACAAACACCGACAAACAAGAGGGAACAAAATCAATGCAATGCAACAATATGATGCATGATCATGACATAGCAATATGCTGTGATTTTAGATAATGCAGCTAGCAATGATTTAAATGGAGTTGGTTTGAACACAAGATTCAAATTCAAACTCCATATAAGACATTTCAAATGTCATTTATTCAAATTGTTGTATACAACAGCTTTAAGTTGTTCAAACATGCATGAAAATGCCATAAACAAATTCCTCATATTTTCCTGATAATTTTTCATATATAAATTATTTCATTTGGAGTTACAGATTATTTTCTATGATTTTCAGAAGTTTTAGCTATTTTCTGAAATAAATAAATCATTTCTAATTTATTTAAAATCCCAGAAAATATTACTGCGTCAGCAATGCGTCACGGTGATGTCAGTAGGTCAATCTGGCGGTCCAGATCAAACCTGACACGTGGGACCCATCAGCCAGTGACTCATCTAACTAACACTATTAATTAGTGCTAATTTAATCCTAACTAAAAGTGTCAGCGTGGGTGGCCCACATGTTAGTTACACAGAGGAAGTCAAACCCCTGGTCAAAGGAGTCAAACTCGCCGGCGGCTTGGCGCCGGCGATGGCAGGCGCGGCAGAGTGCTGCGGAAACGCTGCTCCGGCCGCGGTTTGATGCGCGGAGGGGTGCTGCGCAGAGCTGGAATCCGTCCGCGTTGTTTGGTGCAGGTGGCGTCACCGTAGGTGGCCTAAAACGACGACGGCGCCCTCAAATGCGGCGGCCAGAGTTCGGGCAATGATGCAAACGACGCTATGGTGGACGGCACGAGCAATGGGTGGCTTCTATGTGCTCCTGGAGCTGTGCTGAGCATGCAAACGCGCTCGGCTTCGAGCCTGAGCGGCTGCGGCGACGGCAGTGACATGGCCGGCAGGCGGAAGCTTCCGGCTCCGGCGAAGAGCACAACTAGGGGATGCTCTCGGCAGCGAGAAGAGAGGGGAAAGACGGCGGGGCTCACAGAGAGGGGGTGGTGCAGACGGTAGGGTCGGGGAAACACTGGTTGCCACGAATTCGACGGCGGCGATCCACGGCGTCCGAGGGCGAAGACGACGATGGTGACGATGAAGCAGGGCCTCCGGCATCGTGTAGCTCGGTGGAGAGGACGAGGAAGACGTGGTGGTGCTTCTAGACTCACTGGCAGGGCGAGGGGTGGCTGGTGGCCACGGGTACGGTGATCGGCGTCGGCAAGCTCGCTCGAGCACGAGGTGTAGAGCGAGAGAGAGGAGGGATGAGGACGAGGGAGTGGGCGAGACGGTCCGGGGTGATGCGTGGCGTCGTCCAGACGCATAGGGGCCGTGGTGGGAAGCGGGAGGTGGCGGGGCGCGTGCTCGCGCGCGGCGGCCGCGCGCGCGCTGTCCTCCTGGCGGGAGGTAGGTGGTGACTGGCAAAGGCCAGTGGGCTGGGCCTCTGCTGGGCCGCCAGGTAAGCCCAGGTGAGGTTCCTCTCTCTCTCTCTCCTCTGCTTTCTAATTTAGTTTCTGTTTTTCTATTTCTGACATTTGTTTTAATTTGGGTTTTGACCCAAACTAATTTTGTTGCTTCTGATAATTTTTGCATGGACTAAAGGATTATTCCAAAGCCCCTAAAAAAATTCAGAATTATTGGAGCAACAGAAATGTTTATAGAATATATTTGCCCCAATTCAAGATACAATATGGATTAATTTAAAATCCAACATGGCTAGGAAAAATGTGCATCACCACTAGTTTCTGTTTCCAGCATTTTCCAAAAATGATGAACATTTTTAGTAGTCCATTTAGATTTATTGGAAAATATTTTGGTTGAACCTAGTGAATTCCTTTTAATGCTAGGGTTTGAACATCACCCATTTCAAGTTCATTTGAAATAAACATGATGCGCACACGACTAGCTAGTCTAGAGCTTACCAGAACTAGGGATGTGACAGCCTTGTCTTGTCATGGTTAAGGGGTTGCAGTCTTTGAGGGGGCGCTAGGCCGCCTGCTAGATGTCAGCCCTCTGGGGCCGCCTGATGACTGCTCGCCGCCTTCTGACAGTCGGCTTGTTGGACCAGGCGGCTTGGCTAGCGGACGGTTGGAGGGGCAGAGTCGGCCCCGATGCTTTGAAGTATTATTGGTACTCGATGAAGACACCCGTGGTCAATATCTCTGACAGTAGTCCCTGGAGCTGATGGGGAACTACAGCTGAGAGTAGAGCAGTGGTGCTTCAATAGCTTCATACTCCACGGGAACAGACAAGTCTTCTTTTGTTTTGCTGCCTGGAAAGGCCGACTGCCAGAAGTCGGCCGTTGAATTTGAAACATTGGGGAAGATGCCGAACGGCTGGCCAGCCACATAGTGGGCGCGCCGCCCGTTTCCCGAAAGCCATGCAGCGCCATCCAGCCAGGCCGGCCTGCCAGCCCACGCGCACGACGGGACGTCGCCGCAGGCTCGGGCCCACCGCTATAGGGCCTCGGCACGCGCGCGGATCCGCTGCGGCCGAGGCAATCGGTTGCGATTCCCCTGCGCATTAAATGCACGTGGTTGTGGCGCAAAAAGCGCGGGGCGTGCGGGGCGTGGGCGCAGTTAATCCCACGTCCCGCCTCTTTGGCTCCGCCGCCCCGAGCCTATAAGTAAGGGGAGGAGGGGGGGGCGGAACGCACGCGCGCCCTCCTCCTTCTCCTTCCTCTTTCCCTCTTTGCTCCCTCTCGCTCCCTAGCCATCACCGTGCTAGCTGCCCCCGCCGGAGTGCGAAGCAGCCCATCGGAGCCGGAGCGTGTAGAGCCGTCACGTCCTAGCTTATAGCCACCGTCCGCACCTCCGTCGAGCCATGGCCGCCGAGGCTAGGGCTGGACGAAAAGCTCGAAGCTCGTGAGAATAATGAACACTTGATAGTTCGGCTTGTGCTCGTTAGTTAATGAACCAAGCTGAACAATGTTTTTTGCTCGTTAAGATTAACGAGCTTAATCAGCGAGCAAATGAGTTTCACGAGCTAACTCATTTGGCTCGCTAATTTTCAAAGTTTGACATGAGACCCCTAATTCAAATTAGCCCACTAACAAACGAGTTGCTAGTTAGCCTGGCCTAGGGGCCCAGCACCACAACCCACTTTGGTACATCTCGTTGACCTAGGAGCTAGCTGCCAGCAGACCCTAGAGTCAACCAGGAGCTAGCCATCATGAACCAAACATCCTTATTAAATTTATGTCGTTGTAAATTTTTGATGGGGTCATGGGATTCTTCTGTGTTGTTTATTACCTTTATGTGCATGTGTAAGTTATTCCGTTGAGAATCTTTTATGGGATCATGAGATTCTTCTATGTTGTTTATTACCTTAAAGAGCACTCGTGAACACTCACGAGCTTAACGAGCCCATAACAAACCGAGCTGAATAGACGTTTTCGCTCGTTAATATTAACGAGCTTAATGATAATGATCTTAACGATAACGAGCTTAATGATAACAAGCCGAACGAGCTGAGCAGCTCGTTAATCCAGCCCTAGCCGAGGCGTCGGTCAATCGCTCTAGCGATTGGGACGGCAACAACGTTCATGCGGACTACATCGAGTTTCTTCACCGGACACGGGTGGCTCCCCCATGTGGGGAACGTGGGGGTGCGCCTCCCACCAGCGGCCGAGATCTCACCGGCGCCGGAGCACGGCGAGCGCTTCGTCTTCCAGGCGCATTTCATCCGCGGCTTGGTCCTTCCAACGAGCGGGTTCTTCCGCTCGTTCTTGGACTTCTACGGTCTGCAGCCCCACCACCTCACTCCGAACACGGTGGTGCTGCTTTCCGCCTTCGTCACCATTTGTGAGGGGTACTTCAGCGTGCTCCCCACAATCAAGCTATGGGGAGAACTCATCTACCTCAAGCTCAGCACCACCATCAAGAATGAGGCGGCCCAATGTGGAGCCTGCGTTGTGGTGCGGTGCACCGGGTCCGAGATCCGCTTCCCGAAAATTGCCCTGCTGCAGTCGGCCAAACTGTGGCAGAAGACGTATTTCTACATCAAGAGCACCCACCCGTCGTGGGATCATGTCAATCTGCCGGCGTATGTGGCTGGTTGATACGTCTCCAACGTATCTATATTTTTTGATTGTTCCATGCTATTATATTATTTGTTTTGGATGTTTAATGGGCTTTATTATACACTTTTATATTATTTTTGGGACTAACCTATTAACCCAAGGCCCAGTGCAAATTGCTGTTTTTTTTGCCTATTTCAGTGTTTCGCAAGTGGCCGAGAAGGGATTGACAACCCCTTTATCGCGTAGGTACGAGGGACTCGCGCATGGTATCCTACCGGATTGATACCTTGGTTCTCAAAAACCGAGGGAAATACTTACGCTACTATGTTGCATCATCATTTCCTCTTCGAGGGAAAACAACGCAAGCTTAAGAGGTAGCAAGAAGAATTTCCGGCGCCGTTGCCAGGGAGATCTACGTAAAAGTCATATACCAAGTACCCATCACAAACTCTTATCCCTTGCATTACATTATTTTCCATTTGCCTCTCGTTTTTCTCTCCCCCACTTCACCTTTGTCGTTTTATTCGCCTTTTTTCCATTCGCCTTTCTGTTTGCTTGTGTTGCTATGTGCCCTCTATTAGCTTGCATCTTCGCTTGCTAAATTCTGGATCCTCATCCACTTGCTAATCTTTTTAAGAGATCCAATTATGATGATCCAATTGCTAGTGAGCTACGTGCACTAGATTACCTTTATGAGGTTTTGCTTGAAAATCGTGAGTCCGAAAATTGTGATGAAGTGTTGAAATAAGAAGATTGTAAAGTGATTCACAATAGCTCCTTGAATGAAAAGCATGATTGCAATGATGTTATTATAAATTCTATTAATGTAAATTGTGCTAATGATATGCAAAACCCTAAGCTTGGGGTTGTTTATTTTGCTATGCCCACTACTTGTTGCAATGATCATCATTGGGGTGATGCTTCTTACGATCTTGAAAAGTTATTTAAGCCCCATGATATATATGAGATTGATAATAATGTTTGCAATAATATTGAAAGTGGGTTTGGAAGAGCGTCAACTTTAGATCCCACATATTTGGAGAATGTTCAATCTTATAATTTTTTTGATAAAAGTGGGTTTGGAGAGGTCATCACTTTAGTTAATATTGATCCCACTATTTTGGAAGAGTGACAACTTCGTATGCATGTGGATCGTGTTGAGAATATGTTTCGTGATAGTTATATTTTTGAATTTGATTATGATCCTGCATGTAATTATTATGAGAGAGGAAAACATGGTTGTAGAAATCTTCATGTTACTAAATTACCTCTCTTCATGTTGAGATTGATCTTGTTTCTTTCTTCTTCCTTGCATATGTTAGATCTTGCTTGGCTTGCTAATTTGTTTTCTTATAAAATGCCTATGCATATGAAGTATGTTAGACTTAGATGTGATTTTCACATGCTATATGATGCTCTTTTTGTGCTTCAAGTCTTGTCTTTCATGTGAGGATCATTGAATTCTCAAGCCTATCTTAATGGCTATAAAGAAAGAGCTTGTTGGGAGGCAACCCAATTTTATTTTCTTTGCTTTTTCTTCTGTTTAGTAATAAATAATGTATCTAGCTTCTGTTTAGATGTGGTTTTGTGTTTTAATTTGTGTTTGTGCCAAGTAGAACCTTTGGGAAGACTTGTGTGAAGTCTTTGCAATCTTGCTGTAAAAAACAGAAACTTTTGCGCTCACGAGATTAGCTACCATTTTTTTTACTAGAGAGTGATTTTAAGTTGATTCTTTTTTAAGATGATTTATAGACAAATTCCTCATGTCTACAAATTTATTTCAGAATTTTTAGAGTTACAGAAGTATTTGAAAGTAACAGATTGCTGCAGACTGTTCTGTTTTTGACAGATTCTGTTTTTCGTGTGTTGTTTGCTTATTTTGATGAATCTATGAGTAGTATCGGGGGGTATGAATCATAGAGAAGTTAGAATACAGAAGGTTTAACACCAATATAAATAAAGAATGAGTTCATTACAGTACCTTTGAGTGGTGGTTTGTTTTCTTATACTAACGGAGCTCACGAGATTTTCTGTTAAGTTTTGTGTTTTGAAGTTTTCATGTTTTTGGGTAAGGATTTGATGGACTATGGAATAAAGAGTGGCAATAGCCTAAGCTTGGGGATACCCAAGGCACCCCAATTGTAAAATTCAAGGACAACCAAACGCCTAAGCTCGGGGATGCCCCGTGAAGGCATCCCCTCTTTCATCTTCGTCTATCGGTAACTTTACTTGAGACTATATTCTTATTCACCGCATCATATGTGTTTTGCTTAGAGCGTCATATATGATTTGAGTCTTTGCTTTTTAGTTTACAAAACAATCATTATTGCTGTACACACCTTTTGAGAGAGATACACATGAATCGGAATTTATTAGAATACTCTATGTGCTTCACTTATATCTTTTGAGCTAGATAGTTTTGCTCTAGTGCTTCACTTATATCTTTTTAGAGCACGATGGTGGTTTTATTTTATAGAAATTATTGATCTCTCATGCTTCACTTATATTATTTTGAGAGTCTCTTAGAAAAACATGGTAATTTTCTTTGGTTATAAAACTAGTGCTAACATGATAGGCATCCAAGATGAGTATAATAAAAACATTCATATAAAGTGCATTGAATATTATGAGAAGTTTGATACTTGATGATTGTTTTCAGATAAGAGGATGGTGATATTAGAGTCATGCTAGTAGATTAGTTGTGAATTTGAGAAATACTTGTGTTGAGGTTTGCAAGTCCCGTAGCATGCACGTATGGTAACTGTTGTGTGACAAATTTGAAGCATGAGGTATTTCATTGAGTGTCATCCTTTGTGTGGAGGTCGGGATCGCGCGATGGTTAAATCCTACCAACCCTTACCCTAGGAGCATGCGCGTAGTACTTTGTTTTGATGACTTGTAGATTTGTGCAATAAGTATGTGAGTTCTTTATGACTAATGTTGAGTCCATGGATTATACACACTCTCACCCTTCCACCATTGCTAGCCTCTCTTGTACCGCGCAACTTTCGCCGGTACCATACACCCACCATATACCTTCCTCAAAATAGCCACCATGCCTACCTATTATGGCATTTCCATAGCCATTCCGAGATATATTGCCATGCAACTTTCCACCATTCCGTTCATATGACACGCTTCATCATTGTCATATTTCCATGCATGATCATGTAGTTAACATCGTATTTGTGGCAAGGCCACCATGCATAATTTTTCATACATGTCACTCTTGATTCATTGCACATCCCGGTACACTACAGGAGGCATTCATATAGAGTCATACTTTGTTTTAGTATAGAGTTGTAAGTAAATAAAAGTGTGATGATCATCATTATTAGAGCATTGTCCCAAAAAAAGAACGAAAAAGGGGACAATGCTACTATCTTTTTCCACACTTGTGCTTCAAAGTAGCGCCATGATCTTCATGATAGAGAGTCTCTTGTTTTGTCACTTTCATATAGTAGTGGGAATTTTCATTATAGAACTTGGCTTGTATATTCCAACGATGGGCTTCCTCAAATGCCCTAGGTCTTCGTGAGTAAGCAAGTTGGATGCACACCTGATGACCCACAAGTGTAGGGGATCTATCGTAGTTCTTTCGATAAGTTAGAGTGTCGAACCCAACGAGGAGCAGAAGGAAATGATAGGCAGTTTTCAGTAAGGTATTTTCTGCAAGCACTGAAATTATAGGTAACAGATAGTTTTGTGATAAGGTAATTGGTAGCAAGTGATAAAAGGTAAAAGTAAATAAGGTGCAGCAAGGTGGCCCAATCCTTTTTGTAACAAAGGACAAGCCTGTACGAACTCTTATATAAAGTAAAGCGCTCCCGAGGACACATGGGAATTATCATCAAGTTAGTTTTCATCACGATCATCTGATTCGCGTTCGGTACTTTGATAATTTGGTATGTGGGTGGACCGGTGCTTGGTTGCTGTCCTTACTTGGACAAGCCTCCCATTTATGATTAACCTCTAATGCAAGCATCCGCAAATATAAAAGAAGTATTAAGGTAAACCTAACCATAGCCTGAAACATATGGATCCAAATCAGCCCCTTACGAAGCAACGCATAAACTAGGGTTTAAGCTTCTGTCACTCTAGAAACCCATCATCTACTTATTACTTCCCAATGCCTTCCTATAGGCCCAAATAATGGTGAAGTGTCATGTAGTCGACATTCACATGACACCACTAGAGGAGAGACAACATACATCTCATCAAAATATCGAACGAGGACCAAATTCACATGACTACTAATAGCAAGACTTCTCCCATGTCCTTAGGAACAAAAGTAACTAGTCACAAGACATAATATTGTTCATGATCAGAGGGGTATTAATATGCATAATGGATCTGAACATATGATCTTCCACCAAATAAACCAACTAGCATCAACTACAAGGAGTAATCACCACTACTAGCAACCCACAGGTACCAATCTGAGGTTTGGGTACAAAGATTGGATACAAGAGATGAACTAGGGTTTGAGAGGAGATGGTGCTGGTGAAGATGTTGATGAAGATAGCCCTCCCCAAGATGGGAGAGTTGTTGGTGATGACGGCGGTGACGATTTCCCCCTCCCGAGGGAAGTATCCCCGGCAAAACAGCACTGCCGGAGCCCTAGATTGGTTTCCGCCTTGGTTCCGCCTCGAGACGGCGGCGTCTGGTCCCGAAAGCCTCCTTCTGATTTTTTTTCAAGGTCAAAAGACCTCATATAGGAGAAGATGGGCATCGGGGGCCTTCCGACTGGCCCACGAGGTAGGGGGCGCACCCTGGGAAGGGGGCGCGCCCCCACCCTCGTGGACAGCCGGTGGCCCCCCTTGTGGACTTCTTTCGACATATATTTTTTATATTTTCTGAAATGAAGTTCTATTGAGTTTCGGGGCTTTTGGAGTTGTGCAGAATAGGTTTCCAGAGTTTGCTCCTTTTCCAGCCCAGAATTCCAGCTGCCGGCATTCTCCCTCTTCATGTAAACCCTGTAAAATAAGAGAGAAAAAGCATAAGTATTATGATAAAACATATAATAATAGCCCATAATGCAATAAATATCAACATATAAGCATGATGCGAAATGGACGTATCAACTCCCCCAAGCTTAGACCTCACTTGTCCTCAAGCGAAAGCCAATATCGAAAAATATGTCCACATGTTTTAGAGATAGAGGTGTCGATAAAAACAAAATACGGACATGAGGGCATCATGATCATTCTCATAACAGCAACTTATATAAATATAGTCATATGATTCTTATGCTAAAGTAACAATTCATCCACAATATCAAGTATGAATCATAAACTTCATTGGAAACTAACAAACTTTGATCTCGGTCATTGAAGCAATTGCAGTTTATCGTAACATCGGAAAGAGTCAATATAAGAGCTTTTCAGCAAGCCTACATACTCAACTATCATATAGTCTTTCACAATTGCTCACACTCACACAATACTTATGTTTATGGAGTTTTAATCGGACACAAAGAAAGATAGGGGCTTATGGTGTTGCCTCCCAACCTTTTACCTCAAGGGTAATGTCAACAGTAATAGATCATGAAAACTTACATCCAAGTGGGTATATATGTCAGGATCTTTCCAACACAATGTGCTTGCCAAAGGATAGAAGGTAAAAAGGAAAGGTGGATTTCACCTTGACACTTATAAGACAGGAATAATAGATAGGCCATTCGCAGAGGGAAGCAGAGGTTGTCATGTGTTTTTATGGTTGGATGCACAAAGTCTTAGCATAGAAGAACTTCACTTTATATTGCCACTTGTGATAAGGACCTTTATTATGCAGTCCGTCGCTTTTATTACTTCCATATCACAAGATCGTTAAAGCTAATTTCTCCCACACTAATAAATCTTACATATTTTAGCGAGTTTACAACATGACAACTTACTTGGAAGGATCTTTCTCAATCCATGGGTAGGTATGGTGGACTCGCATGGCAAAACTGGGTTTAAGGATATATGGAAGCACAAGTAGTATCTCTATTTGGTGCGAGGAGTTTTGTCTAGCATGAGGGGGAAAGGCAAGATCAACATGTTGGATGATCCATGACAATATACTTTATTTTGGATATAAGAAGACATAACCGATTATGTCGTCTTCCTTGTCCAACATCAACTCTTTAGCATGTCATACTTTAATGAGTGCTCACAATCATAAAAGATGTCCAAGATAGTATATTTGTATGTGAAGCCTCTCTTCTTTTATTACTTCCTATTAATTGCAATGATGACCAAAACTATGTTTGTCAACTCCCAACAACTTTTATTAACCATACTTTTGTATGTGAAGTCAAGCCCTTGATCTCTTTGATACTCTTTATATTTTCTTTCTTTTTATCATGACCCAAGTGAGGAAATCAAGCCCTTGACTCAACACTAATCTTTATTATATAGCTCACGGACTCGATTACAAAGGGTAAAGGTCAAAAGCAAAAGCTCACAACTAGATCATGCTAACTTTATTTTACTAGATCAAGATACTACCGAAAGGATCGAACTAAGTAAAACGGTAAAGATAGGAGTGATGGTGATATGATACCGGGGTCACTCCCCCAAGCTTGGCAGTTGCCAAGGGGAGTGCCCATACCCATATGATTATGTCTCCTTCTTCGGGGGTGGTGATGATGGAGTTGTTGATGATGTAGGCTTGTTGTCCACCTTCTAAGGCATGGGTTCACCATCGTAGAAGGATGATCGAGTCTCCGGGATAGTCAAATCTACAGCCAAACTCATCTTCTTGAATCTATATTCGTACTCACAGTTTTGGTTTTGCAGGTCATAGATCTGGGCTTGGAGGTGTTCGATCTTCTCTTGAAGGTTGGAGATAGCTTCCCCAAAGATCCTTGAGTCCAGCTTGAGGTTGTTGCCGAGCTCCGAGATCATCATGTGGTTGGCGTTGAGTCCTCATTCCACCATACATTGGCACTTGAAAACTTGCTGCTCCATTGCTTCGAGTCGTTTCTCCGTGCTTTCGGTCCTCCTCGGCCCCTCAACATCATGGATGTGCAGCACCCCCTCATGTGATTCCATGGTTTTAGGGTGGTGCAGTACCTACGCAAGGTAGGGGTTGATGACCTTCTCGAAGAACTTGTCCTTGGGGGTGTTGGAGGACGCCATGATGATCTAGATCTGTCAAAAACAGCAGCTCGAAACGAAAACAGAGGATTTTTGCGTGATACAGAGGTCAAAACCTTCGGGAGTATATATAATGAATTTTTACCGACCAAAAGGAGTAACCCACAAGAAAACGGAGTCCAGGGACACACGGGGTGCCCACGAGGTAGGGGGCGCGCCCTGGGAAGGGGGCGCCCTCCACCCTCGTGGACGCCTTGCGTCTCCTCCGGACTGCTTCTTATTTTTCTATTTTTCTCAATATTCTAAAACGGAGAAAAATTGCCTTTAGAACTGTTTTGGAGTCGGTTTACTTACCGTATCACATACCTCTTCCTTTTCGGAGGCTGGATCATTCTGGAAAGTGTCCCATATGTATTCCTCCGGGGTTACGGTTTCAATAACATTGGTTTCAACATTTATAGGATTACCTGAGATATAATGTTTGATTCTTTGACCGTTTACCACCTTCGGATTAGTGCCTTCGAAGTTGTTGATTTTTATGGCACCGGAATGATATACCTCCTCGATAACGTAGGGTCCTTCCCACTTGGAGAGAAGTTTTCCTGCAAAAAATCTTAAACAAGAGTTGTATAGCAAGACATAATCACCTACGTTAAACTCACGCTTTTGTATCCTTTTGTCATGCCATCTTTTAACTTTTTCTTTAAACAGCTTGGCATTCTCATAAACCTGGGTTCCCCATTCATCGAGGCAGCTAATGTCAAATAGCCTTTTCTCACCGGCAAGTTTGAAATCATAATTGAGCTCTTTAATAGCCCAATATGCCTTATGTTCTAGCTCAAGAGGTAAATGACAAGCTTTTCCACATACCATCTTATATGGAGACATACCCATAGGATTTTTGTATGCAGTTCTATAGGCCCATAATGCATCATCAAGTTTCTTGGACCAATTCTTCCTAGACCTATTAACTGTCTTTTGCAAGATTAGTTTCAACTCCCTACTACTTAGTTCTACTTGACCACTAGTCTGTGGGTGATAGGGGGATGCAATTCTATGGTTGACATCATATTTAGCAAGCATCTTACGGAAAGCACCATGAATAAAGTGTGAACCACCATCAGTCATTAGATATCTAGGGACTCCAAACCTCGGAAAATTAAATTATTTAAGCATCTTAATAGAGGTGTTATGATCAGCACTACTAGTTGGAATAGCTTCTACCCACTTAGTAACGTAATCAACAACAACTAAAATATGTGTGTATCCATTAGAGGCAGGAAACGGTCCCATATAATCAAAGCCCCAAACATCAAATGGTTCAATAACAAGTGAATAATTCATAGGAATTTCTTGACGTCTACTAATATTACCAATTCTTTGACATTCATCACAAGATAAGACAAACTTACGGGCATCCTTGAAGAGAGTAGGCCAATAAAAACCAGATTGCAATACCTTATGTGCAGTTCTATCTCCCGCATGGTGTCCTTCATAAGCTTCGGAGTGGCACTTGCGTAGGATCTGTTCCTGTTCATGCTCAGGTACACAACATCTAATAATACCATCTACTCCTTCATGATGAAGATGCGGGTCATCCCAGAAGTAATGTCTCAAATCATAGAAGATTTTTTTCTTTTGCTGGTATGTGAAGCAAGGGGGTATAAACTTAGCAACAATATAATTAGCATAATCAGCATACCAAGGAGCTCGTCGTTCATCAGGAAAGCTATCATCAATAGGTCGTGGGTCATCAAGTACATTTTCTAACCTAGACAAGTTGTCTGCAACGGGGTTCTCAGCTCCTTTTCTATCAATAATATGCAAGTCAAATTCTTGCAGCAAGAGAACCCATCTAATAAGTCTAGGTTTAGCATCTTTCTTTTCCATAAGGTATTTGATAGCAGCATGATCAGTGCGAATAGTTACTTTAGAATCAACAATATAGGGTCTAAACTTATCACAAGCAAATACAACTGCTAAAGATTCTTTTTCAGTAGTGGCATAATTTCTTTGGACACTATCTAGAGTTTTACTAGCATACAGGATAACATTCAATTTCTTATCAACTCTCTGCCCTAGAACAGCACCTAAAGCATAATCGCTAGCATCGCACATAATCTCGAAGGGTAAATTCCAGTCAGGAGGCTCGACAATAGGTGCAGAGATCAATGCTTTCTTAAGTATTTCAAATGCTTCTAGACAATCATCATCAAATACAAAAGGATTATCTTTTTGTAACAGATTAGTCAGAGGCCTGAAGATTTTGGAGAAGTCCTTAATGAACCTCCTATAAAACCCGGCCGGACCAAGGAAACTTCGTATACCTTTGATGTCCTTAGGGCATGGCATCTTTTCAATAGCATCAACTTTAGCTTTGTCAGCTTCGATACCTCTTTCAGAAATTTTATGTCCCAAGACAATGCCTTCATTAACCATAAAGTGGCACTTCTCCCAATTCAAGACAAGGTTAGTGTCTTCACATCTCTGCAAAACTCGATCAAGGTTGCTTAAGCAATCATTAAAAGAAGTTCCGTAAACGGAGAAATCATCCATGAAAACTTCAACAATCTTTTCACAAAAATCTGAGAATATAGCCATCATCCATCTTTGAAAGGTAGCAGGTGCATTACATAAACCAAAAGGCATACGTCTATAAGCAAAGGTACCGAAGGGACAAGTAAAAGTGGTCTTTTCTTGATCCCCTTTTGAAACAGGTATTTGAGAGAAACCGGAATAACCATCTAGAAAGCAGAAATGAGTATGTTTGGATAACCTTTCTAGCATTTGATCAATAAATGGCAAGGGATAATGATCTTTCTTAGTAGCTTTATTTAACTTACGAAAATCAATTACCATCCTATAACCTATAACTATTCTTTGCGGGATCAATTCATCTTTATCATTAGGAATGACAGTCATACCTCCCTTCTTAGGGACACAATGGACATGACTTGCCCACTGGCTATCAGCAACTGGATAGATAATACCTGCCTCTAGAAGCTTTAGTATTTCCTTCCTTACCACTTCTTTCATCTTAGGATTTAATCATAGCTGATGATCAATAACTAGTTTAGCATTTTCTTCCAATTTTATCTTGTGTTGGCATATAGTGGGACTAATGCCCTTAAGATCATCCAAAGTATATCCAATCGCAGCACGGTGCTTCTTCAAAGTTTTCAATAGTTTTTCTTCTTCCTGCTCTGAAAGGTTAGCACTAATAATAACAAGATATATCTTCTTTTTCATCAAGATAAACATACTTAAGATTATCAGGTAAAGGTTTAAGTTCAAACGCGGGATCACCCTTGGGTGGAGGAGGATCCCCTAGGATTTCGACAAGCAAGTTGTTTTTCAATACGGGTCCCTGTTTAAAGAATATTTCATCTATTTCCCTTCTCTCATTCATATGCATATCATTTTCATGGTCTAGAAAGTATTGTTCTAAAGGATCATTAGGTGGCACGGCAATAGAAGCAAGACCAATAATTTCATCCTTACTGGGTGGTGCCTTTTCAAGGGGTTGTCTACGGAATTTAGCAAAGTTAAAATCATGAGACATATCCCCCAATCCAATAGTGACAATATCTTTCACGCAGTCTATCTTGGCATTAACAGTATTCAAGAAGGGTCTACCAAATATAATGGGACAGATTTCATCTTGTGGGGAATTAAGAACAAGGAAATCAGCAGGGTATTTAACCTTCCCACACAAGACTTCAATATCTCTTAACAATCCCAACTCGTGAAATAGTATCTCTATTAGCAAGCTTAATAGTGACATCAATCCATGGTAACAATGATCTCCTATCTTAACAGAGATAACAGGCAAGCCCACAATAGGTTTATGTTTGTTCCTAGCATTGGGTTTGGCTATTCTAGCAGACTCTTCTTCGAGGTAAATAACATGTCCATCTAAATCTTCTACCAAGAGATCTTTAACCATAGCAACACTAGGTTCAACTTTTATTTGCTCAGGGGGTGTAGGTGTTCTAGTATTACTCTTACGAACTACAGTTGAAGCTTGAGCATGATCCTTTATCCTAACAGGGAAAGGTGGTTTCTCAATATAAGTGGTAGGTAAAACATGATCAACATTATAAGTGATAGTCTTTTCTTCAACTTTAATAGGTTCAACTACTTTTACTTCAATAGGGGGATGGTATTTAAACCACTTATCCTTGGGGAGATCAACATGAGTAGCAAAAGATTCACAGAAAGAAGCTACTATCTCAGAGTCAAGTCCATATTCAGTGCTAAACTCACGGAAAACATCGGTATCCACAAAAGCTTTAACACAATCAAACTTAGGGGTCATACTTGACTCCTTACCTTCATCGAGATCCCAATCTTCAGAGTTGTGTTTAATTCTTTCCAATATATCCCATTTGAATTCAATAGTCTTCATCATAAAAGAGCCAGAACAAGAAGTATTGAGCATGGAGCGATTATTAAGAGAAAGCCGAGCATAAAATTTTTGAATGATCATTTCTCTTGAGAGCTCATGATTGGGGCATGAATATAACATTGACTTAAGCCTTCCCCAAGCTTGAGCGATGATTTCTCCTTCGCGAGGCCAAAAATTATAAATTTAATTACGATCATGATGAACTTGGTGCATTGGGTAGAACTTCTGATGAAATTCCAACTTCAGACGATTATAGTTCCATGATCCCATATCATCACATAGCCTAAACCATGTCAACGCATATCCCTTCAAAGATAAAGGGAAGACCTTCTTCTTGATAACATCCTCGGGCATACCTGCAAGCTTAAACAATCCACAAACTTCATCCACATAGATTAGATGTAAACCGGGATGCAATGTTTCGTTTCCTGTAAAAGGATTTTCAAGCAGTTTCTCTATCATACCCGAAGGAATCTCAAAGCAAACATTTACAATAGGTGCAGTAGGTTGAGGAGAAACTCTTTGCTCTGATCGGGGTGAAGATACCCCGAACAAGCCCCTCAAAGGATTTTGAGCCATAGTAACAAGTGATAATAAATTTCAGCACACTATATAAATTATTCCTTACCGAATTCCACTTACCAAAGGCGCTTCACTCCCCGGCAACGGCGCCAGAAAAGAGTCTTGATGACCCACAAGTGTAGGGTATCTATCGTAGTCCTTTCGATAAGTAAGAGTGCCAAACCCAACGAGGAGCAGAAGGAAATGATAGGCAGTTTTCAGTAAGGTATTTTCTGCAAGCACTGAAATTATAGGTAACAGATAGTTTTCTGATAAGGTAATTGGTAGCAAGTGACAAAAGATAAAAGTAAATAAGGTGCAGCAAGGGGGCCCAATCCTTTTTGTAACAAAGGACAATCCTGGACGAACTCTTACATAAAGTAAAGCGCTCCCGAGGACACATGGGAATTATCGTCAAGCTAGTTTTCATCACGATCATCTGATTCACGTTCGGTACTTTGATAATTTGGTATGTGGGTGGACCGTTGCTTGGGTGATGTACTTACTTGGACAAGCCTCTCACTTATGATTAACCTCTAATGCAAGCATCCGCAACTACAAAAGAAGTATTAAGGTAAACAAAACCATAGCCTGAAACATATGGATCCAAATCAGCCCCTTACGAAGCAACACATAAACTAGGGTTTAAGGTTCTGTCACTCTAGCAACCCATCATCTACTTATTACATCCCAATGCCTTCCTCTAGGCCCAAATAATGGTGAAGTGTCATGTAGTCGACGTTCACATGACACCACTAGAGGAGAGACAACATACATGTCATCAAAATATCGAACGAAGACCAAATTCACATGACTACTAATAGCAAGACTTCTCCCATGTCCTCAGGAACAAAAGTAACTACTCACAACACATAATATTGTTGATGATCATAGGGGTATTAATATGCATAATGGATCTGAACATATGACCTTCCACCAAATAAACCAACTAGCATCAACTACAAGGAGTAATCAACACTACTAGCAACCCATAGGTACCAATCTCAGGTTTGGGGTACAAAGATTGGATACAAGAGATGAACTAGGGTTTGAGAGGAGATGGTGTTTGTGAAGATGTTGATGAAGATAGCCCTCCCCAAGATGGGAGAGTTGTTGTTGATGACGGCGGTGACGATTTCCCCCTCCCGGAGGGAAGTATCCCCGACAGAACAGCTCCGCGGGAGCCCTCGATTGGTTTCCGCCTCGGTTCCGCCTCGAGACGGCGGCGTGTTGTCCCGAAAGCCTCCTTCTGAGTTTTTCCAGGTCAAAACACTTCAAATAGAAGAAGATGGGTATCAGGGGCCTTCCGGCTGGCCCACAAGGCAGGGGGCGCGCCCTGGGAAGGGGGGCGCGCCCCCCACCCTCGTGGACAGCCAGTGGCCCCCTCGTGGACTTCTTTCGCCAGATATTTTTTATATTTTCTGAAACGAAGTTCTGTTGAGTTTCGGGGCTTTTGGAGTTGTGCAGAATAGGTTTCCAGAGTTTGCTCCTTTTCCAGCCCAGAATTCCAGCTGCCGGCATTCTCCCTCTTCACGAAACCCTGTAAAATAAGAGAGAAAAGGCATAAGTATTGTGACAAAACATATAATAACAGCCCATAATGCAATAAATATTAACATATAAGCATGATGCAAAATGGACGTATCAACACCCACTTAGTTTCTTTTGTTGAGATTTCATACATTTATAGCTCTAGTGCATCCGTTGCATGGCAATCCCTACTCACTCACATTGATATCTATTGATGGGCATCTCCATAGCCCATTGATACGCCTAGTTGATGTGAGACAATCTTCCTCTTTTGTATTCTCCAGAACTGATGACCCACAAGTGTAGGGGATCTATCAGAGTCCTTTCGATAAGTAAGAGTGTCGAACCCAACGAGGAGCAGAAGGAAATGATAGGCAATTTTCAGTAAGGTGTTTTCTGCAAGCACTGAAATTATCGGTAACAGATAGTTTTGTTATAAGATAACTGGTAGCAAGTGACAAATAGTAAAAGTAAATAAGGTGCAGCAAGATGGCCCAATCCTTTTTGTAGCAAAGGAAAAGCCTGGACAAACTCTTATATGAAGGAAAGCGCTCCCGGGGACACATGGGAATTATCGTCAAGCTAGTTTTCAGCACGCTCATATGATTCGTGTTCGTTACTTTGATAATTTGATATGTGGGTGGACCGGTGCTTGGGTGCTGCCCTTACTTGGACAAGCATCCCACTTATGGTTAACCTCTATTGCCAGCATCCACAACTACAAAAGAAGTATTAAGGTAAACCTAACCATGGCATGAAACATATGGATCCAAATCAGCCCCTTACGAAGCAACGCATAAACTAGGGTTTAAGCTTCTGTCACTCTAGCAACCCATCATCTACTTATTACTTCCCAATGCCTTCCTCTAGGCCCAAACAATGGTCAAGTGTCATGTAGTCAACGTTCACATGACACCACTAGAGGAAAAGACAACATACATCTTATCAAAATATCGAACGAATACCAAATTCACATGACTACTTATAGCAAGACTTCTCCCATGTCCCCAGGAACAAACGTAACTACTCACAAAGCATATTCATGTTCATAATCAAAGGGGTATTAATATGCATACTGGATCTGAACATAGGATCTTCCACCAAGTAAACCCACTAGCATCAACTACAAGGAGTAATCAACACTACTAGCAACCTACAAGTACCAATCTGAGGTTTTGGTACAAAGATTGGATACAAGAGATGAACTAGGGTTTGAGAGGAGATGGTGCTAGTGAAGATGTTGATGAAGATAACCCTCCCCAAGATGGGAGAGTTGTTGGTGATGACGATGGTGATGATTTCCCCCTCCCGGAGGGAAGTGCCCCCGGCAGAACAGCTCTACCGGAGCCCTACATTGGTTCCGCCAAGGTTCCGCCTCGAGACGGCGTCGCTTCATCCCGAAAGCCTCCTTATGATTTTTTCCAGATCAAAACACCTCATATAGCAGAAGATGGGCATCGGGGGGTCACCAGGTGGCCCACGAGGCAGGGGCGCGCCCCCCACCCTCGTGGACGGTGGGTGGCCGCCCTCGTGTACTTCTTTCACCAGATATATTGTATATTTTCCGAAACGGAGTTTTGTGGAGTTTCAGGGCTTTTTGAGTTGTGCAGAATAGGTCTCAAATGTTTACTCCTTTTCCACCCCAAAATTCCAGTTGCCGGCATTCTCCCTCTTCATGTAAACCTTGTAAAGCAAGAGAGAAAAGGTATAAGTATTGTGACATAATGTGTAATAACAACCCATAATGCAATAAACATCAATATAAAAGCATGAAGCAAAATGGACGTATCAACTCCCCCAAGCTTAGACCTCGCTTTTCCTCAAGCGGAAGCAGATATCGAAAAATATGTCCACATGTTTAGAGATAGAGGTGTCGATAAAATAAAATACGGATATGAAGGCATCATGATCATTCTTATAACAGCAACATATATGACTTGTCATATGATTTCTTATGCTAGAGTAATAATCCATTCACAATATCAAGTATGAATCAGAAACTTCATTGAAAACTAACAAACTATGATCTCAGTCACTGAAGCAATTGCAATTTATCGTAACATCAGAAAGAGTCAATATTTAGAGCTTTTCAGCAAGTCCACATACTCAACTATCATTTAGTCTTCCACAATTGCTAACACTCACGCAATACTTATGGGTATGGAGTTTTAATCGGACACAGAGAAAGACAGGGGCTTATGGTATTGCCTCCCAACCTTTTACCTCAAGGGTAATGTCAACAATAATAGTTCATGATAGCTTACATCCAAGTGGGTATATATGTCAGGATCTTTCCAACACAATGTGCTTGCCAAAGGATAAAAATGAAAAAGGAAAGGTGAAGATCACCATGACTCTTATAAGATAAGAACAATAGATAGGCCCTTCACAGAGGGAAGCAGAGGTTGTCATGTGCTTTTATGGTTGGATTCACAAAATCTTAGCGCAAAAGAACGTCACTTTATATTGCCTCTTGTGATATGGACCTTTAGTATGCAGTCTGTCGCTTTTATTGCTTTCATATCACAAGATCGTATAAAGTTTATTTTCTCCACACTAATAGACCATACATGTTTAGAGAGTTTCAACAATGACAACTTACTTGAAGGATCTTACTCAATCCATTGGTAGGTATGGTGGACTCTCATGGCAAAACTAGGTTTAAGGATGTATGGAAGCACAAGTAGTATCTCTACTTTGTGCAAGGAGTTTTGGCTAGCATGAGGGGGAAAGGCAAGCTCAATCATGTTGCATGATCCATGACAATATACTTTATTGCAGATATAAGAAAACATAACCCATTATGTTGTCTTGCTTGTCCAACATCAACTCTTTATCATGTCATATTTTAATGAGTGCTCACAATCGTAAAAGATATCGCAGATGGTATATTTGTATGTGAAAACCTCGCTTTTTTTATTACTTCCTATTAATTGCAACGATGACCAAAACTATGTTTGTCAACTTCCAACAATTTTTATTCATCATACTCTTTATTTGTGAAGTCATTACTATCCATAAGATTAATATGATCTCTTTGATTCTTTTTATTCTTTCTTTTGTCTATTCATGATCATAGTGAGAAAATCAAGCCCTTGACTCAACACTAATCTTTATTATATAGCTCACGGACTCGATTAGAAAGGTAAAGATCAAAAAGCAAAAGCTCACAACTAAATCATACTAAACTTTATTCTACTAGATCAAGATATTACCAAAAGGATCGGACTAAGAAAAACGGTAAAGATAGGAGTGATGGTGATACGATACCGGGGCGCCTCCCCCAAGCTTGGCAGTTGCCAAGGGGAGTGCCCATACCCATGTGATTATGTCTCTTTCTTCAAAGGTGGTGATGATGGAGTTGATAGCAGTGATGACGGAGTATCGTACATCGAGCGTAGGAGATCCTCCAGCTTGCGGATAATACCCTTGAGTACGGCGATATGGTCTTTCAGCAAAGTATTTTCACTTGTGAGATACTTGTTTTGTATTTGAGCTAATTCAATCATCTTGAAAGCTTCAATCTCAGTTGAATTAAAAAGGTTTGGAAGGGGTGGAAGGATGTCTTCTTCTTCTGCTGCCGGAGCCTGATCTTCCATGTCCTTCTTGATCCTATTCTCCTTGTTGATCTCCTCAGGTTCTTCTCTCTTCAGCTCTATCTTCATTAACCAAGCATTGTTGCCCTCATTGTTGGAGGAGGAGGACGACATGATGCCTGACCTTGTCAACTCTTGGCAGAACATAGCTCGAAACAAAAATAGAGGATATTCGCGTGGTGCGGTGGTCAAAACCTTCAGGGGATTATATAATGAATTTTTACCGACCAAAAGAAATGACATGCAAGAAAATGGAGTCCGGGAGGCACACGAGGCAGGGGGCGCACCCAGAGGGGTAGGGCGCGCCCTCCACCCTCGTGGACGCCTCGTGTCCTTTCCGGACTGCTTCTTATTTTTCTATTTTTCTAAATATTCCGAAACGGTGAAAAAATGACATTAGAATTGTTTTGGAGTCGGTTTACTTACCGTACAACATACCTCTTCCTTTTCGGAGTCTAAATCGTTCTAGAAAGTGTCCCTTATGTATTCCTCCGGGGTTACAGTTTCAATAACATTGGTTTCAATATTTATAGGATTACCTGAGATATAATGTTTGATTCTTTGACCGTTCACCACCTTCAGATTTGTGCCTTCGAAGTTGTTGATTTTTATGGCACCGGATCGATAGACCTCCTCGATAACGTAAGGACCTTCCCATTTGGAGAGAAGTTTTCCTGCAAAAAAAATCTTAAACGAGATTTGTATAGCAAGACATAATCACCTACGTTAAACTCACACTTTTGTATCCTTTTGTCATGCCATCTTTTAACTTTTCCTTTAAACAGCTTGGCATTCTCATAGGCTTGGGTTCTCCATTCGTCTAGTGAGGTAATGTCAAATAACCTCTTCTCACCGGCAAGTTTGAAGTCATAATTGAGCTCTTTAATAGCCCAATATGCCTTATGTTCTAGCTCAAGAGGTAAGTGACATGCTTTTCCATAAACCATTTTATACGGAGACATACCCATAGGATTTTTGTATGCAGTTCTATAGGCCCATAATGCATCATCAAGTTTCTTGGACCAATTCTTTCTAGATCTATTAACAATCTTTTGCAAAATTAATTTTCAGCTCTTTGTTACTTAATTCTACTTGACCACTAGACTGTGGGTGGTAAGGAGACGTAATTCTATGATTAACATCATATTTAGCAAGCATCTTACGGAAAGCACCATGAATAAAGTGTGAATCACCATCAGTCATTAAGTATCTAGGGACTCCAAACGTCAGAAAAATAACTTCTTTAAGCATCTTAATAGAGGTGTTGTGATCAGCACTACTAGTTGGAATAGCTTCTACCCACTTAGTAACATAATCAACAACAACTAAAATATGTGTATACCCATTAGAGGAAGGAAACGGTCCCATATAATCAAAGCCCCAAACATCAAATGGTTCAATAACAAGTGAATAATTCATAGGCATTTCTTGACGTCTACTGATATTACCAATTCTTTGACATTCATCACAAGACAAGACAAACTTACGGGCATCCTCGAAGAGAGTAGGCCAATAAAAACCGGATTGCAATACCTTATGTGCAGTTCTTTCTCCAGCATGGTGTCCTCCATAAGCCTCGGAGTGACACTTGCGTAGGATCTGATCTTGTTCAAGCTCAGGTACACAACGTCTAATAATACCATCTACTCCTTCTTTATAAAGGTGTGGGTCATCCCAGAAGTAATGTATCAAATCATAGAAGAACTTTTTCTTTTGCTGGTATGTGAAACTAGGTGGTATAAACTTAGCAACAATTTAATTAGCATAATCAGCATACCATGGAGCAGTGCGTGAAGCATTTATGATAGCTAATTGTTCATGAGGAAAGCTATCATAAATAGGTAGTGGGTCATCAAGAATATTCTCTAACCTAGATAAGTTGTCTGCAACGGGGTTCTCAGCTCCCTTTCTCTCAATGATATGCAAATCAAATTCTTGTAGCAGGAGAACCCATCTAATAAGTCTAGGTTTAGCATCTTTCTTTTCCATAAGGTATTTAATAACAGCATGATCAGTGTGAATAATTACTTTAGAATCAACAATATAAGGTCTGAACTTATCACAAGCAAACACGACTGCTAAAAATTCTTTCTCTGTTGTAGCATAATTCCTCTGGGCACTGTCTAGAGTTTTACTAGCATATTGGATAACATTTAATTTCTTATCAACTCTTTGTCCTAGAACAACACCTACAGCATAATCACTAGCATCACACATAATTTCAAAGGGTAAATTCTAGTTAGGAGGCTGGACAATAGGTGCAGAGATCAATGGTTTCTTAAGTATTTCAAATGCTTCTACACAATCATCATCCAAAACAAAAGGAACATCTTTTTCTAAAAGATTAGTCAGAGGCCTAGAGATTTTTGAGAAGTCCTTAATGAACCTCCTATAAAACCCGGCATGACCAAGGAAACTTCTTATACCTTTGATGTCCTTGGGACACAGCATATTTTCAATATCAACCTTAGCTTTATCAACTTCAATACCTCTTTTATAAATTTTATGCCCCAAGACAATGCCTTCATTAACCATAAAGTGGCACTTCTCCCAATTCAAGACAAGATTAGTTTCTTCACATCTCCGCAAAACTTGTTTAAGGTTGCTGAAGCAATCATCAAAAGAAGTTCCATAAACGGAAAAGTCATCCATGAAAACCTCAACAATCTTTTCACAAAAATCAGATAATATAGCCATCATGCATCTTTGAAAAGTAGTAGGTGCATTACATAAACCAAAAGGCATACGTCTATAAGCAAAGGTACCGAAGGGACAAGTAAAAGTGGTCTTTTCTTGATCCTCTTTTGACACAGGTATTTGAGAGAAACCAGAATATCCATCTAGAAAACAAAAATGAGTATGTTTGGATAACCTTTCTAGCATTTGATCAATAAAACATAAAGGGCAATGATATTTCTTAGTAGCTTTATTTAACTTGCGGAAATCAATTACCATCCTATAACCTGCAACAATTCTTTGCGGGGTCAATTCATCTTTATCATTAGGAACAACCGTAATACCTCCCTTCTTAGGGACACAATGGACAGGACTTACCCACTGACTATCAGCAACTGGATAGATTATACCTGCCTCTAGAAGCTTTAATATTTCCTTCCTTACCACTTCTTTCATCCTAGGATTTAACCGTCATTGATGATCAATAACCGGTTTAGCGTCCATCTCCAATTTTATCTTGTGTTGACATAAAGTGGGACTAATGCCCTTAAGATCATCAAGAGTATATCCAATAGGAGCACGATGCTTCTTCAGGGTTTTCAATAAATTCTCTTCTTCCTGTTCTGAAAGGTTAGCACTAATAATAACAGGGTATATCTTCTTTTCATTGAGGTAAGCATACTTAAGAGTATCAGGTAATGGTTTGAGTTCAAATATGGGATCAACCTTGGGTGGAGGAGGATCCCCTAAAATTTCAACAGGCAAGTTGTGTTTCTATAAGGGTCCCTGTTTAAAGAATATTTCATCTATTTCCCTTCTCTCATTCATATACATATCATTTTCATGGTCTAGCAGATATTGTTCTAAGGGATCATTAGGAGGTACATCAATAGAAGCAAGACCAATAATTTCATCCTTACTAGGCAATTCTTTATCATGGGGTTGTCTATGAAATTTGGCAAAGTTAAAATCATGAGACATATCCCCTAATCCAAAAGTAACAATATCTTTTTCGCAGTCTATCTTAGCATTAACAGTATTCAAGAAGGGTCTACCAAATGTAATAGGGCAAAAAATATCTTGTGGGGAACCAAGAATAAGAAAATCAGCAGGGTATTTAACTTTCCCACACAAGACTTCAACATCTCTAACAATCCCGATTGGTGAAATAGTGTCTCTATTAGCAAGCTTAATAGTGACATCAATACCTTCTAGCTCAGCAGGTGCAATATCGTGCATAATTTCTTCATATAAGGAAATGGGTATTACACTCGCACTAGCACCTACGTCACATAAACCATGATAGCAATGTTCTCCTATTTTAACGGAAATAACAGGCATGCCTACAACAGATCTATGTTTATTCCTAGTATTAGGTTTGGCGATTCTAGCAGCTTCCTCTTGGAGGTAAATAACATGCCCATCTAAATTATCGACCAAGAGATCCTTAACCATAGCAACACTAGGTTCAACTTTAATTTGCTCAAAGGGTGTAGGTGTTCTAGTATTACTCTTACGAACCACAGTTGAAGCTTTAGCATGATCCTTTATTCTAACGGGAAAGGGTGGTTTTTCAATATAAGTTGTAGGAACGATAGGATCAACATTACAAGTGATGGTCTTTTCTTCAACATTAACAGGTTCAACTACTTTTACTTCAATGGGAGGATGAAATTTAAACCACTTCTCCTTAGGGAGATCCACATGAGTAGCAAATGATTCATAGAAAGAAGCTACTATCTCAGAGTCAAGTCCATATTCGGTGCTAAATTCGAGGAAAACATCGGTATCCATAAAAGATTTAACACAACCAAACTTAGGTGTTATACCTGACTCTTTACCTTCGTCGAGATCCCAATCTTCAGAGTTGCGTTTAATTCTCTCCAATAAATCCCATTTAAATTCATTAGTCTTCATCATAAAAGAACTGGTACAAGAAGTATCGAGCATGGAGTGATTATTGAGAGAAAGCAAGCATAATTTTTTTAATAAGCATTTCTCTTGAGAGCTCATGATTGGGGCATGAATATAACATTGACTTAATCCTCCCCCAAGCTTGAGCGATGCTTTCTCCTTCAAGAGGCCAAAAATTATATATATATATATATATATATATATATATATATATATATATATATATATATATATATATATATATATATATATATATATATATATATATATATATATATATATAACTACGATCACGATGAACCTGGTGCATAGGATAGAACTTCTGATGAAATTCCAACTTCAATCGATTGTAGTTCCATGATCCAATATCATCGCATAGCCTAAACCATGTCAATGCCTCTCCCTTCAAAGATAAAGGGAAGAATTTCTTCTTGATAACATCCTCGGGCATACCTGCAAGCTTAAATAATCCACAAACTTCATCCACATAGATTAGATGCAAATCGGGATGCAAGGTCCCGTCTCCTGTAAAGGGATTAGCAAGCAGTTTCTCTATCATACCCGAAGGGATTTCAAAGTAAACATTTTCAGCGGGTTTAGTAGGTTGAGGAGCAACTTTTTGCTCTATTGGTCGGGGTGAAGATACCCCGAACAAGCCCCTCAAAGGATTATGAGCCATAGTAACAAGTGACAGTAAATTTCAGCACACTATATACATTTTTCCTTACCAAAGGCGCTTCACTCCCCGGCAACGGCGCCAGAAAAGAGTCTTGATGACCCACAAGTGTAGGGGATCTATCGTAGTCCTTACGATAAGTAAGAGTGTCGAACCCAACGAGGAGCAGAAGGAAATGATAGGCAGTTTTCAGTAAGGTGTTTTCCGCAAGCACTGAAATTATCGGTAATAGATAGTTTTGTGATAAGATAACTGGTAGCAAGTGACAAAAGGTAAAAGTAAATAAGCTGCAGCAAGATGGTCCAATCCTTTTTGTAGCAAAGGACAAGCCTGGACAAACTCTTATATGAAGGAAAGCGCTCCCGAGGACACATGGGAATTATCGTCAAGCTAGTTTTCATCACGCTCATATGATTCGCGTTCGTTACTTTGATAATTTGATATGTGGGTGGACCGGTTCTTGGGTGCTGCCCTTACTTGGACAAGCATCCCGCTTATGATTAACCTCTATTGCAAGCATCCGCAACTACAAAAGAAGTATTAAGCTAAACCTAACCATAGCATGAAACATATGGATCCAAATCAGCCCCTTACGAAGCAACACATAAACTAGGGTTTATGCTTCTGTCACTCTAGCAACCCATCATCTACTTATTACTTCCCAATGCCTTCTTCTAGGCCCAGACAATGGTGAAGTGTCATGTAGTCGACGTTCACATGACACCACTAGAGGAAAAGACAACATACATCTTATCAAAATATCGAATGAATACCAAATTCACATGACTACTTATAACAAGACTTCTCCCATGTCCTCAGGAACAAACGTAACTACTCACAAAGCATATTCATGTTCATAATCAGAGGGGTATTAATATGCAGAATGGATCTGAACATATGATCTTCTACCAAGTAAACCAACTAGCATCAACTACAAGGAGTAATCAACACTACTAGCAACCTACAGGTACCAATCTGAGGTTTTGGTACAAAGATTAGATACAAGAGATGAACTAGGGTTTGAGAGGAGATGGTGCTGGTGAAGATGTTGATGAAGATAACCCTCCCCAAGATGGGAAAGTTGTTGGCGATGACGATGGATATGATTTCCCCCTCCCGGAGGGAAGTGCCCCCGGCAGAACAGCTCTGCCGGAGCCCTAGATTGGTTCCGCCAAGGTTCCGCCTCGAGACGGCGGCGCTTCGTACCAAAAACCTCCTTATGATTTTTTCCAGGTCAAAACACCTCATATAGCAGAAGATGGGCATCGGGGGGTCACCAGGTGGCCCACGAGGCAGGGGCACGCCCAGGGGGCGCCCCCCACCCTCATGGACGGTGGGTGGCCCCCCTCGTGTACTTCTTTCGCCAGATATTTTTTATATTTTCCGAAACGGAGTTTCGTGGAGTTTCAGGGCTTTTTGAGTTGTGCAGAATCGGTCTCCAATGTTTACTCCTTTTCCAGCCCAGAATTCCAGGTGCCGGCATTCTCCCTCTTCATGTAAACCTTGTAAAACAAGAGAGAAAAGGCATAAGTATTGTGACATAATGTGTAATAATAGCCCATAATGCAATAAACATCAATATAACAGCATGATGCAAAATGGACGTATGAACAACCACCACTCTATTCCACCTATAGTGCTATATCCATGGCTCACGCTCATGTATTGCGTGAAAGTTGAAATATTTTGAAAAAAAATTAATATGAAACAATTGCTTTGCTGAAACCGGGGTTGTGCATGATTTGAGTATTTTGTGTGACGAAGATGGAGCATAGCCAAACTATATTATTTTGTAGGGATGAACTTCCTTTGGCCATGTTATTTTGAGAAGACATAATTGCTTTGTTAGTATGCTTGAAGTATTATTATTCTTATGTCAATATAGACTTTTGTCTTAATCTTTCGGATCTGAACATTCATGCCACAATAAAAAAAATTACATTGAGAATTAAATTGGGCAGCATTCCATATCAAAAATTCTATCTTTATCATTTACCTACTCGAGGATGAGCAGGAATTAAGCTTGGGGATGCTTGATACGTCTCCAACGTATCTATAATTTTTTATTGTTCCGTGCTATTATATTATTTGTTTTGGATGTTTAATGGGCTTTATTATACACTTTTATATTATTTTTGGGACTAACTTATTAACCCAAGGCCCAGTGCAAATTGTTGTTTTTTGCCTATTTCAGTGTTTCGCAGAAAAGGAATATCAAACGGAGTCCAAACGGAATGAAACCTTCGGGTGAGTTATTTTTGGAACAAATACAACACAGAAGACTTGGAGTGCACGCCAGAGAAGGAACGAGGCGGCCATGAGGGCTGGGGCATGCCCAGCTCGTGGGCCCCTCGTGGCTCCGCTGACCTGCCTCTTCCTCCTATATATACCTACGTACCCTGAAAACATCCGAGAGCACCACAAAACCCTAATACCACCGCTGCAACCTTCTGTACCCGTGAGATCCCATCTTGGGGCCTGTTCCGGGGTTACACTGAAGGGGGAATCAATCACGAAGGACTTTTACATCAACACCATAGCCTCTCCGATGAGTTTTGAGTAGTTTACCACCGGCCTTTGGGTCCATAGTTATTAGCTAGATGGCTTCTTCTCTCTCTTTGGATCTCAATACAAAGTTCTCCTCGATCTTCTTGGAGATCTATTCGATGTAATTCTTTTGCGGTGTGTTTGTCGAGATCCGATGAATTGTGGGTTCATGATCAAGTTTATCTATGAACAATATTTGATTCTTCTCTGAAATCTTTTATGTATGATTTAAATATCTTTGCAAGTCTGTTCGAATTATCAGTTTGGTTTGGCCTACTAGATTGATCTTTCTTGCAATGGGAGAAGTGCTTAGCTTTGGGTTCAATCTTGTGGTGTCCTTTCCCAGTGACAGCAGGGGCAGCAAGGCACGTATTGTACTGTTGCCATCGAGGATAAAAAGATGGGGTTTATATCATATTGCATGAGTTTATCCCTCTACATCATGTCATCTTGCTTAAGGCGTTACTCTGTTCTTATGAACTTAATACTCTAGATGCATGATGGATAGCAGTCGATGTGTGGAGTAATAGTAGTAGATGCAAAATCGTTTCGGTCTACTTGTCACGGACGTGATGCCTATATACAATGATCATGCCTAGATATTCTCATAACTATGCGCTTTTCTATCAATTGCTCGACAGTAATTTGTTCACCCACCGTAGAAATCTGCTCTCCTGAGAGATGACACTAGTGAAACCTGTGGCCCCCGGGTCTATATTTTATGATATCAATCTCCGTCTACTATTTATATTTACTTTACTTTTGTTTTGCAATCTTTACTTTCAATCTATAAAACAAAAATAAAAAAAATATTATCTTATCATCTCTATCAGATCTCACTTTTTGCAAGTGGCCGAGAAGGGATTGGCAACCCCTTTATCGCGTTGGTTGCAAGGTTCTTATTTGTTTGTGTAGGTACGAGGGACTCGCGCGTGATCTCCTACTGGATTGATACCTTGTTTCTCAAAAACTGAGGGAAATACTTACGCTACTGTGCTGCATCACCCTTTGCTCTTCGAGGGAAAACAGCGCAAGCTCAATAGGTAGCACTGGTCCGCCTGCCGAGCCCCGCGCCGCCTGGAGGTACCGGCCGAGGACTCTGTCGCCCGCCTCCTCCATTGCCCTCGCTCGCCTTTAGGAGATGTTGGCATCGGAAGGCCTCAAGGCCTCAGATCTTCTGGCCGCTTACGCGGAACGCCGGGTGCTGCCTCTTCAATCACAGCCTCACCTGATCAGCGACATGGGTGGGCACCGGGATCCACGCCGGCTGAGCACCAAGGTGATGCCGGTTGCGGAGGTGGTCCGGTTGGCGAACTACTTCTCCGACTGCAAGCTGCCGGAGTCGGCCTGGAGGTTCGGCAAGCCGCCGTACAGTCGTGACAACCCATCGCGTGCAGTAAGTTCTTCTGATTCTCTTTTCCGCCTTCTCCAGTCTGGGTTCCTTCTTGCCGCCTGACCAGTCGTCCATGGCGCAGCGCTTCCCGGGCCAGCCGGCACCCATCCCGAGGTCCCAAACCGTCCGGTCGCGTCGGACCGGATTCATAGCGACACCAGCGACCCCGATCTAGGGGTAGCCGCCATGGAGGAAGACGACGCCATAGGCAGTGGCGGCGAGGGAGCAGACGGCTTGTCAGGAGGCGGCCTTGGGGACTGGTCGGAGGACGATGTGCCGCACCACACCCGTGGCATCGACGGGGCAGACGCCAGCTCCTCGGCAGCACCGACTGTTGTAGGCGGCGCGCCGAAGCATCGTGCCCATGAAGGGTTGTTCGGCAGCCGGCCCAAGAAGCCCAAGGTCTCGGCCATCGCCACCTAGTGGCAAGAGGCTCCAACGAAGGCGGCCCTTTTCCAGAGAGGCTCCAAGCCACGTCCATTGGTTTCCTCATAAGTGTCTTTGATCTTTTATGTGCTTGCTTTCTTCTTTTCTTGCAAACTCTCAGCAACTTTTCTTATGTTGTTTGGACAGGGCTCCACTTTCTATCTCGCGGGCCCCTACCACTTTGGTGGTTCGGGGAACGGAGAACTCCGCCAATCCTCGCCGTGTAGATCCAGCCGCCGCTCTTCGGGAAGCGACGGAGAGGAACGCGCACGAAGCACAAGAGGCGCGGGAGGCCATGATCCGGGAGAAGGCAGCGGCGGCCCAGTCGGCGCAGACGGAGGCGGACACGGCGGCCAAGGCATAGGATGATGCGACGGCCAAGGGGCAGGTAGACGTAGCTACCTGAGCGCTGTAGGAGGAGGCGGCCCGCCGCCGGGCACCGGAAGCCACCGACCCGCCACTTTCGGAGCCGCCAGCGCCAGAGGACCAAGCGCCAGTTGGTGGGGCTGGTGCTGACCAGCTGGCCCTGGAGAAGGAAGGAGGCGGCTCCGCTAACTTGGAGGCGGAGGTGGTTCCTCACGCGCCAACTGCTGATGGGCACGGCAACCTGTCCGAGACGCCGATGGTGCCGCCATCCCGGGGCGAGCTGGTGGTCGGTCCGACTCCTACTAGTCGAGCTCCAGTGCTCCAGCGCCTGGCGAGAGCAACCTTGACACCAAGGCAGGTGGAGGTCAGAGCCGCCAGCTCGTCGTCATCGGACCACGAAGCTACCAGTGCCGCGCCGCCGGATTGGACGTTGGGCGGCGGCACCGGAGTCCTGAACGTGGCCTCGCGGGATGTGCTGACCTGCTTCAACACCCAAGCCGCCACTCTCCAACGGTCCTTGCGGGATTTCCTGGCGACACGGACGGCTGTCCGGGTATGCTTGCTCATTTCTTGCTTCTTAATTCTGGTTATTTTCCATGGGGGCACGCCAGCGCACCCACTGGGTGTAGTCCCTGAGTTTTGGGCCGGCTGCTGAGCAGGCGGCCCGAAACTCCAAGGTAAACATCGAATGCTAACATACTCTTTTTTGTTGTCTTCGTCACAGGACTACCACAACCTCCGTGTGGCCGCCTACAACACCCAGCACTGAGAGCTGGCCAAGCGGACTTCAGACTTGGCCGAGAGCCGAAGTAAGTGTTCCGCCATTCTCCTTGTGAGGGCACGTGAGCACACCCGCTAGGTGTAGTCCCCAAGATCTAGGCCGAATGCTGAGCAGTCGGGGCAGATTTTCTAGTGACTTTTTGTTTTTTGTTGATGCTGACGCCTTCTTCCTCCTTTATTGACAGCGGCTACGGCTAATCTGCGGACGCAACTGGGCCAGGTCCAGGCTGAGCTCCTCACCAAGGAGCAGGAGCAAAGCCAGGCCATCCGGGAGTGCGAGCGCCTGGCCAAGGAGCTGGCGGACCAGGCAACCAAGCACGCTGCGGAGCTCGACAAGGTGAAGGAGAGCGAGGGGCTCCTTCAAGCTGAGTTCAAGACGTAGCACTCGCACTGGGCCGAGAAGGAGAAGATCCTGGAGGACGACTACAGGGCAATCGAGGACAAGATTGATGGCAATTCGTCTCCTCTTTTGATCGGCCGCCGACTGCTGAGGAGGCCGACTTCTAGCTTCTCACTTTTTGATTTTGTTCTTTGTGCAGACTTCTTTCTTGATCACTCTGTCGCCGTCACCCAGGCCACTGAGGCACGTCGAGATGAGCGGCGTCGAGCAGGCGCGGACATCGCACCCAATGCGGCCCAAAATCTCAACGAGCAGCTTTTGGCCGTGAGGACGCGCCTGCAGCCGGCCCACAGGATGCTTCACCGCCTTCAGTGCACCGGGTCTCAGGTGTAGGCCGCCCTCTGGCCGGGTGCTCAAGCTCCGCGCACGCCCAGTTGGACCGCCGAGTGGCTCGAGGTGGCAGTCGACCGCTTGGAGGCCTAGAAGGGTGCCGCAGCACGGGCCGGCACGCGGACAACCTTGGAGTTCGCCAAGGGTTGGTACCTGGGGTTGGACTTGGACCAGCTGACAACCTTTCGGCTGGTGGACGAGCCTGAGCTGGCAGTGGTGCGAGGCGACCTCGTCAAGCATGTCGTGGCAATCGCTGACTACGCCGACACCACCGTCTTCACTCCGAAGCTGGACAAGAACGGCGTAGAGGTGTCGGCCGATTGGTTTGCACTGGACCCGCAGGCGGACGAGGACCTGGAAGAGGAGATCGCCTCCAGCGATGAAGGCGAGGACGAGGAAGATGAGGACGATGAAGATGCCGCGCTGGATGATGGAGCACTCAGCCGATCTCAGCCTGACCAAGCCTCAACCAGCGAACCGCAAGGCACCGCGCCGACTGATGCTGATGCCGGCCAGGCCGAGATCCACCAGGCGGCGGCTCCACCACCCGACGTTGCTAACTCTGCCAACCTGCCAGATCCTTCTGCTGCTCCTGTGGCCTAGGAAGCCATTTTAATCTTTCCTGCTTTTCTGTCTTGTAAACACGTTAAATTTGCGCAATTCCACCCACTTGGGGTGTAACTTCAAACTTTGTTGAATGGTGGCAGTGAGCCTTTTGTTATGTAAATAACTCCTTAGTCATGCACGTGCTTGTGCTATTCACCGGGTTCTAACTTGATTTTGCCTTTTGCTCCCTTGGGCTTTTTCCTTTGCGGTCTTCCTTTAGCTGCCGCCCTTCCATCCGGACAGCCACTATGTGGCATGTGGCTGGGTCAGGGACTTGGCCGCTTAGGATAGACAAGGACGTTAGCCGTCTGGGACGTAGCTAGTCAAGCTAGAGGCCGGCCGTCCAGCTGCTCAGCAGTCGGACGGTTGATCTCAAAAGCCGGCTTGATCTATGTTTGTTTTCCTTAGCCATTTTTCATGTGGGCATCGCTTCCTGCCTTTAGCTCTTGCTAGTCGTGTTGGGGAACGCAGTATTTCAAAATTTCCTACAATCACTCAAGATCTATCTAGGAGATGCATAGCAATGATAGGGGGAGTGTATCTTCATACCCTTGAAGATCGCAAAGCAGAAGCTTTTATCAACGCGGTTGATGTAGTCGTACACCTTCACGATCCGTCCCGATCAACTATCGAACATACAGCACCTCCGCATTCAGCACACGTTCAGCTCGATGACGTCCTCGCCTTCTTGATCCAGCAGGACGGGTGAAGTAGTAGATGAGTTCCGGCAGCACGCCGGCGTGGTGACGGTTGGTGGTGAAGAACAATCTCCGCAGGGCTTCGCCAAGCACTACATAAACTAGACGGAGGACAAACTAGAGGGACGGGCTTGCCGGCACACGGCTTGGTATATCTTGATGTGTTCCAGGTGCTAGCTGCTACCTCTCGAGCTTGTGTTATATTCCCTCGAAGAGGAAAGGGTGATGCAGCACCGTAGCGTAAGTATTTCCAGCAGTTTTTGAGAACCAAGGTATCAATCCAGTAGGAGACCACGCGCGAGTCCCTCGCACCTACACAAACAAATAAGAACTTCGCAGCCAACGCGATAAGGGGTTGTCAATCCCTTTACGATCACTTACAAAAGTGAGATATGATAGATAGGATAGTTTGATATTTTTGGTATTTTTGGATATAAGAACACGAAGTAAAAGCGAAAAAGTAAAGTAGCTTGTAGATTGATATGTTGAGAATAGACCCGGGGGCCATAGGTTTCTCTAGTGGCTTCTCTCATGATAGCAGAATTCTACGGTGGGTAAACAAATTACTGTCGAGCAATTGATAGAAAAGCGAATAATTATGAGAATATCTAGGCATGATCATTATATATAGGCATCACGTCCGAAACAAGTAGACCGAAACGATTCTGCATCTACTACTATTACTCCACACATCGACCGCTATCCAGCATGCATCTAGAGTATTAAGTTTATAAGAACAGAGTAACGCCTTAAGCAAGATGACATGATGTAGAGGGATAAACTCAAGCAATATGATATAAACCCCATCTTTTATCCTCGATGGCAACAATACAATATGTGCCTTGCTGCCCCTTCTGTCACTGGGGAAGGACACCGCAAGATTGAACCCAAAGCCAAGCACTTCTCCCAATGCAAGAACTATAGATCTAGTAGGCCAAACCAAACCAATAATTCAAGGAGACTTGCAAGGATATTATAATCATACATAAAAGATTTCAGAAAAGAACCAAATATTTTTCATAGATAATCTTGATCATAAACCCACAATTCATCGAATCTCGACAAACACACCGCAAAAAGAGATTACATCGAATAGATCTCCTCGAAGACCGAGGAGAACTTGGTATTGAGATCCAAAGAGAGAGAAGAAGCCATCTAGATACTAACTATGGACCCGAAGGTCTGTGGTAAACTACTCACAACTCATGGTGAGGCGATGATGATAATGTAGAAGCACTCCGTGATAGATCCCCCTTCCGGCGGAGCTCCGGAACAGGCCCCAAGATGGGATCTCACGGGAACAGAAGGTTGCGGCGGTGGAACTAGGGTTTTCTCTCCTGTTCTGATGGTTTCGGGGTACGTAGGTATATATAGGAGGAAGGAGGGCACCGGGGGCCAGACGTGGGGCCCACGTGGCAGGGGGCGTGCCCTGTAGGGGGGGCGCCCCCACCCTCCTGGACGCCACATCAGCCCTACTCCGTGGTTCTCAAGTCTCCAGTGCGTATTTTGCTCCAAAAATATCTCTCCCAAAGTTTTATTCCATTAGGACTCCGTTTGATATTCCTTTTCTGTAAAACCCTAAAATAGGAAAAAAAACAGCAATCCGGACTGGGCCTTTGGGTTAATAGGTTAGTCCCAAAAAATAATATAAAAGTGTATCACAAAGCCCATTAAACATCCAAAACATCATAAATAATAGCATGGAACAATCAACTATTATAGATACGTTGGAGACGTATCAAGCATCCCCAAGCTTAACTGTAACACCCCAAATTTTTGGTTTTGTTTTTCTTCCAAATTTTTGGTCTTCTGGAAGGGGGGTATTTGATCTTCTCTTGAAACCCTTCTAAAATCTTTTCTGACCAAAGTTTGTGTGTTCTTCTCAAGCTTGATTTTTGGTCTTGAAGGTTTTCTTCTTGTGTTAGCTCAAACACAAGTTGTTTTTCATAGGGGTTTGTTTGATTCTTTTCCCTTCTTGTTTTAACCATCATAGGAATAACCTTGGGCTTGTTTTCCTCTCCAACTTTCCTCTTGCCATGGCACCCAACAGAAATATTTCTCTCCAAGACCCCCCCCCCCTTCACCTTAGGGCAAGTCTCTCATCAATTCCAGTGAGTTTCAACCTTATTGGAATTTTTCTTCTATTTATTTTACTCCAAAAACAATTTATGTCCATTAAAGTGAACCTTGGTGATTTACAAAGGAACCACCATGTCCACCTTGATATTTGATTCCAAACTAACTTCCCTGGATAGTCCTTAGTACCCACAACCTAGATCCATCTTGTTTCACTGGTCCACAATTCAAAAATTTTAAATTTCACCTGCTGCAAGTTTGGACCAGATTTGCAAATTTTGGTGAAATTTATTTTTTCCTTCTTCCAAAAATTTTGTGAAAATTCAGGCAGCCTCTAGATGCATCAAGAGGCCACTCCACCAAATATCAGCTCCAGCAATATTTTCCACATGCCAAAATCATTTCATCATACACCTGGCGTGCACTGTTTCTGTCAGTTTCAGAAAACGTTAACTGAACTTCAGAGGCGACAGTGCAGTTCGTCAGTCAGCTTCATCAATCTCACCAGTACCACCTTGGCTCGATGCTGCACTGCACCTCCTTCTTACCCAGAGCGCCGCACGCTTGCTTGGCTGCTTCTTGGCATCGGTGGCGCCCTGGCCCGCCCACGCCGGCATCTTCCGCGGCGGCAGAACCTCGTGTGGCGGCCGACAGGGGGCACCCTACGGCACAACGCCGTTTGGCAACGCCCAAGCCACCCGAGAGCTCCGCGTGGCCTTCTCCACCGCCAGCGCACGCCTGCAGCACCGTCGCCGTGGCCTGGCACGCACAGGGCACGCTCTCTGCCGCCGACGTGCCGCACGGCCGTTCGGTCGAGGGCAGACCGTAACCGCCCCTCCCTTGCTGAGTTAAGCACTGAAAGGGAACCAGTACATCTCCTAGTCGATGCTCAAGCCCCTAAACCCACCGTCCAGCCACTGCGCCGCCTTAATCGCTCGTCGGACTTATACCATTCACGACAACCGCCTCGGGCCGGCTATATATAGTGCCCCCGAGCTCACTCTCGAGCCCCCACACCTCCACCATCTCTCTAGACCACGCCTAGACTCTGGAAGAGCCTCGAGGGGCCCTTCTGCCTCAACTCCGGCCAACTCCGTCCGCCTCGGGCTCCAGCAACGTTCTCTTTGGTGAGAACTCCTCCGCCGCCCTGGGCTCGAGCGTAACCTCCTGGCACCTACCTGAGTCTAACCCCCACTCCAATTTGACCCCAGAAGCTCTCTCTGACGAGGCCCACGACCACCCGAGCCGCCGTCCGCCGGAGATAGGGTCGCCGTCGACGTGGGGCTCGCCGACGCTCAACTCCCCCACCCACCGACGCGGGCGAACACTAGGAACCCGTAGGTACCACTCCCTTCCCCTACCTCGCCGTGGACCGGCGCCGGCGACCACCGCAGCCTTCTGGCACCGGCGCGGCTCTGCTTCAGCTTTTAAACCCGACGAGTGGGACCCCCTCGTCAGCCTCTCATTTTCCCTCCGAAACGTTTTTCTGGAAAGCGCCTTCGGGCAAAGTACGTCTCCCTTTTCAGCTGGCGTACTACGTACCTATTCACTTTTCTATTTTCTATTCTAGCCCCTGGAAACTTTCTGTCTCATTACAGATGAGTGCCTGGACAGAAACTCTAATATCTGTTTAACTAAAGATGATTTTAAATTGATTCTTTTTCTGTCCTCTTTAGTTTTCTGTCTAGTTTTTTGTCATATTTATTTGAAAATTATTTGGAGCAATTTTTTTGCACACGCGGTATTTATGTTAGAGTTCGTTTTGTTTGAATACGTAGATATCGAAGGACGTGACGGAGCCGCGAACCTACCAGGCAAGCATGTTTGAACCTTTGATATGATGAGTGTGTTGCATGTTTGCTCGAGTAGTTCTTTTCATAAGCATGGTCATATAAGCACTTGTGGATGATTATATTTCATGCAAGCAAGCTTCGGGTGAGCCCCGAATGATAATGGTTGAACCACCTCGATCATGTGGTGACATGATGGGTGGTGTACTGGTATTGTTGGAGCATGCCAGTAGATGGTTAACTTATTATCAACATGGATCAAGTCATGATCCCGTTCATCTCCTTTTTGGTACGGTCATATGTCGTCTGTTAAGATTACGGTCTAGTCAGTTGCAAACCACTTTTCGTGTACACACCAAGTAGAGGGGCCGGGATGAGGGTTCCATGGCCCTGGATTAAAGCCCGTCATCCGGTCAGGGGGCATGGGTGTTTCCGGTTGGGACCGAGAGGGGGGCACCCCTTAGAGCGCGCATATATAAATTTGATCCCATGCTATTCGAGGTTGTAGCCTCCCCGTCTTAAAGTTTTTCGTGAATGTTGTCACGGGTGATTCCGGACAGCGGGATGTGAAATGGGTGTGTACTGGTCAGCTGGGTTTCTGCTAAGACACCGTAGACGGAACTAGTCCATGTGGCTAGTAGAATCCGTTGGCTATGATTTAATAGTACAAGCTCTGCAGAGTCAAATCTTTTGAGTAGCCATGTTTATGGCCTAGGGTAAATCTTCGTGTCAACCCCGGTGACCGTCTCTAGTAATTTTATGATAGTAACAAGAGTGGTGATGTTTGTCAAGTTCATTTTTGGTAGATGGACTAACCTGATATCTCTGCACCGATTTATCACCTGAAGTATTTTTCCATTATGCCATTGTTCATTATAAGCCCTTTATGTGATGTCGCTCAGACGTACGACTGTGGCATTCTTGTTATTTATTTTCATTATAAGCCCTTTATGTGATATTGCTCAGACGTCCGACTGTGGCATTCTTGCTATTTATTTTCATTATAAGCCCTTTATGTGATGTCGCTCAGACGTCCGACTGTGGCATTCTCGTCATTCATTTTCATTATAAGCCCTTTATGAGATGTCGCTCAGACGTCCGACTGAGGCATTCTTGTCATTTATTTTATTCATAAGCCATTTATGTGGTGTCGCTCAGACGCCCGACTATGGCATATTTCTATTCATTACCTCACGAGGCGTCACCCAGACACTCGTTTGGTTTTCTTTTATTTATCTTTTGGATTTCGGGAGGATTACCGCCCGACTTCTATTTTTACTTACAGCACAGAAATTTTATTATCTTGTTGCATTTTGTTAGAATACTCATATGCATCATGTTTGCATTTATTATATCTTATGTCCGAACTGTCTTGCGAGTACATTCAAAGTACTCACCTGGCTTGTTGATTTGGCCAGATGTGGACGAAGGCGATCTCATGGATGAAGAGTTCGATAGCGAGTCCGACGTCTAGTGGAGTCCCAGTCAGTCCCTTGCGATCCTGGAGTTGATCCCTATCATATAACCGCTTCCGCCAACCACCAAATAAATTCATCGGGTCTCACTCCGACACTCGATGAACTGTATGATAATGGAGTCACGCCACCCACTACACTGTGACATATCCACCACCTTTTCATTACAAGTTAGTAGTATGCCACCCTAGCATTGTGTCATATCCGCCTTTATGTGCTATATTGGTACTTTTAATAAATTGTTGAGCGACCTCAGCTCAACCTTGTATAATATTCAGTATTCTGGAATTCTGTATCAAGGAATTCTCTATCAGCAAGAAGTATTCTTCCTTGCTGGTTCGATAAAAAGGTCTGTCTTTCGGTAATTATTTTACTGAAAAACCGGTCCTGACAACCTTGGTACCAGAGCTAGGCTGAATGTAGGAAGCCACTTGGTGCGATCGCTAATCGGTTATTAGCATAATAAATGATATTCAGCATTTTTGCATCTGTAGCAATTTTCTATTAGTCATCATAAATTTATGACTTGACTATTAGGAATTTTTGTCTACTTTTGTAGATGGCCAGCGGCGACTGCGATGCACAAGTGTTCGCCAACATTCCTGAGGGGTTTGTCAAGCTCCTCTTCGCCATCACCAAGGTCGCGATCGGGCCATCAACCCGTCCAGAGTTTACACTCTACCGTCACAAGCTCAACGACAGCGTGTCGATGCACCAGGCTATGGTGCACTTCAAGGGGGGGCGTTCTGAAGCGCGCCACCTCCGATTTGTGGGCAGGGCCATGCCTACGGAGAGGCATGCCATGCAAATGGCTGCCCGTGAGGCGATAGCTCATCTCCGGGATATTCTTCCTTCAATGAAGACTCGTCGCTACCGTTACCTCCCATGCCACGTGCCCTACACGTGCCACTATGCGTTTACTTGCGCAAATGGGGAACGTGATGAAGCCATCGAATCAATGGTTGAGTACCTCAAGGCACTTGAGGCAGCCTTTGATAATCTTGTGGACGACTTGGTGGTTGCTCGTATGGACTTGGTCCAGAGTGGCTCCGCCAACCGGAGGGAGCTACTCCATACTTCGCCACCACTGACTTTTGTCTCGTCCTCTGCATCTTATGCACCTTCCATCTTAGCCACCGCTCGCCGTCTGCCTACCACTAAGGAGTTTGACCAGGTCATTGCTCCTACCCCAGTCAAAGCTGCACCACCTATCGCACCCGCATCAACACCTCGTACCAGTACTCCACGTCTGGAGCCTATTAGTGAGGAGGAAGTTGAGTCTCCATCACCACTGGGCCTTACCCTCGGCAGGCCGAGGGAAATCTTCAACATCTCCGACTAGTGCATCTATCCGCGACGCGTTATGCTCGCTTGTATGATATGTGTGATATGTAAAATAGGTTGATGGGAAGTAGTCTGTTTGCGCATCATGTAGGAACTTGGAGAAGTGCACTAGCATAAATAACATGTCAGGAATGTGTACGCGCATCCTAAGTGACGTATGTATAATTACGACTCGCGTATAAGATATGTACTAAGCGGTCCTTCTCTGTGCACAATCAAGCTTTTATTTTAAATTTCTTGAGAGCTTGTGTTTTTGCTGCTTTTGCAAATCTTGGTTTATTTTTTTGCTGCCCAGTTCTTCTCATGATTTCTGCAATAATACCCCAGAGTAAGAAATGACTCGTCCCTGGACGCGTTCCATGCCAAGTCCGCCAGAGGAAAATTATGGCACACAGACAGGTAACAATTTCACACAGGGGCAGTCAAGTCAGCAGGGCAGTGAAACATCATTTTCTCAAATATGCCGTCTTTACGAGCAAAGTCAGCAACAGCATCAGGAAATGATGAACCATGTCATTAACATGGGAAATCACCGTGAGCCATACCAGCAGCATTCAAAATTATCTGAATTCCAGAAGACACGTCCGCCAACATTTTCTCACACAGACAGACCTCTTGAGGCCGATGATTGGATTCGAGACATTGTAAGAAAATTAATTGTGGCACAATGCTCAGACTGTGAAAAGGTACTTTACGCACCACATTATCTTACTGGAGCAGCCACGTCATGGTGGGAGAATTTTCTGCATATGCACCCCAACATAAATGATATCACCTGGGAAGATTTCAAAGAAGGCTTTCGTGGGGCGCACATCCCTAAGAGCATTATGAAGATCAAGAAAAGAGAGTTTGATGAACTCAAGCAAAGGGGCATGACAGTAACTGAGTACAACAACCAGTTTACTCAATTATCCCGTTATGCCAACGAAGAGCGTATGACTGAAAATAAGAAGATGGAAAAATTCCTGGACGGTTTGGCACCAGCACTTAAATGCCAGTTAGTCATACACACTTTTCCAGATTTCAAGACACTGGTGGACAAGGCTATTACATTGGAAAATGAACGTCGTAGTCTGGAAGACATTTGCAAGCGAAAAAGGGATCAGACCAACCACCCTCGCAACAACAGGAATAAGGTAAATTTTCAGAAAAACGAGGCGAACAAATCCATGACAAATGACACACGTCCAAGCAAAAAAAATCATGCAAGGGACAAGGATTTCACCTATCGCCCAGGTGTTACTTGTTACGCTTGTGGAGAGGAAGGACACTATACTAAACAGTGCCCAAAGCCAAGAAACTCAGCACCGAAGCCAAACAGCAATGGAAACAATTCCACGCCCAAGCGTAACAACTTCAACCCCAATAACAACCACAAGAAAGGCCACCTGAACCATGTGACCAACGAGCAAGCACAGGATGCCCCGAATATCGTACTCGGTACATTCCCTGTCAACACAATACCTGCCACGGTTTTGTTTGATTCTGGAGCTTCATATTCGTTCATTTCGAAGAGTTTTGCTTTGCAACATGGTTTTTCGTTGCTTCCCTTGGGAAAGTCAATGACCATCAAGTCCCCCGGAAGTAAGAAGATCACTCAAAATTACTGCCAAAGTATAACCATTGAAATTAAAGGATTAATGTTTCACGCAAACCACATCGTGTTGGAAAAAAAGGGACTGGATGTTATTTTGGGTATGGACTGGCTGACCACCAACAAAGGATTTATCGACTGCTTCAACCGAACAGTGATTCTTACTCATCATCACGGAAAGACAATAAGAGTCGCAGCTCAAGAAAGACCAGTATCGCGGCAATTAAAATTAAACACGGTAGACACTTCTGAGTTAAGCAAAGTTCCAGTAGTATGTGAATTTCCGGACGTATTTCCCGAAGAACTACCAGGCATGCCACCAGACAGAGAAATAGAATTTATTATTGAGCTGGCGCCTAGAACCACCCCCATATACAAGAAACCATACAGAATGGCGCCATCCGAGTTGGTTGAACTAAAGAAGCAAATAAAGGAATTGCTGGACAAAGGATTTATACGGGCCAGCTCCTCACCTTGGGGTCCGCCGGTATTATTTGCCAAAAAGAAGGATGGGACTATGAGATTGTGTATAGACTACCGAGCGCTCAACATGGTCACTATCAAGAACAAATATCCAATGCCACGGATAAATGATTTATTTGACCAGCTCGCGCAAGCCAAGGTTTTCTCAAAAGTTGATTTAAGGTCAGGTTATCATCAATTAAAAGTATGGACAGAAGATATCCCGAAAACAGCATTCACCTCTAGATACGGACTATATGAATTTACAGTAATGCCGTTTGGACTGACCAATGCCCCCGCATATTTTGTCCACCTCATGAACAAAGTGTTTATGAAATTCATGGACAAATTTGTGGTAGTATTTATTGATGATATCTTGGTATATTCAAAGACACAAGAAGAGCATGCTGAACATCTCTGTATTGTATTAGGAGAATTAAGGAAACATCAACTCTACGCCAAATTCAACAAATGTGACTTTTGGTTAAGACAAGTTGGTTTTCTAGGACACGTATTGACACAAGAGGGAGTTGTTGTGGACCCAGAAAAAGTCAAGGCTGTACTTGGTTGGATGTCACCGGCCAATGTAACGGATATACGAAGTTTCCTCAGAATGGCTGGATATTACCGGAGGTTTATTGAAGGATTTTCCACCATAGCCAAACCAATGACACAGTTACTCAAGAAGGATAAGAAATTCGTATGGACCGAAGCGTGTGAGAAAAGCTTCCAGGAACTCAAAAAGAAATTAACAACAGCCCCAGTATTGGTTGTACCAGACATACACAAGAGTTTTGAAGTATATTGTGACGCATCCCGGAAAGGCCTCGGATGCGTACTAATGCAAGAAGGCAAAGTAGTCGCCTACGCTTCCCGGCAACTACGGAAACATGAAGAAAATTATCCTACTCACGATTTGGAATTGGCAGCAGTCATTCATGCACTCAAGGAGTGGAGGCACTTTTTGCTTGGGAATCGTTGTGAAATATATACGGACCATAAGAGCCTCAAATATATTTTCACGCAACCAGAACTCAGTTTACGGCAACGACGCTGGTTGGAACTGGTAAAAGATTATGACGTTGGCATCCACTATCACCCAGGAAAGGCAAACATGGTAGCAGATGCTCTCAGCCGTAACCCCAGCCCGGACAACGGCAGCCTACAGAACCTGAGACCCGAATTTCAGCGAGAATTCGCCAAGCTCAACTTAATGATGGTCACTGAAGGCGAAGTGTCAAATATGGAAATATGGCCTACGCTAATAGAACAAATAAAGAAGGCTCAGCATGGACACCCCAGTATTGAAGGAATAAAAAGAAAAGTAAGTCAGGGCAAGGCCTCAGAATTTACCATAGACAGTGAGGGAATATTATGGTTCGGAGATAGGCTTTGTGTACCAAAAAGCGATGACCTTAAACATCAAATTCTAGCAGAGAGCCACACCGCTCCGTACTCAATTCACCCTGGAGGGACTAAAATGTACAAGGACATTCAGGAAAGATTTTGGTGGCACGGTATGAAGAGAGATATAGCCACATACATTGCATGCTGCGATTCATGTCAGCGCATCAAAGCCAAACACCAAAAACCCGCAGGACTGTTACAGCCAAACAAGATACCAGAGTGGAAATGGGACAATATTGGGATGGATTTTATTGTTGGACTACCACGGTCACAACACGGAAATGATGCCATATGGGTCATCACGGATAGACTGACCAAGGTGTCACACTTCATTCCAGTCAAGACAACCCACACCACCCAAAAGCTTGCCAAGCTTTACCTCGCCCGTATAGTATGCCTACATGGAGTTCCAAAGACTATAATATCCGACAGAGGCACTCAGTTCGTCTCCAAATTTTGGGATCAGTTGCAGCAAGCCCTCGGAACGCAACTAATGTTCAGTACAGCTTATCACCCCCAGACTGGAGGACAAACGGAACGAGTAAATCAAATATTCGAAGACATGCTAAGGGCATGTGTCCTCACCTATGGGACCAGTTGGGAGGCAAGCTTACCATATGCCGAGTTTGCATACACCAACAGTTACCAAGCCAGCCTGAAAATGGCACCTTTCGAAGCCTTGTACGGACGAAGATGTCGTACTCCATTAAACTGGTCAGAAACAGGGGACAGTCGTATCTTCGTCCCAGACATGTTAAAAGAAGCTGAGGAAAAAGTTAGGATAATATGGGATCAACTCAAGACAGCCCAAAGTCGACAGAAGAGCTACTACGATCAAAAGCATCGGGAAGTAAGTTTTGAACCCGGTGAAGATGTATACCTAAGTGTATCTCCTATGAGGGGGCTGCACCGATTCAAGGTCAAAGGAAAACTAGCACCACGATTTATCGGACCCTTTCGTATAGTTGCATGAAGAGGCACGGTGGCCTACCAGTTGGACCTTCCCAAGGAACTGTCAGACGTCCATGACGTGTTCCATGTTTCGCAACTACGGAAGTGTGTAAGCAACCCAGAGAAGCATGTGTCGCATGAAAATCTCGATGTGCAACCAGGTCTCACCTACCGGGAACACCCAATAAAAATATTGGAGGAGTCTGAAAGGATAACCCGTCAGAAGACAATTAAATTTATCAAGGTTCAGTGGAGTAATCACACAGAGGATGAGGCAACGTGGGAAAGGGGAAGATTTTCTTCGGACAGAACACCCACACTTATTTGAGGATCAGCTGAAATCTCGGGGACGAGATTTTTCCTAAGGGGTAGGTGTTGTGACACTCCAAATTTTTGGTTTTGTTTTTCTTCCAAACTTTTGGTCTTCTGGAAGGGGGGTATTTGATCTTCTCTTGAAACCCTTCTAAAATCTTTTCTGACCAAAGTTTGTGTGTTCTTCTCAAGCTTGATTTTTGGTCTTGAAGGTTTTCTTCTTGTGTTAGCACAAACACAAGTTGTTTTTCATATAGGTTTGTTTGATTCTTTTCCCTTCTTGTTTTAACCATCATAGGAATAACCTTGGGCTTGTTTTTCCTCTCCAACTTTCCTCTTGCCATGGCACCCAACAGAAATATTTCTCTCCGAGACCTCCCCTTCACCTTAGGGCAAGTCTCTCATCAATTCCAGTGAGTTTCAACCTTATTGGAATTTTTCTTCTATTCATTTTACTCCAAAAACAATTTATGTCCATTAAAGTGAACCTTGGTGATTTACAAAGGAACCACCATGTCCACCTTGATATTTGATTCCAAACTAACTTCCCTGGATAGTCCTTAGTACCCACAACCTAGATCCATCTTGTTTCACTGGTCCACAGTTCAAAAAATTTAAATTTCACCTGCTGCAAGTTTGGACCAGATTTGCAAATTTTGGTGAAATTTATTTTTTCCTTCTTCCAAAAATTCTGTGAAAATTCAGGCAGCCACTAGATGCATCAAGAGGCCACTCCACCAAATATCAGCTCCAGCAATATTTTCCACATGCCAAAATCATTTCATCATACACCTGGCATGCACTGTTTCTGTCAGTTTCAGAAAACGTTAACTGAACTTCACAGGCGACAGTGCAGTTCGTCAGTCAGCTTCGTCAATCTCACCAGTACCACCTTGGCTTGATGCTGCACTGCACCTCCTTCTTATCCAAAGCGCCGCACGCTTGCTTGGCTGCTTCTTGGCGTTGGTGGCGCCCTGGCCCGCCCACGCCGGCATCTTCCGCGGCGGCAGAATCTCCCGTGGCGGCCGACAGGGGGCACCCTGCGGCACAACGCCATTTGGCACCGCCCAAGGCACCCGAGAGCTCCGGGTGGCCTTCTCCATCGCCAGCGCACGCCTGTAGCACCGTCGCCGTGGCCTGGCATGCACAGGGCGCGCTCTCTGCCGCCGACGTGCCGCACGGCCGTTCAGTCGAGGGCAGACCGTAACCGCCCCTCCCTTGCTGAGTTAAGCACTGAAATGGAACCAGTACATCTCCTAGTCGATGCTCAAGCCCCTAAACCCACCGTCCAGCCACTACGCCGCCGTAATCGCTCGCCGGACTTATCCCGTTCACGGCAACCGCCTCGGGACGGCTATATATAGTGCCCCCGAGCTCACTCTCGAGCCCACACACCTCCACCATCTCTCTAGACCACGCCTAGCCTATGGAAGAGCCTCGAGGGGCCCTTCTGCCTCAACTCCGGCCAACTCCGTCCGACTCGGGCTCCAGCAACGTTCTCTCTGGTGAGAACTCCTCCGCCGCCCGGGGCTCGAGCGTAACCTCTTGGCACCTACCTGAGTCTAACTCCCACTCCAATTTGACCCCAGAAGCTCTCTCCGACGAGGCCCACGACCTCCCGAGCCGCCGTCCGCCGGAGATAGGGTCGCCGTCAACGTGGGGCTCGCCCACGCTCAACTTCCCCACCCACCGACGTGGGCGAACACCAGGAACCCGTAGGTACCACTCCCTTCCCCTACCTCAGCGTGGATCGGCGCCAGCGACCACCGCAGCCTTCTGGCGCCGGCGCGGCTCTGCTTCAGCTTTTAAACCCGACGAGTGGGACCCCCTCGTCAGCCTCTCGTTTTCCCTCCGAAATGTTTTTCTGGAAAGCGCCTTCGGGCAAAGTACGTCTCCCTTTTCAGCTGGCGTACTGCTTACCGGTTCGCTTTTCTGTTTTCTATTCTAGCCCCTGGAAACTTTCTGTCTCATTACAGATGAGTCCCTGGACAGAAACTCTAATATCTTTTTAACTAAAGATGATTTTAAATTGATTCTTTTTCTATCCTCTTTAGTTTTCTGTCTAGTTTTTTTCATATTTATTTGAAAAATATTTGGAGCAATTTTTTTTGCACGCGCGGTATTTATGTTAGTATTCGTTTTGTTTGAATACGTAGATATCGAAGGACGTGACGGAGCCGCGAACCTCACCGAGTTAGACTCCGACTACTTCGAACCAGGGAAGCATGTTTGAACCTTTGATATGATGAGTGTGTTGCATGTTTGCTCGAGTAGTTCTTTTCATAAGCATGGTCATATAAGCATTTGTGGATGATTATATTTCATGCAAGCAAGCTTCGGGTGAGCCCCGAATGATAATGGTTGAACCACCTCGATCATGTGGTGACATGATGGGTGGTGTACTGGTATTGTTGGAGCATGCCTGTAGATGGTTAACTTAGTATCAACATGGATCAAGTCATGATCCCGTTCATCTCCTTTTTGGTACGGTCATATGTCGTCTGTTAAGATTACGGTCTAGTCAGTTGCAAACCACTTTCCGTGTACACACCAAGTAGAGGGGCCGGGGTGAGGGTTCCATGGCCCTGGATTAAAGCCCGTCATCCGGTCAGGGGGCATGGGTGTTTCCGGTTGCGACCGAGAGGGGGGCACCCCTTAGAGCGCGCATATATAAATTTGATCCCATGCTATTCGAGGTTGTAGCCTCCCCGTCTTAAAGTTTTTCGTGAATGTTGTCACGGGTGATTCCGGACAGCGGGATGTGAAATGGGTGTGTACTGGTCAGTTGGGTTTCTGCTAAAACTCCGTAGACGGAACTAGTCCCTGTGGCTAGTAGATTCCGTTGGCTATGATTTAATAGTACAAGCTCTGCAGAGTCAAATCTTTTGAGTAGCCATGTTTATGGCCTAGGGTAAATCTTCGTGTCAACCCCGGTGACCGTCTCTAGTAATTTTATGATAGTAACAAGAGTGGTGATATTTGTCAAGTTCATTTTTGGTAGATGGACTAACCTGATATCTCTGCACTGATTTATCACCTGAAGTATTTTTCCATTATGCCATTGTTCATTATAAGCCATTTATGTGATGTCGCTCAGACGTCCGACTGTGGCATTCTTGTTATTTATTTTCATTATAAAACCTTTATGTGATGTCGCTCAGACATCCGACTGTGGCATTCTTGTTATTTATTTTCATTATAAGCCCTTTATGTGATGTCGCTCAGACGTCCGACTGTGGCATTCTTTCTATTTATTTTCATTATAAGCCCTTTATGTGATGTCGCTCAGACGTCCGACTGTGGCATTCTCGTCATTTATTTTCATTATAAGCCCTTTATGAGATGTCGATCAGACGTCCGACTGAGGCATTCTTGTCATTTATTTTATTCATAAGCCCTTTATGTGGTGTCGCTCAGATGCCCGACTGTGGCATATTTCTATTTATTACCTCACGAGGCGTCACCCAGACACTCGTTTGGTTTTCTTTTATTTATGTTTTGGATTTTGGGAGGATTACCGCCCGACTTCTATTTTTATTTACATCACAGAAATTTTATTATCCGGTTGCATTTTGTTAGAATACTCATATGCATCATGTGTGCATTTATTATATCTTATGTCCGAACTGTCTTGCGAGTACATTCAAAGTACTCACCTGGCTTGTTGATTTGGCCTGATGTGGACGAAGGCGATCTCATGGATGAAGAGTTCGATAGAGAGTTCGACGTCTAGTGGAGTCCCAGTCAGTCCCTTGCGATCCTGGAGTTGTTCACTATCATATAACCGCTTCCGCCAACCACCAAATAAATTCATCGGGTCTGACTCCGACACTCGATGAACTGTATGATAATGGAGTCACGCCACCCACTACACTGTGACATATCCACCACCTTTTCATTACGAGTTAGTAGTATGCCACCCTACCATTGTGTCATATCCGCCTTTATGTACTATATTGGCGTACTTGTAATAAATTGTTGAGCGACCTCAGCTCAACCTTGTATAATATTCAATATTCTTGAATTCTGTATCAAGGAATTGTCTATCAACAAGAAGTATTCTTCCTTGCTGGTTTGATAAAAAGGTCGGACTTTCGGTAATTATTTTACTGAAAAACCGGTCCTGACATTAACTCCTGCTCGTCCTCGAGTAGGTAAATGATAAAAACACAATCTTTGATGTGGAATGCTAACCAACATTATTTCTATGTAATTCTCTTAATTGTGGCATGAATGTTCAGATCTGAAAGATTCAAGACAAAAGTCTATATTGACATAAGAAATGATAATACTTCAAGCATACTAACAAAGCAATCATGTCTTCTCAAAATACTATGGCTAAAGAAAGTTATCCCTACAAAATCATATCGTCTGGCTATGCTCCCTCTTCATCACACAAAATATTCATATCATGCACAACCCTGGTTTCAGCCAAGCACTTGTTTTCATACTCTATTCTTTCAAACCTTTCAACTTTTACGCAATACATGAGCGTGAGCCATGGATATAGCACTATGTGGAATAGAGTGGTGGTTGTGGAGAAGACAAAAAGGAGGGAGATAGTCTCACATCGACTAGGCGTATCAACGGGCTATGGAGATGCCCATCAATAGATATCAATGTGAGTGAGTAGGGATTGCCATGCAACGGATACACTAGAGCTAAAAATGTATGAAAGCTCAACAATAGAAACTAAGTGGGTGTGCATCCAACTTGCTTGCTCATGAAGACCTAGGGCATTTGAGGAAGCCCATCATTGGAATATACAAGCCAAGTTCTATAATGAAAATTCCCACTAGTATATGAAAGCGACTAAACATGAGACTCTCTATCATGAAGAACATGGTGCTACTTTGAAGCACAAGTGTGGAAAAAGATAGTAGCAATTGTCCCTTTTTCTTTCCCTTTTTTGGAGGGGCCTTTTCTTTTGTTTGGCCTTTCCTCACATGGGACAATGCTCTAATAATGATGATCATAACACTTATATTGATTTACAACTCGATATTATAACTCGATATTACAACTCAATACTAGAACAAAGTATGATTCTATATGAATGCCTCCGGCGGTGTACCGGGATGTGCAATGAATCAAGAGTGACATGTATGAAAAATTATGCATGGTGGCTTTGCCACAAATACGATGTCAACTACATGATCATGCAAGGCAATATGACAATATGAAGCATGTCATATGAACGGAGCGGTGGAAAGTTGCATGGCAATATATCTCGGAATGGCTATGGAAATGCCATGATAGGTAGGTATGGTGGCTGTTTTGAGGAAGGTATATGGTGGCTGTTTTGAGGAAGGTATATAGTGGGTGTATGGTACCAGCGAAAGTTGCGCGGTACGAGAGAGGCTAGCAATGGTGGAAGGGTGAGAATGCGTATAATCCATGGACTCAACATTATTCATAAGAACTCATGTACTTATTGCAAAAAATTATGAGTCATCAAAACAAAGCAATCAATGCATGCTCCTAGGGGGGAGCTTGGTAGGAGTTAACCATCACGCGCCCCCGACCTCCACACAAAGGATGACACTCTACAAATACCTCATGCTCTAACTTCGTCACATAGTGGTTCACCATACGTGCATGCTACGGGGATCACAAACTTTAACACAAGTATTTCTCAATTTCATAATAACTCCACTAGCATGACTCTAATATCACTATCCTCATATCTCAAAACAATTATCAAGCATCCAACTTCTCATCGTATTCAATGCACTTAGTATGAACGTTTTTACTACATTGATCTTGGATGCCTATCATGTGAAGGCTAGTTTTATAGCCAAAGCACATTACCATGTTGTTTTAATAGACTCTCAAAAGGATATAAGTCAAGCATGAGAGATCCAAAATTTCTACAAAATGAAATTACCACCGTGCTCTAAAATATATAAGTGAAGCACTAGAGCTAACTATTTAGCTCAAAAGATATAAGTGAAGCACATAGAGTGTTCTAACAATTCCTAGGCCATATTTATCTCTCTCAAAAAGGTGTGTCCAGCAAAGATAATTGTGGCAAACTAACAAGCAAAGACTCACATTATACATGACCCTCCAAGTAAAACACATATCATGTGGTGAATAAAAATATAGCTCCGAGTATAGTTACCGATAGATGAAGATGAAAGAGGGGATGCCTTCCCGGGGCATCCCCAAGCTTAGGCTTTTGGTTGTCCTTGAATTTTACCTTGGGGTGCCTTGGGCATCCCCAAGCTTAGGCTCTTCCCACTCTTTGTTCCATGGTCCATCAAAGCATTACTCAAAACTTGAAAACTTCACAACACAAAACTTAGACAAAAATCTCGTGAGCTCCGTTAGTATAAGAAAACAAACCACTACTCAAAGGTACTGTAATGAACTCATTCTTTGTTTATATGGGTGTTAAACCTACTGTACTCCAACTTCTCTATGATTCGTACTCCCCAATACTACTCATAGATTCATCAAAATAAGCAAACAACACACGAAAATAGAATCTGTCAAAAACAGAACAATCTATAGTAATCTGTAGCTTTCGCATACTTCTGTAACTCCAAAAAATTGAAATAAATTGGTAAACATGAGGAATTTGGCTATTAATCATCTTCAAAAAGAATCAACTAAATAGCACACTCCGGTAAAATCTGGTGACCATTCTAGTGAGCTATAACGATTCTGTTTTTAACAACAAGATCATATTAACTTCACACAAGTCTTCCCAAAGGTTCTACTTGGCACAAACACTAATTAAAACACAAAACCACATCTAAACCGAAGCTAGATGCAATATTTATTCCTGAGCAGAAGCAAAAACAAAATAAAATAAAATTGGGTTTCCTCCCAACAAGCTCTTTCTTTATAGCCATTAAGATAGGCTTGAGATTTCAATGACGCTCACATGAAAGATAAGAATTGAAGCACAAAGAGAGCATCATATAGCATGTGGCAAACACATCTAAGTTTAGCATACTTCCTATGCATAGGAATTTTAGAGAGAGAAAATATCAAGAGAAGCAAGATCTAGCATATGCAAGGAAGAAGAAAGAAACAATAGCAATCTCAACATAACGGGAGGTAATTTAGTAACATGAAAATTTCTACAACCATATTTTCCTATCTCATAATAATTGCACGTAGGATCATAAGAAAATTCAACAATATAGCTATCACATAACATATTATCAACACGATCCACATGCATGCGAAGTTGACACTCTTCCAAAATAGTGGGATTAACATTAACTAAAGTCATGACCTCTCCAAACCCACTTTCATCAAAAATTCCATAAGATTGAACATTCTCCAAATATGTGGGATCTAAAGTTGACACTCTTCCAAACCCACTTTCAATATTATTGCAAACATTATTATCAATCTCATATTCATGATGGGATTTTAATAAATTTTCAAGATCGTAAGAAGCATCACCCCAATCATGATCATTGCAACAAGTAGTGGACATAGCAAAATAAGCATCCCCAAGCTTAGGGTTTTGCATATCATTAGCACAATTGACATTAATATAATTTATAATAACATCATTGCAATCATGCTTTTTATTTAAGGAGCTATCGTGAATCACTTTTTCTTTTAACAATTCCTCACAAATTTCAGATTCATGAATTTCAAGCAAAACCCCATAAAGATAATCTAGTGCGCATAACTCACTAGCAATTGGTTCATCATAATTGGATCTCTTAAAGAGATTAGCAAGTGGATGAGGATCCATAATTTAGTAGGCGAAGATGCAAGCTAATAGAAGGCACATAGCAACACAAGCAAACAGAAAGGCGGACGGAAAAAAGGCAAACTAAAAAAGGGCGAATAAAACGGCAAGGGTGAAGTGGGGGAGAGGAAAACGAGAGGCAAATAAATGTAATGTGAAGGATAAGGGTTTGTGATAGGTACTTGGTATATGACTTGTGCGTAAGCCTCCCCGGCAATGGCGCCAGAAATTCTTCTTGCTACTTCTCGAGCTTGCGTTGTATTCCCTCGAAGAGGAAAGGGTGATGCAGCACAGTAGCGTAAGTATTTCCCTCTGTTTTTGAGAACCAAGGTATCAATCCAGTAGGAGACCACGCGCGAGTCCCTCGCACCTGCACAAACAAATAGAACTACGCAGCCAACGCGATAAGGGGTTGTCAATCCCTTTACGGTCACGTACGAAAGTGAGATCTGATAGCTATGATAGTTTGATATTTTTTGATATAAGAAAAGAAAGTAAAAGCGGAAAAGTAAAGTAGATTGCAGATTGATATGTTGAGAATTGACCCGGGGGCCATACGTTTCTCTAGTGGCTTCTCTCATGATAACAGAATTCTACGGTGGGTAAACAAATTACTGTCGAGCAATTGATAGAAAAGCGAATAATTATGATAATATATAGGCATGATCATTATATATAGGCATCACGTCTGAAACAAGTAGACCGAAACGATTCTGCATCTACTACTATTACTCCATACATCGACCGCTATCCAGCATGCATCTAGAGTATTAAGTTCATAAGAACAGAGTAACGCCTTAAGCAAGATGACATGATGTAGAGGGATAAACTCAAGCAATATGATATAAACCCCATCTTTTTATCCTCGATGGCAACAATATAATACGTGCCGTGCTGCCCCTACTGTCACTGGGAAAGGACACCGCAAGATTGAACCCAAAGCCAAGCACTTCTCCCATTGCAAGAACTATAGATCTAGTAGGCCAAACCAAACCAATAATTCGAAGAGACTTGCAAGGATATTATAATCATACATAAAAGATTTAAGAAAAGAATCATAGATAATCTTGAACATAAACCCACAATTCATCGGATCTGGACAAACACACCGCAAAAAGAGATTACATCGAATAGATCTCCTCGAAGACCGAGGAGAACTTGGTATTGAGATCCAAAGAGAGAGAAGAAGCCATCTAGATACTAACTATGGACCCGAAGGTCTGTGGTAAACTACTCACAACTCATGGTGATGCGATGATGATGATGTAGAAGCACTCTGTGATAGATCCCCCCTCCGGCGGAGCTCCGGAACAGGCCCCAAGATGGGATCTCACGGGAACAGATGGTTGTGGCAGTGGAACTAGGGTTTTCTCTCCTATTCTGATGATTTCGGGGTACGTAGGTATATATAGGAGGAAGGAGGGCACCAGGGGCCAGACGTGGGGCCCACGAGGCAGGGGGCGCGCCGTGTAGGGGGGGGGGGCACTCTCGTGGATGCCATGTCAGCCCTACTCCGTGGTTCTCAAGTCTCCCATGCGTACTTTGCTCCAAAAATATATCTCCCGAAGTTTCATTCCGTTTGGACTCCGTTTGATATTCCTTTTCTGTAAAACCCTGAAATAGGCATAAAAACAGCAATCTGGACTGGGCCTTTGGGTTAATAGGTTAGTCCCAAAAAATAATATAAAAGTGTATAACAAAGCCCATTAAACATCCAAAACAACATAAATAATAGCATGGAACAATCAAAAAATTATAGATACGTTGGAGACGTATCACTAGCCCCGCCCCTCTATTTATATGTTGAGCCCAAGGGTCGTAACTTGGAGCAAAAGCCTCCTCAAAGTCGATTTTGCCCGAAAGGCAAGAGTCTCACTCGGACTCCAGGACAAAATGCCACAATCCTTGGTGTCTAACCCAGAAGCCCCCAGGGCCAGACGCCAGGGTCTCCGGCGTTTAGCCTCCTGGCCTCCGCAAAACTCTTTTTGCACCAACTTAATGACCCGTGGGCTTGACCCATTGTCCTAACCATATCATCCTATATATCAATCCTTACCTCGGGACCATTCCGGAGCTCCTTGTCATGTCCGTGATATCATCCGGGACTCCGAACAACATTCGGTCACCAACATACATAACTCATTCAATACTATATCGTCAACGAAACGTTAAGCGTGCGGACCCTACGGATTTGAGAACTATGTAGACATGATCGAGACACCTCTTTGGTCAATAACCAATAGCGGAACCTGGATGCCCATATTGGCTCCTACATATTCTATGAAGATCTTTATCATTTGAACCGTTATGACAACATACACAATTCCCTTTGTCTGTCGGTATGTTACTTTCCCGAGATTCGATCATCGGTATCTTTATACCTAGTTCAATCTCGTTACCGGCAAGTCTCTTTACTCGTTACGTAATAAATCTTCCCATGACTAACTCATCAGTCATTTGCTTGCAAGGCTTATTATGATGTGTATTACCGAGAGGGCCAGAGATACCTCTTCGATACTCGGAGTGACAAATCCTAATGTCGATTCACGCCAACCCAACAAGACACCTTCGGAGATACCTATAGAGCATCTTTATAATCACCTAGTTATGTAGTGACGTTTGATAGCACACAAGGCATTCCTCCGGTATCCGGGAGTTGCATGATCTCATAGTCAGAGGAATATGTATTTGACATACATGAAAGCAATAGCAATATAACTGAACAATCAACATGCTAAGCTAACGGATGGGTCTTGTCCATCACATCATTCTCCTAATGATGTGATCCCGTTATCAAATGAGAACCCATGTCCATGGTTAGGAAACCTTAACCACCTTTGATCAACGAGCTAGTCAAGTAGAGGCTCACTAGGGACTCAGTGTTTTGTCTATGTATTCACACATGTATTAAGGTTTCCGGTCAATACAGATATAGCATGAATAATAAACATTTATCATGATATAAGGAAATATAAAAGAACAACTTTATTATTGCCTCTAGGGCATATTTCCTTCAGTCTCCCACTTGCACTAGAGTCAATAATCTAGTTCACATCGCCATGTGATTAACACCCAAGAGTTTACTAGAGTCAGTAATCTAGTTCACACCGCCATGTGATTAACACTCATAGTTCACATCGCCATGTGACTAACACCCAAAGGGTTTACTAGAGTAAATAATCTAGTTCACATCACCATGTGATTAACACCCGAAGAGTACTAAGGTGTGATCATGTTTTTCTTTGTGAGAGAAATTTTAGTCAATGGGTCTGCCACATTCAGATCCGTATGTATTTTGCAAATTTCTATGTCAACAATGTTCTGCATGGAGCTACTCTAGCTAATTACTCCCACTTTCAATATGTTTCCAGATTGAGACTTAGAGTCATCTAGATCATTGTCAAAGCTTGCATCAACGTAACTCTTTACGACGAACTCTTTAACACATCCATAACCGAGAAACATTCATTTAGTCCTCTTAAGTAACTAAGGATAATCTTGACCGTTGTCTAGTGATCCACTCCTGGATTACTATCATACCCCTTGCCAAACTCGTGGCAAGGTACACAATAGGTCTGGTACATAGCATGTCATACTTTATAGAATCTATGGCTGATGCATAGAGAATGACTCTCATTCTCTCTCTCTATCTTCTGTCGTGGTGGGTTTTGAGTCTTACTCAACTTCACACCTTACAAATCAGTCAAGAACTCCTTCTTTGGCTGATCCATTTTGAACTATTTCAAAATCTTATCAAGGTATGTACTTAATTGAAAGTCTTATCAAGCGTCTTGATCTATCTCTATAGATCGTGCCCAATATGTAAGCAGCTTCTCCGAGGTCTTTTATTGAAAAACTCCTTTTAAACAATCCTTTATGCTTGACAGAAAATTCTACATCATTTCTGATCATCAATATGTCATTCACATATACTTATCAGAAATGTTGTAGTGCTCTGATACGTCTCCAACGTATCTATAATTTTTGTTTGTTCCATGCTATTATTTATGAAGTCTTGGATGTTTAATGGGCTTTATCATTCACTTTTATATCATTTTTGGGACTAACCTACTAACCCAAAGGCCTAGTCCAGATTGCTGTTTTTTGCCTGTTTCAGGGTTTTGCATAAAAAGAATATCAAACGGAGTCCAAACGATGAAACCTTTGCGAGAGATATTTTCGGAGAAAATCACGCACGAAGAACTTGAGAACCACGTCAGAAGAGCCACGAGGGTGGGGGGGCGCTGTTGGGGAACGTAGTATTTTAAAATTTTCCTACGATCACGCAAGATCTATCTACCAGATGCATAGCAACGAGAGGGGAGAGTGAGTCTACGTATGTCACATCCCTAGCTAGTACTTGCATTAGGACCTAACTAGAGTGTGCATCATGTTTACTCTCAAAGAAAACCTGAAATGGGATTAACAGAAACCCCAGCACCCCTCCCCTAACAACTAGGGTTTGCTAAAATATTTTCCAATGTACCCAAAATGCCCTTCAAAATGTTCATCATTTCTGCCTTGGTCTTAAACCTCTGCCAAAAATGGTGCACAATTTTCTAGGACAATCTAGGGTTTTGGATTAAATCATATGGTATTTGAGTTTGGGCATTTAAATGCTATAAAATATTTTAAATGCTCAAATAATCATAAACTATAATGTTTCCTACTGTTCATATTATATACAGCAGGTATGACAAGTGTTATGATTTATAAAAATGTTTAGGCATTTTTATTAAATGAACAAAGTTGCAAAAGAAATGAAACAGAAAAGAAAATAGGAAAAAGGAGAGAGAGAGAACTTACCTGGCGCCACCCGGCCCACCTGCCGGCCCAGCCCAGCTGCCGCTCCAGCGAGCTGCTTGGCTCGGCCAGGCAGGCAGGCAGGTGCTCGACGGCGACCGCACGGCGCGCCACGCAGCTGCCCGCCGCCCTGCTTCGCCCCCTCGCCGTCCTGGAGGGATGGATCGAACGTCCACGACCTCCTCGACCCCCCAGACACCTCCGTTTCTCCCCAGCTCCTCTCCTCCGCTCTCCCCGCGCCATGGCCGACGCCGCCGTGATCGCACCGTCGTAAAAACCACGTCCACCGTCGTCCCCGAGCTCCGCCGTGTTGTCCAACGTCTCCGCCATCCTCGACTGCTTCGAACAGGCCGAGCCCCGAGCGCTCGCCCGCCCTGGAGACGCCCCCGACCTCTTCTTCCCCAACTCCGGCCGCGGAGATCCCCCTCGCCGTGCTGCTCAGCTCCGACCACCCCTGAGCTCACTTCGGTGCTTGCTGCAACCGCTGTGAGCCTAGCTACCTCCTCCCCCTCTCCGTTGGCTCCCTCTTGCCCTGTAACACACTGCACGTAACTCCACCGCACGCACCGCCGCCGTGCTCGTCGCCGGTGATGCTCCGGTGACCATTTGGTCACCGGCACCCGTCCATCGCACTCACCACAGCACGTAGATGCGAACGGTGCTACGCACGCATCGCCTAGGCCCCTGCAGCCGCATCTCCACACACGCCCGACGCCGGCCGCCGCCGTCGAGCTCGTTGCCGTCGTCTCCGGCCACCCCAGGTCCGGCGACCACCACCATCCGATGCGGAAGAGCAAGAGCTCTCCAACGCACCCAGCCGCAGCTCGAACCGTGCCCCACAGCCGTTTTCCGAAGCACGCCGCCGCGTTCTGCCTCGCCGGCGTCACGTCGCCGGCGGGATTGACCTGTTTGACCACGGGTTTGACCCCCTGGGTCAATGACATGTGGGCCCTGCCCGCAAGTCAAACTTAGTTTAGGTGTTAATTTTATATTAATTAGTTAATTAGTTTAGTCACTGACACGTGGGCCCTGGCCCCACTGACAGCCAATTAGTTTTAACTAAACTCTAATTAACTCAGTTAATTAGCTGTGACACTGACATGAGGGACCCACTGGTCAGGTTTGACCTGGACTGGCCCTGTTGACTGGCTGACGTCAGCATGATGTCATGCTGACGCAGTAAAGGTTTTCCTGGGATTTTTAGATTTAAAATAATTCAGGAAATTCCAGAAAATACCCAAAACTTCTAAAAATCATATAAAATCAACCATAGCTCAAATGGAAAAGATTTATATATGAAAAATGATCAGAAAAATCCAATCTATCTAATGGCACTGGTTTCATGCATGTTTGAATAAGTTAACTTGCTGTTTACATCAAAAACATGATAATGCACTTATTTAAATAATAGTTTGAACTTCAATTTGAATCCTTGATTCAAATAGGTTCAAACCCTTCTGGTTTTAGTTGCATTAGCCAACCCACATGCATCTTGCCATGTCATGAACATGCATCATATTGTTGCATTTGTTTGTTAATGATTGTATCGTCGGTATTCCCTGTGTTAGGTCCTGCTCCCGAGGATACAACTGTTTATCCAGTTGAAGAGCAGTACCCGACAACTACCTTGTCAGGCAAGCAATCATTGATCATTCCGATACAACCCAGTCTTCTCACTCCTGCTCTCTTTTACTGCATTAAGGCAACAGCGCGTGAACTGCTACTTGCTGCGGTAGTTGAACCCTATTCCCTTGCATGACCTGTCATTGCCACAGTAAATAGTTGAAACCCACTAGCATGTGTAGGAGTTGTTTGAGCCATGTGATGTGTGATCCACCATGCTATTTGTTTATGTTGCCTGCTATGCTTAGAGTTGTGTCTGGTCTGATTCATCTGGGTGATGAATCAGAGTGAAACAATCTTTCGATAAAGAGAAGGAAGTGTGGAATACGCTTGGTAAAGGTATCGATGAAAGGCCATGTAGGAGTACGTGGTGGGTTGTTTCATTGGAACCGTTCATAGGACCCGAGATCTGTATGTGTGGTTCAAGTTGCAGTTACTACCATGCATTGGGCCCGAAACCAATGGACCCTCTCGACTTATTAATTACCCTTGATCTTTGTCCAGGAGTTGCAACTAGTTTCTGGTGTTTATAGCTTACTGGAGGTCGTGCACAACGCTGACCCTCGGGGTGGGTTGTGATGCGACAGGTACGTGGCACGGTGTACCGGTTGCCCGTTTGGTGACTCGGGAACCCTGTACACATCGTTTGGGGCCGTGAGCGACACCCCGGCCGGATCTCCCCACGGATGGAACCCAAATAGGCGATAAACCTGGACGAGAGACTTGAGTAGTTAGTCAGGTCGTGGCCGACACCCTCGCTGGGCTTCCGCTTGAAGGTTGCCGAGTACACGCCGAGTAAACGGCGATAAGTGGTGGAAGCGTGTGTGAAGAGGTACACCCCTGCAGGGTTATCAAACTATTCGAATAGCCGTTGTTCGCGGTACGAACTACTTGGTTACTCTTACAGTTCATAGACAAGTTGATGGATACTACTAAAAGCCTCAAGATAAGTGTGAGTGCCGTGGATGGCCCTTCCGTAGGATGACGGAAGAGGATCCTCGGTAGTGTATTGATGTGGTGATTAGAGGACTCGTGTTCGTAATAACATCTTGCAATCTGTTGAGAGTTGTAGTATAGGTTAGCCAAGGTCAAAGCTGGCATTCTGCTAAACTCCACTACCCCCTTTGATAATGTTGCATGTATGATAGGTTCTGTGGTAAGACTTGCTGAGTACCTTTGTACTCATGTTTGCTTAATAACTGTTGCAGAGGAGAACCCTGCCCCTGCTGATGGGTTCTACATAGACGTTGACGTCGACGAGTAGCTTGACACCCAGACGGTGATCTGGAGCTTGTGGAGGGCCTTGTAGATAGTCAGGCTACACCAAGCCTGTTTTATTTTCTAAGATGTCTGTACTCAGACATGTAGCTTCCGCTTGTGCTTGTATGATTGTATGACTTGAGTGTTGGGTCATGTGACCCCTACCTGTATGACTATGTTATGTATGGCTCTTGGAGCCTTTTAAATAAAGTACTTTGAGTCATAGAGTTCTGTTGTGATGCAATGTTGTATTTGCACATATTGAGCATATTGCGTGTATGATTGAAATGCTTGGTATGTGTGGGATCCGACACCTAGTTGTTTTCCTTTGGTAGCCTATCTTACAGGGAAATGCCTCCTAGTGATTCCAATGAGCCTTGGTAGCTTGCTACTGCTCGGAACACGTAGGCTGGCCGGCATGTGTCCTTCTTCGTTCCTGTGTCTGTCCCTTAGGGGAAATGTCACGCGTTGTTCCTTTAAGTCCATTTAGCTTGCTACGACTTGGGTTCATACGTTGATGACCGACACGTTCGTTGCTGGGTCATGGATGCCTGTCTCTGTAATTTAGTGCCACTTTTGGTTTATAACTAGTCATGTCGGCCCGGGTTCTCTGTCATATGGATGCTAGCGACACTGTCATATACGTGTGCCAAAATGCGCAAACGGTCCCGGGCCAGGTAAGGTGGCACCCGTGGGGTTACCGTGCGTGAGGCCGCAAAGTGATATGGCGTGTTACAACTAGATCGGTGTGACTTAGGATCGGGGTCCTGACAGCGTTGGCATCAGAGCTGGACTGCCTGTAGGTTTCTCAAGCCAAACTGGTCGATGTTGAGTCTAGAAAAATTCTTAGTTATATGTAGGGGAATTGATTGTGGAAGGGAACGTAAGGCTCTTTTTACTTCTTTACCTTATGCCCTTCTGATCTGAGTCTGTCTATTCTTTCTACGGGGATTTAGGACTAGGCCTCTTATCCTTACTAGGTTCACGTGTTACTAATCCGTAGACTCTTAGGATTGTTGGTTTCAAGCCTCAGTTCAGTTTCTATCCTTTTGAGTATGATGATTGTTGAACCGGAACCTTGATATGGAATTGTTGAGTGGCTATGCTATCATTTGTATGATGTCTCAAATCTTTGTTTGAGCATTTACAGTTGTTATGCTGCCCGATTTCTTCCAGAAACACTAATGCCTTTGCATTATTTCGTGTTTCAGATGTCTGGCCGCATTCCTCACCAAGTGGTTCGTTTGACTCGGTGCATTAATGTGCCCGGTCACACGGCCATGCTAGTCCGTGTGATGACTGAGACCGGTTATCGCTGGTATCCTGAATACACTGTGGAGGAACAGTATCGGGATTTCAATCAAAGTCAGTATTTCTGCACAGTCCGGATATACCCCTCATATCCCGGAGCTAATGATCCCATCCATTGGTCTTATGGACTCGGGATTACCATCGAGATGGCAGTGCAGGATGCCGCTTATTCGATGATGACCATTCTCCGTGCTAGGCATGCCCTGTTGCTGAACACTGAGTTCTGTTACATGCCAGCTTCACTCCCCGGAGAAGAAGGCTACTACATTGGTCTGTATACTGATGCTGCTCATGAAGAGCCACTGCTTCAGACTACTGTTCAGATGTTGGAGGATAGGGACCGTGAGGTCCGTGCCCTCCGAATGGAGCTGTATAACACCCGGGCCGCTCACTGGACTACTTTGACACGGCTTGCACCTGCTATGCACGCCGGATATCTGGACATGCGGGATTTGTATCCGGTGCGGACTCGTCTGCCTGATCGCATGGATTGGCGTGACATTGGGGGTATTACACCTCCACGTGGGCGTCGGTTACCACCAGCATCGGGACCGAGACCACACCCATGCCCTTATGGTCCACAACCTTCGAGTGCTCGCGAGTTCCAAGATCCGTCTGTACCACTTCCCGGCTACGGTGGTAATCTTTACGAGGATTACTACGCGAATGTCTGAGCTCGTCCGTGGTAGTAGTAGTATTGTAGTAGTTGTATTTCCACAGTCCTGCGCGTCTTGTGGAATATGACTTAGTGTGTACTGAGTTCCGGAGGTGTAGTTAAATAATGTATAGGAGCTTGGAATGCCTCTGATGGGATGTATCGTCTTTCACCGCAGTTGTACTTTAGCCTTGGCTTGTACTAAACTTTGTATGGTGTGTATGACCACTGGTGTATATATAGCAGTTCCTATATTACCATGTCGTACGGATGAACATCTCTGCATTCTGTGTCATCCATTACATTCTGCACTTCTATGTCAAATTTTTTGCCATCCTTGTCTAAACCGTTGTTTTGTTTTCCTAGGATGGTCAACACTCGCAACACTCCTGCTGCTCAGGAGCAGGGTGAGGCTAGTGGGGCTAGAGATGGAAATCTGCCCCAACCACCCTCCTTGGCGGAAGTTATGCTTGAAGCAGAACGGAACAAGAGAGAGACCAACCGTCTGCTGGAACGCATAGAGCAAAACACTGGGTTCCGTCAGAGGAATGACGTGGTGTCAATCCACGATTTCATCAAGATGTGTCCACCGAAGTTCCATCACTCCACTGAACCTCTGGATGCTGATGACTGGCTACGTAGTATCACCCACAAGCTACACTCTGCCCGTGTGGCCGAAGCTGACAAGGTTATCTACGCCGCCTACCATCTTGAGGGCCCTGCCAGTCTTTGGTGGGAAAACTTTGAAGCTATGCGTCCTGCTGGCCAAGTCACTACCTGGGTTGAGTTCAGTGAGGCATTCCGTGAACATCACATTCCGGAAGGTCTCATGGACCGCAAGCGGGAGGAATTCTGCAATTTCACCCAGGGCCGTTTAACTGTGGATGGCTACAGTCGTGAGTTTGGTAATCTGGCACGCTATGCACCTGAGGAAGTATCCACCGATGCCAAGAAACAGGCGAGGTTCCGCAAGGGACTCAGCCCTGAACTTCGTCGAGATCTACGTCTGCACGAGTGCACCTCCTTCCAGAAGTTGGTTAACAAGGCTATCAGTGCTGAGACAGGCCAGACCGACTTCGAGGCTACCCGCAAGCATACTCGAGACCTTGGTTCCTCATCCGGCTCTGGCTCTCACAAGCGCCGTGTATGGGTTCCTAACACTGCTCTGCCACCCAAGTATACACCGAGGCCATCCTATGAGGCGCCTCGCCCAACTCAACAGTTTGCACCTGCTAAGACCTATGGAGGTCCACCCTCCAACTTTGCTCCACGCACCACCACTGTGACATGTTTCAAGTGTGGAGAACCGGGACACTACATGCGTGATTGTCCCCAGAACCAGCCAGGAAAACCCGTTGGCCGTGGTAAGCCAACCGGCAAGGTGAACTATGTCAAGCCAATCCCCACTGCACGTGGTCATGTCAACTATGTTTCTGCCGAAGAAGCTTATGAGGATCCTAACGTCGTCCTTGGTACGCTTCTCGTAAACTGCCATCCGGCATCTGTTCTTTTCGATACTGGAGCATCCCATTCGTTCATATCTGAGAGCTATGCTCGATTGCACAACATGACTTTTTGTGACATGCCTACTTCCATGGTTATTCAAACTCCTGGTTCAAAGTGGCAAACCTCTAGGGTAAGCCATGGAAATGAAATCCTTGTCGATAGACTTGTTTTCCTTGCATCTTTAATCGCTCTCAAGTCCTCGGACATAAATATCATCTTGGGTATGGATTGGATGACAACCCATTACGCAAAAATTGATTGCTTTACTAGGACCGTTCAACTTACACATCCATCCGGCAAGATAGTCAATGTCTTGACTCGAATGGCTGAACGTCAGCTCTACTCTCTTAATGCCAGCCCTCTACCAGAACTCGAAGATATCCCGGTAGTCTGTGACTTTCCGGATGTTTTTCCAGAAGAACTGCCAGGAGTTCCACCTGACATAGATGTCGAGTTCGTGATAGATCTTATTCCTGGAACTGTCCCAATCTCTAGGAGACCTTATAAGATGGCACCACTAGAATTAGCTGAGCTAAAGAAACAACTCGATGAGTCCTTGCAAAAGGGTTTCATCCGTCCTAGTTCTTCCCCTTGGGCTTGCCCCGTCCTCTTCGTCAAGAAGAAGGATGGAACGGAGCGGATGGTTGTAGATTACCGACCTGTCAATCTGGTCACCATAAAGAATAAGTATCCGCTTCCCAGGATCAACGACCTGTATGATCAGCTCGCTGGATCCTCAGTCTTCTCTAAAATGGATTTGAGGTTGGGCTACCATCAAATCAAAATCAAGAGCGGGGACATTCCTAAAACGGCTTTCGTTACTCGTTATGGCCAATATGAGTACACCGTCATGTCCTTCGGATTAACCAATGCCCCAGCTACCTTTTCTCGGTTAATGAATTCTATATTCATGGAGTATTTGGATAAATTCGTCGTGGTATACCTCGATGATATACTCATTTTCTCCAAGAACAAGGAAGATCATGCCGAGCATTTAAGGCTGGTATTGACGAAACTTCGAGAGCGCCGCCTTTACGCCAAATTCTCTAAATGTGAATTTTGGTTGCCAGAAGTAACCTATCTAGGTCATGTGATATCTGTCAAGGGTATTGCTGTCAATCCCGAGCGAGTTCAAGCCATACTTGATTGGACTCCCCCTGAATCGGTCAAGCAAGTTAGGAGTTTTCTTGGCTTAGCGAGCTATTGCCGACGTTTCGTCGAGAATTTCTCCAAGGTTGCTAAACCTTTAACCGAACTCCTCAAGAAAGATAAAAAGTTTGAGTGGACTTCACAGTGCGAGTCCAGTTTTCAGGAACTGAAAAGACGCCTGACATCTGCACCTGTACTGGTACCACCAGACTTTTCCAAGGATTTTATAATCTATTGCGACGCCTCGCGACAAGGACTAGGTTGCATTCTCATGCAAGATCGTCAAGTGATTGCTTACGCATCCCGACAGTTGCGTCCACATGAGGATAACTATCCTACTCATGATCTAGAGCTTGCAGCTGTAGTCCATGCACTCAAAACATGGTGACATTACCTTCTTGGTAATCGCTGTGAAATTTTCACTGATCACCAAATCTTGAAATATATCTTCACCCAACCGGATTTGAATCTCAGGCAAAGACGTTGGGTTGAGTTGCTCACCGACTACGACTTAGGAATCACTTACACTCCTGGAAAGGCCAATGTCATGGCTGATGCACTAAGTCGTAAGTCATATTGTAACAATTTAATGTTACAACAAAGTCAACCACTTCTCCACGAGGAATTTCGTAAGCTTAACCTTCACATTGTTCCTCGAGGATTCCTTTCCACCTTGGTGGCGAAACCTACCCTTTTGGATCAAGTCATCAAAGCACAGAAGGTTGATCCCGGAATTTCCCGTATTAAGAGGAACATCAAGAAAGGAATTGCAGGATGTTTCTCAATTGATGATCAAGGAGTCGTATTCTTTAGCAACCGTTTAGTGGTTCCTAAAGTGCGAAACCTAAGACGTTTGATTCTCAAGGAGGCTCATGAATCTCCTCTCACGATTCATCCCGGTAGTACCAAAATGTATCAAGACTTACGTCAAAGATTCTGGTGGACTAGGATGAAGAGAGAAAACGCTCAGTTCATTGCTAACTGCGACGTTTGTCGTCGAGTTAAAGCAGAGCATCAACGGCCTGCTGGCACCCTTCAACCTTTAGCTATTCTTGAATGGAAATGGGACAAAGTCGGTATGGACTTCATTACCGGGTTTCCCAGGTCCAGGAAAGGGAATAATGCTATCTTCGTCGTTATCGACCGCCTCTCTAAAGTAGCTCATTTCCTGCCTGTTCGGGAGAGCATTACCGCTAGCCAGCTAGCAGACTTATACATCTCTCGAATAGTATCACTACATGGTGTACCGTTGGAAATTAACTCAGACCGTGGAAGTCTCTTCACTTCCCGATTTTGGGAAAGTTTCCAGAATGCTATGGGAACTCATCTCTCTTTCAGTACTGCCTTCCATCCGCAGTCAAGTGGTCAAGTGGAACGAGTCAATCAAATTCTGGAAGACATGCTTCGAGCCTCTGTCATTTCTTTCGGTATGGAATGGGAAAAATGTCTTCCATTTGCCGAATTCGCTTATAACAATAGTTATCAAGCCAGCCTGGGTAAAGCTCCCTTCGAAGTTCTATATGGACGAAGGTGTCGAACACCTCTTAACTGGTCAGAAACCGGCGAAAGACAATTCTTTGGCCCGGATATGATTCAGGAAGCAGAGGAACAAGTTCGCATCGTTCGTGAGAGATTGAAAACAGCCCAGTCTCGCCAAAAGAGCCAATATGATAGTCATCATAAGGCTGTGACTTTTGAAGTCGGCGATAAGGCTTACCTTCGGGTTACTCCTCTTAAGGGAACCCATCGCTTCGGTATCAAAGGCAAATTGGCCCCTCGTTTCATCGGTCCTTTTCGCATTCTTGCCAAACGAGGAGAAGTTGCCTACCAATTGGAACTACCTCCGCACCTCTCCAGAGTTCATGATGTTTTCCACGTTTCCCAACTCAGGCGTTGCTTCTCGGATCCTATCCGCGGAGTGGACCACGAAATGCTTGATCTCCAAGACAATCTCACCTATCGAGAATACCCCGTTCGTATTCTTGATCAAACTGAGCGCACCACTCGACGCCACAATATCAAGTTTCTCAAGGTTCAATGGTCACATCATTCCGAGAGTGAAGCTACCTGGGAAAGGGAGGATCGTCTTCGACTTGAGTACCCCACCCTCTTTCCGGAGGAACCCGAATCTCGCGACGCGATTCTTTTAAGTGGGGGTGAGTTGTCACATCCCTAGCTAGTACTTGCATTAGGACCAAACTAGAGTGTGCATCATGTTTACTTTCAAAGAAAACCTGAAATGGGATTAACAGAAACCCCAGCACCCCTCCCCTAACAACTAGGGTTTGCTAAAATATTTTCCAATGTACCCAAAATGCCCTTCAAAATGTTCATCATTTATGCCTTGGTCTTAAACCTCTGCCAAAAATGGTGCACAATTTTCTAGGACAATCTAGGGTTTTGGATTAAATCATATGGTATTTGAGTTTGGGCATTTAAATGCTATAAAATATTTTAAATGCTCAAATAATCATAAACTATAATGTTTTCTACTGTTCATATTATATACAGCAGGTATGACAAGTGTTATGATTTATAAAAATGTTTAGGCATTTTTATTAAATGAACAAAGTTGCAAAAGAAATGAAACAGAAAAGAAAATAGGAAAAGGGAGAGAGAGAGAGAACTTACCTGGCGCCACCCGGCCCACCTGCCGGCCCAGCCCAGCTGCCGCTCCAGCGAGCTGCTTGGCTCGGCCAGGCAGGCAGGCAGGTGCTCGACGGCGACCGCACGGCGCGCCACGCAGCTGCCCGCCGCCCTGCTTCGCCCCCTCGCCGTCCTGGAGGGATGGATCGAACGTCCACGACCTCCTCGACCCCCCAGACACCTCCGTTTCTCCCCAGCTCCTCTCCTCCGCTCTCCCCGCGCCATGGCCGACGCCGCCGTGATCGCACTGTCGTAAGAACCACGTCCACCGTCGTCCCCGAGCTCCGCCGTGTTGTCCAACGTCTCCGCCATCCTCGACTGCTTCGAACAGGCCGAGCCCCGAGCGCTCGCCCGCCCTGGAGACGCCCCCGACCTCTTCTTCCCCAACTCCGGCCGCGGAGATCCCCCTCGCCGTGCTGCTCAGCTCCAACCACCCCCGAGCTCGCTTCGGTGCTTGCTGCAACCGCTGTGAGCCTAGCTACCTCCTCCCCCTCTCCGTTGGCTCCCTCTTGCCCTGTAACACACTGCACGTAGCTCCAACGCACGCACCGCCGCCGTGCTCGTCGCCGGTGATCCTCCGGTGACCATTTGGTCACCGGCACCCGTCCATCGCACTCACCATAGCACGTAGATGCGAACGGTGCTACGCACGCATCGCCTAGGCCCCTGCAGCCGCATCTCCACACACGCCCGACGCCGGTCGCCGTCGTCGAGCTCGTTGTCGTTGTCTTCGGCCACCCCAGGTCCGGCGACCACCACCATCCGATGCGGAAGAGCAAGAGCTGTCCAACGCACCCAGCCGCAGCTCGAACCGTGCCCCACAACCGTTTTCCGAAGCACGCCGCCGCGTTCTGCCTCGCCGGCGTCACGTCGCCGGCGGGATTGACCTGTTTGACCACGGGTTTGACCCCCTGGGTCAATGACATGTGGGCCCTGCCCGCAAGTCAAACTTAGTTTAGGTGTTAATTTTATATTAATTAGTTAATTAGTTTAGTCACTGACACGTGGGCCCTGGCCCCACTGACAGCCAATTAGTTTTAACTAAACTCTAATTAACTCAGTTAATTAGCTGTGACACTGACATGAGGGACCCACTGGTCAGGTTTGACCTGGACTGGCCCTGTTGACTGGCTGACGTCAGCATGATGTCATGCTGACGCAGTAAAGGTTTTTCTGGGATTTTGAGATTTAAAATAATTCAGGAAATTCCAGAAAATACCCAAAACTTCTAAAAATCATATAAAATCAACCATAGCTCAGATGGAAAAGATTTATATATGAAAAATGATCAGAAAAATCCAATCTATCTAATGGCACTGGTTTCATGCATGTTTGAATAAGTTAACTTGCTGTTTACATCAAAAACATGATAATGCACTTATTTAAATAATAGTTTGAACTTCAATTTGAATCCTTGATTCAAATAGGTTCAAACCCTTCTGGTTTTAGTTGCATTAGCCAACCCACATGCATCTTGCCATGTCATGAACATGCATCATATTGTTGCATTTGTTTGTTAATGATTGTATCGTCGGTATTCCCTGTGTTAGGTCCTGCTCCCGAGGATACAGCTGTTTATCCAGTTGAAGAGCAGTACCCGACAACTACCTTGTCAGGCAAGCAATCATTGATCATTCCGATACAACCCAGTCTTCTCGCTCCTGCTCTCTTTTACTGCATTAAGGCAACAGCGCATGAACAACTACTTGCTGCGGTAGTTGAACCCTATTCCCTTGCATGACCTGTCATTGCCACAGTAAATAGTTGAAACCCACTAGCATGTGTAGGAGTTGTTTGAGCCATGTGATGTGTGATCCACCATGCTATTTGTTTATGTTGCCTGCTATGCTTAGAGTTGTGTCTGGTCTGATTCATCTGGGTGATGAATCAGAGTGAAACAATCTTTCGATAAAGAGAAGGAAGTGTGGAATACGCTTGGTAAAGGTATCGATGAAAGGCCATGTAGGAGTACGTGGTGGGTTGTTTCATTGGAACCGTTCATAGGACCCGAGATCTGTATGTGTGGTTCAAGTTGCAGTTACTACCACGCATTGGGCCCGAAACCAATGGACCCTCTCGACTTATTAATTACCCTTGATCTCTGTCCAGGAGTTGCAACTAGTTTCTGGTGTTTATAGCTTACTGGAGGTCGTGCACAACGCTGACCCTCGGGGTGGGTTGTGATACGACAGGTACGTGGCACGGTGTACCGGTTGCTCGTTTGGTGACTCGGGAACCCTGTACACATCGTTTGGGGCCGTGAGCGACACCCCGGCCGGATCTCCCCACGGATGGAACCCAAATAGGCGATAAACCTGGACGAGAGACTTGGTAGTTAGTCAGGTCGTGGCCGACACCCTCGCTGGGCTTCCGCTTGAAGGTTGCCGAGTACACGCCGAGTAAACGGCGATAAGTGGTGGAAGCGTGTGTGAAGAGGTACACCCCTGCAGGGTTATCAAACTATTCGAATAGCCGTTGTTCGCGGTACGAACTACTTGGTTACTCTTACAGTTCATAGACAAGTTGATGGATACTACTAAAAGCCTCAAGATAAGCGTGAGTGCCGTGGATGGCCCTTCCGTAGGATGACGGAAGAGGATCCTCGGTAGTGTATTGATGTGGTGATTAGAGGACTCGTGTTCGTAATAACATCTTGCAATCTGTTGAGAGTTGTAGTATAGGTTAGCCAAGGTCAAAGCTGGCACTCTGCTAAACTCCACTACCCCCTTTGATAATGTTGCATGTATGATAGGTTCTGTGGTAAGACTTGCTGAGTACCTTTGTACTCATGTTTGCTTAATAACTGTTGCAGAGGAGAACCCTGCCCCTGCTGATGGGTTCTACATAGACGTTGACGTCGACGAGTAGCTTGACACCCAGACGGTGATCTGGAGCTTGTGGAGGGCCTTGTAGATAGTCAGGCTACACCAAGCCTGTTTTATTTTCTAAGATGTCTGTACTCAGACATGTAGCTTCCGCTTGTGCTTGTATGATTGTATGACTTGAGTGTTGGGTCATGTGACCCCTACCTATATGACTATGTTTTGTATGGCTCTTGGAGCCTTTTAAATAAAGTACTTTGAGTCATAGAGTTCTGTTGTGATGCAATGTTGTATTTGCACATATTGAGCATATTGCGTGTATGATTGAAATGCTTGGTATGTGTGGGATCCGACACCTAGTTGTTTTCCTTTGGTAGCCTATCTTACAGGGAAATGCCTCCTAGTGATTCCAATGAGCCTTGGTAGCTTGCTACTGCTCGGAACACGTAGGCTGGCCGGCATGTGTCCTTCTTTGTTCCTGTGTCTGTCCCTTAGGGGAAATGTCACGCGTTGTTCCTTTAAGTCCATGTAGCTTGCTACGACTTGGGTTCATACGTTGATGACCGACACGTTCGTTGCTGGGTCATGGATGCCTGTCTCTGTAATTTAGTGCCACTTTTGGTTTATAACTAGTCATGTCGGCCCGGGTTCTCTGTCATATGGATGCTAGCGACACTGTCATATACGTGTGCCAAAATGCGCAAACGGTCCCGGGCCAGGTAAGGTGGCACCCGTGGGGTTACCATGCGTGAGGCCGCAAAGTGATATGGCGTGTTACAGCTGGATCGGTGTGACTTAGGATCGGGGTCCTGACAACGTACCCTCGTAGACCGAAAGCGGAAGCGTTAGAACAACACGGTTGATGTAGTCGTACGTCTTCACGGCCCGACCGATCAAGCACCGAAACTACGGCACCTCCGAGTTCTAGCACACGTTCAGCTCGATGACGTCCCTCGAACTCCGATCCAGCCGAGTGTCGAGGGAGAGTTCCGTCAGCACGACGGCGTGGTGACGATCTTGATGTTCTACCATCGCAGGGCTTCGCCTAAGCACCGCTACAATATTTATCGAGGAGAACTATGGTGGAGGGGGGCACCGCACACGGCTAAGAGATCAAGAGATCAATTGTTGTGTCTAGAGGTGCCCCCCTGCCCCCGTATATAAAGGAGGGAGGAAGAGGCTGGCCCTAGAGGGGGCGCACCAAGTGTGGGGAGTCCTACTAGGACTCCCAAGTCCTAGTAGGATTCCCCTTTCCTTTCCGGAGTAGGAGAGAAGGAAAGAGGGGGAGAGGGAGAAGGAAAAGGGGGCTGCACCCCTTGTCCAATTCGGACCAGAAGGGGGGTGCACACCTCCTTCCTTTTGGCCTCTCTCCTCTATTCCCGTAACTCCCCGGTACTCCGAAAATACCCGAATCACTCGGAACCTTTCCGATGTCCGAATATAGTCGTCCAATATATCAATTTTTACGTCTCGACCATTTTGAGACTCCTCGTCATGTCCCTGATCTCATCCGGGACTCCGAACTCCTTCAGTACATCAAAACTCATAAACTCATAATAAAACTATCATTGAAACCTTAAGCGTGCGGACCCTACGGGTTCGAGAACTATGTAGACATGACCGAGACACGTCTCCGGTCAATAACCAATAGCGGAACATGGATGCTCATATTGGCTCCCACATATTCTACGAAGATCTTTATCGGTCAAACCGCATAACAACATACATTGTTCCCTTTGTCATCGGTATGTTACATGCCCGAGATTCGATCGTCGGTATCTCAATACCTAGTTCAATCTCGTTACCAACAAGTCTCTTTACTCGTTCCGTAATACATCATCCCGCAACTAACTCATTAGTTGCAATGCTTGCAAGGCTTATAGTGATGTGCATTACCGAGTGGGCCCAGAGATACCTCTCCGACAATCGGAGTGACAAATCCTAATCTCGAAATACGCCAACCCAACAAGTACCTTCGGAGAAACCTGTAGAGTACCTTTATAATCACCCAGTTACGTTGTGACGTTTGGTAGCACACAAAGTGTTCCTCCGGTATTCGGGAGTTGCATAATCTCATAGTCATAGGAACATGTATAAGTCATGAAGAAAGCAATAGCAGTAAAACTTAAACGATCATAGTGCTAAGCTAACGGATGGGTCTTGTCCATCAGATCATTCTCCTAATGATGTGATCACGTTGATCAAATGACAACTCATGTCTATGGCTAGGAAACATAACCATCTTTGATCAATGAGCTAGTCTAGTAGAGGCATACTAGGGACACTCTGTTTTGTCTATGTATTCACACATGTATTAAGTTTCCGGTTAATACAATTCTAGCATGAATAATAAACATTTATCATGATATAAGGAAATAAATAATAACTTTATTATTGCCTCTAGGGCATATTTCCTTCAGTCTCCCACTTGCACTAGAGTCAATAATCTAGTTCACATCGCCATGTGATTTAACACCGATAGTTCACATCGTCATGTGATTAACACCCAAAGGGTTTACTAGAGTCAATAATCTAGTTCACATCGCTATGTGATTAACACCCAAAGAGTACTAAGGTGTGATCATGTTTTGCTTCGTGAGAGAAGTTTAGTCAACGGGTCTGTCACATTCAGATCCGTATGTGTCTACAATGCTCTGCATGGAGCTACTCTAGCTAATTGCTCCCACTTTCAATACGCATCCAGATTGATACTTAGAGTCAGCTGGATTTAGTGTCAAAGCTTGCATCGGCGTAACCCTTTACGACGAACTCTTTATCACCTCCATAATCGAGAAACATTTCCTTAGTCATCCAGTTACTAAGGATAATTTTGACCGCTGTACAGTGATCTACTCCTGGATCACTATTGTACCCTCTTGACAAACTCATGGCAAGGTACACAACATGTTTGGTACACAGCATGGCATACTTTATAGAACCTATGGCTGAGGCATAGGGAATGACTTTCATTCTCTCTATATTTTTCTGCCGTGGTCTGGCTTTGAGTCTTACTCAACTTCACACCTTACAAGTCAGGTAAGAACTCCTTCTTTGACTGATCCATTTTGAACTACTTCAAAATCATATCAAGGTATGTACTCATCGAAAGTCTTATCAAGCGTCTTGATCTATCACTATAGATCTTGATGCCCAATATGTAAGCAGCTTCACCAAGGTCTTTCTTTGAAAAACTCCTTTCAAACACTCCTTTATGCTTTCCAGAAAATTCTACATCATTTCCGATCGACAATATGTCATTCACATATACTTATCAGAAAGGTTGTAGTGCTCCCACTCACTTCTTGTAAATACAGGTTTCACCGCAAGTCTGTATAAATCTATATGCTTTGATCAACTTATCAAAGCGTATATTCCAACTCCGAGATGCTTGCACCAGTCCATAGATGGATCGCTGGAGCTTGCACATTTTGTTAGCACCTTTAGGATTGACAAAACCTTCTGGTTGCATCATATACAAGTCTTCTTTAATAAATCCATTAAAGAATGCAATTTTGTTATCCATTTGCCAAATTTCATAAAATGCGGCAATTGCTAACATGATTCGGACAGACTTAAGCATCGCTACGGGTGAGAAAGTCTCATCGTAGTCAACTCCTTGAACTTGTAGAAAAACTTTCGCAACAAGTCGAGCTTTGTAAACAGTAACATTACTGTCAGCGTCAGTCTTCCTCTTGAAGATCCATTTATTTTCGATGGCTTGCCGACCATCGGGCAAGTCAACCAAAGTCCACACTTTATTCTCATACATGGATCCAATCTCAGATTTCATGGTCTCAAGCCATTTTGCGGAATCTGGGCTCATCATCGCTTCCTCATAGTTCGTAGGTTCATCATGGTCCAGTAACATGACTTCCAGAACCGGGTTGCCGTACCACTCTGGTGTGGAACGTACTCTGGTTGATCTACGAAGTTCAACAGTAACTTGATCCGAAGTTTCATGATCATCATCATTAGCTTCCTCACTAATTGGTGTAGGAATCACTGGAACCAGTTTCTGTGATGTACTACTATCCAATTCGGAGAAGGTACAATTACCTCATCAAGTTCCACTTTCCTCCCACTCACTTCTTTCGAGAGAAACTCCTTCTCTAGAAAGGATCCACTCTTAGCAACAAAGACCTTGCCTTCGGATCTGTGATAGAAGGTGTACCCAACAGTTTCTTTTGGGTATCCAATGAAGATTTACTTCTCCGATTTGGGTTCGAGCTTATCATGTTGAAACTTTTTCACATAAGCATCGCAGTCCCAAACTTAAAGAAATGACAGCTTAGGTTTCTCGTCAAACCACAGTTCATACGGTGTCATCTCCACGGATTTAGATGGTGCCCTATTTAACGTGAATGTATCTGTCTCTAATGCATAACCCCAAAAGCGATAGTGGTAGATCGGTAAGAGACATCATCGATCGCACCATATCTAATAAAGTACGGTTATGACGTTCGGACACACCATTACACTATGGTGTTCCAGGTGGCGTGAGTAGTGAAACCATTTCACATTGTTTTTACTGAAGGCCAAACTCGCTAACTCAAATATTTTACCTCTACGATCATATCGTAGAAACTCTTATTTTCTTGTTACGATGATTCTCCACTTCACTCTGAAATTCTTTGAACTTTTCAAATGTTTTAGACTTGTGCTTCATTAAGTAGATATACCCATATCTTCTCAAATCATCAGTGAAGGTCAGAAAATAACGATACCCGCCCCGAGCTTCAACACTCATTGGTCCACATACATCTGTATGTATGATCTCCAACAAATCTGTTGCTCGCTCCATTGTTCCGGAGAACGGAGTTTTAGTCATCTTGCCCATTAGGCATGGTTCGCAAGCACCAAGTGATTCGTAATCAAGTGATTCCAAAAGTCCATCACTATGGAGTTTCTTCATGCGCTTTACACCATTATGACCTAAACAGCAGTGCCACAAATAAGTTGCACTATCATTATTAACCTTGCATCTTTTGGCTTCAATATTATGAATATGTGTATCACCACGATCGAGATCCAACAAACTATTTTCATTGGGTGTATGACCATCGAAGGTTCTATTCATGTAAATAGAATAACAATTATTCTATGACTTTAAATGAATAACCGTATTGCAACAAATATGATCAAATCATATTCATGCTCAACGCAAATGCCAAATAACATTTATTTAGGTTTTACACTAATCCCGAAAGTATAGGGAGTGTGCGATGATGATCATATCAATCTTGGAACCACTTCCAACACACATCGTCACTTCACCTTTAACTAGTCTTTGTTCATTCTGCAATTCTCGTTTCGAGTTACTAATTTTAGCAACTGAACCGGTATCAAATACCCAGGGGTTGCTATGAACACTAGTAAAGTACACATCAGTAATATGTATATCAAAATATACATTTGTTCACTTTGCCATCCTTCTTATCCGCCAAGTATCTAGGGCAGTTCCACTTCCAGTGACCATTTCCTTTGGAGTAGAAGCACTTAGTTTCAGGCTTGAGTTTTAGCTTTGGGTTTCTTCACGGGAGTGACAACTTGCTTGTGATTCTTCTTGAAGTTCCCCTTCTATCCCTTTGCCCTTTACTTGAAACAAGTGGTCTTGTTAACCATCAACACTTGATGCTTTTTCATGATTTCTACCTTCGCCGACTTCAGCATTGCGAAGAGCTCGGGAATTCCTTTCATCATCCCTTGCATATTATAGTTCATCACGAAGTTCTACTAACTTGGTGATAGTGACTAGAGAACTTTGTCAGTTACTATCTTATTTGGAAGATTAACTCCCACTTGATTCAAGTAATTGTAGTACCCAGACAATCTGAGCACATGCTCACTGGTTGAGCTATTCTCCTCCATCTTGTAGGCAAAGTGCTGTCAGAAGTCTTATACCTCTCGACATGGGCATGAGTATGAAATACTAATTTCAACTCTTGGAACATCTTATATGCTCTGTGGCGTTCAAAACGTTTTTGAAGTCCCGGTTCTAAGCCATAAAGCATGGTGCACTTAAACTATCAAGTAGTCATCATACCGAGCTTTTGTCAAAACGTTCATAACGTCTACATCTGCTCCTGCAATAGGTATGTCACCTAGCGGTGCATCAAGGACATAATTCTCTGTGCAGCAATGAGGATAATCCTCAGATCACGAAACAATTCCGCATTATTGCTACTAACATCTTTCAACTTAGTTTTCTCTAGGAACATATAAAAAATAAACGGGGAGCAACATCACGAGCTATTGATCTACAACATAGATATGCTAATACTACGAGGACTAAGTTCATGATAAATTAAAGTTCAACTTAATCATATTACTTAAGAACTCCCACTTAGATAGGCATCCCTCTAGTCATCTAAATGATCACGTGATCCAAATCAACTAAACCATGTCCGATCATCACGTGAGATGGAGTAGTTTCAATGGTGAACATCTTATGTTGATCATATCTACTATATGATTCACGCTCGACCTTTCGGTCTCCAGTGTTCCGAGGCCATATCTGCATATGCTAGGCTCGTCAAGTTTAACCCGAGTATTCTGCGTGTGCAAAACTGGCTTACACCCATTGTATTTGAACATAGAGCTTATCACACCCGATCATCATGTGGTGTCTCGGCACGACGAACTTTCGCAACGGTGCATACTCAGGGAGAACACTTATACCTTGAAATTTAGTAAGGGATCATCTTATAATGCTACCGTCGAACTAAGCAAAATAAGAAGCATAATAAGATAAACATCACATGCAATCAAAATATGTGACATGATATGGCCATCATCATCTTGTGCTTTTGATCTCCATCTCCAAAGCACCGTCATGATCACCTTCGTCACCGGCGCGACACCTTGATCTACATCGTAGCATCGTTGTCGTCTCGCCAACTATTGCTTCTACGACTATCGCCACCGCTTAGTGATAAAGTAAAGCGATTGCATTTCATACAATAAAGCGACAACCATATGGCTCCTGCCAGTTGCCGATAACTTTACAAAACATGATCATTTCATACAAAACCGTATAACTCATCATGTCTTGACCATATCACATCACAACATGCCCTGCAAAAACAAGTTAGACGTCCTCTACTTTGTTGTTGCAAGTTTTACGTGGCTGCTACGGGCTTAGCAAGAACCGTTCTTACCTACGCATACAAAACCACAACGATATTTCGTCAAGTATGTGTTGTTTTAACCTTCACAAGGACCGGGCGTAGCCACACTTGATTCAACTAAAGTTGGAGAAACTGACACCCGCCAGCCACCTGTGTGCGAAGCATGTCGGTAGAACCAGTCTCGCGTAAGCGTACGCGTAATGTCGGTCCGGGCCGCTTCATCCAACAATACCGCCGAATCAAAGTATGACATGCTGGTAAGCAGTATGACTAGTATCGTCCACAGCTCACTTGTGTTCTACTCGTGCATATCATCTACGCATAGACCTGGCTCATGATGACACTGTTGGGGAACGTAGTATTTTAAAATTTTCCTACGATCACGCAAGATCTATCTACCAGATGCATAGCAACGAGAGGGGAGAGTGAGTCTACGTACCCTCATAGACCGAAAGCGGAAGCGTTAGAACAACGCGGTTGATGTAGTAGTACGTCTTCACGGCCCGACCGATTAAGCACCGAAACTACGGCACCTCCGAGTTCTAGCACACGTTCAGCTCGATGACGTCCCTCGAACTCCGATCCAGCCGAGTGTCGAGGGAGAGTTCCGTCAGCACGACGGCGTGGTGACGATCTTGATGTTCTACCATCGCAGGGCTTCGCCTAAGCACCGCTACAATATTTATCGAGGAGAACTATGGTGGAGGGGGCACCGCACACGGCTAAGAGATCAAGAGATCAATTGTTGTGTCTAGAGGTGCCCCCCTGCCCCCGTATATAAAGGAGGGAGGAAGAGGCCGGCCCTAGAGGGGGCGCACCAAGTGTGGGGAGTCCTACTAGGACTCCCAAGTCCTAGTAGGATTCCCCTTTCCTTTCCGGAGTAGGAGAGAAGGAAAGAGGGGGAGAGGGAGAAGGAAAAGGGGGCTGCACCCCTTGTCCAATTCGGACCAGAAGGGGGGTGCACGCCTCCTTCCTTTTGGCCTCTCTCCTCTATTCCCGTAACTCCCCGGTACTCCGAAAATACCCGAATCACTCGGAACCTTTCCGATGTCCGAATATAGTCGTCCAATATATCGATTTTTACGTCTCGACCATTTTGAGACTCCTCGTCATGTCCCCGATCTCATCCGGGACTCCGAACTCCTTCGGTACATCAAAACTCATAAACTCATAATAAAACTATCATCGAAACCTTAAGCGTGCGGACCCTATGGGTTCGAGAACTATGTAGACATGACCGAGACACGTCTCCGGTCAATAACCAATAGCGGAACCTGGATGCTCATATTGGCTCCCACATATTCTACGAAGATCTTTATCGGTCAAACCGCATAACAACATACATTGTTCCCTTTGTCATCGGTATGTTACATGCCCGAGATTCGATCGTCGGTATCTCAATACCTAGTTCAATCTCGTTACCAACAAGTCGCTTTACTCGTTCCGTAATACATCATCCCGCAACTAACTCATTAGCTGCAATGCTTGCAAGGCTTATAGTGATGTGCATTACCGAGTGGGCCCAGAGATACCTCTCCGACAATCGGAGTGACAAATCCTAATCTCGAAATACGCCAACCCAACAAGTACCTTCGGAGACACCTGTAGAGTACCTTTATAATCACCCAGTTACGTTGTGACGTTTGGTAGCACACAAAGTGTTCCTCCGGTATTCGGGAGTTGCATAATCTCATAGTCATAGGAACATGTATAAGTCATGAAGAAAGCAATAGCAGTAAAACTTAAACGATCATAGTGCTAAGCTAACGGATGGGTCTTGTCCATCAGATCATTCTCCTAATGATGTGATCCCGTTGATCAAATGACAACTCATGTCTATGGCTAGGAAACATAACCATCTTTGATCAATGAGCTAGTCTAGTAGAGGCATACTAGGGACACTCTGTTTTGTCTAT
>LR738712.1:583386499-583452430 GCA_902687465.1 Secale cereale
CCCCCCCCAGTGCCCTCCTTCTTCCTATATAAGTCCACGTACCCCAGAAACTCCGAGAACAGAGAGAAAACCCTAATTCCATCGTCATACCTTCTGTTCCCATGGAGATCCCATCTTGGAGCATGTTCCGGAGCTCCACCGGAGGGGGCTCCATCACGGAGGCCTTCATCATCATCATCATCATCGCCCTCACCAGGAGTTGTGAGTAGTTTACCACAGACCTTCGGGTCCATAGCTAGTATCTAGATGGCTTCTTCTCTCTCTCTGGATCTCAATACAAAGTTCTCCTCGGTCTTCGAGGAGATAATCTCTTTTTGTGGTGTGTTTGTCGAGATTCGATGAATTGTGAGTTTATGATCAAGGTTATCTATGAAAGATATTTGGTTCTTCTCTGAACTTTTTATGTGTGCTCATAATATCCTTGCAAGTCTCTTTGAATTATAGGTTTGGTTTGGCATACTAGATCTATAGTTCTTACAATGGGAGAAGTGCTTGGCTTTGGGTTCAATCTTACGGTGTCCTTAACCAGTGACAGTAGGGGCAGCAAGGCACATATTGTATTGTCGCCATCGAGGATAAAAAGATGGGGTTTATATCATATTGCTTGAGTTTATCCCTCTACATCATGTTATCTTGCTTAAGGCATTACTCTGTTCTTATGAACTCAATACACTAGATGCATGCTGGATAGCGGTCGATGCGTGGAGTAATAGTAGTAGATGCAGAATCGTTTCGTTTTACTTGTCTTGGACGTGATGCCTATATACAATGATCATGCCTAGATAGTCTCATAATTATTCGCTTTTCTATCAATTGCTCGACAGTAATTTGTTTATCCGCCGTAGAATATCGCTATCATGAGAGAAGCCACTAGAAAAAACTATGGCCACTGGGTCTATTCTCAACATATCAATCTACATCCACTTTACTTTTACCGCTTTTATTTGTTGTTCTTATAAACCAAAATACCAAAAATAAAAACTATCATCTCTATCAGATCTCACTTTCGTAAGTGGCCGTAAAGGGATTGACAACCCCTTGTCGCGTTAGCTGCGAAGTTCTTATTTGTTTGTGTAGGTGCGAGGAACTCGCGTGTGGTCTCTTCTGACCCACAAGTGTAGGGGATCTATCGTAGTCCTTTCGATAAGTAAGAGTGTCGAACCCAACGAGGAGCAGAAGGAAATGATAGGCAGTTTTCAGTAAGGTATTCTCTGCAAGCACTGAAATTATAGGTAACAGATAGTTTTGTAATAAGATAATTGGTAGCAAGTGACAAACGGTAAAAGTAAATAGGTGCAGCAAGGTGGCCCAATCCTTTGTGTAGCAAAGGACAAGCCTGGACAAACTCTTATGCAAGGTAAAGCGCTCCCGAGGACATATGGGAATTATCGTCAAGCTAGTTTTCATCACGATCGTCTGATTCGCGTTCGGTACTTTGATAATTTGGTATGTGGGTGGACCGGTGGTTGGGTGCTGCCCTTACTTGGACAAGCCTCCCAATTATTATTATCCTCTAATGCAAGCATCCGCAACTACAAAAGAAGTATTAAGGTAAACCTAACCATAGCCTGAAACATATGGATCCAAATTAGCCCCTTACGAAGCAACGCATAAACTAGGGTTTAAGCTTCTGTCACTCTAGCAACCCATCATCTACTTATTACTTCCCAATGCCTTCCTCTAGGCCCAAATAATGGTGAAGTGTCATGTAGTCGACGTTCACATGACACCACTAGAGGAGAGACAACATACATCTCATCAAAATATCGAATGAAGACCAAATTCACATGACTACTAATAGCAAGACTTCTCCCATGTCCTCAGGAACAAAAGTAACTACTCACAAGAAATAATATTGTTCATGATCAGAGGTATATTAATATGCATAATGGATCTGAACATATGATCTTCCACCAAATAAACCAACTAGCATCAACTACAAGGAGTAATCAACACTACTAGCAACCCACGGGTACCAATCTGAGGTTTGGATACAAAGATTGGATACAAGAGATGAACTAGGGTTTAAGAGGACATGGTGCTGATGAAGATATCCCTCCCCAAGATGGGAGAGTTGTTAGTGATGACGGCGGTGATGATTTCCCCCTCCCGGAGGGAAGTATCCCCAGCAAAACAGCCTTGCCGGAGCCCTAGATTGGTTTCCGCCTCGGTTCCGCCTCGAGACGGCGGCGTCTGGTCCCGAAAGCCTTCTCTTGATTTTTTTCTAGGTCAAAACGCTTCGCATAGGAGAAGATGGACACCGGGGGCCCACCGGCTGGCCCTCGAGGCAGGGGGGCGCGCCCTGGGAAGGGGGGCGCCCCCCACCCTCGAGGCCAGCCGGTGGCCCCTCTCGTGGGTTTCTTCCGCTAGATATTTTCTGAAAAAATGTTCTGTGGAGTTTCGGGGCTTTTGGAGTTGTGCAGAATAGGTTTCCAGAGTTTGCTCCTTTTCCAGCCCAGAATTCCAGCTGTCGGCATTCCCCCTTCTTCATGTAAACCTTGCAAAATAAGAGGGAAAAGGCATAAGTATTGTGACAAAACATGTATGAATAGCCCATAATGCAATAAATATAAACTTATAAGCATGATGCAAAATGGATGTATCAACTCCCACAAGCTTAGATCTCGCTTGTCCTCAAGCGAAAGCCGATATCGAAAAATATGTCCACATGTTTAGAGATAGAGGTATCGATAAAAACAGAATACGAACATGAGGGCATCATGATAATTCTCGTAACAGCAACTTATATAAATATAGTCATATGATCATTATGCTAAAGTAACAATTCATCCACAATATCAAGTGTGCATCATAAACTTCATTGGAAACTAACAAACTTTAATCTCGGTCATTGGAGCAATTGCAATTTATCGTAACATCGGAAAGAGTCAATATAAGAGCTTTTCAGCAAGCCTACATACTCAACTATCATATAGTCTTTCACAATTGCTCACACTCACGCAATACTTATGTTTATGGAGTTTTAATCGGACACAGAGAAAGATAGGGGCTTATGGTGTTGCCGCCCAACCTTTTACCTCGAGGGTAATGTCAACAATAATAGATCATGAAAACTTACATCCAAGTGGGTATATATGTCAGGATCTTTCCAACACAATGTGCTTGCCAAAGGATAAAATGTAAAAAGGAAAGGTGGATTTCACCTTGACACTTATAAGACAAGAATAAATGATAGGCCCTTCGCACAGGGAAGCAAAGGTTGTCACGTGTTTTTATGGTTGGATGCACAAAGTCTTAGCATAGAAGAACTTCACTTTATATTGCCACTTGTGATAAGGACCTTTATTATGCAGTCCATCGCTTTTATTAGTTCCGTATCACAAGCTCGTATAAAGCTAATTTGTGCCACACTAATAAATCATACATATTTTAGCGAATTTACAACATGACAACTTACTTGGAAGGATCTTTCTCAATCCATAGGTAGGTATGGTGGACTCTCATGGCAAGACTGGGTTTAAGGATATATGGAGGCACAAGTAGTATCTCTACTTAGTGCAAGGAATTTTGGCTAGCATGTGGGAGAAAGGCAAGCTCAACATGTTGGAAGATCCGTGACAATATACCTTATTTCGGATATAAGAAGACATAACCCATTATGTTGTCTTTCTTGTCCAACATCAACTCTTTAGCATGTCATACTTTAATGAGTGCTCACAATCATAAAAGATGTCCAAGATAGTATATTTGTATGTGAAGCCTCTCTTCTTTTATTACTTCCTATTAATTGCAACGATGACCAAAACTATGTTTGTCACCTCCCAACAACTTTTATTTATCATACTCTTGTATGTGAAGTCATTACTCCCCATAAGATTGATATGATCTCTTTGATACTCTTTTTATTTTCTTTCTTTTTATCATGACCCAGGTGAGGAAATCAAGCCCTTGACTCAACACTAATCTTTATTATATAGCTCACGGACTTGATTACAAAGGATAAAGCTCACAAAGCAAAGGCTCACGACTAGATCATGCTAACTTTATTCTAATAGATCAAGATACTACCAAAAGGATCGAACTAAGTAAAACGGTAAAGATAGGAGTGATGGTGATACGATATCGGGGTCACAGCCCCAAGCTTGGCAGTTGCCAAGGGGAGTGCCCATACCCATATGATTATGTCTCCTTCTTCGGGGTTGGTGATGATGGAGTTGTTGGTGATGTAGGCTTGTTGTTCTTCCAAGGCATGGGCTCACCATCATAGAAGGATGATCGAGTCTCCGGGATACTCAAATCTGCAGCCAAACTCATATTCTTGAATCTATACTCATACTCATAGTTTTGGTTTTGCAGGTCATAGATCTGTGCTTGGAGGTGATCGATCTTCTCTTGAAGATTGGAGATGGCTTCTCCGAAGATCCTTGAGTCCATCTTGAGGTTGTTGGCAAGCTCCGAGATCATCATGTGGTTGGCGTCGAGTCCTCGTTCCACCATACCTTGGCACTTAAAAACTTGTTCCTCCATTGCTTCGAGTATTGTCTCCATGCTTCCGGTCCTTCTCGGCCCCTCAACATCACGGATGTGCAGCACCCCCTCATGCAACTCCATAGTTTTGGGGTGGTGCAGCACCTCCGCAAGGTAGGGGTTGATGACCTTCTCGAAGAACTTGTCCTTGGGGGTGTTGGAGGACGCCATGATGATCTAGATGTATCAAAAACAGCAGCTCGAAACGAAAACAGAGAAATTCTGCGTGATACAGAGGTCAAAACCTTCGGGGGTATATATAATGAATTTTTCCCGAACAAACGGAGTAACCCACAAGAAAACGGAGTCCAGGGGACACACGGGGTGCCCTCGAGGCAGGGGGCGCGCCCTGGGAAGGGGGGCGCGCCCCTACCCTCGAGGAGGCCCCGTGTCTCCTCCGGACTGCGGTTTATTTTTCTATTTTTCAAAATATTCCAAAACGGAGAAAATTTACCTTTAGAACTGTTTTGGAGTCGGTTTACTTACCGTATCACGTACCTCTTCCTTTTCGGAGGCTGAATCGTTCTGGAAAGTGTCCCTTATGTATTCCTCCGGGGTTATGGTTTCGATAATATTAGTTTCAACATTTATGGGATTACCTGAGATGTAATGTTTGATCTTTTGACCATTCACCACCTTCGGATTTGTGCCTTCAAAGTTGTTGATTTTTATGGTACCAAAACGATAGACCTCCGCGATAACGTAAGGTCCTTCCGAATGGAGAGAAGTTTTCCTGCAAAAAATCTTAAACGGGAGTTGTATAGCAAAACATAATCACCTACGTTAAACTCGCGCTTTTGTATCCTTTTGTCATGCCATCTTTTAACTTTTTCTTTAAATAACTTAGCATTCTCGTAGGCCTGGGTTCTTCATTCATCGAGACAGTTAATATCAAATAGCCTCTTTTCACCGGCAAGTTTGAAATCATAACTGAGCTCTTTGATAGCCCAATATGCCTTATGTTCTAGCTCAAGAGGTAAGTGACAAGCTTTTCCATATACCATCTTATATGGAGACATACCCATAGGATTTTTGTATGCAGTTCTATAGGCCCGTAATGCATCATCTAGTTTCTCGGACCAATTCTTTCTGGACCTATTAATTGTCTTTTGCAAGATTAATTTCAAATCCCTATTAGTTAATTCAACTTGACCACTAGTCTGTGGGTGATAGGGTGATGCAATTCTATGGTTGACATCATACTTAGCAAGCATCTTACGGAAAGTACCATGAATAAAGTGTGAACCACCATCAGTCATTAGATATCTAGGGACTCCAAACCTTGGAAATATAACTTCTTTAAGCATCTTAATAGAGGTGTTATGATCAGCACTACTAGTTGGAATAGCTTCTACCCACTTAGTAACGTAATCAACAGCAACTAGGATATTTGTGTACCATTAGAGGAAGGAAAAGGTCCCATATAATCAAAGCCCCAAACATCAAATGGTTCAATAACAAGTGAATAATTCATAGGCATTTCTTGACGTCTACTAATATTACCAATTCTTTGACATTCATCACATGATAAGACAAACTTACGGGCATCTTGGAAGAGAGTAGGCCAGTAAAAACCGGATTGCAATACCTTGTGTGTTGTTCTGTCTCCCGCATGGTGTCCTCCGTAAGCTTCGGAGTGGCACTTGCGTAGGATCTGTTCCTGTTCATGCTCAGGCACACAACATCTAATAATACCATCTACTCCTTCTTTATAAAGATGTGGGTCATCCCAGAAGTAATGTCTCAAATCATAGAAGAACTTTTTCTTTTGCTGGTATGTGAAGCTAGGAGGTATAAACTTAGCAACAATGTAATTAGCATAATCAACATACCATGGAGAAGTACGAGAAGTACTTATGACAGCTAGTTGTTCATCAGGAAAGCTATCATCAATAGGTTGTGGGTCATCAAGTATATTCTCTAACCTATACAAGTTATCTGCTACGGGGTTCTCAGCTCCCTTTCTATCAATAATATGCAAGTCAAACTCTTGCAGCAAGAGAACCCATCTAATAAGTCTAGGTTTAGCATCTTTCTTTTCCATAAGGTATTTTATAGCAGCATGATCCGTGTGCATAGTTACCTTAGAATCAACGATATAGGGTCTAAACTTATCACAAGCAAACACAACTGCTAAAAATTCTTTCTCAGTGGTAGCATAATTCCTTTGGGCACTATCTAGAGTTTTATTAGCATATTGGATAACATTCCCCTAGAATAGCTCCTACAGCATAATCACTAGCATCGCACATAATCTCAAAGGGTAAATTCCAGTCAGGAGGCTGGACAATAGGTGCAGAGATCAATGCTTTCTTAAGTATTTCAAATGCTTCTAGACAATCATCATCAAAGACAAAAGGAATATCTTTTTGTAAGAGATTGGTCAGAGGCCTGGAGATTTTGGAGAAGTCCTTAATGAACCTCCTATAAAACCCGGCATGACCAAGGAAACTTCGTATACCTTTGATATCCTTAGGGCATGGCATCTTTTCAATAGCATCCACTTTAGCTTTGTCAACTTCAATACCTCTTTCAGAAATTTTGTGTCCCAAGACAATGCCTTCATTAACCATAAAGTGGCACCTCTCCAAATTCAAGACAAGGTTAGTGTCTTCACATCTCTGCAAAACTCGATCAAGGTTGCTTAAGCAGTCATCAAAAGAAGTTCCGTAAACGAAAAAATCATCCATGAATACCTCAACAATCTTTTCACAAAAATCAGAGAATATAGCCATCATGCATCTTTGAAAGGTAGCAGGTGCATTACATAAACCAAAAGGCATACGTCTATAAGCAAAGGTACCGAAAGGACAAATAAAGGTGGTCTTTTCTTGATCCCCCTTTGACAAAGGTATTTGAGAGAAACCAGAATAACCATCTAGAAAGCAGAAATGAGTATGTTTGGATAACCTTTCTAGCATTTGATCAATAAATGGCAAGGGGTAATGATCTTTCTTAGTAGCTTTATTCAACTTACGGAAATCAATTACCATCCTATAACCTGTAACTAATCGTTGTGGGATCAATTCATCTTTATCATTAGGGACTACAGTCATACCTCCTTTTTTTGGAACACAATGGACGGGAATTGCCCACTGGCTATCAGCAATGGGATAGATAATACCTGCCTCTAGGAGCTTTGGAATTTCCTTCCTTACCACTTCTTTCATCTTAGGATTTAACCGTCGCTGATGATCAATAACTGGTTTAGCATTTTCTTCCAATTTTATCTTGTGTTGGCATATAGTGGGACTAATGCCCTTAAGATCATCCAGAGTATATCCAATAGCAGCTCGGTGCTTCTTCAGAGTTTTCAATAATCTTTCTTCTTCATGCTCTGAAAGGTTAGCACTAATAATAATAAGATATATCTTCTTTTCATCAAAATAAACATACTTAAGATTATCAGGCAAAGGTTTAAGTTCAAATATGGGATCACCCTTGGGTGGAGGAGGATCCCCTAGGATTTCAACAGGCAAGTTGTTTTTCAATACGGGTCCCTGTGTAAGGAATATTTCATCTACTTCCCTTCTCTCATTCATATGCATATCATTTTCATGATCTAGCAAGTATTGCTCTAAAGGATCATTAGGTGGCACGGCAATAGAAGCAAGACCAATAATTTCATCTTTACTGGGTGGTGCCTTTTCAAGGGATTGTCTACGGAATTTAGCAAAGTTAAAATCATGAGACGTATCCCCTAATCTGACAGTGACAATATCTTTCACGCAGTCTATCTTAGCATTAACAGTATTCAAGAAGGGTCTACCAAATATAATGGGGCAGAATGCATCTTGTGGGGAACTAAGAACAAGAAAATCAGCAGGGTATTTAACCTTTCCACACAAGACTTCGATATCTTTAACAATCCCAACTCGTGAAATAGTATCTCTATTAGCAAGCTTAATAGTAACATCAATCCCTTCTAACTCGACCGGTGCAATATCATGCACAATTTCATTATACAAGTCAAGAGGGATAATGCTTGCACTAGCACCTACGTCACATAAACCATGATAGCAATGTTCTCCTATCTTGATAGAGATGACAGGCAAGCCTACAATAGGTTTATGTTTATTCCTAACATTGGCTTTGGCTATTCTAGCAGACTCTTCTTGGAGATAAATAACATGTCCATCTAAATCTTCTACCAAGAGATCTTTAACCATAGCAACACTAGGTTCAACTTTAATTTGCTCATAGGGTGTAGGTGTTCTAGTATTACTCTTATGAACTACAGTTGAAGCTTGAGCATGATTATTTATCCTAACCGGGAAAGGTGGTTTTTCAATATAAGCAGTAGGTATAACAGGATCAACATTATAAGTGATAGTCTTTTCTTCAACTTTAATAGGTTCAACTACTTTTACTTCAATAGGGGGATGGTATTTAAACCACTTCTCCTTGGGGAGATCAACATGAGTTCCAAAGGATTCATGGAAAGAAGCTACTATCTCAGAGTCAAGTCCATATTTAGTGCTAAACTCACGGAAAACATCTGTATCCATAAAAGCTTTAACACAATCAAACTTAGGGGTCATACCTGACGCCTTACCTTCGTCGAGGTCCCAATCTTCGGAGTTGCATTTAATTCTTTCCGATAAATCCCATTTGAATTCAACAGTCTTCATCATAAAAGAGCCAGAACAAGAATTATCGAGCATGGTGCGATTATTGAGAGAAAGCAGAGCATAAATTTTTTGGATGATCATCTTTCTCGAAAGCTCATGATTGGGGCATGAATATAACATTGACTTAAGCCTCCCCCAAGCTTGACCGATGATTTCTCCTTCGCGAGGCCAGAAATTATAAATATAATTGCGATCACAATGAACCTGGTGCATAGGGTAGAACTTCTGATGAAATTCCAACTTCACACGATTATAGTTCCAAGATCCCATGTCATCGCATAGCCTAAACCATGTCAATGCATCTCCCTTGAAAGATAAAGGGAAGACCTTCTTCTTGATAACATCCTCGGGCATACCTGCAAGCTTAAACAATCCACAAACTTCATCCACATAGATTAGATGTAAATCGGGGTGAAGTGTTCCGTCTCCTGTATAAGGATTTTCAAGCAGTTTCTCTATCATACCTAAAGGAATCTCAAAGCAAACATTTTAAATAGGTGCAGTAGGTTGAGGAGCTACTCTTTGCTCTTCTGCTCGGGGTGAAGATACCCCGAACAAGCCCCTCAAAGTATTTTGAGCCATAGTAACAAGTGACAATAAATTTCAGCACACTATATAAATTTTTCCTTACCAAAGGCGCTTCACTCCCCGGCAAAGGCGCCAGAAAAGAGTCTTGATGACCCACAAGTGTAGGGGATCTATCGTAGTCCTTTCGATAAGTAAGAGTGTCGAACCCAACGAGGAGCATAAGGAAATGATAGGTAGTTTTCAGTAAGGTATTCTCTGCAAGCACTGAAATTATAGGTAACAGATAGTTTTGTGATAAGATAATTGGTAGCAAGTGACAAACGGTAAAAGTAAATAGGTGTAGCAAGGTGGCCCAATCCTTTGTGTAGCAAAGGACAAGCCTGGACAAACTCTTATGCAAGGTAAAGCGCTCCCGAGGACATATGGGAATTATTGCCAAGCTAGTTTTCATCACGATCGTCTGATTCGCGTTCGGTACTTTAATAATTTGGTATGTGGGTGGACCGGTGCTTGGGTGCTACCCTTACTTGGACAAGCCTCCCACTTATGATTAACCTCTAATGCAAGCATCCACAACTACAAAAGAAGTATTAAGGTAAACTTAACCATAGCCTGAAACATATGGATCCAAATCAGCCCCTTACGAAGCAACACATAAACTAGAGTTTAAGCTTCTGTCACTCTAGCAACCCATCATCTACTTAGTACTTCCCAATGCCTTCCTCTAGGCCCAAATAATGGTGAAGTTTCATGTAGTCAACGTTCACATGACACCACTAGAGGAGAGACAACATACATCTCATCAAAATATCGAACGAAGACCAAATTCACATGACTACTAATAGCAAGACTTCTCCCATGTCCTCGGGAACAAAAGTAACTACTCACAAGACATAATATTGTTCATGATCAGAGGTATATTAATATGCATAATGGATCTGAACATATGATCTTCCACCAAATAAACCAACTAGCATCAACTACAAGGAGTAATCAACACTACTAGCAACCCACGGGTACCAATCTGAGGTTTGGATACAAAGATTGGATACAAGAGATGAACTAGGGTTTGAGAGGAGATGGTGCTGGTGAAGATGTTGATGAAGATAGCCCTCCCCAAGATGGGAGAGTTCTTGGTGATGACGGCGGTGACGATTTCCCCCTCCCAGAATGAAGTATCCCCGGCAGAACAGCTCTGCCGAAGCCCTAGATTGGTTTCCGCCTCGGTTCCGCCTCGAGACGGCGGCGTCTGGTCCCGAAAGCCTTCTCTTGATTTTTTTTTCAGGTCAAAACGCTTCATATAGGAGAAGATGGACACCGGGGGCCCACCGGCTGGCCCTCGAGGCAGGGGGGCGCGCCCCCCACTCTCGAGGCCAACTCGTGGCCCCTCTCGTGGGTTTCTTCCGCCAGACATTTTTTATATTTTCCGAAAAAATGTTTTGTGGAGTTTCGGGGCTTTTGGAGTTGTGCATAATAGGTTTCCAGAGTTTGCTCCTTTTCCAGCCCAGAATTCCAGCAGCCGGCATTCCCCCTTCTTCATGTAAACCTTGCAAAATAAGAGGGAAAAGGCATAAGTATTGTGACAAAACATGTATGAATAGCCCATAATGCAATAAATATCAACTTATAAGCATGATGCAAAATGGACGTATCAGTCTCCTACTCGATTTATACCTTGGTTCTCAAAAACTGAGGGAAATACTTACGCTACTGTGCTACATCTCCCTTTCCTCTTCGAGGGAATACAACGCAAGCTCAAGAGGTAGCAAGAAGAATTTCTGGCGCCGTTGCCGGGGAGGCTTATGCAAAAGTCATATACCAAGTACCTATCACAAACCCTTATCCTTCGCATTACATTTATTTGCCTCTCGTTTTCCTCTCCCCCACTTCACCCTTGTAGTTTTATCTGCCCTTCTTACGCCGTGTGTTTATCGTTCGCTTGCTTCTTGTTTGCTTGTGTGTGTTGGATTGCTTGCCTGTCACTATGGCTCTAAACAATACCAAATTGTGTTACTTCTCCAATACCAACAACAATGATTTTATTAGCACTCCGATTGCTCCTATTACCGATGCTGAATCTTGTGAGATCAATGCTGCTTTGTTGAATCTTGTCATGAAAGATCAATTCTCCGGCCTTCCTAGTGAAGATGCCGCTACCCATCTAAACAACTTTGTTGATTTGTGTGATGTGTAAAAGAAAAGGGATACAGATAACAATATTGTTAAATTTAAGTTATTTCCGTTTTCACTTAGAGATCGTGCTAAAACTTGGTTCTCCTCTTTGCCTCGAAATAGTATTGATTCGTGGAATAAGTGCAAAGATGCTTTTATCTCTAAGTATTTCCCTCCTGCTAAGATCATCTCTCTTAGAAACGATATTATGAATTTTAAGCAACTAGATCATGAGCATGTTGCACAAGCTTGGGAGAGAATGAAATTGATGATACGTAATTGCCCTACACATGGTTTGAATCTATGGGTGATTATTCAGGACTTTTATGCTGGCTTGAATTTTGCTTCTAGAAATCTTTTAGATTCGGCCGCCGGAGGCACTTTCATGGAAACTGCCTTAGGAGAAGCTACCAAACTTCTAGATAATATTATGGTTAATTATTCTCAATGGCACACCGAAAGATCTACTAGTAAAAAAGTGCATGCTATCCAAGAAATTAGTGTTTTGAGTGAAAAGATGGATGAACTTATGAAATTATTTGCTGCTAAGAGTGCTTCTTCTGATCCTAATGATATGTCTTTGTCCACTTTGATTGAGAATAACAATGAATCTTTTGATGTGAATTTTGTTGGTAGGAATAATTTTGGTAACAATGCTTATAGAGGTAATTTTAATCCTAGGCCTTTTCCTAGTAATTCCTCTAATAATTATGGTAATTCCTACAACAACTCTTATGGAAAGATGCCTTCTGAATTTGAAACTAGTGTTAAGGAGTTTATGATCTCGCAAAAGAATTTCAATGCTTTGCTTGAAGAGAAATTGCTTAAGGTTGATGAATTGGCTAGAAGTGTGGATAGAATTACTCTTGATGTTGATTCTTTGAAACTTAGATATATCCCACCTAAGCATGATATCAATGAGTCTCTCAAAGCCATGAGAATTTCCATTGATGAATGCAAAGAAACAACCGCTAGAATGTGTGCTAAAAGAGAAGATTATATTAAATCGTGTTCTTCTAGCTATCATGAAAATAAAGATGAAGATCTGAAAGTTATTGATGTGTCTCCTATTAGATCCTTGTTTTCTAGTATAAATCTTGATGAAGATAGGATTGGAGATGATTCTGCTTTAAGGTGTCCCAATGATTCGGAGTTTTTTGATCTTAATGCTAAAATTGCCAAAAGTGGGAGTGAAGAGATTAAAACTTTGCATAGTGATGAACCCACTATTTTGGATTTCAAGGGATTCAATTATGACAATTGCTCTTTGATTGATTGTATTTCCTTGTTGCAATCCGTACTAAATTCTCCGCATGCTTATAGTCAAAATAAAGCTTTCACCAAACATATAGTTGATGCTTTGATGCAATCTTATGAAGAAAAACTTGAGTTGGAAGTTTCTATCCCTAGAAAGCTTTATGATGAATAGGAACCTACTATCAAAATAAAAATATAAGATCATGAATGCTATGCTTTGTGCGTTTGGGTGCAAGTGTCTCCATTATTCCAAAAACTTTGTGTGATTTGCTAGGGTTCCATGAGCTTGATGATTGTTCTCTAAATTTGCATCTTGCGGATTCCACTATTAAGAAACCTATGGGAAGAATTAATGATGTTCTTATTGTTGCCAATAGGAATTATGTGCCCGTAGATTTCATTGTTCTTGATATAGATTGCAATCCTTCATGTCCTATTATCCTTGGTAGACCTTTCCTTAGAACGATTGGTGCAATTATTGATATGAAGGAAGGAAACTAAAATAAATAGGAACAAAAAGAAAACAGAAGAGAAATATAAGAAAAGGTAAAAGAAAACAAAACAAAACATTCAAAAAAGGGAAAAGAACCCCCTCCCCCCTCACTGGGCTTCGGCCCAGCTGGCCACTGGGCCAGCCAGGCCGGCCCACCTGGCCTCCCATAACCACCCCCACCTCTGACCTAACCCTAGTCCCGATTCCCATCTCTCCCCCATTCCCCCCCCCCTCGCGCCGCCTAGGACGAGCGAGAGCGCTCCCGCTCGACCCCGCAGCTCCTCCCGCACCAGAGCCCTCCCTCGTCGACGTGTCGCTCTACACGGCTGCCCAACCGCCCCGACGCCGACGCCCCTCTCCATCTTCAACGCCGCCTCACCAACCGCCTCCCCGACGACCACCATCATCCCTCGACACGCCCTGGCACTGCTCGATGTCTCCGGCGCCACCTCGTCGGCGCTGCCCTCCCTGTCGCCTCCTTGTCGTCCTCCTCGAGCACACTGCCATCCCACTACGACCCTGCCGTGAGCACCGCACCTTCCCCGCTCTTCCTTCCCTGCGCACGCGCTCGACCCCGTGATGTGCACCGCACGCCCGACGCCGCATCTGGCCGCGCTCACCGCCCCTAGCCCTTGCTCGTTGTGCCGCCTAGTTCGGGCACTTGCTGCACGCTGCCCTGCCGACCCGTCGCCCGCGCACCCGCACGGCCACCCCGCGTTCGCTTGCACACTCGCGCGCCCGCGCTCGGGCACCGCCGCTCCGGCCATGCCTCGCTGGCGCCCCTACAGTGGAACCCATCCCCGTTGTCGCCGTCCACCGCCGCTGGCCCCGGCGCCAGCCGCCACCCCCGCTGCTGGCCCCGCCAGCAACTGCGCCGTTGGCTGCGGCTGAGGCCAGTGCCCAGGCAGCGCCCCGCCCCGCCGTTGCCATCTCCCAGGGTCCGCCCTGCTCCCCCCTCTGCCCGCCTTGCCCCGCAGCCGCCTAGCCGCGCGCGCCGCCGATCGCTGCTCGCGGCAGCTGCGGCCGGCCCCGGCCTCCGCCCTCGCGTGCCATGTCCTCGGGTGTGGGCGCGCACCCAGCGCCCAACGCCCGCCCCGCTAAACGCACCCGACCCGCACGGCCCCCATGGGCCTATGACAAGGGGCCCCACGGCCCAGGACTTTAAAAAAATGTAATAAAAATAAATAAAAATATTAATTAATTAATTAATTAGTAAATTAATTAACTTAATTAATTTGATTAATTAAATTTAGTAACCTAAACAATGAGTTAAACTAATTAACTTTCATTAATTAAACTGAGTCTATGACGAACGGGCCCCACTTGTCAGCTTGACTGGTTAGTGGTTAGAGTTGACCGCTGACGTCATGCAGACGTCATGATGACATCATAATTACATTTTCTAATTAAATTAAATTTGTAAATTCTAGAAAATGATTTAAAACTTTAAAAATTAATATAATATAATCTGTAACTCAGATGAAAATACTTTATACATGAAAGTTGCTCAGAACGACGAGACGAATCCGAATACGCAGTCCGTTCGTCCACCGCACGTCCCTAGCATAGTGAACGTGCAACCGTCCCCCTCCGTTTCACCTGTCCGAAAATACCTAACACCGGGGATACTTTCCTGGATGTTTTTCCTCTTCGCCTGTATCACTGAGCACTGCGTTAGGTCACACGTAGCACCACATTTTGCCATGTTATGCTTTGTGGTGCGATGTTTCCTTTATATTTATTGTTCCCCCCCCCCCTCTTCTCTCCGATAGACATCGGGACTTGACTACTGACGGTGCCACTGTGATCGACTACGTCGACGCCGACCCCTCCTTGCCAGAGCAACCAGGCAAGCCCCCCCCCCCTTGATCACCAGATATTGCCCATTCTCCTCTCTCTTATTCTTGCATTAGATTTGCTACGGTTGATGTTTCGATAGCTCCTATTCTGTTGCATAGCATGTCATTGTTGCTACCACCGTTGATACCTTACCTGCTATCCTAATGCTTAGTATAGGATGCTAGTATTCCATCACTGGCCCCACATCCTTGTCCGTCTGCCACGCTATACTATCGGGCCGTGATCACCTCGGGTGGTGATCACGGGTATAAACTATACTATTACATACTCATGTTGATGATTCAGAGATGGCGGCTGAAGGGGCAGGTGGTTCCACACAGTTAGTGGTGGGCCTGAGTTCCCGACAGCCCCTTGATGGTTACTTTCTGGCGGAGCGACGGGGCGGGTTGCGACCACCTAGGAGACAGGTGGGCCTGGCCCTGGTCGTTGTCCGCGGTTATTTCATAATAACACGCTTAACGAGATCTTGGTATTGATCTGAGTCTGGCCATTGGCCTATACGCACTAACCAGCTGCGTGGGAACAGTTATGGGCACTCGACGTCGTGGTATCAGCCGAAGCCTTCTTGACGTCAGCGACTGAGCGGCGCGCGCCGGGTTGGACCGTGTAACGTAACTTCCTTAGTAATGGAGGTTGCTAGGTCTGCTCACCGGCCGCCCTCGCAACGTGCAGGTGTGCATTGGGCGATGGGCCCAGACCCGTGTGCGCTTAGGACTTAGACCGGCGTGCTGACCTCTCTGTTGTGCTTAGGTAGGGCTGCGATGTGTTGATCTTCCGAGGCCGGGCATGACCCAAGAAAGTGTGTCCGGCCAAATGGGATCAAGCATGCTGGGTTATGTGGTGCACCCCTGTAGGAAAGTTAGTCTATTCGAATAGTCGTGTCCCTTGGTAAAAGGACGACCCAGAGTTGTACTCTGACCTCATGACAACTAGAACTCGATACTTAATAAAACACACCCAGACAAGTTCCAGATACAACCAGGTGATCACTTTCCCACAGGGCGACGAGGGGAGGATTGCCGGGTAGGTTTATGCTATACGATGTTACTCGGTGAACTTACCATCTATTCTATTCTACTGCTGCAAGACGGAGGCTACGAGAAGCGAGGATACTTGTTACTTTCCATCTACTCTCTTCTATTGCTGCAAGATGGAAGTTGCTAGAAGCGTAGTCTTCGATTGGACTAGCTATCCCCCTCTTATTCTGGCATTCTGCAGTTTAACCCACAAATATTACCCCTTTACACAAATACCATTGCATATGTAGCGTAGATCCTTGCTTGCGAGTACTTTGGATGAGTACTCACGGTTGCTTTGCTCCCCCTTTTCCCCTTTTGTTACTTCTTCTCGGATGATGCAACCAGATTGATGGAGTCCAGGAGCCAGAAGATCCCGAGGATGTTTCTACGTGGAGTTCGGCTTCGAGGAGTTGTTAGGAGGTCCCAGGCATGAGGCCTTTCCTTTTCGATTGTTGTTACTTTTGTGCTAGCCTTCTTAAGGCAAACTTTTTTAACTTAAGATGTACTCAGATATTATTGCTTCCGCTGACTCTTGTGTTTTCAGCTTATGTATTCGAGCCCTCGAGGCCCCTGGCTTGTAATATAAAGCTTGTATTATTTTAATTTGTGTCTAGAATTGTGTTGTGATATCTTCTAGTGAGTCCCTGATCTTGGTCGTACACATTTGCGTGCATGATTAGTGTACGGTCAAATCGGGGGCGTCACAATGTTAGATTCCAATTTCCATTAAGGAAAGGCATGGAACACTTTCCTAGAAATAAAATCAAATTACCATATGAATCTATCATGAGAGCCACTTATGGATTGCCTTCCAAAGATGGCAATACCTAGATTTATCTTGTATCGTGCCTAGCTAGGGGCATAAAACGATAGCGCTTGTTGGGAGGCAACCCAATTTTTTGTTTTTTTGTTTTTGTTGCTGTTAGGGAATAAATATTGCATCTAGCCTCTGATTAGATGTGGTTTCATGTTTTGTTTAGTGTTTGTGCCAAGTAGAACCTTTGGGAAGACTTGTGTGAAGTTTATGTGATCTTGCTGTGAAAAACATAATCGTTAGCGCTCGCTAAAGTAGTCTTCAGATTTTAATGGAGCGTGCTTTTTAGTTGATTATTTTTTCAGATGATTGGTAGAAAAATTCCACAAATTTAACAATTTAGTTTGAATTTTTTGGAGTTCCAGAAGTAGGGGAAACCTGCAGATTACTACACACTATTCTGTTTTTGACAGATTCTGTTTTTCGTGTGTTGTTTGCTTATTTCAATGCATCTATGAGTAGTATTGGAGGATATGAACCATAGAGAAGTTGGAATACAGTAGGTTTAACACCAATATAAACAAAGAATGAATTCATTGCTGCACCTTTGAGTAGTGGTTTGCTTTCTTATACTAACGGAGCTCACGAGAATTTTTGTCTAAGTTTTGTGTTGTGAAGTTTTCAAGTTTTGAGTATTGCTTTGATGGACTATGGAACAAAGAGTAGCAAAGGCCTAAGCTTGGGTATGCCCATGGCACCCCAAGTAAATTCAAGATAATCAAAAGCCTAAGCTTGGGGATGCCCCGGGAAGGCATCCCTTCTTTCGTCTTCATCCATCGGTAACTATACTTGGAGCTATATTTTTATTCGCAACATGTTATGTGTTTTGATTGGCGCGTCTTGTATAATTTGAGTCTTTGCTTGTTAGTTTGCCACAATCATCCTTGCTGGACACACCTATTTGAGAGAGTTAAATATGGCTTAGAAATTATTAGAACACTCTATGTGCTTCACTTATATCTTTCGAGTTGAATAGTTTTTGCTCTAGTGCTTCACTTATATCTTTTAGAGCACGGTGGTGGTAATATTTTGTAGAAATTGTTGAACTCTCATGCTTCACTTATATCCTTTTGAGAGTCTATTAAAACAGCATGGTAACGTGTTTAGGCTAAAGAAACTAGTCTTCACATGATAAACATCCAATGTCAATGTAGTAAAAAAAATCACACTAAGTGCATTGAATAGAATGGGATGTTGGATGCTTGATAATTGTTTTGAGACATGAGGATAGTGATATTAGAGTCATGCTAGTGGAGTTATTATGAAATTGAGAAATACTTGTGTTAAGGTTAGCGATTCCCGTATCATGCACGTATGGTCAGGGACGAAGCTAGAAAAAATGTTTGCTGGGGTCAAGTCTATGGCAGTGGGGTCATCTTCAATAAATAGATAGTCTTTAGTACTAATTTAATGAAGCATTTCAGGATTTCATTGGGGTCAATTGACCCCAATTCCTACCAAACAGCTCCGTCCCTGCGTATGGTGAACCGCTATGTGACGAAGTTAGAGCATAAGGTATTTGTAGAGTGCCAACCTTTGTGTGGAGGTCGGGGGCGCGCGATGGTTAACTCCTACCAACCTCCCCCCTAGGAGCATGCATTGATTGCTTTGTTTTGATGACTCATAGATTTTTGCAATAAGTATACTAGTTCTTATGACTAATGTTGAGTCCATGGATTATACGCACTCTCACCCTTCCACCATTGCTAGCCTCTCTTGTACCGTGCAACTTTCGCCGGTACCATAAACCCACTATATATCCTTCCTCAAAACAGCCACCATATTGTTCCTCAAAACAGCCACCATACCTACCTATCTTGGCATTTCCATAACCATTCCGAGATATATTGCCATGCAACTTTTCACCGTTCCATTCATATGACACGCATCATATTGTCATATTGCCATGCATGATCATGTAGTTGACATCGTAGTTGTGGCAAAGCCACCATGCATAATTTTTCATATATGTCACTCTTGATTCATTGCATATCCCGGTACACCGCCGGAGGCATTCATGTAGAGTCATACTTGTTGTAGTATCGAGTTGTAATTTTGAGTTGTAATAAAAAGTGTGATGATCATCATTATTAGAGCATTGTCCCATGTGAGGAAAGGCCAATAAAAAAGGGAGATGGCCCAAAAAAATAGAGAGGGGCTAATAAAAAAGAGAAAGCCCCTCCAAAAAAATGAGAGAAAAGAGAGAAGGGACAATTGCTACTATCTTTTTTCCACACTTGTGCTTCAAAGTAGCACCATGTTCTTCATTGTAGAGAGTCTCATGCTTAGTCACTTTCATATACTAGTGGGAATTTTCATTATAGAACTTGGCTTGTATATTACAACGATGGGCTTCCTCAAATGCCCTAGGTCTTCGTGAGCAAGCAAGTTGGATGCACACCCACTAGTTTCTTTTGTTGAGCTTTCATTCATATTTAGCTCTATTGCATCTGTTGCATGGCAATCCCTACTCACTCACATTGATATCTATTGATGGGCATCTCCATAGCCCGTTGATACGCCTAGTCGATGTGAGACTATCTCCCTCCTTTTTGTCTTCTCCACAACCACCTCTATTCCACCCATAGTGCTATGTCCATGGCTCACGCTCATGTATTGCGTGAAAGTTGAAAGGTTTGAAAAGATAGAGTATGAAAACAAATGCTTGGCTGAAATCGGGGTTGTGCATGATATGAATATTTTATGTGATGAAGAGGGAGCATAGCCAGACTATATGATTTTGTAGGGATAACTTTCTTTAGCCATAGTATTTTGAGAAGACATGATTGCTTTGTTAGTATGCTTGAAGTATTGTTATTTCTTATGTCAATATAGACTTTTATCTTGAATCTTTCAGATCTGAACATTCGTGCCACAATTAAGAGAATTACATTGAAAAACTATATTGGTTAGCATTCCACATCAAAAATTCTTTCTTTATCATTACCCTACTCGAGGACGAGCAGGAATTAAGCTTGGGGATGCTTGATACGTCTCCAACGTATCTATAATTTTTTATTGTTCCATGGTATTATTTATGAAGTCTTGGATGTTTAATGGGCTTTATCATTCACTTTTATATCATTTTTGGGGCTAACCTACTAACCCAAAGGCCCAGTCCATATTGTTGTTTTTTGCCTGTTTCAGGGTTTTGCAGAAAAAGAATATCAAACGGAGTCCAAACGGAATGAAACCTTCGCGAGAGATATTTTTGGAGAAAATCACGCATGAAGAACTTGAGAACCATGTCAGAAGAGCCACGAGGGGCCCACGAGGGTGGGGGCATGCCCCCCTTCCCAGGGCGCGCCCCCTGCCTCGTGGGGCCCCCGTGACTCCCCCGGTGCCCTCCTTCTTCCTATATAAGTCCACGTACCCCAGAAACTCCGAGAACAGGGAGAAAACCCTAATTCCACCGCCGTACCTTCTGTTCCCGTGGAGATCCCATCTTGGAGCCTGTTCCGGAGCTCCACCGGAGGGGGGTCCATCACGGAGTCCTTCATCATCATCATCATCATCGCCCTCACCATGAGTTGTGAGTAGTTTACCACAGACCTTCGGGTCCATAGCTAGTATCTAGATGGCTTCTTCTCTCTCTCTGGATCTCAATACAAAGTTCTCCTCGGTCTTCGAGGAGGTCTATTCGATGTAATCTCTTTTTGCGGTGTGTTTGTCGAGATCCGATGAATTGTGAGTTTAGGATCAAGGTTATCTATGAAAGATATTGGGTTCTTCTCTAAACTTTTTATGTGTGCTCATAATGGTTGAAGCTTTTTCACATAAGCATCGCAGCCCGAAACTTTAAGAAACGACAGCTTTGATTTCTTGCCAAACCACAGTTCATAAGGCGTCGTCTCAACGGATTTAGATGGTGCCCTATTTAACGTGAATGCAGCTGTCTCTAAAGCATAACCCCAAAACGATAGTGATAAATCGGTAAGAGACATCATAGACCGCAATCCTTGCATGTCTCTTCGAATTATTGGTTTGATTTGGCCTACTAGATCTATAGTTCTTGCAATGGGAGAAGTGCTTGGCTTTGGGTCCAATCTTCCGGTGTCCTTTCCCAGTGACAGTAGGGGCAGCAAGGCAAGTATTGTATTGTTGCCATCGAGGATAAAAAGATGGGGTTTATATCATATTGCTTGAGTTTATCCCTCTACATCATGTCATCTTGCTTAAGGTGTTACTCTGTTCTTATGAACTCAATACACTAGATGCATGCTGGATAGCGGTCGATGTGTGGAGTAATAGTAGTAGATGCAGAATCGTTTCGGTCTACTTGTCTCGAACGTGATTCCTATATACAATGATCATGCCTAGATAGTCTCATAATTATTCGCTTTTCTATCAATTGCTCGACAGTAATTAGTTTACCCGCCGTAGAATATCGCTATCATGAGAGAAGCCACTAGAGAAAACTATGCCCCCCGGGTCTATTCTCAACATATCAATCTACATCCACTTGACTTTTACCGCTTTTATTTGATGTTCTTATAAACCAAAAATACCAAAAATATAAACTATCATCTCTATTAGATCTCACTTTCGTAAGTGACCGTAAAGGGATTGACAACCCCTTATCGCATTGGCTGCGAAGTTCTTATTTGTTTGTGCAGGTGCGAGGGACTCGCGTGTGGTCTCCTACTGGATTGATACCTTGGTTCTCAAAAATTGAGGGAAATACTTACGCTACTATGCTGCATCTCCCTTTCCTCTTCGAGGGAATACAACGCAAGCTCAAGAGGTAGCATGCTCCCACTCACTTTCTTGCAAATACAGGCTTCTCCAAAACTCTGTATAAAACCATATGCTTTGATCACCTTATCAAAGCGTACATTCCAACTCCGAGACGCTTGCACCAGTCCTTACATGGATCGCTTGAGCTTGCATACTTTGTTAGCGCCTTTAGGATCAACAAAACCTTCTGGTTGCATCATATACAACTCTTATTTGAGATATCCATTAAGGAATGCAGTTTTGACATCCATTTGCCAGATTTCATAATCATAAAATGCGGCAATTGGTAACATTATTCGTACAGACTTTAAGCATCGCTACGGGTGACAAAGGCTCACGTAGTCAACTCCTTGAACTTTGTAGAAAACTTTTGCGGCAAGTCGAGCTTTGCAGATAGTAACACTACCATCATCGTTCGTCTTCCTCTTGAAGATCCATTTATTCTCTATGGCTTGCCGATCATCAGGCAAGTCAACCAAAGTCCACACTTTGTTCTCATACATGGATCCCATCTCAGATTTCATGGCCTCAAGCCATTTCGCGGAATCCGGGCTCATCATCGCTTCCTCATAGTTCGTAGGTTCGTCATGGTCTAGCAACATGACTTCCAGAACAGGATTACCGTACCACTCTGGCGCAGAACATACTCTGGTTGACCTACGAGGTTCGGTAGTAACTTGATCTAAAGTTTCATGATCATCATCATTAGCTTCCTCACTAATTGGTGTAGGAATCACTGGAACTGATTTTCGTGATGAACTACTTTCCAATTCGGGAGAAGGTACAATTACCTCATCAAGTTCTACTTTCCTCCCACTCACTTCTTTTGAGAGAAACTCCTTCTCTAGAAAGGATCCATTCTTAGCAGCGAATATCTTGCCTTCAGATCTGTGATAGAAGGTGTACCCAACATTTTCTTTTGGGTATCCTATGAAGATGCACTTCTCCGATTTGGGTTCTAACTTATCAGGCTAAAGCTTTTTTCACATAAGCATCACAACCCCAAACTTTAAGAAACAACAACTTTGGTTTCTTGCGAAACCACAGTTCATACGGTGTCGTCTCAACGGATTTAAAAGGTGTCCTATTTAACGTGAATGCGGCTGTCTCTAATGCATAACCCCAAAATGATAGTGGTAAATCGGTAAGAGACATCATAGATCGCACCATATCTAATAAAGTACGGTTATGACGTTCAGACACACCATTACGCTGTGGTGTTCCAAGCGGCGTGAGTTGGAAACTATTCCACATTGTTTTTAAATGAAGACCAAACTCGTAACTCAAATATTCGCCTCCGCGATCAAATCGTAGAAACTTCATTTTCTTGTTACGATGATTCTCTACTTCACTCTGAAATTCTTTGAACTTTTCAAATGTTTCAGACTTGTGTTTCATCAAGTAGATATACCCATATCTGCTCAAATCATCTGTGGAGGTCAGAAAATAACAATACCCGCCGCGAGCCTCAACACTCATCGGACCGCATACATCTGTATGTATTATTTCCAATAAGTCATTGGCTCGCTCCATTGTTCCGGAGAACGGATTTTTAGTCATCTTGCCCATTGTCGGGGGAAACTGTCCACCACGAGCACCTATGGGACCGGAGCCCCTTGTTCGTTGCGGTGAGGGAGCGGAGGGAGCACGAAGAGCAGATCGAGGAGAGCACGCGGGTAGTTTACCCAGGTTCGGGCCGCGCGGACGCGTAAAACCCTACTCCTGCTTGGTTTGTATTGAGTTTGTGAGCTCGGGAGCTTGGAGAACTAGCTACACCGAGCAAGAGAGCTATCAAGGTTCCGAACCCCTTCTACGTTGTGCATGGGCCTCCTTTTATAGCTCAAGGGGTCACCGACAGGTGTCAACGTAGAAGAAGGGCAAAAATGTAACTTTGGTGGTAGTTGTAACAGTGCGGGAACAGTGCGTGAACAGTGGATGAACAGTGGTCATCACCTACTTTGACAGTGGGGGACAAGAGCATTAAATGCCCGTCGCCGTCGACCCCAAAAGCGCCCGCCCTTGCGTCTCCGTTCGCCACGGCGATAGCTTCGTCACCGTGGAGTGCCACCGTGTCCCCCAGGCTGCACAGCCATCCGCCACGCGTCCCTGGAAGGGCCCCAGGGCGACGCGTGGGTCGATGAGCTGGAGCGCGGGCACACAGCGTGATTTCCCCCCGGCAAGCACCTTGCCGGGGTCTTGATCTTGCCGGGCCCAGAAGCTTGTCGCTCCCCGGGCCCTGCCGAGGCGCACGCTACGCCAAGGCGTGTCTTCTGAGATGCAGTCTTCTGGTCTTCCTGGCAAGCTCCTCTTGCCAGGGTCTTGCGTTTAAAGTAATAGTCTTGAGCCTGGAACGGCCTTCCCGGCAAGCTCCACTTTCCGGGGTCTTGATCTTCTGTCTTGTATACTTTGTTTTTGAATGGCTTAATAAGGACCGGAAAGGTTTCCGGCAAGCGCGTGGTAGACCCTGCCGCGGGAAGCTGCTACTGCCCGTGCACAAGTTGGGGTACTGAGGTACCCCTACCTTAGTACACCGACAGGAGCCCCCGGGCCTGGGCCACACACGGTGTCGAGCGTTGTTGGGCCAGGCCCAGAACAGTGCACGGGCACGCGCGGCCCACGGCGAGCCGTAGATTCCCTTCCGCATCCGCCGCGCCCCTCCCTAACGGCACGCGTCGATTGCGGCGTCGTGGGAGAGATCGTGGCCACGTTCTTTAATGGGAAATGCGGAGCGTCCCCCACTCCCCCCTTAAAAGCAGAGGGAGCAGGGGCAGTTTCCCTCCTGCGCTTTCATTGCTTCTTCAACCTCCAGAAATCCCCGCTGCGCTCCGCCTCCACACCTCCTCCGCCGTCTTCTGCATCTGCGGCGCCGTCGAACTCCTCGCCCCTTCCCCCGCCGCCTCCGCCATGGCCCCGAAGACCGAGAAGGCGAAGGCGGAGAAGGCCAAGAGGGAGAAATCCGAGCAGGCGGCGAAGCTTGCTCTCTTGCGGAAGAGGAATGTGGTCTTCACGCCAAGGCTCAGCGCGAGGGAGCTCTGGAACAAGTATTACCTCTTCTGGGCCAAGGATACCAAGGCTCATCCCCGGACCAGAGTCTACCCCGCCGGCGCCAAAGATCTGCTTCCCGGCGGGTATTTCTTCTTCGCTGTTTTCTTCCACTGCGGCTTGTGTCCTCCATTCTCGGAGTTTTTCTGCGACATCATGAACACGTACAACCTCCATCTCTTAGACTTCACCCCCAACGCCATCCTTACGATGGCGGTTTTCGCACATCTGTGCGAAAACTACATAGGGATCTATCCAAACGTAGCGCTCTTTCGGCATTTCTTCATGCCTAGAGTAGAGGCCGGCGCTCCCCTCTCCGGGGTATTTCTTGGATCTTCCGCTTGAACAAGAAGGAGTCATATCTGAAAGGAGAGCTTCGCGGCAAGTGGGAGGAGTGGCGCACAGATTGGTGCTGGATAGTGGAGGACCAGCCGGAGCCTTTCACTGCGCCGCGCACAACTGCCATAGTGCGCGGCAGGGACTGGAGCGAGTTGGCCCCGGATGATGTCAAGCTCAACGTCGCCCTCGTCAGGATACTTCGTCTCCGAGTAGCCAAGTTGACCATCGGAGAGGTAGGGGCAGATTTCCTCCGCCGCCGCATTGCCCCTTTACAGGAGAGGAAAAGGCCAGCATGGGAGTTTGGCAATGCGGCGGATATTATGAGGCTGCGCCCGGGATTGAATTTCAACTTCACGGCGCTGGAACTGAAGGGGATGGTCCGGGAGCTTTTTAAGCATGACCCGGCCCATCCGGAGTGGTTTAGATCTCCCCGGGGAGTGGTGCCGCTGTGCAACAGCACCGCCCGGGACGCCTTGCGCACAATGATGCCCGCGTGTGACTCCCACGGCGTCGACCCCACTTGGATAGTGCCCACGCCGGATGCAATCATGAGTTTCTTCGACAATCTGGTCGAGGTGCCCAAGAACGCCGAGGAGAACAAGGGTCTCACTCGGGAAACTACGGAGCGGGATCTAGCTTATATCGCTTCCCGGATGGAGGAGGCCGCCGCAGCTGCAGCGGCAGGAGATTTTGGGTTCACCGTCGACGAGGCAGATGCTGAGGACGCGTCGTGCCAAGCCGAGGAGGCGGAGATCCGCAGACTGCTCAAGCTCTCGCCCGACAAGCTCGCCGGGGTTCCTTCTCTGAGGTACGCCGGGATTCCCGGGATCATGAGCGAGGCCGCGGCAAGAGGTGAGGTTGCCGGAGGCAGCAGAGGTGCCGGAGGGAGCGGAGGTGCCGGAGGGAGCGGAGCCGCCGGGCAGGATGCTGGACCCAGCGGGCCCACTGGGGAGGAGGAGGAAGACGTCGAAGCCGATGAAGACACCGGCGGGTCTCTAGGACTCGACGACGACGCCTCCTCGTCGTCGGAGAACTCCCCGCCTCCAGCAAGTCCCAAGCAGGCGCCGGGGAAGCGCCTCCGCAAGGCGCCCACAGCGACGAGGACGCAGGCGCCCCGATAGCAACCTGCTCGCCGGGCGGCGCGGGCCACCAGAGCGAGCCAAGGCGCGACAGAGGCCCCCAACGCACCGGCCGCGACGGAGGCGCCCCGCGCACCAGCGCCTAGCGGAGGGGGATCCTCTCAGAGTGGAGCAGCTGCTCCGCCTGCTCCCCGGGCCTCGGCGCCAACGAAGGCTGGGTCCTCGCAGCCCCCAGCCCCGGAGACCGCCAAGCGCCCGAGGGAGCCTTCTCCTCCTGCTCCTCGCGCGGGAGCGCCTCAGGTGGAGTTCGACTTCTCCGCCTTGAGCGACGACGACGACGAGGAAGAGGAGTAAGCACTTGTAATTTGTAGCTTCTTCAATTCTGTCTTGATTCTTTCGTTGATGATTCTGATCTTGTTTTTGTTTTCAGGTCCTTGGCCCAGCGGGCGGCGAAGCGGGCCAAGATCCCCGTGGTCGAGGTCGACGACGACTCCCCCGTCGCGGCGACAGGAGACGCGCCGGCGACAAGCTTGCCGGACCTAACTGCCGCTCCGAGGAGCAGCCCCCAGCGCAGCCCCCAGCGTAAGTCTGGTCTTGATCTTCCCACTTGTCGGGTGCGCTTGAGGTCTTTTTTGCTTTGTACTGATATCTTGTTGCCTTGTTTGTTTTGTTTGTCTTGCGCAGAAGCGGAGCCGCAGCTGCAGGAGCGCCCGGAGACTGCCTCCGGCGAGCCACCGGCTTCGCCCTCCCCGCCAAGGGTGGACTCCCCGGCGAGGGAGAACGTTCCGACGAGGACGGGCACCCCGCCAAGGGCGGGCTCCCCGCCAAGAGCGAGCAGCCCGACGAGGGCAGCCACCCCGCCAAGGGAGGGCACGGGCGGTCCTCCGCCAGCAGGGGCCACTGCTCCACCGCCAAGGGAGGACTCCCCGGCGAGGGAGCCAGTCGTCGAAGACGTCCGCGAAGGTAAATTTTGCAGCTTTATCTTCTTGGATTTGTCTTTTTGGATATTTGCTTGACAGCTTCTTTTCTTCTTCTGCTAGATCCTCCCGCGCCGGACCGGATGGAGACCGAGGTCGTCGGCGAGGAGGGCGCGCAAGGCGACGGCGGCAACGTCCCTGTCGTTGAAGACATGGCCGGAGCCGACGAGCCTGCTGCCGAGGAGACTGCTCCAACCGCAGACGCATCGGCCGGGGAGGGGGACGGCGGCCACACTGCCGGCCCAGAGGCAGCAGGAGCGTCGAGCGCTGCGCCGGCCGCCGACCCCCCTGCCGGCGAGGAGCAGTCGAGCTTCTATCTTGAGGCCCCCAATGGTGTCTTCATACAAGTGCCGTGGGGGTCTTCGTCGCGAGCCCCCGTGGAGGGAGAGATCTTTGATGGAGAGGTCCTCGCCTCCGCGGGGCTGAAGATTGTTGAGGCGCCTGGCGGGAGCGATGAGCCCGAAGAGGAGAAACTTCTCCGCCAGCTCCTGGCCCTTTACCGGGCCAGGCAGGCGAAACTGGAGTCGCGAGAAGCCCTCACCGCCAAGGCCGGAGCAGATTTGGAGAAACGCGCCGCAGAGCTCCGCGCCGCCAACCAGGCGGCTCTCCGCGACTTGGCGGAGGAGCGCGAGAGGCTTGCCGGAGAGCAGCAAGAGTTTCTCCTGGAGAAGGCTGAGGCCGAGGAGCAGCAGAGACTGGTCGGTGAAGCGCTGTCCCAGCGAGAAGGAGCGCTCAACCAGCGGAAGGTCGACCTCGACGCTCACGAGGACGACCTTACCGCCCGGGAGCAGGCCCTTGGCGGAGAGTTGAAGGAAGCGAAAGCCGCCGCAGCCACCGCGGAGACCGCCAAGAAGGACCTTGAAGCTAAGGTGGCGCAGCTGGAGGAGTACCTGAAGGCGAGAACGGAGAGGGTCACCGCACTCAACATAGAGCGCAAGAAGGACGCCCATACCAACTCCGAGCTCCAGGTACGCCTCTCCAAGCAGGGCGACGAGCTTAAAGCCGCCAAGGACTCAATTGCTGATCTGGAGTTGAAGGTCTCCACGCTAAGGGATTCACTCGACGCCGCCCGGGACCGCGAGACCAAACTGAAGGAGGAGCTCCGCAAGGAGCGGGAGCTGGTGGAGAGCACGGCCACCTCCGTGAACCTCTTCAACCAGGCGGTGGAGCAATGGACGGAGGAGCTGGTCGCTTCCGCCGCCAACATCGACAAGGAGCTAATGGCGCTGAGGGTGGAGCACCTCGTGTACTCTTCGGACCCGAACCTTCCCCACAGCGCCAAGCTCAGTCTTTTCTTCAGGGGAGTCGCGCCGGCGCTCGCACGACTGCAGGAGAAGCTCCCCGCGCAGCTGGCCTAGGAGTCGCGCCAGCTCTACGCGGGTACTTTGGAGCGCGTCTTGACCAAGATTGTCTACCGCAACCCCGGTATAAATCTCGTCAACGTTCTCCGCAGCTTGCCGGACGACGCAGATCAGGAGGCGCTGAAGGCGCAGGTCGCCCACATCATCGCCAAGGTGAACAAGATCTCCAGGCGTGAGGGCGATCGCGTAGATTAGGCCTCCTTCTCTCTATTTCCTTTGTTGCTGCATAGCGTGCCATGAACATGAATCTATTAGTCATTGCGACAAGTTATCCCTTGTAATATATTATCTTATTTTGATCAATCGATGCTGTGTTATCTCCCTTGCTTTGGTCCTTTACTTTGTATGCTTTTAACCCTACGCTTCTAGGGGACTTGCCGGCAAGAGGCCCTTGCCGCGAGCGCTGAGTGCTGGACTCTGAGCAGCCTGCTGGCAAAGGTCTTACCGGCAAGTAACCTTGCCGCAGCTAGTCGCGACGCACTTAGCTTGCTGAGCGAACTCGAAAACGAAGTAAGGGCGCGACACTTGTCGCAGCTCACTTAAGCCGTTGAGCGTACTCGAAAACAAGATAAGGGTGCGGCTAGCCACGAGTAGGTTCCTCCGCGCACAGGTTTTCCATACAAAGTGTGGTTGTTCAAGGAAGATAACTAAAATTTAAAAATTTGAACTGCTCAAATTCTGGTAACTTAGCTTTCATATGTTGCTTGTTCCCTGACAAGGCTCCTGTTTCTTGAAGAGCACTTGGTTCATCCTCCATCTCCTTCCCCCCCGGCAAACTTGTGCGCGAGGAACATTCTTTCTGCTTAAGAGGGAAAGAAAAAGAGGAGGGAAAACAAGTATAGGGCCTTTCGGCGTGCTAATGCTTACCGGGTATGTGTGTTGCACAAGATGCCAAACAATGCATGCAGATAACACAGAAAAGCATGAAAAATGGCAAATAATGCGAAACACAAAAGCTTTACTGATGCACGGGATCTGCGCCCGGCTTTGTACAAAGGATTACATGCAACAGCGGCAAGACTCGTACAAAAGGTGGTTGCCGGAGCGGATCACGGCAACCGCGCCTTATGGGTGAAACTTGCGAAGATGCTCTATGTTCCAGGAATTGCTCACCGGTAAGCCTTCTTCGGTCTCAAGGCGGACAGCGCCGGGCCTTGTGACTTGTCTCACCCGATAAGGGCCTTCCCACTTCGGCGTCAACTTGTTGGAATTCTTGGCGGACTGAACACGCCGAAGAACAAGGTCGCCTTCCTCGAGACTCCTGGCCTTAACCTTGCGGCTATGATAGCGGCGCAAGGCTTGCTGGTATCGAGCAGCTCGTACAGCAGCCTGGAGACGTTCCTCCTCGAGGAGCAATGCATCGTCTTGTCGTAGTTGCTCTTGCTCGAGCTCATCATAAGCGAGCACTCGAGGAGATCCGTATACGAGTTCCGTGGGGAGAACTGCCTCTGCTCCATAGACAAGAGCAAAGGGTGTCTGTCCGGTGGCTCGACTTGGTGTCGTCCTGATTGACCAAAGAGCCGCCGGTAGCTCCTCTATCCAGTTTTTTCCGCACTTGTGCAGCCTGTCAAAGGTTCTTGTCTTGAGCCCGCACAGCACTTCAGCATTGGCCCTCTCCGCTTGACCGTTGCTCCTCGGGTGAGCAACAGAAGCGAAACAGACCTTGGCGCCAAGGTCTTGGACGTACTGCATGAAGGTGCGACTAGTGAACTGTGTGCCGTTGTCGGTGATGATCCTGTTAGGGATTCCGAAACGGCAAACAATTGACCTGAAGAACCTGACTGCTGACTGTGCTGTCACCTTTCTCACTGGTTCCACTTCCGGCCACTTTGTGAATTTGTCGATTGCAACGTACAAGTACTCAAAGCCCCCGACAGCACGGGGGAAGGGGCCGAGGATATCGAGCCCCCAAACCGAGAAGGGCCAGGACAAAGGGATCGTCTGGAGAGCTTGAGCTGGCTGATGAATTTGCTTGGCATGGAACTGGCACGCTTCACACTTGGTTACTTGTGCAGTTGCATCTTGGAGGGCTTCTTGCCAAAAGAACCCTTGCCGGAACGCCTTCCCGGCAAGTGCCCTTGCGCCAATGTGGTGGCCACATATGCCTCCATGTATTTCTGCCAACAGCTTCTATCCATCTTCTCTGGAAATGCACTTCAACCTGACACCATTGAGTCTTCTTCTGTACAGTTCATTGTCGACGAACTGGTACATACTTGACTGTCTTGTTATCTTCTCTATCTCTTCTGGGTCGTCGGGAAGTTCTCCAGTTTGCAAAAAACGGACGATCTGCTATGCCCATGCTGGAGCCCGAGGCTCAACAGCAAGGACTAAAGGCATGAGGGCCGCTGCGGGAACCCCAGCTTCTACGGCGAGAACCTCCAGTTCTGCCGGAGCTGATGGTCCCCCGGCAAGCTCGCCGGGGCGAGGCTTGTCGGGAACGATTGCTTCGACTGTACAGACCCTTGGATCTGTGGGAGCAAACTGTTCCTCAGCGTTCTGATTGTTGATCTTGGGGACCTTGACGGCGGCCTCGGGAAGATCCGCCGGCAAGTAGTCGCCGGAGACCAACTTTCTCTTCTTACTTTGCCCAACTGATGGTGTAACGGATGGTTGAGTTAGCTTGAGCAAGAAGGTCCCTGGTTCCACAGGTAACTTCATCGCAGCACACTTTGAAAGGCCATCTGCAATATCATTCTGAGCTCTTGGAACGTGCTCCATTTGCAGACCTTCAAAGTGTTCTTCAAGCTTCCTCACTTCATCAACATAGGCTTCCATCAGAGGGCTCTGGTAACTTTTGTTAACTTGTCGGACCACCAACTGAGAATCTCCCCGCACAATTAGCTTCTTGATCCCAAGTTCGGCCGCGATCCTGAGGCCGGCAAGCAAGCCTTCATACTCAGCAGTATTGTTTGTCGCTTGCTCCCTGGGAAAGTGCATCTGGATAACATACTTGAGGTGCTCTCCGGTGGGCGCTATGAGTACCACGCCGGCACCGGCGCCTTGCAGCGAGAAGGCACCATCAAAGTACATTACCCATTCACTTGTCGCTTCTTGTACGTGAACACTTGTCTCTGGAACTTCTTCATCGGGCGTTGGGGTCCATTCAGCTATGAATTCTGCCAAAGCTCGGCTCTGGATAGTTGAAGTACTCTCAAACTTGAGACCAAAGCTTGACAGCTGCAGTGCCCACTCGACGATCCTGCCTGTTGCTTCTGGATTGTGCAATATCCTCTTCAACGGAAAGCGAGTGACCACTGTTATCTCGTGTGCTTGGAAGTAATGGTGCAGCTTTCTCGAGGCCATGAGGAGACCGAAAAGCAACTTTTGCACCCCAGAGTATCTTGATCTAGCCCCCTGTAGAAGGGAACTTACAAAATACACTGGGCGCTGCACCATCTTCTTCCGCACTTCTGCTTGTTCCTGCGCAGAGTTGTCCTTGTCGGGGCCAGAGCTTGCCGGAGCAGCCCCCTGCTTGTCGCTGGATTCGCTTGCCGGTGGTGCAGACTCTTCCTCTGCCTCCCTCTCCGCTACTAACGCAGCACTAACCACTTGATTGGTTGCTGCTAAGTACAGCAGCAACTTCTCTTGTGGCCTAGGTGCGACAAGTATTGGAGTGGAGGATAGGTATCCTTTCAAGTCTTGCAGTGCTGCCTCCGCTTCCGGAGTCCATTTCATAGGACCTGCCTTCTTCAAGATCTTGAAGAAAGGCAGGGCACGTTCTGCAGACTTCGAAATGAACCTACTGAGGGCAGCTACACAACATGCAAGTCTCCTGACATCCTTGACGCGCTTCGGGGCTTCGATCTGCTCGATGGCTTTTATCTTGTCGGGATTGGCCTCAATCCCCCTCTGGGACACAAAGAACCCGAGAAGCTTGCCGGAGGGGACTCCAAAGACGCACTTCTCGGGGTTCAACTTAAGCTGGATCTTGCGCAGATTTGCAAATGTTTCTTCCAAGTCTTGGATCAGGGTATCTTTGCTCTTGCTTTTCACCACTATGTCATCCATGTAAGCTTCTACGTTTCTGTGGATCTGTGGCTCAAAAGCAGTGTGCACTACCCTTGCAAATGTAGAGCCTGCATTCTTCAATCCAAAGGGCATGCGTATGAAGCAATACGTGCCGCATGGAGTAATGAATGCAGTCTTCTCTTCGTCTTCCTTGGCCATGAAAATCTGGTGGTAGCCTGAATATGCATCAAGGAAAGAGAGCATCTCACATCCAGCAGTGGAGTCAACAATCTGGTCAATGCGCGGCAAGGGAAATGGATCCTTGGGACATGCTTTATTCACATCGGTGAAGTCTATACATAGTCTCCACTTCCCGTTGGCCTTACGCACGACAACTGGATTTGCTAACCACGTGGGATGGATCACGCCTCTAACCAGGCCTGCTGCTTCCAGCTTCTTGATCTCTTCGGCAATGAATTCTTGGCGCTCCACGGCTTGCTTCCTGACCTTCTGCTTGACGGGCCGCGCATGAGGACAAACAGCAAGCTTGTGCTCAATTACCTTCCTAGGAACGCCGGGGATGTCAGATGGTTGCCACGCAAACACATCGACATTCGCCCGCAGGAAGGCAACGAGCGCGCTTTCCTATTTGCTGTCAAGCGTAGCACTGATGGTGAAGGTACCACCAGTGCCGTCCTCCTTGGCGGACACCTTCTTGGTTGCCGGTGGAGCGGCCATGCCCTTCTTGCACTTGCCGGTGGAGCTCGATGGGACGTCCTCGACGGCAGCGCAGCACTCCGAAGAGGTGCGTTTGCCGGAGTGGGCCCCAGAGCACTTGCCGGACTTGGACTTGGTCTTCTTCCCCCCGGGAGCTTCAGCGGCAAGTGTGTTGCTCTCCCCTGCGGCTGCTGCGTCCCGGTATATCTTGTCGGCGCAGATAAGCGCGTCCTTCTTGTCGCCAGGGACAGAGATGACGCTTATCGGCCCCGACATCTTGAGTACATTGTAGGCGTAGTGGGAAGCTGCCATGAACTTGGCGAGGGCAGGACGTCCAAGTATCCCATTGTATGGCAATGGGATATCGGCCACGTCAAAGGTTATCCTCTCCGTCCTGAAGTTAAGCTCCCCGCCAAAAGTCACTGGCAGAGTAATCTTCCCCTTGGGCTTGCTCCTTCCCGGGTTTATTCCTTGGAACGAACAGGTTTCTTCGAGCTCGCCATCTGGGATCTGGAGTTTCTTGATCACAGCCGAGGAGATCAAGTTCAGGCCGGCCCCGCTGTCAACCAACATTTTGGTGACCTTGAGGTTGCGGATAGTTGGCGAGACCAACATCGGCAAGCACCCGACCGCAGTGGTGCGGTCAGGGCGATCCTCAAGATAAAAAATGATGGGCGTGCTGGACCACTTCAGCAGCCTGCGCGACTCAACGGGCGGCTCTGCTGCGTTTACTTCCCGCACCCACTGCTTGAGTTGGCGGTGGGAAGTATGCAGAGAGGCGCCGCCGTCGATGCACAGGACTTCCGTGGCCTTCTGGAACTCCTGCTCGCTGTTATCGCCTTCCTCCATGTCGTCGTCGTAGTCTTCCTCTTCATCCTTGTCGCGGCCCCGGGGAGGTCGATCACCTTGCCGCTGCTTGGCTTTGCCGCGGCGTCCTCCCCGGCCATTGAATGGCCGCTTCTTGCTTGGCTCTCCTCCGCCACCTTGGGCCTTCTCCTTGTCGCGCCGCTCGTATTCAGCTTTCTGCTGCTCTACGAGGTACTCGACGCGCTTGCAGTTCGAAAGGTGATGACCCTTGGTGCGGTGGATCTTACAATATTGCTTGTCGGAGCCGTCCTGCTTGTCGGCTGCCGCTACAGGGGCAGGCTCCTTGCCGGAGCCGCTAGCCTGTGCTGTCTTGGTGGGAGCCTCCTTGCCGGACTTCTCGACGACCAGCACTTCCTTGCTCTTCTTCTTTCTATTATTCCGCCGCCGGCTCTTCTTTGCCGGGGCGGCATCCTCGCTGTCGCTTCCCCCTGCGCCAGCATCCTCTCCGGGGAGTCTCCTCCCCTCTACGGTGCGCGCGCACTTATCAGCTAGAGCATAGAGCTCGCTGACATCTCGTATCTTGGTCATGGCCATCTCCTCACGCATGCGGCGGTTACGCACGTTCTGGTGGAACGCGCTAATAACCGCAGCAGGGTGGACGTCGGGGATGTTGTGCTGCACGCGGCTGAATCGTTGGATGTACTTGCGCAGGGGTTCTCCTTCCTTCTGGGCCAAGATGTGGAGATCACTCTCCTGGCCGTGGGGTTTGTGGCCGCCCGTGAAGGCGCCAACAAATTGGTGGCACAGCTCTGCCCATGAAGAAATGGAGCCTTCCGGCAAGTGCATAAGCCAAGAACGAACGTTCGGCTTAAGCACCAGCGGGAAGTAATTCGCCAGTATCTTCTCGTCGCGCGCCCCGGCAGCCTGCACCGCGATGGTGTAGATGCTGAGGAACTCCGAGGGGTGAGTCTTGCCGTCGTACTTCTCCGGTACGTCGGGCTTGAAAATTTTCATGCTGGGCCACTGGACGCGCCGCAGCTCACGGGTGAACGCAGGGCAACCTGCCGCGTACGGCAAGTCGCCTGGTTCACCGGGCGCGTGCGTGTCGACAGCGGTCCCAGCGCGCTGATCTGATTGTCGCCGGGCTTCTCGGCGGCGCTCGATTGTTGTCCGAGCATCTTCTTGTCGTCGGTCGTCAAGGACTTGGCGCTGGTCCCGACGAGCCCGCGGATCCGACGACGCCGTGGAGTCGTCGTCGACGTTAATCCGGCGGGGAGGCGTCTTCTGCTTCCGCGGCGGGGAGTGTACGGTGGTTGCACCCCCGGCGGTCTTGTCGCCATCGGCCTTCGTCTTCTCGACTTGCCGTGGCCGCGATGTCGCCGGCTGCTGCGGCGTGTCGTTGTTGGCGAAGGCGATGAGGCTTTGGATTGTTGCCCTCCAGTCTTCGGCCTTGTCTGCCGCTGGAGGGAAGTCGAGGAGCAGTTGTGCTCTTGCGAGTGCTTCTGCTTGAGAGGAGGGGAGCGGGGGCGAGCGGTGCGAGGAGCGGGATATGCTCGGACTCCTAACAGGGTTAGAAGGAGCAGTTTCCCGCCCCGGCGACCGCGCCTTGCTCGTGCCAGGACGGTGGCCCGGAGCATCCCGCGAACCTCCAGTTTGTCCTTGCCCCAGCAAGCGGATGGTACCTCCTGTACCACGGCGCTGCTGGGTTGTCGTCTGCTGCGATGGACGTGGCGCATCTACGGACACAGAGGCTCGGTCGTCCGTCTTGTCCTTGGATTTGGTGGCGCCGTGAGTTTCCTCGCCGGCGACCACCCTTCCGCCGGCGTCTCCTCCACCCACCGTTGGTTCTGGTGGTGGGGGAATCGACGCAGACAGGCCTGCGACCTCCGAAGCTTTCTTCTTCGGGGCCATGCTGTTGCTGATGAAGTTGATGCGGCTGGAGAGGTTGATGAAGAATGCGCCCGCGTGAGCGCCGGATCAGGTTCGCACAACCTCGACGCCCCCTACCTGGCGCGCCAAAGATGTCGGGGGAAACTGTCCACCACGAGCACCTATGGGACCGGAGCCCCTTGTTCGTTGCGGTGAGGGAGCGGAGGGAGCACGAAGAGCAGATCGAGGAGAGCATGCGGGCAGTTTACCCAGGTTCGGGCCGCGCGGACGCGTAAAACCCTACTCCTGCTTGGTTTGTATTGAGTTTGTGAGCTCGGGAGCTTGGAGAACTAGCTACACCGAGCAAGAGAGCTATCAAGGTTCCGAACCCCTTCTATGTTGTGCATGGGCCTCCTTTTATAGCTCAAGGGGTCACCGACAGGTGTCAACGTAGAAGAAGGGCAAAAATGTAACTTTGGTGGTAGTTGTAACAGTGCGGGAACAGTGCGTGAACAGTGGATGAACAGTGGTCATCACCTACTTTGACAGTGGGGGACAAGAGCATTAAATGCCCGTCGCCGTCGACCCCAAAAGCGCCCGCCCTTGCGTCTCCGTTCGCCACGGCGATAGCTTCGACACCGTGGAGTGCCACCGTGTCCCCCAGGCTGCACAGCCATCCGCCATGCGTCCCTGGAAGGGCCCCAGGGCGACGCGTGGGTCGATGAGCTGGAGCGCGGGCGCACAGCGTGAGTTCCCCCCGGCAAGCACCTTGCCGGGGTCTTGATCTTGCCGGGCCCAGAAGCTTGTCGCTCCCCGGGCCCTGCCGAGGCGCACGCTGCGCCAAGGCGTGTCTTCTGAGATGCAGTCTTCTGGTCTTCCTGGCAAGCTCCTCTTGCCAGGGTCTTGCGTTTAAAGTGATAGTCTTGAGCTTGGAACGGCCTTCCCGGCAAGCTCCACTTGCCGGGGTCTTGATCTTCTGTCTTGTATACTTTGTTTTTGAATGGCTTAATAAGGACCGGAAAGGTTTCCGGCAAGCGCGTGGTAGACCCTGCCGCGGGAAGCTGCTACTGCCCGTGCACAAGTTGGGGTACTGAGGTACCCCTACCTTAGTACACCGACACCCATGATGCATGGTTGACAAGCATCAAATGATTCATAATCAAGCAATTCCAAAAGTTCATCAGCATGGAGTTTCTTTATGCGCTTTACACCAATATAACCTAAACGGCAGTGCCACAAGTATGTTGCACTATCATTATCAACTCTGCATCTTTTGGCTTCAATATTATGAATATGTGTATTTACTACGATCGAGATTCAATAAACCATTTACCTTGGGTATATGACCATAGAAGGTTTTATTCATGTAAACAGAATAACAATTATTCTCTCACTTAAATGAATAACCGTATTGCAAGAAACACAATCCAATCTTGTTCATGCTCAACGCAAACACCAAATAACATTTACTTAGGTTTAACACTAATCCCGAAAGCATAGGGAGTGTGCGATGTTGATCATATCAGTTTTGGAACCACTTCCAATACACATCGTCACATCACCCTCAACTAGTCTTTGTTTATTCTGCAACTCCTGTTTCAAGTTACTAACCTTAGCAACTGCACTAGTATCAAATACACAGGGGCTACTATGAATACTAGTAAGGTACACATCGAAAACATGTATATCAAATATACCTTTGTTCACTTTTCCATCCTTCTTATCTGCCAAATATTTGGGGAACTTCCGCTTCCAGTGACCATCCCCTTTGCAGTAGAATCACTCAGTTTCAAGCTTAGGTCCAGCTTTGGGCTTCTTCACGGGAGTGGCAACTTGCTTGCCATTCTTCTTGAAGTTCTCTTTCTTCCCCTTGTCCTTTTCTTAAACTAGTGGTCTTGTTAGCCATCAACAATTGATGCTCTTTCTTGATTTCTACCTTCGTTGATTTCAGCATCACGAAGAGCTCGGGAATCATTTTTGTGATCCCTTGCATATTATAGTTCATCACAAAGTTCCAGTAACTTGGTGATAGTGGCTAGAGAATTCTGGCAATCACTATCTTATCTGGAAGATTAACTCCCACTTGATTCAAGCAATTGTAGTACCCAGACAATCTAAGCACATGCTCACTGGTTGAGCTATTCTCCTCCATCTTGTAGGCAAAGTACCTGTCAGAGGTCTCATACCTCTCGACACGGACATGAGTCTGAAATACTATTTTCAACTCTTGGAACATCTCATATGCTCCGTGGCGTTCAAAACCTTTTTGAAGTCCCGATTATAAGCCGTAAAGCATGGCGCACTAAACTATCAAGTAGTCATCATACCGAGCTTGTCAAACGTTCATAATGTTTGCATCTGCTCCTGTAATAGGTTTGTCACCTAGCGGTGCATCAAGGACATAATACTTCTGTGCAGCTGATACGTCCAAAACGTATCTATAAATTCTGCTTGCTCCATGCCTCTTTTGGGTGATATTGCTATGATATTTATACACTTCCATACACTTTTGATCATATTTGGACTAACCTATTAACTCAGTGCACCCCAGTGCCAGTTTCTGTTTTCGGCTGTTTTTGTATTTCAGGTTTTCACGTTACGAGAACTGCCAGGAAAAATCCAGAAAAATTATATAAAAAATCAGCGTTTCAGAAACTTCCGTGCGCCCGAAGGGCAGCCGGGGGGGCCACCAGGGCTCCAGGCGCCCTGGCGGCGCCCCCCCCTGGGCCGTGCCGGGGGGGCGCCTGGGCCCCCCGAGGCTCCTCCGATGCCCCCCTTTGGCATATATTTAAAGCGTCTCCCGGAACCCTCGAAACAGGAACTCTTTTCGCGATCCCATCTCTGTTCCGCTGCCGCTGCCGCTTCCAAGATCGGGAGCACCAGGAGAACTCTTCCCGGCACCCTGTCGGAGGGGAGGATCACCACCGGGAGCTTCTCCACCACCATGGACGCCTCCCGGATGAGTTGTGAGTAGTCTCCCTTGGACCATGAGTCCATGACCAGTAGCTATGTGATGTTCTCCTCCCGTTCTTGTGCTTCACTAATTAGTCCTCGTGAGCTGCCCTACATGATCGAGGCACATATGTAATCCTTATGTTGTTGCTATGATGAGTTTGCTGGGATCCGATGGATTATGAGATTATGTTCAGATTGTGTTTGAGTAATATATTTGATCTACCTCTTTTATATTTATGTTCGTAAGTAATTCTTGCATGTTCTCCGTTGTTATTTATTGCTTTGGCCAAGTAGTAGGTAGTGACTCCAAGAGGGAACGTTATGCTTGATTGTGGGTTCATGCCCCTCGATGACTAGCTTGAGTGACAGAAACATGAGTCTAGGGGATGTGATGTTGCCACAAGGGGGAAAACAACGGTGCTTGTGCCCGCGGGTGCAAGGACTGTTTACTTTACGCAAAGTTCTTTTAATGCAGTTGTCTGTTGCTTTGAGTTTACACTATGGGTGGGGCTCGCAACTTAATACCAACGAGATGTTCTGGATAGATATCTCAAGGTGGATGATTAGTACTAGATATTGATGGATTTCGGTCTACTTACTTTGGCGTACCGCCCATGCTTTGAACCTCAACCTTTCTTGCAATGTAGTCAGCATTGGTTTGCGCACATGGTCCTGTCAATTGCCCAGCTGTAATTCGTTTACCTCACATAGCTGTTTTATCGTCTTTTGGGAGAGAGACATCACTAGTGAACATCATGAGACTCCGGTCCATATTACCATCATTGATCACATCCGCTATTTACTTTTCCGCTATTTACTTACTATTGCAATTATACCTATCACTATTATCACTTGCGTTTGATCCTTTGTAAACTACAAGGCCGGAGGGATTGACAACCTCTATGTACTCGTTGGGAGGAAAGTTATTTGTATCTGTGTGCAGGTCCACGTTGATTGCTAATATCCGGCGCCGTTAGCAGTTGACACCTTCTTGTTGAAACTGGGAGTCTCTGGGAAATCGATCCTTGGTATTACCAAGGGAAAACTTCTGCTACACTGCATCTCAAACCTTCCACTTGGGGTAACCAACGTGGGGTGAGAAGCCACCTAGCAAAGGAATTTCTGGCGCCGTTGCCGGGGACTCCACTCTTCAAGATAGGGGAGTTGCACGCTATCTTTTACCTTTGCTTTTAGTCTTGTTAGTTTACCTTTCAGTTTTTGCTTTAGTATCTTTTATCGAAAATCACAAAAATAGTTATCTTGCTTGCTTGCTACAATGGGTTCCACCGAGAACACCAAGTTGTGTAACTTCACTAGTCACAACAACGATGACTTTATCAGCACACCTATCACTACACATGCCACTTCAGCACCTTCATATGAAATTAAACCTGCTTTACTGAATCTAGTTATGAAAGATCAATTCTCCGGTGCTGGAGATGATGCTGCTTTACACTTGAACAGCTTTGTCGAACTTTGTGATATGCAAAAGTACCAAGAAATAGATGGTAATATTGTTAAGCTTAAGCTTTTTCCTTTCTCCTTGAGAGGAGGAGCTAAAATTTGGTTTCAGTCTTTGCCTAGAAATAGCATAGATTCATGGGACAAGTGCAAAGATGCTTTTATCGGAAAATACTATCCACCTGCTAAAATTATCCAACTGAGAAGTAACATAATGAATTTTAAACAATTGGATAATGAACACGTTGTCCAAGCTTGGGAACGTATGAAATCTCTTATCAAGAACTGCCCTACTCACGGTTTGACTACTTGGATGGTTGTCCAAACTTTTTATGCAGGCTTGAACTTTACCTCGCGGAACTTGTTAGATTCGGCCGTGGGAGGAACTTTTATGTCAACTACACTTGGTGCTGCCACAAAGCTTCTCGATGAGATGATGACCAACTATTCCCAATGGCACACCGAATGCGCTCCAACAGGTAGGAAGGTAAACTCTGTCGGGGAGATTTCCTCCTTAAATGAAAAAGTTGACTTGATCATGTCTCTACTTTCGAAGCAATCCTCTGTTGATCCTCGTGATGTTCCTTTAAATTCTTTGATTGCTCAAGAACAAGTAGATGTGAACTTTATCTCTAGAAACAATTTTAACAACAATGCTTATAGGAGTAATTTTGGTAGCAATCCTAGACCGTTCCCCTCTAATTCTTATGGGAACAACAATGCTTATCCTAGCACCAAGAACTCCACTACTGAACTAGAGATTATGCTTAAAGATTTCATCACTACCCAAAAAGCTTTTAATAAGAGTGTAGAAGAAAAACTACACAAACTAGGTGATCTCTCTTCAAAGGTAGACAATTTAGCCAATGAGATAGAATTGCTTAAAATTAGAACTTCTCCTCTTGAGGAGAGGAAGGTCACTCCTATGAATGCTATTCAAGTGCAAATTAATGAAAATATTAGGATGATGGCTAAACTTAAAGAGAAATGGGCTAGAGAAAGGGAGGAAGAAGATAGAATTAAGAGCCTTCCTACCCACCACACTGTTGCTACTATCCAAGTTGTTGAGGATATCCAAACTCTTAGCACCCAATGTACTCCTGGTCCTGATGGACCTATTAATGGTGATGTTATGACTATAGAAACTACCAAACATGTGAACCTAAAGGACACCACTACCACTTTACTTGATGCTAGTGACCATGATTTTGATAGTTGCACTCTTACCGAAGTTATTGATTTCCTTCACAAGATGTCTAGAGACCCCCGCACTAGCACGATTAACCTTGCCTTCACAGAGCATATTACTAATGCTCTCATCAAAGCTAGGGAGGAGAAACTTAGAGTAGAAGCCTCCATACCTAGAAAGCTAGAAGATGGTTGGGATCCTATGATAAAAATTAAATTGAATGACTTCTCTTGCTATGCATTATGTGATGTTGGAGCTAGTACCTCTGTTATGCCCAAAAGAATATATGATATGCTTAAATTAAAACCTTTTGATTCTTGTTCTTTTGGTATTCGTCTCATTGATTCTTCCATAAAGAAACCTTTGGGGAGGATCGACGATGTTCTTATCATTGTCAATGATAATTATGTTCCCGTTGATTTTACTATTATGGATATTGAATGTGATCCTTCTTGTCCAATTATTTTGGGACGTCCCTTTTTACGCACCGTTGGTGCTATCATTGACATGAAAGAGGGGAATATAAAATTTCAGTTTCCTCTCAAGAAAGGGATGGAACACTTCCCTCGAAATAAGATCAAGTTACCTTTTGAGTCTATTGTACGGGCTAGCTATTCTTTTACTCTTGATAAAACTTGATCTCTATGCATTATGCCTAGCTTAAAGGCATAAAAGAAAGCGCGTTTGGGAGGCAGCCCACATGAATAAATTTATTTTGCTTTTGTTGTGTCTTGATGTTGTTTACTACTGTAGCATCATCATTGTATCTTTGCTTTTCAATTTTGTGCCAAGTATAGCCTCTGATTGCTAGAAAGTTCAAAAGTTGTGAGGTGCTGTCCAGGAAACAGATTGTGTCCTTGGATAGAAAAATTCGTATAAAATCACCAGATCATCTTTTTGGTCTGAATTTTTTCGACAGCGTTCTCTATATAATTGTCTTTCGTGCATCTGTTCTGAATTTTTTGATTTGAGTTGTAGAAGTGCCCCGAACAAATCATTTACTACCTGCTGTTCTGTTTTTCACAGATTCTGTCCTGTTTTGCCTTTCCTTCATTTTGCAAACCTAGAGCTTGATTTTTCTTTGCAAAAACCTTTTGGCAATCTTGAGAAACAGTAGACCTTCAAGAATATCCTTATTTCCAGCAAGGTATAATTATTTTATTATGGGTACTAACCTCGCTAATCAGATTATGATGAGTTATGTATGAAGGGAGTTTTCAAGTGTGCGAGGGAAGATGATAAAAAGATTCAGGAGTGTCAAGCGCTCAAGATTGGGGATGCCCCCATGCACCCCCAAGAAATATTCAAGGAGACTAAAGCGTCTAAGCTTGGGGATGCCCCCGTGCATCCCCTTCTCCATCAACATTATCAGTTCGTCTTTCGTTCCACTATATTTTAATCACTTCATGTGTTATGTGCTATGCTTGGAGCGTCTTGCTTTTAGTTTCCTTTTTAGTTTTTCATAACGAGTCGGAACTCAGCGTTCTTTATGTGGGAGAGAAACACGCTTCACTTCTACCTAGAACATAACATAGAATTTTCATGACTATCGTTGCTGTGTGTGTTCTTTGTCTTTTAATAGCTACTATCATGCTCTGCTCTTAGTATTCATGCTTATCTTTTTAAAGAGCTTTTGTTTAGTTGGTTGCTTGAACTCTCTTTAATTATCATGCTTATCTTATTAAGAGAGTTTGCTTCCGTTGCATTGGTTAATATGTCTATGATAAAGATGCTACGTGCATAATGGCGCTTAGTAGTTCAGGTTTTCTTATGGTTAGTCTCAAATAGCTGGGGGATTCCCAATGTGTTATTGGAGTACCAACATGATTTGTTTGCCAATGATGTGGTATGGTTTAGTAATATCTTCCCTCAAGAATTTATTTTGATTGACTTGGCGTATGCTCACGCATATTTAAGGCTGTAAAGAAAGTCTGTCAAGCCTTGATGATCTTTTATTTCTGAGTAGCGATATAACTTCCATGCCTGATTCAATGTTGCTTTGTCGCTCTGCATGATTATGATCGTCATTGCTCTCTTAGTTGGTCGCTGCCAGTCTTTTGCTAACCTCCACCTGTACTAAGCAGACTGACTGCTTGTGCATCCACATCCTTTTAAACCAGTTGTGCCATATGAGTCCACCATACCTATCTATATGTGGTATTTCACCGCCACTCCAAGTAAATTTACATGTGCTACCTTTAAAACCTTCAGTTGCGATATATAGCTCATGGGAAAGTAGCTTAAAAACTATCGTGGTAAAGAATATGTTGCTTATGTATCTTATTTTCTTATAAGTTGCTTGCTGAGCGGTAACCATGTTTCTGGGGACGCCATCAACTGTTACACTTTTGTTGAATATCATGTGATTTGCTATGCATGTTCGTCTTGTCTAAAGTAAGGGTGATTTGCCATGGGTTGAATGGTTTGAGCATGCATATTGTTAGAGAAGAACATTGGGCCGCCAACCAAAGCCATGTATCATGGTGGAAGTTTTAGCTTGGACATTAATCCTCAATCTCTTATGAGAATATGCTTAAGCATTAAAGAGGAGTCCATTATCTATTTTCTATGTTGTCCCGGTATGGATGTCCTCAAGTTGAGATCTATCAAAAACGAGAAATCAAATGCGATCTATCTCCTTGGACCTTTGTACAGGTGACATAGAGGTACCCCTTTGTGACACTTGGTTGAAACATATGTAATGCAATGACAATCCATGGAAATCCGAGCTAATTAGGACAAGGTGCGAGCACTATTGGTATTCGATGCATGAGGCTTGCAACTTATAGGATGTCTTATGCATAACACATATGAAGTACTACTACCATTGACAAAATTGTTTCTATGTTTTCAAAATAAAAAGCTCTAGCACATGAGTAATCCCTGCTTCCCTCTGCGAAGGGCCATTCTTTTACTTTTATGTTGAGTCTCCACCTTCTTTTAAAAGCACCAACTACTGAGAGCATGATTGTCATTCTGGGTGTAATGTGCATTGTCCCAAAGTAGCATTGTCTTTTGCATGATTGTGATATCGTTTATTCTGAAATCATTGTATCTAGTCATCACTTAAACCTTGAAGGTGCCCCTGCATTTATGCTTCACCAAAGGGGGCAAGCTAGATATCACTTTATCATATTTGCACATCATATTCATTGCAAATCTATTTGATGTTTCAGTATCATATTGTAAAACTTTCGGTCCTTTGTGATTTTCTCATGAGGCAACTTAATTACTACAGATTCATTGTCTCAGTGAGCTTTTGTCATATGACTATGAAAAAGTCCTATATGGTTAATAGCATGTCACCACAGAAATTATTCTTGTTATCATTTACCTACTCGAGGACGAGCAGGAATTAAGCTTGGGGATGTTGATACGTCCAAAACGTATCTATAATTTCTGCTTGCTCCATGCCTCTTTTGGGTGATATTGCTATGATATTTATACACTTCCATACACTTTTGATCATATTTGGACTAACCTATTAACTCAGTGCACCCCAGTGCCAGTTTCTGTTTTCGGCTGTTTTTGTATTTCAGGTTTTCACGTTACGAGAACTGCCAGGAAAAATCCAGAAAAATTATGTAAAAAATCAGTGTTTCAGAAACTTCCATGCGCCCGAAGGACAGCCGGGGGGGGGGGCACCAGGGCTCCAGGCACCCTGGCGGCGCCCCCCCCCCCCCTGGGCCGCGCCGGGGGGCGCCTGGGCCCCCCGAGGCTCCTCCGATGCCCCCCTTTGGCATATATTTAAAGCGTCTCCCGAAACCCCCGAAACAGGAACTCTTTTCGCGATACCATCTCTGTTCCGCCGCCGCCGCCGCTTCCAAGATCGGGAGCACCAGGAGAACTCTTCCCGGCACCCTGCTGGAGGGGAGCTTCTCCACCACCATGGACGCCTCCCGGATGAGTTGTGAGTAGTCTCCCTTGGACCATGAGTCCATGACCAGTAGCTATGTGATGTTCTCCTCCCGTTCTTGTGCTTCACTAATTAGTCCTCGTGAGCTGCCCTACATGATCGAGGCACATATGTAATCCTTATGCTGTTGCTATGATGAGTTTGCTGAGATCCGATGGATTATGAGATTATGTTCAGATTGTGTTTGAGTAATATATTTGATCTACCTCTTTTATATTTATGTTCGTAAGTAATTATTGCATGTGCTCCGTTGTTATTTATTGCTTTGGCCAAGTAGTAGGTAGTGACTCCAAGAGGGAACGTTATGCTTGATTGTGGGTTCATGTCCCTCGATGACTAGCTTGAGTGACAGAAACATGAGTCTAGGGGATGTGCTGTTGCCACAAGGGGGAAAACAACGGTGCTGTGCCCGCGGGTGCAAGGACTGTTTACTTTACGCAAAGTTCTTTTAATGCAGTTGTCTGTTGCTTTGAGTTTACACTATGGGTGGGGCTCGCAACTTAATACCCACGAGATGTTCTTGATAGATATCTCAAGGTGGATGATTAGTAGTAGATATTGATGGATTTTGGTCTACTTACTTTGGCGTACCGCCCATGCTTTGAACCTCAACCTTTCTTGCAATGTAGTCAGCATTGGTTTGCGCACATGGTCCTGTCAATTGCCCAGCTGTAATTCGTTTACCTCACATAGCTGTTTTATCGTCTTTTGGGAGAGAGACATCACTAGTGAACATCATGAGACTCCGGTCCATATTACCATCATTGATCACATCCGCTATTTACTTTTCCGCTATTTACTTACTATTGTAATTATACCTATCACTATTATCACTTGCGTTTGATCCTTTGTAAACTACAAGGCCGGAGGGATTGACAACCTCTTTGTACTCGTTGGGAGCAAAGTTATTTGTATCTGTGTGCAGGTCCACGTTGATTGCTAATATTCGGCGCCGTTAGCAGTTGACACCTTCTTGTTGAAACTGGGAGTCTCTGGGAAATCGATCCTTGGTATTACCAAGGGAAAACTTCTGCTACACTGCATCTCAAACCTTCCACTTGGGGTAACCAACGAGGGGTGAGAAGCCACCTAGCAGCAGCAATGAGGATAATCCTCAGATCACGGACCTAGTCCGCATCATTGCTACTAACATCTTTCAACTTAGTTTTCTCTAGGAACATATCAAAAACACAGGGGAGCTATAACTCGAGCTATTGATCTACAACATAATTTGCAAATACTATGAGGACTAATTTCATGATAAATTAAAGTTCAATTAATCATATTACTTAAGAACTCCCACTTAGATAGACATCCCTCCAGTCATCTAAATGATCACGTGATCCAAATCAACTAAACCATGTCTGATCATCATGTGAGATGGAGTAGTTTTCAATGGTGAACATCTTATGTTGATCATATCTACTATATGATTCACGCTCGACCTTTCGGTCCCCGGTGTTCCGAGGCCATGTATGTACGTGCCAGGCTCGTTAAGTTTAACCCGAGTATTCTGCATGTGCAAAACTGTCTTACACCCATTGTATTTGAACGTAGAGATTATCACACCCGATCATCACGTGGTGTCTCGGCACGACGAACTTTCACAACGGTGCATACTCAGGGAGAACTCTTGTACCTTCAAATTTTGTAAGGGATCATCTTATAATGCTACCGCCGTACTAAGCCAAATAAGAAGCATAATAAGATAAACATCACATGCAATCAAAATATGTGACATGGTATGGCCATCATCATCTTGTGCTTTTGATCTCCGTCTCCAAAGCATCGTCATGATCTCCATCGTCACCGGCTTGACACCATGATTTTCATTGTAGCATCGTGGTCGTCTCGCCAACTATTTCTACTACTACTATCGCTAACTCACAGTGATAAAGTAAAGCAATTACATGGCTTTCGTAATTCATACAATAAAGAGACAACCATAAGGCTCCTGTCGGTTGCCGATAATTTACAAAACATGATCATCTCATAGAATAACGTATAACTCATCACGTCTTGACCATATCACATCACAACATGCCCTGCAAAAACAAGTTAGACGTCCTCTACTTTGTTGTTGCAAGTTTTACGTGGCTGCTACGGTCTTAGCAAGAACCGTTCTTACCTACGCATTAAAACCACGATGATTTTTCGTCAAGTGTGTTGGTTTAACCTTCACAAGGACCGGGCTTAGTCACACTCGATTTAACTAAAGTGAGAGAGACAGACACCCGCCGGTCACCTTTAAGCAACGAGTGCTCGTAACGGTGAAACCAGACTCGCGTAAGCGTACGCGTAATGTCGATCCGGGCCGCTTCATCTCACAATACCGCTGAATCAAAGTATGACATGCTCGTAAGCAGCATGACTATTATCGTCCACAACTCATTGTGTTCTACTCGTGCAAATCATCTACGCATAGACCTGGCTCATGATGCCACTGTTGGGGAACGCAGTATTTCAAAATTTCCTACGATCACGCAAGATCTATCTAGGAGATGTATAGCAACGATAGTGGCAGTGTATCTTCATACCCTTGAAGATCGCAAAGTGGAAGCATTTATCAACGCAGTTGATGTAGTCGTACACCTTCACGATCCGTCCTGATCAAGTACCGAATGTACGGCACCTCCGTGTTCAGCACACGTTCAGCTCGATGACGTCCTCGCCTTCTTTATCCAGCAAGACGGGCGAAGTAGTAGATGAGTTCCGGCAGCACGACGGCGTGGTGGCGGTTGCTGGTGAAGAACAATCTCCGCGGGGCTTCGCCAAGCACTACAGAAACTAGACGGAGGATAAACTAGAGGGACGGGCTTGCCGACACATGGCTTGGTGTATCTTGATGTGCTCCAGGTGCTAGCCTCGCCCCTCTATTTATATGTTGAGCCCTGGGGTCATAACTTGGAGCAAAAGCCTCCTCAAAGTCGGTTTTGCCCGAAAGGCAAGAGTCCCACTCAGACTCCAGAACCAAACGCCACAATCCTTGGCGTCTAGCCCAGAAGCCATGGGCCCCAGGGCCAGACGCCAGGGTCTCTGGCGTTTGGCCCCCTGCCCTCCACAAAACTCCTTTTGCACCAACTTAATGCCCCGTGGGCTTGACCCCTTGGCCTAACCATATCATCCTATATATCAATCTTTACCTCCGAACCATTTTGGAGCTCCTCGTCATGTCCGTGATCTCATCCGGGACTCCAAACAACATTCGGTCACCAACATACATAACTCATTCAATACTATATTCTCAACAAAACGTTAAGCGTGTGGACCCTATGGGTTTGAGAACTATGTAGACATGACCGAGACACCTCTCTGGTCAATAACCAATAGCGGAACCTGGATGCCCATATTGGCTCCTACATATTCTACGAAGATCTTTTATCGGTCAAACCGTTATGACAACATACACAATTCCCTTTGTCTGTCGGTATGTTACTTGCCCGAGATTCGATAGTCGGTATCTTTACACCTAGTTCAATCACGTTACCGGCAAGTCTCTTTACTCGTTCCGTAATACATCATCACGTGACTAACTCATTAGTCATTTGCTTGCAAGGCTTATTATGATGTGTATTACCGAGAGGGCCCAGAGATACCTCTCCGATACATGGAGTGACAAGTCCTAATCTCGATTCACGCCAACCCAACAAGACACCTCTGGAGATACCTGTAGAGCATCTTTATAATCACCCAGTTACGTTGTGATGTTTGATAGCACACAAGGCATTCCTCCGGTATCCGGGAGTTGCATGATCTCATAATCAAAGGAATATGTATTTGACATACATGAAAGCAATAGCAATATAACTGAACGATCAACATGCTAAGCTAACGGATGGGTCTTGTCCATCACATCATTATCCTAACGATGTGATCCTATTATTAAATGACAACTCATGTCCATGGTTAGGAAACCTTAACCATCTTTGATCAACGAGCTAGTCAAGTAGAGGCTCACTTGGGACTAAGTGTTTTGTCTATGTATTCACACATGTATTAATGATTCCCGTCAATACAATTCTAGCATGAATAATAAACATTTATCATGATATAAGGAAATATAAAATAACAACTTTACTATTGCCTCTAGGGAATATTTCCTTCAACTCGGACAGTCGCTCTGCGGATCTGTGACTTAGAGCAAGAGAGGGCTTGGATGCCGGCACACTACTTGTCCGACTGTAGGAGAATTCAATCATAGAACAAGGCGTCAAGCCCCCGGGCCGACTGGTCGGACCCGGTGCCGGGCGAAGGAATGAAATAATACATTCATAGCCATAAAACTTATCATATATATAAAGGGGGCAATCCCCGAGTTCTCCTCGAGGGACCCATTGTGTTTGCAAAATACAAAAGATAGCGTGATACATACTGCATTAACTGTAATACCGACGGAGGAGGCTCACGTTCCATGGTCGTTCTGACTCTTTGCCGGAGTCGTATCTCTTGCGCGCCCTTGGCTTTTGCGCGTCGATGAGGTAGTAGGAGTTGATGACCCACAAGTGTAGGGGATCTATCGTAGTCCATTCGATAAGTAAGAGTGTCGAACCCAACGAGGAGCAGAAGGAAATGATAGGCAGTTTTCAGTAAGGTATTTTCTGCAAGCACTAAAATTATAGGTAATAGATAGTTTTGTGATAAGATAATTGGTAGCAAGTGACAAAAGGTAAAAGTAAATAAGGTGCAGCAAGGTGGCCCAATCATTTTTGTAGCAAAGGACAAGCCTGGACAAACTCTTATATAAAGGAAAGCGCTCCCGAAGACACATGGGAATTATCGTCAAGCTAGTTTTCATCACGATCATCTGATTTGCGTTCGGTACTTTGATAATTTGGTATGTGGGTGGACCGGTGCTTGGGTGGTGTCCTTACTTGGACAAGCCTCCCACTTATGATTAACCTCTAATGCAAGCATGCGCAACTACAAAAGAAGTATTAAGGTAAACCTAACCATAGCATGAAACATATGGATCCAAATCAGCCCCTTACGAAGCAACACATAAACTAGGGTTTAAGCTTCTGTCACTCTAGCAACCCATCATCTACTTATTACTTCCCAATGCCTTCCTCTAGGCCCAAATAATGGTGAAGTTTCATGTAGTCGACGTTCACATGACACCACTAGAGGAGAGACAACATACATCTCATCAAAATATCGAACGAAGACCAAATTCACATGACTACTAATAGCAAGAATTCTCCCATGTCCTCAGGAACAAAAATAACTACTCACAAGACATAATATTGTTCATGATCAGAGGGGTATTAATATGCATAATGGATCTGAACATATTATCTTCCACCAAATAAACCAACTAGCATCAACTACAAGGGGTAATCAACACTACTAGCAACCCACAGGTGCCAATCTGAGGTTTGGGTACAAAGATTGGATACACTAGGGTTTGAGAGGAGATGGTGTTGGTGAAGATGTTGATGAAAATAGCTCTCCCCAAGATGGGAGAGTGGTTGGTGATGACAGCGGTGATGATTTCCCCCTCCCGGAGGGAAGTATCCCCGGCAGAACAGCTCTGTCGGAGCCCTAGATTGGTTTCCGCCTCCGTTCCACCTCGAGACGGTGGCGTCTGGTCCCGAAAGCCTCCTTATGATTTTTTTTCCAGGTCAAAACACCTCATATAGGAGAAGATGGGCATCGGGGGACCGTCGATGGGCCCACGAGGCAGGGGCGCGCCCAGAGAGGGGTGTGCGCCCCCACCCTCGTGGACAGCCGGTGGCCCTCCTCGTGAACTTCTTTCGCCAGATATTTTTTATATTTTCTGAAATGGAGTTCTGTGGAGTTTCGGGGCTTTTGGAGTTGTGCAGAATAGGTTTCCAGAGTTTGCTCCTTTTTCAGCCCAGAGTTCCAACTGCCGGCATTCTCCCTCTTCATGTAAACCTTGTTAAATAAGATAGAAAATGCATAAGTATTGTGACAAAACAAGTAATAACAACCCATAATGCAATAAATATCAACATATAAGCATGATGCAAAATGGACGTATTAGGACTCGTTGCCTAGAGCCTTGCTGATGATGAAAGGCCCTTCCCAAGGGGCCAAGATCTTGTGCTGGCCGGCTGTTCGCTGGATCAGTCGGAGCACAAGGTCCCCCTCGCGGAAGGGTCGTGGCTTGACCCTCCGACTATGATAGTGGCGCAGGCCCTGCTGGTAGATGACGGACCGGCTGAGTGCCAGCAGGTCGACGCCATCTTCTTGTGCTTATTTGGCTTCGACCATCGTGTACATGGTGATGCGAGGCGAGTCGAACTCGATGTCGGTTGGGATGACAACCTCGGCCCCGTACATGAGGAAGAAGGGAGTGAAGCCAGTTGCTTTGTTTGGTGTAGTCCTGAGGCTCCAGAGGATAGCTGGCAGCTCCTCGATCCAGTAGTCGGTCGAGCGCTCCAATGGCTCGACCAGTCGGGGCTTGATGCCGGACAGGATGAGGCCGTTTGCCCGCTCGACCTGGGCGTTTGACTGTGGGTGAGCAACGGACGCTAAGTCCAGTCGGATGCCTTGTGTTGCGCAGAAACGGGCCAAGGCACCTTTGGCAAAGTTTGCGCCATTATCGGTGATGATGTTGTTTGGTATGCCATATCGGACGGTGATGTCGGTGATGAAAGTCACAGCGGTTGGACCATTGAGCTTCTTGATTGGTTTGGCTTCATTCCACTTGGTGAATTTGTCCACAACGACCATCAGATGGGTCATGCCGCCGCGTGCTGTCTTGAACGGGCCCACATGTCCAGTCCCCAAACGGCAAACGACCAAATGAGGGGAATGGTCTTGAGGGCAGAAGCCGGCAAGTGCTTCTTGGAGCTAAAGCGCTGACACCCATTGCATTTCTTGACCAAATCCTTGGCATCATCCAAAGCAGTCAGCCAGAAGAAACCACGGGGGAAAGCTTTGGCGACGAGGGATTTGGAGGCCGCGTGGTGGCCACATTCGCCTTGATGGATGTCTCTAAAGATTGCCAAGCCTTTCTCCGACTCTACGCAGCGCTGGAACACGCCAGTCATGCTGCGTCTGACGAGCTCTCTATTTACTATTGTGTATGGTGATGCTCTGTGTTGCACTTGTCAAGCCAGGATCTCACCGGTTTGTAGCTCTCTTCTCAGCAGAAAGTTGAGGATGGGCTGCGCCCAGGATGGTGATGTGATTCCTGTTATTTCTGGAACTGACACCAGGGTGGTTGGGCCGGGATGTGGAGGGCTAGAGTCGGCTGCCGCTTGCTGCGTTGCTGAAGTCCCCGAGCCGACTACGGCAGTCCCCGGGTCGGGTGCTAGTGCCGCAGTCACCGGGCCGCCTGGCGCAGCAGTCCCCGAGCCGGGTGCTGGTGCTGCAGTTCGTGAGCCGCCTGCTGAGGTCCTCGGGCCGAGTGTTGCAGTCCCCGAGCAGAATCCGACTGTTCCGGGGGCAGTCGGCACGAAGATGGACTCTGATTCTGGCGAAGGCTTGATGGACGGTTTGCACATGCACTGGAGGGATACGCCGGCTGGGATTGCCTGCCTAGTGGAGCCCATCCATGCTACGGTGTTGGCTTGCTCGTTGACAGCCCGTGGTACGTGGAGAAATTCACAACCATCAAAGTGGCCACTGATCTGCTCGACGAGGAAGCGGTAGCTCGCCATGTTGGCATCCTTGGCGTCCCAGTCGCCAGATCACTGGTGGACCACCAAGTCTGAGTCGCCATAGCACAACACTCGGTGAATGCCTATCTCTTTGGCCAGTCGGAGTCCGTGGACGAGTGCTTCATACTCGGCCAGGTTGTTGGAGGCGGCAAAGTGAATTTGCAGTGCGTACTTGAGTTTGTCGCCTTTGGGGGAGGTGAGGACGACGCCGACTCCTAAGCCGGTGCGCATCTTTGAGCCATCAAAGTGCATCTGCCAATGGGTTGAGTCCGGCGCTGGCGGTAGGTACTGGGTCTCGGCCCAGTCGATTAGGAAGTCGGCCAGTGCTTGGGACTTGATGGCGGTGCGAGGCTGATAAAAAATGGTGAAGGGGGGCAGCTCAATGGCCCACTTCACCACTCGGCCAGGCACGTCTCTGTTGCCTATAATCTCAGCAAGTGGGGCTGTGCGGACGACCGTGACGGGATGCTCCTGGAAGTACTGCTTGAGCTTCTTGGCGGTGAAGTATACGCCATAGCACATCTTCTGGTAGTGGGGGTAGTTCTGCTTGGAGGCCGACAACACCTTGCTCAAGTAGTAGACATGCCTTTGGACTGGCTGTGCCTTGCCGTCTTCTGGGCGCTCGACTACAATCACAGTGCTGACCACCCGGCTGGTGGCGGTGATGTAAAGGAACATGGTTCCTTGGCAGTCGGAGCCGCCAGGGCAGGCGGCGTGGTCAACATCCTCTTGAGCTGGTGGAAAGCTTCATCCTCCTTGTCATTCCACTCAAAGCAAGTGGTCTTCTTCATCAGCTGGTACAGAGGGAGTGCCTTTTCGCCCCGCCAACTGATGAATCGGCTGAGTGATGCCAAGCACTCGATGAACCTTTGGACATCTTGTAGGCGGGTTGGCCTCTCCATTCTCTTGATGGCCTTGATCTTTGTTGGGTTGCACTTGATGCCGCGTTCAGATACCGGGAAACCAAGGAGTTGGTCGGTTGGTACCCCGAAGACGCATTTCTCCGGGTTTAGCTTGATCGGAAAGTGATGTAGATTGTCGAAGGCCTCCTTGAGATCTTCCAGGAGGGTGCCGCGCTTCTCCATCTTCACCACAATATCGTCTACGTAGACGTGGGTATTTCTGCCGAGCTGCTTGAGGAGGCACTTCTGCATGTGATGTCTACTACACAACCTTCTTCTTGTAGACGTTGTTGGGCCTCCAAGTGCAGAGGTTTGTAGGACAATAGCAAATTTCCCTCAAGTGGATGACCTAAGGTTTATCAATCCGTGGGAGGCGTAGGATGAAGATGGTCTCTCTCAAACAACCCTGCAACCAAATAACAAAGAGTCTCTTGTGTCCCCAACACACCCAATACAATGGTAAATTGTATAGGTGCACTAGTTCGGCGAAGAGATGATGATACAAGCGCAATATGGATGGTAGATATAGGTTTTTGTAATCTGAAAAATATAAAAACAGCAAGGTAACTGAAGATAAAAGTGAGCATAAACGGTGTTGCAATGATAGGAAACAAGGCTGAGGGTTCATACTTTCACTAGTGCAAGTTCTCTCAACAATAATAACATAACTGGATCATATAATTATCCCTCAACATGCAACAAAGAGTCACTCCAAAGTAACTAATAGCGGAGAACAAACGAAGAGACTATTGTAGGGTACGAAACCACCTCAAAGTTATTCTTTATGATCGATCTATTCAAGAGTCCGTATTAAAATAGCACGAAGCTATTCTTTCCGTTAGATCTATCATAGAGTTCGTACTAGAATAACACCTTAAGACACAAATCAACCAAAACCCTAATGTCACCTAGATACTCCATTGTCACCTCAAGTATCCATGGGCATGATTATACGATATGCATCACACAATCTCAGATTCATCTATACAACCAACACAAAGTACTTCAAAGAGTGCCCCAAAGTTTCTACCGGAGAGTCAAGACGAACACGTGTGCCAACCCCTATGCACAAATTCCCAAGGTCACAGAACCCGCAAGTTGATCACCAAAACATACATCAAGTAGATCACGTGATATCCCAGTGTCACCACAGATAAGCACATGCAAGACATACATCAAGTGTTCTCAAATCCTTAAAGACTCAATCCGATAAGAAAACTTCAAAGGGAAAACTCAATCCATTACAAGCGAGTAGAGGGGGAGAAACATCATAAGATCCAACTATAATAGCAAAGCTCGCGATACATCAAGATCGTTCCATCTCAAGAACACGAGAGGGAGAGAGATCAAACACATAGCTACTGATACATACCATCAGCCCCGAGGGTGGACTACTCCCTCCTCGTCATGGAGAGCGTCGGGATGATGAAGATGGCCACCGGAGAGGGATCCCCCCCTCCGGCAGGGTGCCAGAATGGGTCTAGATTGGTTTTCGGTGGCAACAGAGGCTTTCGGCGACGGAACTCCCGATCTAGGTTATTTTCCGGAGGTTTCTGTATTTATAGGATTTTTTGGCATAGGGCACAAGTCAGGGGGGTCTCCGGGCTGTCCACGAGACAGGGGGGCGCCACCACTTGGGGTGGGTGCGCCCCCCACCCTCGTGGGCAGCCCGTGGCTCTCCTGGCCGAACTCTTTTATTTCGGGGGCTTCTTTTGGTCCAGAAAAAATCATCTAAAATTGGCTCGTCAATTGGACTCCGTTTGGTATTCCTTTTCTGTAAAACTCAAAAAAAAAGCAGAAACTAGCACTGGGCTCTGGGTTAATAGGTTAGTCCCAAAAATCATATAAAAGTGTATATAAAAGCCCATAAAACATCCTAGAAGGATAATATAATAGCATGGAACAATAAAAAATTATAGATACGTTGGACACGTATCAAGCATCCCCAAGCTTAATTCCTGCTCGTCCTCGAGTAAGTAAATGATAAAAACAGAATTTTTGATGTGGAATGCTAACTAACATAGTTCTCAATGTAATTTTATTTATTGTGGCATGAATGTTCAGATCCGAAAGATTCAAGACAAAAGTCTATATTGACATAAGAATAATAATACTTCAAGCATACTAACAAAGCAATCATGTCTTCTCAAAATAACATGGACAAAGAAAGTTATCCCTACAAAATCATATAGTCTGGCTATGCTCCCTCTTCATCACACAAAGTATTCATACCATGCACAACCCCGGTTTCAGTCAAGAAATTGTTTTCATACTCAATTTTTTCAAACCTTTCAACTTTCACGCAATACATGAGCGTGAGCCATGGATATAACACTATAGGTGGAATAGAGTGGTGGTTGCGGAGAAGACAAAAAGAGGAAGATAGTATCACATCGACTAGGCATATCAATGGGTTATGGAGATGCCCATTAATACATATCAATGTGAGTGAGTAGGGATTCCCATGCAACGGATGCACTAGAGCTATAAATGTATGAAAGCTCAACAAAAGAAACTAAGTGGGTGTGCATCCTACTTGCTTGCTCATGAAGACCTAGGGCATTTGAGGAAGCCCGTCGTTGGAATATATAAGCCAAGTTCTATAATGAGAATTCCCACTAGTATATGGAAGTTACTAAACAAGAGACTCTCTATCATGAAGATCATGGTGCTACTTTGAAGCACAAGTGTGGAAAAAGATAGTAGCATTGTCCCTTTTCTTTTCTTTTCTTTTTTTTGTCTTTTCCCCCTTTTTTGGGCCTTTCTTTTTTTCTTTGTCCTTTCCTTCTTCTTTTTTCTTATTTTTTCTTTGGGACAATGCTCTAATAATGATGATCATCACACTTATATTGATTTACAACTCGATATTACAACTCGATACTAGAACAAAGTATGACTCTATATGAATGCCTCCGGCGGTGTATCGGGATGTGCAATGAATCAAGAGTGACATGTATGAAAAATTATGCATGGTGGCCTAACCACAAATACGATGTCAACTACATGATCATGCATGGCAATATGACAATGATGAAGCGTGTCATAGCAAACAAAACGGTGAAAAGTTGCATGGCAATATATCTCAGAATGGCTATGGAAATTCCATGATAGGTAGATATGGTGGCTGTTTTGAGGAAGGTATATGGTGGGTGTATGGTACCGGCGAGAGTTGCGCGGTACAAGAGAGGCTAGCAATGGTGGAAGGGTGAGAGTGCGTATAATCCATGGACTCAACATTAGTCATAAAGAACTCATATACTTATTGCAAAAAATTACGAGTCATCAAAACAAAGCAATCAACGCATGCTCCTAGGGGGGAGGTTGGTAGGAGTTAACCATCGCGCGCACCCGACCTCCACACAAAGGATGACACTCAATAAATACCTCATGCTCTAACTTCGTCACATAGCGGTTCACCATACGTGCATGCTACGGGAATCACAAACTTTAACACAAGTATTTCTTAAATTTGTAATTACTCCACTAGCATGACTCTAATATCACCATCCTCATATCCTAAAACAATCATCAAGTATCAAACTTCTCCTATCATTCAATGCACTTTATATGAAAGTTTTTACTATACCCATCTTGGATGCCTATCATATTAGAACTAATTTCATAACCAAAGCACATTACCATGCTATTCTAATAGACTCTCAAAATAATATAAGTGAAGCATGAGAGTTCGTCTATTTCTTCAAAATAAAACCACCGCCGTGCTCTAAAAAGATATAAGTGAAGCATAGAGCAAATAACAAACTACTCCGAAAGATATAAGTGAAGATCAATGAGTAGTTGAATAATTATGTAACTATGTGAAGACTCTCTAAGATTTAAGAATTTCAGATCTTGGGATATTATTCAAACAACAAACAAAACAAAATAAAACAAATTGACGCTCCAAGCAAAACACATATCATGTGGTGAATAAAAATATAGCCTCAAGTAAAGTTACCAATGAACGAAGACGAAAGAGGGGATGCCTTCCCGGGGCATCCCCAAGCTTAGGCTTTTGGTTGTCCTTGAATTTTACCTTGGGGTGCCTTGGGCATCCCCAAGCTTAGGCTCTTGCCACTCCTTATTCCATAGTCCATTGAATCTTTACCCAAAACTTGAAAACTTCACAACACAAAACTTAAGAGAAAACTCGTGAGCTCTATTAGTATAAGAAAATAAAACCACCACTTAGGTACTGTTATGAACTCACTATAAATTCATATTGGTGTAATATATACTGTATTCCAACTTCTCTATGGTTCTTACCCTCCGATACTACCCATGGATTCATCAAAGCAAGCAAACAACACATAGAAAACAGAATCTGTCAAAAACAGGTCAGTCTCTAGCAATCTGTAACTTTCGAATACTTCTGTAACTCTAAAAATTCTGAAATAAATTGGTGGATGTGAGGAATTTGTCTATTAATCATCTGCAAAAAGAATCAACTAAAAATCACTCTTCTGTAAAAAAATGGTAGCTAATCTCGTGAGCGCTAAAGTTTCTATTTTTTACAGCAAGATCACATAAACTTCACCCAAGTCTTCCCAAAGGTTCTACTTGGCACAAACACTAATTAAAACACAAAACCACATCTAAACAGAAGCTAGATGCATTATTTATTCCTAAACAGAAGCAAAAGCAAAGAAAATAAAATTGGGTTGCCTCCCAACAAGCGCTATCGTTTAGCGCCCCTAGCTAGGCACGATGATTTCAATGATGCTCGCATAAAAGATAAGGGTTGAAACATAACGGGAGCATCATGAAGAATATGACTAGCACATTTAAGTCTAACCCACTTCCTATGCATAGGGATTTTGTGAGCAAACAACTTATGGGAATAATAATCAACTAGCATAGGAAAGCAAAACAAGCATAGCTTCAAAATTTTAAGCACATAGAGAGGGAACTTGATATTATTGCAATATGTAGAAGCATATGATCCTCTCTCATAATAATTTTCAATAGCATCATGAATGAATTCAACCATATAACCATTACATAAAGCATTCTTTCCAAGTTCTACTTGCATAGAAATTTTACTACTCTCCACATAAGAAAATTTCTTCTCATGAATAATAGTGGGAGCAAACTCAACAAAAATAATTATCATGTGAGGCATAATCCAATTGAAAACTAAAATCATGATGACAAGTTTCATGGTTATCATTATTCTTAATAGCATACAAGTCATCACAATAATCATCATAGATGGCAACTTTGTTCTCATAATCAATTGGAACCTCTTCCGAAATAGTGGATTCATCACTAAATAAAGTCATGACCTCTCCAAATCCACTTTCATCAATATAATCATCATAAATAGGAGGCATGCTTTCATCATAATAAATTTGCTCATCAAAACTTGGAGGACTAAAAATATCATCTTCATCAAACATAGCTTCCCCAAGCTTGTGGCTTTGCATATCATTAGCGTCATGGATATTCAAAGGATTCATACTAACAACATTGCAATCATGCTCATCATTCACATATTTTATGCCAAGCATTCTATGTAATTCTTCTTCTAGTACTTGAGCACAATTTTCCTTCCCATCATTTTCACGAAAGATATTAAAAAGATGAAGCATATGAGGTAACCTTAATTCCATTTTTTGTAGTTTTCTTTTATAAATTAAACTAGTGATAAAACACGAAACTAAAAGATTCGATTGCAAGATCTAAAGATATACCTTCAAGCACTAACCTCCCCGGCAACGGCGCCAGAAAAGAGCTTGATGTCTACTACACAACCTTCTTCTTGTAGACGTTGTTGGGCCTCCAAGTGTAGAGGTTTGTAGGACAGTAGCAAATTTCCCTCAAGTGGATGACCTAAGGTTTATCAATCCGTGGGAGGCATAGGATGAAGATGGTCTCTCTCAAACAACCCTGCAACCAAATAACAAAGAGTCTCTTGTGTCCCCAGCACACCCAATACAATGGTAAATTGTATAGGTGCACTAGTCCGGCGAAGAGATGGTGATACAATTGCAATATGGATGGTAGATATAGGTTTTTGTAATCTGAAAATATAAAAACAGCAAGGTAACTAAAGATAAAAGTGAGCATAAACGGTGTTGCAATGATAGGAAACAAGGCCAAGGGTTCATACTTTCACTAGGGCAAGGTCTCTCAACAATAATAAAATAACTGGATCATATAACTATCCATCAACATGCAACAAAGAGCCACTCCAAAGTAACTAATAGCGGAGAACAAACGAAGAGATTATTGTAGGGTACGAAACCACCTCAAAGCTATTCTTTTTGATCGATCTATTCAAGAGTCCGTAGTAAAATAGCACGAAGCTATTCTTTCCGTTCGATCTATCATAGAGTTCGTACTAGAATAACACCTTAAGACACAAATCAACCAAAACCCTAATGTCACCTAGATACTCCATTGTCACCTCAAGTATCCGTGGGCATGATTATACGATAAGCATCACACAATCTCAGATTCATCTATTCAACCAACACAAAGTACTTCAAAGAGTGCCTCAAAGTTTCTACCGGAGAGTCAAGACGAAAATGTGTGCCAACCCCTATGCATAGATTCTCAAGGTCACGGAACCCGCAAGTTGATCACCAAAACACACATCAAGTAGATCACGTGATATCCCATTGTCACCACAGATAAGCACATGCAAGACATACATCAAGTGTTCTCAAATCCTTAAAGACTCAATCCGATAAGATAACTTCGAAGGGAAAACTCAATCCATTACAAGAGAGTAGAGGGGGAGAAACATCTTAAGATCTAACTATAATAGCAAAGCTCGCGATACATCAAGATCGTGCCATCTCAAGAACACGAGAGAGAGAGAGAGAGAGAGAGAGATAGAGAGAGAGAGAGAGAGAGAGAGAGAGATCAAACACATAGCTACTAATACATACCTTCAGCCCCGAGGGCGGACTACCCCCTCCTCATCATGGAGAGCGCCGGGATGATGAAGATGGCCACCGGAGGGCGATCCCCCCTCCGGCAGGGTGCCAGAACGGGTCTAGATTGGTTTTCGGTGGCAACAAAGGCTTTCGGCGGCGGAACTCCCGATCTAGGTTATTTTCCGGAGGTTTCTGTATTTATAGGATTTTTTGTCATAGGGCACAAGTTAGGGGGGTCTCCGGGCTGTCCACGAGACAGGGGGGCGCCACCACTTGGGGTGGGCGCGCCCCCCACCCTCGTGGGCAGCCTGTGGCTCTCCTGGCCCAACTCTTTTACTTCGGGGGCTTCTTTTGGTCCAGAAAAAATCATCAAAAATTGGCTCGTTAATTGGACTCCGTTTGGTATTCCTTTTCTGTAAAACTCAAAAATAAGGAAAAAAATAGAAACTGACACTGGGCTCTGGGTTAATAGGTTAGTCCCAAAAATCATATAAAAGTGTATATAAAAGCCCATAAAACATCCTAGAAGGATAATATAATAGCATGTAACAATCAAAAATTATTGATATGTTGGAGACGTATCATCATGCAACGCTGAAATGTGGCACCGGCATTTCTCAAGCCAAACGTCATGGTCAGCTAGCAGAAGGCTCCGAATGGTGTGAGGAAGGCGGTCTTCAGTCGGTCAGCCAGATCCTACTTGATCTGATGGTAGCCAGAATAGGCATCGAGGAAAGACAGCAGCTCGCATCCGGCTGTGGAGTCAATCACTTGATCTATTCGTGGCAAGGCGAACGGATCTTTGGGACAGGCTTTGTTGAGACTGGTATAGTCAATGCACATGCGCCACTTGTTGTTCTTCTTCAGCACGAGGACCGGGTTTGAGAGCCACTCTGGGTAAAAAAACTTCCATGTTGAAGCTGACTGCTAGCAGTTGGGCAATCTCTTCACCACCAACTCTTCTTTTTTCTTTTGACAGGCGGCAAAGTGGTTGCCTGACCGACTTCACATCCTGTCTCACCTGTAGCTTGTGCTCGGCGAATTCCATCGGAACACCCGGCATGTCCTTGGGGGACCATGCGAAGATGTCCCGATTCTCACGGAGGAAATCGACGAGCTCGCCTTCCTATTTGCCATTAAGATTTGACCCTATGACGGCAAATCTCTCTGGGTGTGCTAGATCCAGCGCAATCTTCTTGGTCTCTTTGGCTGGCTGGAAGGAGCCCTGAGGTTCCGCCTCCTTGGGATCAGATGGTATGGCCGACTGCTCGCCTGCCATTGCTACCATCCGATCAAGGCGGCGCTTCTCTTCAGCTATGACAAGGGCTTCGGCCAGCTGACTGCTGGCAGCAACACAATCAACCGACTTCTCATAGTCACCAGCAATAGTGATTATGCCCTTGGGACCCGGCATCTTCATCTTGAGGTAGGCGTAGTGAGGCACTGCCATGAACTTGGCAAGTGCTGGCCGGCCCAGTATTGCATGGCAGGGGCTTTCCAGATCTACTACTTCAAACCAAATTGGCTCGCGGCGGAAGTGTTTCTTGTCGCCGAATAGGACATCTATCTTGATCTTACCGACTGGGGAGCAGGAGAGGCCAGGGACGATACCGTGGAACACAGTCCGAGTGGGCTGGAGTTGCTTCTCTTTGATGCACAACTTTTCCATGGTGTCACGGTAAAGGATGTTGATGCTGCTGCCGCCATCTATCAGAACTCTGGAAAAACGGCAGGCCCATCTGTCTGTTGAGAAGGTTGGATCGAGCACCAAGGCGTATGCACCCGACGATGGCATGAGGGCCGGGTGATCAGCACGGCTCCAGCTGATGGGCTTCTCAGACCATTGCATGAACTATGGGACCTCCGAAGCGACTGCGTTCACCTCCCGGTGCTGCTGATGCCGGCTGTGCCTGTCATCTGCCACACTGGTGAAGACGACATATGCCCCATGCTCTTCAGGGAACTCATCTTGCACTGCGCCGACTGGCCGGGCAGCCGGCTGCCGAGGAGGCGGACTGGGTGGGCTAGCAGGCGGAGGAGGCAAGCCCTCGCCCTTTGCGATCCGAGTGAGCTAGTGGCACTTTCGGGTTATGTGGTTGGACACCTTCGCGTCGCTTTGGAACTTGCATGGTGCACCAAGCGTTTGCTCATAGGAGAAAGTGGGTTGCCAGGCGGGCTTTCCTCCCTTCTAACGCTTGGGGCCGCCTTGTCCCTCTGGTTGCTAGTCCTCGACTGCTGCCACCTGCCGACTGTTGGAAGCTGGCTCGAGAGCCTTGCGCTTGTTGTCCGTCTGCTGCCGCCGACTGGAGTCACCAGCCGGCGTCCGAGGAGCCGTGGGAGTCATCTTTCCGAACGCATCTACGTGCAGCTCCGACTTCATGGAGGAGTCGGCTATGGCATACTTGTCTGCTATGATCAGCAGTTCATCCATCGTAGTGGGCTCGTCGCAGAGGAGCCTGTGCTTGAGCAGTGTGCCTTTTCTGCACCCGGCTGTGAAATACTCGATGGCATGCACCTCATGCACTCCTTCACAGGAGTTACGCAACTCGGCCCAGCGTGTCAGGTAGTCGCGAGTGGACTCGGTTGGCCCCTGGACACACATGGAGAGTTGACGTGGCTTGGGCGGCCGCTTGTAGGTGCTGGTGAAGTTGCGGGTGAATACGTCGGTGAAGTCTAGACAATTGTTGACGCTGTAGGGCTTGAGGCTGTTCAGCCATGTTTGGGTCGTGCCCTGGAGCATGAGCGGAACATACTTCACAGCAACACGCTTGTTGCCGTTTGCTATGCTGACAGCGGTGGAGTAATCCACCAGCCAGTCCTCCGGCTTCACGGAGTCGTTGTACTTGGGAGTGTCTCGGGGGAGCAAGAACCCTTTGTGGAAAGGCTCGTCACAAATGCGGGGGCCGAAGCAAGGCGGCCCAATTGCATCTTCTTCTTCCAACACAAAGGATCGAGCGAGTCGATCGATGCGATGGAGGGCGTCGTTTTCTCCGACTCCCTCGCGGCGGCCCAGCCGGCCCCCGAGAGTCAGATGGTCAATAGGCAGCGGGGAAGCACGCCTCTCCCGGCTAGGCGGAGGAGGCGGGCGATCGCTCCGCCGTTCTACTCCTCGTGGGCGGCCATCTTGGTCGCGCTCGATGGTGATCGGCGTGCGCCGACTGGGCTAGCAGACGACTCCTGGTCCTGGCGACCGTGAGTGCCGCCTATTGGAGTCTGGGAGGTTGCTCCTTCCTCGCGGCGAGGAGGACGAATCTCTGCTTGCGTGCCAGCTTCCACCACATGGTGGTGAGCCTTCTGCTGCTCGGCGGCCGCATCAAGGAGCTGTTGGACGCGCGTCGTCATGCAGCGAAGCTCGTCTCCTTCCAGATGGTCCAGCTCTTCCACTGCCGCCTGAGCGGCACGCAGATTCTCTAGCGCAGTAGCGTAAAGTGGGCATGTAGCCCCTATCATGCAGGCGAGGGTAGTGCCCCGTTGCCGGACCGCGCCGGCTCGGCTGGGCTCGCCATCAGCCGGCGTGCCGCCTATGGCGCGGTCGATCTCGCGGTGGTAGGCTTCGGTGAGGCGCCGCGCCACCAGCTTGTTGGCGTTGTTGAGGAGCGAGAGGCGGTGTGCTTCCTGTTGGAAATATGCCCTAGAGGCAATAATAAAAGGATTATTATTATATTTCCTTGTTCATGATAATTGTCTGTTATTCATGCTTGAATTGTATTGTACGGAAACAGCGATACATGTGTGAATACATAGACCACAACGTGTCCCTGGTAAGCCTCTAGTTACTAGCTCGTTGATCAACAGATGGTCACGGTTTCCTGACCATGGACATAGGATGTCATTGATAACGGGATCACATCATTGGGAGAATGATGTGATGGACAAGACCCAGTCCTAAGCCTAGCACGAGATCGTATAGTTCGTAATGCTTAAGCTTTTCTAGTGTCAAGTATTTGTTCCTTAGACCATGAGGTTGTGCAACTCCCGGATACCGTAGGAATACTTTGGGTGTGCCAAACGTCACAACGTAACTGGGTGGCTATAAAGGTACGCAGCGGGTATCTCCGAAAGTGTCTGTTGAGTTGGTACGAACCAAGACTTGGATATTGTCACTCCGTATGACGAAGAGGTATCTCTGGGCCCACTCGGTAAGACATCATCATAATGAGCTCAAAGTGACTAAGGAGTTAGTCACGGGATGATGGATTACGGAACGAGTAAAGAGACTTGCCATGACGAGATTGAACAAGGTATCGGGCATACCGACGATCGAATCTCGGGCAAGTACCGTACCGATAGACAAAGGGAATAACATACGGGATTGAGTGAATCCTTGACACAGTGGTTCATCCGATGAGATCGTCGAGGAACACGTGGGAACCAACATGGGTATCCAGATCCCGCTGTTGGTTATTGACCGGAGAGTTGTCTCGGTCATGTCTGCGTGTCTCCCGAACCCGTAGGGTCTACACACTTAAGGTTCGGTGACGCTAGGGTTGTAGAGATACATGCACGTGGAAACCCGAATGTTGTTCGGAGTCCCGGATGAGATCCCGGACGTCATGAGGAGTTCCGGAATAGTACGGGGGTAAGGAATGATATATAGGAAGTCCAGTTTCGGCCATCGGGAGAATTCCGGGGGTCACCGGGAGTGTCCCGGGACCACCGGAAGGGTCCCGAGGGTCCACCGGGTGGGGCCACCCATCCCGGAGGGCCCCGTGGGCCGCAAGGGGAAGGGGGCCAGCCCCTGGTGGGCTGGCGCACCCACATGGCCCCCCTCCATGCGCCTAGGGTTGAAACCCTAGGGGGTGGGGGCGCCCCCTATGCCTTGGGGGGCAAGTTCTCCCCCATGGCCGCCCCCCCC
>LR738712.1:583455026-583710345 GCA_902687465.1 Secale cereale
TATATATTGGGGGGAGAGGGCAGCCGCACCCCAAGCCTCTGGCGCCTCTCCCCCCTCCCGTCACACTTCCTACTCCTCTCGCAGGGCGCCGGCGAAGCCCTGCAGGTTTTCCTGTTGCATCCACCACCACGCCGTCGTGCTGCTGGATCTCTGACAACCTCTCCTCCGCCCTTGCTGGATCAAGAAGGAGGAGACGTCGCTGTACCGTACGTGTGTTGAACGCGGAGGTGCCGTCCGTTCGGCGTTGGGATCATCGGTGACGAGGATCGTGAAGAGTACGACTACTTCATCCACGTTCCTTCGAACGCTTCCGCACGCGATCTACAAAGGGTATGTAGATGCACTCCATTATGCTCATTGCTAGATGACTCCTTAGATTGATCTTGGTGAAGCGTAGGAAATTTTTTGAATTCTGCTACGTTCCTCAACAGTGGCATCTGAGCTAGGTCTTTGCGTAGCATCTTGCACGAGTAGAACACAAACAAGTTGTGGGCGTTGAGTTTGCTCAATTTTCTTGCCATTACTAGTCCAATCTTGATTCGGCAGCATCGTGGGATTAAGCGGCCTGGACCGACCTTACACGTACGCTTACGTGAGACTGGTTCCACCGACAGACATGCACTAGTTGCATAAGGTGGCTGGCGGGTGTCTGTCTCTCCCACTTTAGTCGGATCGGATTCGATGAATAGGGTCCTTATGAAGGGTAAATAGAAATTGACAAATCACGTTGTGGTTTTGGCGTAGGTAAGAAACGGTCTTGCTAGAAAACCTATAGAAGCCACGTAAAACTTGCAACAACAATTAGAGGTCGTCTAACTTGTTCTTGCAGCATGTGCTATGTGATGTGGTATGGCCAAGAAGATGTGATGAATGATATATGTGATGTATGAGATTGATCATGTTCTTGTAATAGGGAATCACGACTTGCATGTCGATGATAATGACAACCGGCAGGAGCCATAGGAGTTGTCTTAATTATTGTATGACCTGCGTGTCACTGAATAACACCATGTAATTACTTTACTTTATTGCTAAACGTTAGCCATAGTAGTAGAAGTAATAGTTGGCGTGACGACTTCATGAAGACACGATGATGGAGATCATGATGATGGAGATCATGGTGTCGAGCTGGTGACAAAGATGATCATGGTGCCCCGAAGATGGAGATCGAAGGAGCAAGATGATATTGGCCATATCATGTCACTTTAATTGATTGCATGTGATGTTTATCATGTTTATGCATCTTGTTTACTTAGAACGACGGTAGTAAATAAGATGATCTCTCACTAAAATTTCAAGAATTGTGTTCCCCCTAACTGTGCACCGTTGCTAAGGATCGTTGTTTCGAAGCACCACGTGATGATCGGGTGTGATAGGTTCTAACGTTCGCATACAATGGGTGTAAGCCAGATTTACACAAGCAATACACTTAGGGTTCACTTGGCGAGCCTAGCATGTACAGACATGGCCTCGGAACACGGAAGACCGAAAGGTCGAACATGAGTCGTATAGAAGATACGATCAACATGAAGATGTTCACCGTTGATGACGAGTCCGTCTCACGTGATGATCGGACACGAGCTAGTCGATTCGGATCATGTATCACTTAGATGACTAGAGAGATGTCAATATGAGTGGGAGTTCATTAAAATTTGATTAAGATGAACTTAATTATCATGAACTTAGTCTAAATTCTTTACAATATGTCTTGTAGATCAAATGGCCCACGCTCATGTCACCCTCAACTTCAACGCGTTCCTAGAGAAATCCAAGCTGAAAGACGATGGTAGCAACTATACGGACTAGGTCCGTAACCTGAGGATCATCCTCATAGCTGCCAAGAAAACTTATGTCCTAGAAGCACCGCTAGGTGACGCTCCCGCCCCGGCAAGCCAAGATGTTATGAATGCTTGGCAGTCGCGTTGTGATGATTACTCCCTCGTTCAGTGCGGCATGCTCTACAGCTTAGAATCGGGGCTCCAAAAGCGTTTTGAGCACCACGGGGCATATGAGATGTTCCAAGAGCTGAAAATGGTTTTCCAGGCTCATGCCCGAGTTGAGAGATATGATGTCTCCAACGCATTCTACAGCTGTAAGATGGAGGAAAACAGTTCTGTCAGTGAGCACATCCTCAAGATTTCTGGGTTGCACAACCGCTTGTCTCAGTTGGGAATGAATCTCCCAGACGAAGCGGTCGTTGACAGAATCCTCCAGTCGCTCCCACCTAGCTACAAGAGCTTCGTGTTAAACTTCAATATGCAGGGGATGGAGAAGTTCATTCTCGAGGTGTATTCAATGCTGAAATCAGCGGAGGTAGAGATCAAGAAAGAGCATCAAGTGTTGATGGTCAATAAAACCACTAAGTTCAAGAAGGGCAAGGGTAAGAAGAACTTCAAGAAGGACGGCAAGGGAGTTGCCGCGCGCGGTAAACCAGTTGCCGGGAAGAAGCCAAAGTATGGACCCAAGCCTGAGACTGAGTGCTTTTATTGCAAGGGAACGGGTCACTGGAAGCGGAACTGCCCCAAATACTTAGCGGACAAGAAGACCGGCAACGTCAAAGGTATATGTGATATACATGTTATTGATGTGTACGTTACCAGCGCTCGTAGTAGCTCCTGGGAATTTGATACCGATGTAGTTGCTCATATTTGTAACTCTAAGCAGGAGTTGCGGAATAAGCGGAGACTAGCGAAGGACGAGGTGACGATGCGCGTCGGGAATGGTTCCAAGGTCGATGTGATCGTCGTCGGCACGCTGCCTCAACATCTACCCTCGGGATTAGTTTTAAACCTTAATAATTGTTATTTAGTACCAGCTTTGAGCATGAACATTGTATCTGGATCTCGTTTGATGCGAGATGGCTACTCATTTAAATCCGAGAATAATGGTTATTCTATTTATTTGAGAGATATGTTTTATGGTCATGCCCCGCTGGTCAATGGTTTATTTTTGATGAATCTCGATCGTGATGTTACACATATTCATAGTGTGAATGCCAAAAGATGTAAAGATGACAATGATAGTCCCACATACTTGTGGCATTGCCGCCTTGGTCATATTGGTGTCAAACGTATGAAGAAGCTTCATGCAGATGGACTTCTGGAGTCTCTTGATTATGAATCATTTGACACGTGCGAACCATGCCTCTTAGGCAAGATGACCAAGACTCCGTTCTCCGGAACAATGGAGCGAGCAACCAACTTATTGGAAATCATACATACCGATGTGTGCGGTCCAATGAGTGTTGAGGCTCGCGGAGGCTATCGTTATGTTCTCACCCTCACAGATAACTTGAGTAGATATGGGTATATCTACTTGATGAAGCACAAGTCTGAGACCTTTGAAAAGTTCAAGGAATTTCATAATGAGGTTGAGAATCAACGTGACAGAAAAATAAAGTTCTTGCGATCAGATCGTGGGGGTGAATATTTAAGTCATGAATTTGGCACGCACCTTAGGAACTGTGGAATTGTTTCACAATTGACACCGCCCAGAACACCTCAGCGTAACGGTGTGTCCGAACGTCGAAATCATACTCTGTTGGACATGGTGTGATCTATGATGTCTCTCACTGACTTACCGCTATCTTTTTGGGGTTATGCTATAGAGACTGCCGCATTCACTTTAAATAGGGCTCCGTCGAAATCCGTTGAGACGACACCGTATGAACTTTGGTTTGGCAAGAAACCTAAGTTGTCGTTTCTGAAAGTTTGGGGTTGCAATGCTTATGTCAAGAAACTTCAACCTAAGAAGCTCGAACCCAAATCGGAAAAATGCGTCTTCATAGGATACCCAAAGGAAACGATTGGGTACACCTTCTACCACAGATCCGAAGGCAAGGTCTTTGTTGCCAAGAATGGATCCTTTCTGGAGAAAGAATTTCTCTCGAAAGAAGTGAGTGGGAGGAAAGTAGAACTTGATGAGGTGACAGTCACCCCTCCCGAATCGGAAAGTAGCGCAGCGCAGGAAATTGTTCCTGAGGTGCCTGCACCGACAAGGGAGGAAGTTAATGATGATGATCATGAAGATACAGATCAAGTTACTACTGAACTTCGAAGGTCCACAAGGACACGTTCCGCACCAGAGTGGTACGGCAACCCTGCCATGGAAATCATGTTGTTAGACAACAGTGAACCTTCGAACTATGAAGAAGCGATGGCGGGCCCAGATTCTAATAAATGGCTTGGAGCCATGAAATCCGAGATAGAATCCATGTATGAAAACAAAGTATGGACTTTGGTGGACTTGCCTGATGATAGGCACGCCATAGAAAATAAATGGATATTTCAGAAGAAGACAGACGCGGATGGTAATGTGACCATCTATAAGGCTCGACTTGTCGCTAAGGGTTATCGACAAGTTCAAGGGATTGACTACGATGAGACTTTCTCTCCCGTAGCGATGCTAAAGTCCGTCCGAATCATGTTAGCAATTGCCGCATTCTATGATTATGAGATATGGCAAATGGACGTCAAAACGGCATTCCTTAATGGCTTCCTCAAGGAAGAGCTGTATATGATGCAGCCGGAAGGTTTTGTCGATCCATATAATGCTAACAAGGTATGCAAGCTCCAGCGCTCGATCTACGGGCTGGTGCAAGCATCTCGGGGTTGGAATATTCACTTTAATGATGTGATCAAAGCGTTTGACTTTATACAGACTTGGGGAGAAGCCTGTATCTACAAGAAAGTGAGTGGGAGCTCTGTAGCATTTCTCATATTATATGTGGACGACATATTGCTGATAGGAAATGATATATAATTCTTGGAAAGTATAAAGGCCTACTTGAATAAGAGTTTTTCAATGAAGAACCTTGGAGAAGCTGCTTACATATTAGGCATCAAAATCTATAGAGATAGATCAAGACGCCTCATTGGTCTTTCACAAAGCACATACCTTGACAAGATATTGAAGAAGTTCAATATGGATCAGTCCAAGAAGGGGTTCTTGCCTGTTTTGCAAGGTATGAGATTGAGCAAGGCTCAGTCCCCGACCACGGCAGAAGATAGAGAAAAGATGAGTGTCATTCCCTATGCCTCAGCCATAGGTTCTATCATGTATGCCATGCTGTGTACCCGACCTGATGTGAACCTTGCCATAAGTTTGGTAGGCAGGTACCAAAGTGATACCGGTATGGAACACTGGACAGCGGTCAAGAACATCCTGAAGTACCTGAAAAGGACTAAGGATATGTTTCTCGACTATGGAGGTGACGAAGAGCTCGTCATAAAGGGTTACGTTGATGCTAGCTTCGACACAGATCTGGATGACTCAAAGTCACAAACCGGATACGTGTATATTTTGAATGGTGGAGCAGTCAGCTGGTGCAGTTGCAAGCAGAGCGTCGTGGCGCATTCTACATGTGAAGCGGAGTACATAGCTGCTTGCGAAGCAACACAAGAAGTAGTCTGGATGAAGGAGTTCATCACCGACCTAGGAGTCATTCCAAGCACGTCAAGCCCGATGACTCTCTTCTGTGACAACACTAGAGCTATTGCCATTACCAAGGAGCCCAGGTTTCACAAGAAGACCAAGCACATCAAGCGTCGTTTCAACTCCATCCGGAATTATGTTCAAGATGGAGACATCGATATTTGTAAATTGCATACGGATCTGAATGTTGCAGACCCGTTGACTAAACCTCTTCCACGGGCAAAACATGATCAACACCAGAACTCTATGGGTGTTCGATTCATCACAATGTAACTAGATTATTGACTCTAGTGCAAGTGGGAGACTGTTGGAAATATGCCCTAGAGGCAATAACAAAAGTATTATTATTATATTTCCTTGTTCATGATAATTGTCTGTTATTCATGCTTGAATTGTATTGTACGGAAACAGCGATACATGTGTGAATATATAGACCACAATGTGTCCCTGGTAAGCCTCTAGTTACTAGCTCGTTGATCAACAGATGGTCACGGTTTCCTGACCATGGACATAGGATTTCATTGATAACGGGATCACATCATTAGGAGAATGATGTGATGGACAAGACCCAATCCTGAGCCTAGCACGAGATCGTATAGTTCGTAATGCATAAGCTTTTCTAGTGTCAAGTATTTATTCCTTAGACCATGAGGTTGTGCAATTCCCGGATACCGTAAGAATACTTTGCGTGTGCCAAACGTCACAACGTAACTGGGTGGCTATAAAGGTACGCAACGGGTATCTCCGAAAGTGTCCATTGAGTTGGTACGAACCGAGACTAGGATATTGTCACTCCGTATGACGGAGAGGTACCTCTCGGCCCTCTCGGTAAGACATCATCATAATGAGCTCAAAGTGACTAAGGAGTTAGTCACGGGATGATGGATTAGGGAACGAGTAAAGAGACTTGCCATGACGAGATTGAACAAGGTATCGGGCATACCGACGATCGAATCTCGGGCAAGTACCGTACCGATGGACAAAGGAAATAACATACGGGATTAAGTGAATCCTTGACACAGTGGTTCATCCGATGAGATCATCGAGGAACACGTGGGAACCAACATGGGTATCTAGGTCCCGCTGTTGGTTATTGACCGGAGAGTCGTCCCGGTCATGTGTGCGTGTCTCTCGAACCCGTAGGGTCTACACACTTAAGGTTCGGTGACGCTAGGGTTGTAGAGATACATGCACATGGAAACTCGAATGTTGTTCGGAGTCCCGGATGAGAACCCGGACGTCACGAGGAGTTCCGGAATGGTCCGAAGGTAAAGAATGATATATAGGAAGTCCAGTTTCGGCCATCGAGTGAACTGCGGGGGTCACCGGGAGTGTCCCGGGACCACCGAAGGGGTCCCGGGGGTCCACCGGGTGGGGCCACCCATCCCGGTGGGTCCCCTAGGCCGCAAGGGGGAAGGGGCCAGCCCCTGGTGGGCTGGCGCACCACATGGGCCCCCCTCCATGCGCCTAGGGTTGAAACCCTAGGGGGAGGGGGCGCCCCCCTATGCCATGGGGGGCAAGTCTACCCCCCTGGGCGCCGCCCCCTTGGAGATCTGATCTCCCTAGGACCGGCGCCCCCCCGGCCCCTATATATAGTGGGGGGGAGAGGGCAGCCGCACCCCAAGCCTCTGGCGCCTCTCCCCCCTCTCGTCACACTTCCTACTCCTCTCGCAGGGCGCCGGCGAAGCCCTGCAGGTTTTCCTATTGCATCCACCACCACGCCGTCGTGCTGCTGGATCTCTGACAACCTCTCCTCTGCCCTTGCTGGATCAAGAAGGAGGAGACGTCATTGTACCATACGTGTGTTGAACGCGGAGGTGCCGTCCGTTCGGCGCTGGGATCATCGGTGACGAGGATCGTGAAGAGTACGACTACTTCATCCACGTTCCTTCGAACGCTTCCGCACGCGATCTACAAAGGGTATGTAGATGCACTCCATTATGCTCGTTGCTAGATGACTCCTTAGATTGATCTTGGTGAAGCGTAGGAATTTTTTTGAATTTTGCTACGTTCCCCAACAGGTGTCATGCCGCTGACAAAGATGATCATGGTGCCCCGAAGATGGAGATCGAAGGAGCAAGATGATATTGGCCATATCATGTCACTTTATTTGATTGCATGTGATGTTTATCATGTTTATGCATCTTGTTTACTTGGAACGACGGTAGTAAATAAGATGATCTCTCACTAAAAATTTCAAGAATTGTGTTCCCCCTAACTGTGCACCGTTGCTAAGGATCGTTGTTCCGAAGCACCACGTGATGATCGGGTGTGATAGGCTCTAACGTTCGCATACAACGAGTGTAAGCCAGATTTACACACGCAATACACTTAGGGTCCACTTGACGAGCCTAGCATGTACAGACATGGCCTCGGAACATGGAAGACCGAAAGGTCGAACATGAGTCGTATAGAAGATACGATCAACATGAAGATGTTCACCGTTGATGACTAGTCCGTCTCACGTGATGATCGGACACTGGCTAGTCGATTCGGATCATGTAACACTTAGATGACAAGAGAGATGTCAATCTGAGTGGGAGTTCATTAAAATTTGATTAGATGAACTTAATTGTCATGAACTTAGTCTAAATTCTTAACAATATGTCTTGTAGATCAAATGGCCCACGCTCATGTCACCCTCAACTTCGACGCGTTCCTAGAGAAATCCAAGCTGAAAGACGATGGTAGCAACTATACGAACTGGGTCCGTAACCTGAGGATCATCCTCATAGCTGCCAAGAAAACTTATGTCCTAGAAGCACCACTAGGTGACGCTCCCGCCCTGGCAAACCAAGATGTTATGAACGCTTGGCAGTCGCGTTGTGATGATTACTCCCTGGTTTAGTGCGGCATGCTCTACAGCTTAGAATCGGGGCTCCAAAAGCGTTTTGAGCACCACGGAGCATATGAGATGTTCCAAGAGCTAAAATTGGTTTTCCAGGCTCATGCCCGAGTTGAGAGATATGATGTCTCCAACGCATTCTACAACTGTAAGATGGAGGAAAACAGTTCTGCCAGTGAGCACATACTCAAGATTTCTGGGTTGCACAACCGCTTGTCTCAGTTGGGAATGAATCTCCCAGACGAAGCGGTCGTTGACAGAATCCTCCAGTCGCTCCCACCTAGCTACAAGAGCTTTGTGTTGAACTTCAATATGCAAGGGATGGAGAAGTCCATTCCCGAGGTGTATTCAATGCTGAAATCAGCGGAGGTGGAGATCAAGAAAGAGCATCAAGTGTTGATGCTCAATAAAACCACTAAGTTCAAGGAGGGCAAGGGTAAGAAGAACTTCAAGAAGGACGGCAAGGGAGTTGCCGCGCCCGGTAAGCCAGTTGCCGGGAAGAAGCCAAAGTATGGACCCAAGCCTGAGACTGAGTGCTTTTATTGCAAGGGAACGAGTCACTGGAAGCGGAACTGCCCCAAATACTTAGCAGACAAGAAGGCCGGCAACGTCAAATGTATATGTGATATACATGTTATTGATGTGTACCTTACTAGCGCTCGTAGTAGCTCCTGGGTATTTGACACCGGTGCAGTTGCTCATATTTGTAACTCAAAGCAGGAGCTGCAGAATAAGCGGAGACTAGCGAAGGACGAGGTGACGATGCGCGTCGGGAATGGTTCCAAGGTTGATGTGATCGCCGTCGGCGCGCTGCCTCTACATCTACCCTCGGGATTAGTTTTAAACCTTAATAATTGTTATTTAGTACTAGCTTTGAGCATGAACATTGTATCTGGATCTCGTTTGATGCGAGATGGCTACGCATTTAAATCCGAGAATAATGGTTGTTCTATTTATTTGAGAGATATGTTTTATGGTCATGCCCCGCTGGTCAATGGTTTATTTTTGATGAATCTCGATCGTGATGATACACATATTCATAGTGTGAATGCCAAAAGATGTAAAGTTGACAATGATAGTCCCACATACTTGTGGCATTGACGCCTTGGTCATATTGGTGTCAAACGTATGAAGAAGCTTCATGCAGATGGACTTCTGGAGTCTCTTGATTATGAATCATTTGACACGTGCGAACCATGCCTCTTGGGCAAGATGACCAAGACTCCGTTCTCCAGAACAATGGAGCGAGCAACCAACTTATTGGAAATCATACATACCAATGTGTGCGGTCCAATGAGTGTTGAGGCTCGCGGAGGCTATCATTATGTTCTCACCCTCACAGATGACTTGAGTAGATATGGGTATATCTACTTGATGAAGCACAAGTCTGAGACCTTTGAAAGGTTCAAGGAATTTCAGAATGAGGTTGAGAATCAACGTGACAGAAAAATAAAGTTCTTGCGATCGGATCGTGGGGGTGAATATTTAAGTCATGAATTTGGCACGCACCTTAGGAACTGTGGAATTGTTTCACAATTGACACCGCCCGGAACACCTCAGCGTAATGGTGTGTCCGAACGTCGAAATCGTACTCTGTTGGACATGGTGCGATCTATGATGTCTCTCACCGACTTACCGCTATCTTTTTGGGTTATGCTTTAGAGACTGCCGCATTCACTTTAAATAGGGCTCCATCGAAATCCGTTGAGACGACACCGTATGAACTTTGGTTTGGCAAGAAACCTAAGCTATCGTTTATAAAAGTTTGGGGTTGCGATGCTTATGTCAAGAAACTTCAACCTGAAAAGCTCGAACCCAAGTCGGAAAAATGCGTCTTCATAGGATACCCAAAGGAAACGATTGGGTACACCTTCTACCACAGATCCGAAGGCAAGGTCTTTGTTGCCAAGAATGGATCCTTTCTGGAGAAAGAGTTTCTCTCGAAAGAAGTGAGTGGGAGGAAAATAGAACTTGATGAGGTGACAGTCACCCCTCCCGAACCGGAAAGTAGCACAGAGCAGGAAATTGTTCCTGACGTGCCTGCACCGACAAGGGAGGAAGTTAATGATAATGATCATGAAGATACATATCAAGTTACTACTGAACTTCGAAGGTCCACAAGGACACGTTCCGCACCAGAGTGGTACGGCAACCCTGTCATGTAAATCATGTTGTTAGACAACGGTGAAACTTCGAACTATGAAGAAGCGATGGCGGGCCTGGATTCCAAAAAATGGCTTGGAGCCATGAAATCCGAGATAGAATCCATGTATGAAAACAAAGTATGGACTTTGGTGGACTTGCCCGATGATAGGCACACCATAGAAAATAAATGGATATTTAAGAAGAAGACAGACGCGGATGGTAATGTGACCATCTATAAGGCTCGGCTTGTCGCTAAGGGTTATCGACAAGTTCAAGGGATTGACTACGACGAGACTTTCTCTCCCGTAGCGATGCTGAAGTCAGTCCGAATCATGTTAGCAATTGCCGCATTCTATGATTATGAGATATGGCAAATGGACGTCAAAACAGCATTCCTTAATGGCTTCCTCAAGGAAGAGCTGTATATGATGCAGCCGGAAGGTTTTGTCGATTCAGAGAATGCTAACAAGGTATGCAAGCTCCAGCGCTCAATCTACGGGCTGGTGCAAGCATCTCGGAGTTGGAATATTCGCTTTAATGATGTGATCAAAGCATTTGGCTTTATACAGACTTGGGGAGAAGCCTGTATCTACAAGAAAGTGAGTGGGAGCTCTGTAGCATTTCTCATATTATATGTGGATGACATATTGCTGATGGGAAATGATATAGAATTCTTGGAGAGCATAAAGGCCTACTTGAATAAGAGTTTTTCAATGAAGGACCTTGGAGAAGCTGCTTACGTATTAGGCATCAAAATCTATAGAGATAGATCAAGACGCCTCATAGGTCTTTCACAAAGCACATACCTTGACAAGATATTGAAGAAGTTCAATATGGATCAGTCCAAGAAGGGGTTCTTGCCTGTTTTGCAAGGTATGAGATTGAGCACGGCTCAGTCCCCGACCACGGCAGAAGTTAGAGAAAAGATGAGTGTCATTCCCTATGCCTCAGCCATAGGTTCTATCATGTATGCCATGCTGTGTACCAGACCTGATGTGAACCTTGCCATAAGTTTGGTAGAGAGGTACCAAAGTGATCCCGGTATGGAACACTGGACAGCGGTCAAGAACATCCTAAAGTACCTGAAGAGGACTAAGGACATGTTTCTCGTTTATGGAGGTGACAAAGAGCTCGTCATAAAGGGTTACGTCGATGCTAGCTTCGACACAGATCTGGATGACTCAAAGTCACAAACCGGATACGTGTATATTTTGAATGGTGGAGCAGTCAGCTGGTGCAGTTGCAAGCAGAGCGTCGTGGCGCATTCTACATGTGAAGCGGAGTACATAGCTGCTTGCGAAGCAGCGCAAGGAGTCTGGATGAAGGAGTTCATCACCGACCTAGGAGTCATTCCAAGCGCGTCAAGCCCGATGACTCTCTTCTGTGACAACACTGGAGCTATTGCCATTGCCAAGGACCCAGGTTTCACAAGAAGACCAAGCACATCAAGCGCCGTTTCAACTCCATCCGGAATTATGTTCAAGATGGAGACATAGATATTTGTAAAGTGCATACGGATCTGAATGTCGCAGACCCGTTGACTAAACCTCTTCCACAGGCAAAACATGATCAACACCAGAACTTTATGGGTGTTCGATTCATCACAATGTAACTAGATTATTGACTCTAGTGCAAGTGGGAGACTGTTGGAAATATGCCCTAGAGGCAATAATAAAAGGATTATTATTATATTTCCTTGTTCATGATAATTGTCTGTTATTCATGCTTGAATTGTATTGTACGGAAACAATGATACATGTGTGAATACATAGACCACAACGTGTCCCTGGTAAGCCTCTAGTTACTAGCTCGTTGATCAACAGATGGTCATGGTTTCCTGACCATGGACATAGGATGTCATTGATAACGGGATCACATCATTGTCATTGTCATTGTCATTGATAATGATGTGATGGACAAGACCCAATCCTAAGCCTAGCACGAGATCGTATAGTTCGTAATGCTTAAGCTTTTCCAGTGTCAAGTATTTGTTCCTTAGACCATGAGGTTGTGCAACTCCCGGATACTGTAGGAATACTTTGGGTGTGCCAAACGTCACAACGTAACTGGGTGGCTATAAAGGTACGCAACGGGCATCTCCAAAAGTGTCTGTTGAGTTGGTACGAACCAAGACTGGGATATTGTCACTCCGTATGACGAAGAGGTATCTCTGGGCCCACTTGGTAAGACATCATCATAATGAGCTCAAAGTGACTAAGGAGTTAGTCACGAGATGATGGATTATGGAACGAGTAAAGAGACTTGCCATGACGAGATTGAACAAGGTATCGGGCATACCGACGATCGAATCTCGGGCAAGTACCGTACCGATAGACAAAGGGAATAACATACGGGATTGAGTGAATCCTTGACACCGTGGTTCATCCGATGAGATCATCGAGGAACACGTGGGAACCAACATGGGTATCCAGATCCCGCTGTTGGTTATTGACCGGAGAGTCGTCTCGGTCATGTCTGCGTGTCTCTCGAACCCGTAGGGTCTACACACTTAAGGTTCGGTGACGCTAGGGTTGTAGAGATACATGCACGTGGAAACCCGAATGTTGTTCGGAGTCCCGGATGAGATCCCGGACGTCACGAGGAGTTCCGGAATAGTCCGGAGGTAAAGAATGATATATAGGAAGTCCAGTTTCGGCCATCAGGGAGAATTCCGGGGGTCGCCGGGAGTGTCCCGGGACCACCGGAAGGGTCCCGGGGGTCCACCGGGTGGGGCCACCCATCCCGAAGGGCCCCGTGGGCCGCAAGGGGAAGGGGGCCAGCCCCTGGTGGGCTGGCGCACCCACATGGGCCCCCCTCCATGCGCTTAGGGTTGAAACCCTAGGGGGGTGGGGGCGCCCCCTATGCCTTGGGGGGCAAGTTCTCCCCCCTGGCCGCCGCCCCCCTAGGAGATTGCATCTCCTAGGGCCGACGCCCCCCTGCCCTCCTATATATAGTGGGGGGGGCGAGAGGGCAGCCGCACCCAAGCCTCTGGCGCCTCTCCCCCCGTCACACCTCCAACTCCTCTCGCAGGGCGCCGGCGAAGCCCTGCAGCTTTTCCCGTTGCATCCACCACCACGCCGTCGTGCTGCTGGATCTCCGTCAACCTCTCCTCCCCCCTTGCTGGATCAAGAAGGAGGAGACGTCGCTGTACCGTACGTGTGTTGAACGCGGAGGTGCCGTCCGTTCGGCGCTGGGATCATCGGTGACGAGGATCACGAAGAGTACGACTCCATCATCCACGTTCCTTCGAACGCTTCCGCGCGCGATCTACAAAGGGTATGTAGATGCACTCCTTTATGCTCGTTGCTAGATGACTCCTTAGATTGATCTTGGTGAAGCGTAGGAATTTTTTTGAATTCTGCTACGTTCCCCAACACTTCCAGCGTCGTGCCATCGGTTCCCGCGGCGATGGGAGTGGACAAGTCCCGCATTGCCGCCTGCAATGGGTCACGGCCAGCTCTGTCTGAAGGCATGTCGTGGCTTGTTGCCAGCACCTCCGTCACGGTGCCGACACTGGTGCCGCTGATCGCGGGAGGAAGCGGTTCGTTGAAAACCACCGCGTGCTCGGGGTAGGCGTCGGCCGACGCCGTGTCGGAGTCGATGAGCATCTTGATGGGCGGGTCGGTGGAGCCAACAGACTCCAGGTCGGAGGCAAGCTCGTCGACGATGTGGAGCTTGCCGAGGAGCTCGACGAGGACACTCTCCGAGCTAGCCGCTCCTGCGCCTGGAGCGGGCTCGTTGGAGAGGCGGATCCCGTCGAGGAGATCAGCGAGGCCGCTCGCGACGCAAACGGTCTCTGCGCCACGGATCGCCTCGGTGTCGACGCCATCGGGCGTGCTGGGCTGGCTACACTCACCAGGGAGGAACAAAGTTCCCGTCCAGAACATGTTTCTGGACGCACCTTGCCCCATGGTGGGCGCCAAATGTCGGGTGGTTGGTGCAACATATGCCAAAGGATGGCTAATCATATGTGGGGACAATAGAACGTCGCCGGGCTCTGGATGCGGGATGAGGCGATACTTCGGACGCCTACGGGATTTACCCAGGTTTGGGGCTCTCCGAGGAGATAACACCCCTAATCCTGCTCCGCGGGGACTCTGCGTCATGACTATCGTCAATAGGGTAGCTACAAGGTTGCTCCTTGAGCTATGTTGGCTGGAGGAGTAAGATGAGCTATGTAGCTACCCTATTGGCGATAGTCATGACGCTTGGTGGGTCCCGCCGGCTGCTGGAGACATGTCCGTCACATGGGCCCCGCTGGCTGCGGGCCAGGGTGACTGCCTTTTACTGTTGCCTCGCCTCTGATGACGGAGGCTTTGTCAGGGAGGGCATGGCTACAGTCCCGCCGCCTGGCGGGCGTTCACTGTAGCCACGCCCCATCTTATCAGCTTAATGAAGACTCCGAGGGTGGAAGGGTCGCCTGCTCGATGGTGGCCTGCCCTTGGCGCCGCCTACTGGGAGCTTGCCGCCTTCTGGTGGCTCGCAGACAGGTCGGGTCCGCCGCCTGCAGGCCGTACTGCTGCTCGTTGTGGGGGCATGGCCCCCTCTGGTGTGAGCGACGTAGTGGGCCGCGTGGCTATAGTGCCATGCCCGTCGAGGGGCGTCCGGGAGGTACACCTGTACTGTGGCCATGCTTGCCCTAGATTCCGGGGTGGCAGGCTACCCTGTAGTCACGCCTTGTCTTGTCATGGTTAAGGGGGTGCAGACTTTAATGGGGCGCTAGGCCGTCTGCTAGATGTCGGCCCTCTGGGGCCGCCTGATGATTGCTCGCCACCTTCTGGCAGTCGGCTTGTTGGACGAGGCGGCCCGACGAGGCGGCCTGACTTGCGGACGGTTGGAGGGGCACAGTCGGCCCCGATGCTTTGAAGTATTATTGGTACTCGGTGAAGACACCCGTGGTCAATATCTTCGACAGTTTTCCAGCACCCTTCTATTTACTATGAATGGCTATACAATGGAGAAGGTCTTCCGTTTGTCAACTCACTGGAACAACAACGGATATGAAAGGACTAAAAATATATGAACATAGTTATGCAGCAAAGTCGCTCGCAAACACCATGAGGAAGCTATAAATATGTCATCCTGAGAAAGCGCAGTTGAAGCAAAATATCATCTTTTGATGACAATCTCTAACAAAGTAGTTGTCACATTGTTATTCAATTTCAAAAATCGTGAGGAGAGAAATATGTGTACTTTTACATATGAGAAGATGACAATAGGGATCAGTTAGAAGTTATTAGTTGCTTGAGTGTGATTTTTAGTAAAGGTATATGCTATTGTAATACCTTATGTCAGATATAGAAATTAGACTTGATGCAATAGTTTTTTGATGTAGATTGTGCGATCGTGAAAAAAGAATATGTTGTTTGCATACTTATCCCAAATAACTTCAAAGTTAATGATCTTATTCATGTCAACTGGCACCTGAATATCAATGAAAAATGCCATCATAACATAGGATTACCTGGCCCGGTAACTTTGAGAATCAAGAGTAATCATGTTGTCTTCGAGGGGAGGTTTGAACTCTTTGTGCATGCTCATAAGCTTGAAATAATGTGTCCTGCTTGAGAATTGATAAGGGCATAATGGTTACCTAAATATGGATCGGATACTTGTATTATTGTGCCCTTTCCCTAGAGATCCTAGATTTATTGAACAATGGGAAGTATGGTGCTAGTAAGGGATGTCTTTCAAGTTCGTAGCGTCTCAATCATCTATTGTTTGCTGGATCAAATGTTGCAAGTATTATCAATGTGAAACTAGTATGAGAGTGTTATAAACAATATTATAGAAATTAGTTAGGACAAAGAGTTTCACCTATAACCTCGTACGCACGTGTGGTATTACAAGATGCATTATGGATTAATTGTCCAACCTTGCCCCCATTCCGGCTCATGGGATTATATCGGTTATGAAGGATGAATCATACAAACGCCTTAGTGCTATATGACAACATCATTACTCCCAGTGATTTGGAAAGAATTATCCCACTAATCCTTATTGGCACTGGTCTTTAGTATAGTTCTCCACACCTCCTTGCTATCTACCTATCTTTGGTGGACCTTTGAAGCATCGATACACATGATTCCTAGGAACAAGAAGAGACAAACGACCAAATCACATCGCTAATATAATATAATAAACACACCATGAATCCCATTGAAGGACGTGTGTGGGTTTCAAGGCAAGGCCTCCATCGTTAGCCCATGAGATTACTCACACATCATGGATGAACGACATACAAGAGACATTGCAACATGTTTCTTTAAGATGAGTGATTGAACCATCTTACAATATCGGCAATCACAAAGGACTCCCGAGTACAATAGAAATATACGGAGGAATGCCTATGGTGGTGGCAGTGGCTATTGGAGAGGACGATCACGAAGGATGGATGGCAAAAAACTCTTCGAATGGGGTGTTGGCGAAGAGATGAAGATGGACTCCTCCTTCTCCTTTAAATAGTGCAAATCTTCTAGTTAGGGTTTCAGGAGCACAACGTCATGAACTAGTATAGGCCCCCTTCATAGAAATGACCCGGGTTCATGTACGAGCCCAGAGGCACCTGGTACGAGGTGCCATGCCCGTACCAATGCTCCGCCACGATTTTGGAAATGTTGCTAGTGACCATCTTCATATGGAAATGATCCATTCGTGATCTACATTATGGATATGTCTTCATTTCCTCCTTTGTACGTACATATCTGCAACGACCTCATAAGAAGGAGATATGCACATCTTTGCAATTATTAGCGATTAGTAGGCAAGTTGAATTGAAACAAAATATCTGAAAACATTAAGTCTAAGTTAAGAAAAGATGGATGTAAAACTAACAAAACCAACACTTCAAAATGCTTTTGAAAACAGTCTTTGTAAGCATTAGGAATGCTATTTCTTCACGAAAATTTGCACGTAAGTAGAATATTCAACCATGTTTGTTGTAAAGATATTTTGAGTTCTTTTACTATTTTTTCATTTTACTGTTCACGGGGTTGTATTTGAGCTCGGGAGCAGCGTACTGCTTGAGCCCTCCTGGTTTTCTGGTACACTAATGCCTTTGAAATCAGTTTCTTGTCGCTCATTGTAACAAAGATAACCAAATTGAGTAAGCCTAAAGATATTCTTGCAGAAAACCACGATTTCATGTGTCTCACTCTTCTCCATCAGAAAATATATCCAAGTAAAAAAGAGAATAATACTCCCTCCATTCTTTTATTTAAAGCGTATTATTTTCGGCACAGTGACCAAGGCACATAATTATACATATGTTAGGACGAAATTAATCTTGGCTAAATCATTGATTAGCGGTAACTAAATCATTTAGGCTAGGAAAGTAAGAGATACACGCAATCGAGGAAGAGATATTTTCCATTTTCTCTTTACAAGAAGAGATGCATGCAATCAGGGGTGAGATACTTTTCTGTTTTTGAAGGGCTAACGACGAAATTACGAGAAATTATAAGAAATGCACCTTACATAGTGAAATTTTATCAAAAAAAAAAAAACAAATACATCTTATATAAAGGAATGAGAAGTATGAACTACAGTGTCGTATTTATTACCGATGATGCTTTGATAAGCTAGAAACCAAAAAGATCCATGCGAAGGAACTACAACAGAGCTGTGATTGTAAGGATGCTCTTATGATGATGCTTATAACCTTTTACATTTAACAACAATTTTAAAGTTCCAAAAAGGGACCTTACTACGAGAACTTGGTGATGACTAAGACTCAAGAACGTAGGTGTGATTGAAATTAGTGATTACCACAGTTTTGTCTATAACTTATGGCACACTTTCATATGTTGTGTTGCATATATCGTCTTGATTTTTTGTGGGAAATATATTTTACTAAAATTGTGACATACTACTACTTTAGTATGTTCCCCGTTTGGTCTTTGGGGGACAATATATCCCTATTTGACAAAATCACGAAATATGAGGTGAAATGGCGCTCAAGGTTTCTCAACACGAAAATGACATCAAAGACCTCGAGCAATCAAAACACAGCACAACGCACATGTTGCAAAGTCTCAATAGGGAACACCTTTTGTCAAATGGAAGAAAATAACTTTTGAACATAGAGAAAAGGCAACGCAAATCCACAATCCGGATTTTGCTTCACCGCATAATATACTGCCAGCTCAATCATAATTCATAATTCATTCATAAAAGGAAAGAAACGCGATATATATTTTTCTCGGATTTTTTTCCTATCAAGAGATACAAGTCCTGGCTTGTTTCCTACTATAAAAAAACAGAAGTCAAAAGAAAGGTAAAAAGGAAAGAAGATAAGCGAATTAAAAGGCAGGAAAAACAATAAAACCAAAACCAACGGCACCCACCGAACTCTTTTTTTTTTCTCTTCCTTTCTCCTACCGCGCTTACCTTTTTCTCTACTCTATATCTTCCTCCATTCCCCTCACACGCAAAAGCTTCCCCTCCATGGGCACCTTCGCCTCCTCCCCACCCTCATCCGCCTCCCCCTACCCCGGAATCCGCTCGCCCTTCGACTCCGCCGCCGACGCCTCCCTCCCGCAGCAGCCACTGGACTGTGGAGCCTCGAGCGATGCTGCTGCCCTCTTGCCCGCTACATGCTCGAGGAAATGCCTTGGATGTGCAGATCCCAAGAAACGCTAGGATTAGGCGCTTTGCGGGGTCCCTTTTAGCTCCCCTCTAACGGTTTGTGGCTCCTGGTTTTGGCGTGCTTGTTTTCCCGTGATTTGTGGTGTGTAATTTGGTACAGGGTCTACTGAGAAATCAAGAAGTTGCTAGGTTTGGGCCTCGTCGGCAGTTGGTTTTTGTGGTTTTTGCTGCTTTTATGGGAGTTCCCGTCACGCGGAAGTCCGATTCTTGGGTTACCGACCTTGCGATCACGGACTGCGGCGGCGGCGACCGCTCCGACCTCGGCGTCCGGCCTATTAACGGTGGCCGAGGTGCCGCCATGGAGCAGCGCGGTGACGGGTTGGATGGGACTCCGATGTCCCCACCGGAGCGTGTCCCGACACCGTCTTCGTCGAGGTCTGCTGGGTGGCGTCGTTTCTCCTCACCTGGTCCTCTCCGATGCTCAACACCAGGGTGAGTATTTGACTTCCTTACATTCCTAAGAGGGCATAACTTGATATGTTGACTGAATACAGTTTGTTGGATGTAGGAGTATTGGTTATGAAGACGGTGAGGACTCAGACCGAGACCGGTATTTCTCCCCAGGCAGTGAGTTTTCTCAAGATACTTCTGATACGGATTCCATGAGCACAAATATAAGTAGGATGTACACATTCAGGTTGGGAAATTCGAGTCCGTTATATAGTCCTATGAAACGATCGGGACAAGTAGGCACAAGTCCTCCCTCCGGGGTAAATGGTCATGCCAGCCAAAATTCTCCTATGTACTCTTTGAATTCTGGCCATGGCTACGATGATGGTGATTATTTGATGGATTCACCCAGTTGCGATGATGAAAATCATGACAATATTATACAGCCAATTGATTTTGAGAGTAATAATGGACTCATATGGCATCCTCCGCCACCTCAAGATGAGGGTGATGACTCCGAAATCAGTTTCTTTCAATACGACGACGATGATGATGACAGTGCTATTGGTGATGGGAAGACCTTTGAACGTGTTAACCATGAGTGTGGTGGTAGCGATGATTTACCAGGGACCAAAGGAAAACAGAATATAGCTCATAAAGAATTCTTAAGGAATGCTTTACATGGGCATTTCAGGGCTCTTGTGTCCCAATTGCTCCAAGGTCATGGAGTTGACCTCGTGGATGGATGGTCGGACATAGTATCCTTATTAGCATGGCAGGCAGCAACCTTTGTGCAGCCAGATACAAGCAAAGGTGGCAGCATGGATCCCACCAACTATGTCAAAGTTAAATGTGTCGCGTCAGGGACTCCCAACGATAGGTATGCCCTATAATGATTCAGCTGTGTTGAGTGATTACATGATATTTTTCATGGTATTTTTGGAGCTAAAGGATTATTCATCTGTTTATGTGCAGTACTTTCATTAAAGGTGTTGTTTGTTCTAAGAATGTAAAACATAAACGCATGGTGTCAAAGCATGAGAATCCTAGAATTCTTCTTTTGGGAGGAGCACTGGAACATCAAAAGGTTACAAACAAACTAGCATCGATAAACAGCATCCTTGAACAGGTAATGCCTCCATTCTTTGTCAGCTGAAGTGTATTTATCCTAATAGCTCTCAGTATGTCCGTAGTTGACATTAAAAGTGTGATATGTACAGGAAAAGGAATATCTTAAGAATGCTGTTGCAAAGATAGAGGCCCAACGGCCTCATGTCTTGCTGGTTGAAAAGAGTGTGCCGATGTATGCTCAACAGCTTCTTGCAAAAGATATCTCTTTAGTGCTGAATGTCAAGAGATCACTTCTAGAACGGATATCACGCTGCACAGGTGCTAAAATTGCTTCATCCATTGACAATGTCACTTCAGCAAGACTTGGACAATGCCAAGCTTTCTGGATTGAAAGAGTTGCAGAATCTTTAGCTCCGAAGGACTCTAACAGAAAATCTATCAAGACACTGATGTTCTTTGATGGTTGTCCAAGACGCTTGGGCTGCACGGTAATGCACATAGAACTGTCTGCTACCTTTAAAGATCTTGTTCCATTTCATGAAAAAAATGAAGGGTCAATTCTCATCATATTGTTACTTTGGTCCTAATTTTATACATGTATTCTTCAATACTGTTTTTTGGCATTATTTTACTCTCTTCTGATGATGGCAATCTTGAGCTCCGCTTTGTGCCTATCTATTGTGGCAGTTTAATTGTGCAAGACATATCTAATACAACCAACATTTTTTTTCCTAGGTCCTCCTAAGGGGCACATCCTATGAAGAGTTAAGGAAGGTCAAACTCGCTCTGCAATTTGCTGTATTTGCAGCATATCAACTATCACTGGAGACTTCATATCTTGCAGATGAGGGCGCAACACTACCAAAGACCCCTTCGGATCTTCCAGCTCGTCCACTTGAGAAGCATATGAATGGTGGAGATATTTCCTCAAGTAATTCTCAGCAGAATTTGAATGATCTTCAAATCGTTGGTGACAGAACTTCAGAAAAGGGCTGCATCGTGCCTCTAAATTTCCTTGATGGTTCTTCGAAAGTGTTAACTATCGACCAATACCTTTTGAAACCTAACTTTGGTCAGGAAGAATACATTCCTGGAACTGATGACACGTTTTCTCATCCCCCAACATTGTTTATCGATAATGATTGTGAAGCACCTCTAGTTGGAAAAGGGACACCAACAGATTTGGAATGCCCTGATGACGTTCATCGAGATGAGATGGTTGGCAGGATTTATAGAGTTGAAAGTGAGTTGGACAATGGTTGCCATCATACATCAGACGAAGAACATGCAGGAGTAACCGTACCTGATCATAACGAGAACCCCACCGAGTATTTCCCAACATCCGAGAATGCACAGAGCATTTTGGTTTCCTTGTCCGTTGCATGCCCTAAAAAAAGAATTGTGTGCAAGCAATCTCAGCTCTTCCGCATAAAGTTCTATGGTAATTTTGATAAGCCACTTGGGAGGTATTTTCGTGAAGATTTATTTTATCAGGTACTGTATTGTCATCCATTTTCCCGTTTGGTTGCAAGCAGATACCTAGTAGGCTACTACTACCTTATTAATGTGTTCCATCGTTGTTGCAGACTTCGTGTTGTGAGTCTTGCAAAGAACCTGCAGAATCTCATGTCCAATGTTATACTCATCAACAAGGCAGTCTTTCAATAGGTGTTAGAAATCTTGAATCTGTAAAGCCGTTACCTGGACGGAATGATGGGAAGATATGGATGTGGCACAGGTGCCTCCGGTGCAAACAAAAAAATGGAAACCCTCCGGCAACACACAGAGTAGTGATGTCTGATGCGGCATGTGGACTTTCTTTTGGGAAGTTTCTTGAACTTAGCTTTTCGAATCACACAACAGCCAATCGAGTTGCCTGCTGCGGACATTCCCTCCAGAGGGACTGTCTTCGTTTTTATGGGTATGTGGTGGATTCTTGTATTTAACTTTCTCCAATTTAATGTCAATGTAACTGTTGCCATTCTCCATGAACAGGTTCGGAAGCATGGTTGCTGTCTTCCGTTATTCTCCTGTAGACATCCTATCTGTCAACTTGCCACCCTCAGTATTAGACTTTGCTTATCCAGTACCACAAGATTGGCTCATCGAGGAGGCTGGTGATGTATGTTCATTTGAATATAAGTTTGTTTATTTACGGCCTGTTTGGCCTAGCTTAAAGTTGAAGCTGAGTAAATCACCCAGCTTTTTAATAAGCTGAAGCTTATAAGTTGTGGTGGAGTTGCTTCTTAGCCTTTCACCATCCTATCTCCCACCTCTCTCTAGCCGACTTCCCTTGTAAGCTAATGCACTCTGAGAAGCTAGTTTTGTGGTCTTCTCCACCATTTTGCCCTAAAGCTAGCTTTATGGAGCAAAGTTAAGCTGGGTGCTGGAAATGCCCCTTTTGACATATTTCTGTGTAATTTATTGCCCTATTTAAATGGTTAACTTGTCTTGCAGGTAGCCAATAGGAAGGATAACTTTTACAGGGTGATTTTTGACAATCTTGACTGCATTGAAAAGACAGTTTCAGCCCAAGAAGATGTGAGCATGAAAGCGGGCTTGTATAAACATGTTGTTGATCTTAAAGATCTGATTAAAGTTGAGTGGAAGAAATATGACGTAAGTTAAAATGTTACAAGGTTTTATTCTGCTGTTAAAGTATGTGGTAGGCTACATACTGTGTGCTCGTGGGTTGATTTTTTTCCCCGTAAATGCATGTCATTTTTCAGGTTTTGTCCGGGTTTGGTAGCATACAGAACTTACAAACAATTGGAGAACATGTAGATGTTCTAGAGCTCAACCGCCTGAGGCGAGAGCTTGTACTTGATGCACATGTATGGGATCGCCGTCTGCACATGATGCACTCACTCACCAAGAAAAACTGTACTGCGGCAACTGATGCACAGTGTCCTAAGAAGTTTCCTGAGAGCGTGTTAGAAGATTCAAAGGCTGAGATTTCCAGCACACAGGAGAATATGGAGAAGTCACTAGAATATTCTCAGTCAAGTTCGTTTATCACAGATAGTGGGAAGCCATTACTCAGAAGAGAACATGGTGACACAACTGTGTCATGTTCTGGGTTGACCAACATAGATGAAGTATACCACCAATCTGTTGAAGGCTCGGCTAGTTCTTCTGGTCTCCACATTGTCCCGCGCCCATGTGAACTACAGAGCAATGGGGTGGTGGCTGATGAACTTAAGCTTGAGAAGACATTGGAGAAGTCAGAGTCTTCTCCATCAAATCTTTCTGATAGAATTGACTTGGCATGGACTGGCTCTGGCGTGGAGACACTTCTAGTCGTACCTACTCTGATGAATGGCTCCTCATACCAGAATGTTATGGCTCCAATTAGAATTAAATCATTTGATTCTGGAATCAATTTCAGAAATGGGTTATCACCTGTGGACGATTCAAATGTAAGCATAAGAAGAGCTTATTCCCAAAGGCCTCCTAGGGCGCTTGAGAGAACAGGCAGGGGTTTGTCCCCGACCTTCACAAATAAGCTGTCACTTCCTGGTATGGTTGATGGTGAGGGTCGTTTCCTTCTATCACAAAGTGTTTCAGATGTTGTTGTTCCAGTGTATGATGATGAGCCATCCAGTATGATAGCCCATGCGATGACTGTTCCAGAATATCGTAGTTTCATGTTGCCAGTGCTGAATCTGCATAATGAATTGGACAGACCTAGTGTTTTGAACTCTGTGGATCAGAATTCTACTTCTAGAAGCTGGTCAGATGTACCTCAAATGAATTCCAAGGATATTCATTTGACAGTTTCTTTTGAGGATGAAGACTCATGTTCTGTGGATAAGGCAAAATTTTCTGTAATATGTTATTTTGCAAAGCAATTTGATTCAATAAGAAAAAAGTGTTGTGCAGATGAACTGGATTACATTCGTTCTTTGAGCCGGTGCAAGAGATGGAGTGCTCAAGGTGGCAAGAGTAATGTATACTTTGCCAAGACACTGGATGACAGATTTGTCATAAAGCAAGTCACACGGACGGAATTAGATTCATTTGAGGACTACGCAGCTGAGTACTTCAAATATATAACAGAGTCTGTATCCTCTGGAAGCCCAATTTGCCTTGCTAAAGTTCTTGGTCTTTACCAGGTTTGTACCGCTTTAAGTTTATTCTCATGTGTTTCTAGGGTCCTGTAAGGTTAAAATGTTTTTTAACTCAACCGTGACCCATCTGTGCACTAGGTCGTTGCCAAGAACATGAAAGATGGAAAGGAACTGAAGATGGAATTAATGGTCATGGAAAACATATTTTTCAAGAGGGAGATATCAAGAATATATGACCTGAAAGGATCCCTGCGTTCCCGTTACAACCCTGATACATCTGGAAACAACAAGGTTCTCTTAGATCTCAATCTATTAGAGACACTTCATACAAAACCCATTTTTCTTGGAAGCAAAGCAAAAAGAAGGTTGGAACGAGCTGTCTGGAACGATACTTCTTTTCTGGCAGTAAGTGACTTTACTCACTGTGTTGTGTATGCCTATTGTTTACATGCTTGTAATATATTCTAGGGTGCACCGACCTAGTATGTCTAGAAGGCCTCGGATACCAAGATGACAAGATCTTGAAAGCTGCTCGATTTCAACCAATTTATGTGCTGTTCCAGTGAAAGCTAGACGGGTTAAATAGTCATGCACATGTTTCCTCTTTTCACACTTAGTACTTTGAAATATTGTTTCTGAAATAATAATGTTGAAATGGCCTGGAATCTCTATGAATCTTGGAGCCTGTAGCTCAACTTTTGGTGCAGCCACGGGGGCCTAACTAGAGATAAGATAATCTGTTTAGTTCATACTAGAGATGGGTTTCTTTAGGGTTAACCATTTAAGGGGTTGTAGTTCTATTTCTTATGGATTATAAGGAAGCTATAAGAAATATATCAACACAGTTCTGGTCCCCTTTTCTGCCACTCTGGTGCGCCTGCGGTCACAGCATGGTCGTGCTACTCTGGTCCAGATCCCCATCTGGTTCTAGTCCATGACATGACTTAATTTTGCATGTTTCTAGGTAGACAGCATAAGGGCCCGGCCCCTTGTTTCTTTTACTGAAACAGTAGAAGTTTCCTTAAATCTGTTATAAATGTTTCCTACCTTCCTGTTGCTGACATCCAAAGTGGTTATAAAGATAAACTTATAAAACAATATTGGTGATTGTGGGGAGATAAAGGATTGATGTGAAGGTGTACAACCCAACATGTGGTTTTTTAGAACAAATTACTCCCTCCGTTTCTAAACATAAGACCTTTTAGAGATTTCAATACGGGCTTCATACAGATGTTTATGTATCCCTGCAAATACATACGGGTGTATATAGACATATTTTAGAGTGTAGATTCACTCATTTTGCTTTGTATGTAGTCCGCATTGGAATCTCTAAAAAGCCATATATTTAGGAACGGAGGGAGTATCTAACTTGCAACCACGCATGACGTTTTTTCTGTTTCCAAAAGTCGAAACATTGTTGCCAGACTGGTGGATGATTTTGGTTGGTCAACATGGCAACTATCAGTTGAGTTTTAGTTCATCTGGCTATTCGGATCTGGCTTGGTCAAGTCAACGGCCACCCTGGGCTTGGCTTAGCATCTTTAGTATATTTTCCATATCTGTTTGACAAAATCAATCTTAACTGTTAGTATTATTGAGGTGTAGCATATTGAAGCGAATATTGTACGTCTCCAGTTGCTCTTTGGCATGCACGATCTATTCTTATTGGTGCTGCCTGTTTCCTTGTTCGCAGTCGGTGGGTGTGATGGACTACTCCCTCCTGGTTGGCATCGACGAGGAGAAGAAAGAGCTGGTGATGGGGATCATTGACTATCTCCGGCAGTACACGTGGGACAAGCAGCTGGAGACCTGGGTGAAGGCGTCGGGGATTCTGGGGGGCTCCAAGGACGGGATGCCCACCATCATTTCCCCAGACCAGTACAAGAAGAGGTTCAGGAAGGCCATGTCAAAGTACTTCCTGACTGTCCCCGACCAATGGTCACCTTGAATCGTCGCCACTTGATGCCTGCTATTATTTGCCTGTTCGAGTGCAGGATGGGGTGATGGCGACTGGGAAGCGGCCCATTGTTTTCTTTCTATTTTTTTCTTTGGTTTTGTTAGGATGATAGTCGGTCGATCTGCGCCTTTTGTATGTTATTTTTGCTCGCATCAGGCTGGGATCGCTGGAGAGGGCGTACGGTAAAGGTTGTCCCCATCCAGGCAGAGCCTAGGGATCGATATGTGTATATTATACTATAACAATGCTACACTGTAACATGAAATGAAATGCAGAGGAATTAAAATGCGTGAGTTTCCTTACAAAGGCAACGATCGATCCTTTCTTGGCTGGCGCTCTTAACAATTAACTAGTACGAGTAAGTTTTTTTTTTTTTATGGTGAAGTAACTAGTCACCATAAAAAAAGACTTACTAGTAACTTTCCTAAAAGGAAAAAAAGGAACTTGCGTTACTACCGCCTTCATTCCATAATATGATCTGTATTGACTTTCATAAACTTTTATCAAGTATATATGATCTGTATTGACTTTCATAAACTTTGATCAAGTTTATAGAGAAAATTATCTACATCTATGATACCAAATGTATAATCATCGGATACATCATGGGACATATTTTTATATTATTTTTATCCAATGTTGATATTTTTCTCAATAAACTAGGTGAAACTCTACAATGTTTTAACTTTTGAAAAAGAAATGGAGTAAGGCTGAATATCTTCATTTGACCTATTTCTTTTGAAAATGCTAAAAATTTCACGTTAGATTTGTTGGAATTTTGCTAGTAGGTCTTTGGCCCAAAGCCCAACTAAAATTCTAAAATTCTCTTGGCCCATTCATGCACACCTGTGAGTGGCACTAAAGTTTAGTCTCATCACGGAAGTTGAGAGAGAGTTGCACCTCTTTATAAGGTGACTCTTCTACCACTTGTATGAGCATGAGAAGATGCGACATACACGCGCGCTCCTCCTCCTCGCTCGCCATGCCGCGGGTTGCGGGAATGAGCCGAGCCGAGGACAGAGCTATGCACGTTATCTAGAGCATTGCGCCGCCACGCAAGGGGCGATCAGGTTTTTGGGGAGCGCACTCGCACGACTTCGCCAACGACGACTTCTTCCCCGACCTCGGCAACCTCATCCTCAACGACATGGGTGACAACATCCACGCCGGCGGTGCTGCTCCCGCTGCACGGTATGTCATTCTATCTTTCTTGTTCGAGATCGTGGTAAAATTCATATTTCTAGTATGTGCCCTAGATGTGATCTGTTTATCTATTATGCTAGTTCACATGATTAGTTTAACCACTGCTATCGCCGTCATGATTTATCTTCTGTTTATTCAGATTAAATCTCGTAGTAATTTGCTCATATCTCCAACAATCAAAAATCCTGATTATAAGCAATTTACTCCGAGTGGTTTTACTACGTATTTGAAGCCGCATGCATTTAAGAGGGTGCAATATAAGAGGTGGCGCACGAGAGCAGTCTACTGATTTCAAACCATGTGCTGCTATGACGCCACTAAGGGCAAGCATGAGGGCGATTTTAATCCAGCACAACTGGAAGCTTTTGAGAAGATCGACACTCTCTTTAAAGGCGCCATTCTGAGTGTTCTTGATGATTCCATTGTGGATTCATATATGTCGTTTGACAACAGCAAGGACACGTGGGCTGCGCTCGAGGCCAAGTTTGGTGCCTCGGACGCCGGCAGCGAGTTGTACATCATGGAGCAATTTCTATGACTACAAGATGACTGATGAGCGCCCTGTTGTACAACAGGCTCATGAGATACAGTCACTCGCCAAGGAACTTGAGTACTTTAAGTGTGTGTTGCTGGACAAATATGTTGCCGGGGGCATCATTGCCAAGCTTCCACCTTCGTGGAACAATTTTGCTACTTCCCTGAAACACAAGAGACATGAGTTTTCCGTTTCGGATCTCATTAGTACTCTTGACGTTGAAGAGAAGGCGAGAGCAAAAGATACACGTGCTCGAGTTGCTGAGGGAGCTTCTAGTGCCCACATAGTATAGAATAAGAACTTCCAGCCCAACAAGTTCAAAAACAACAAGAACAAAACTCAGGGCAAAGGCACGTTTGATGCAAAGAACAAGCCGTCACATCTTACTAACTTCAAGAAGAATTCTCACAAGAAAGGGAAGGGACTTTGCCATGTCAGCGGTGATCCTAATCACTGGGCTCCGAAGTGTCCTAACCGCTTTGAGGAGCGTGAACATGAGAAGAGCGGCAAGTCCGCTAATGTTGTCATCGGTGATACTGATATGAAGGAATATGGGTACGGCATTCTTCCTACCATCTTTTCAGTATTTCAATCTCCTGATTGGCTAATTGACACCGATGCCAATATACATGTTTGTTCTGACGCCTCCATGTTTTCTTCTTACCAGGTCACATGGACTTCTCCCGTGCTGATGGGGAATGGGTCACATGCCATCGTTCGAGGTGTTGGTACGGTCGATCTGAAGTTTACTTTGGGGAAGATCGTGCGTCTAAAGAACGTTCATCATGTGCCCTCCATCAATAAGAATCTCGCCAGCCGTTACCGTTTGTGTCTAGACGGTTTTAAGTTGGTTTTGAGTCCAATAAAGTTGTAATTTCTAAGTATGGACAATTTATTGGAAAAGGCTATGAGTGCGGAGGCTTGTTCCGCCTGTCTTTGTCAGATATTTGCACTAAAGTTATTAATAATGTTTGCCACAATAATGAGTCTAATATTTGGCATTCACAACTTTGTCATATTAACTTTGGTTGCATGATGCGGCTAGCCAATATGAGTTTAATTCCGAAACTCACTAATGTCAAGGGCTTCAAGTGTCAAGTGTGTGTGCAAGCTAAGCAACCTCGCAAGTCCCATAAGACTGCAGAGGCTAGAGACTTGGCGCCACTAGAGCTTATACATTCTGATCTCTGTGAGATGAATGGCGTGTTGACAAAAAGTGGAAAGAAATACTTCATGACGTTGATTGATGACTCCACTAGATATTGTCCTATGTATCTTCTGAAATCAAAAGATGAGGCTTTAAATTTCTTCAAAATCTATAAAGCTGAAGCAGAGAACCAACTTGATCGAAAAATTAAACGGCTTAGGTCTGATCGTGGTGGATAATATTTTTCCAATGAGTTTTATTTGTTTTGTGCGGAACATGGTATAAGCCATGAGAGGACGCCTCCCTACTCACCTCAGTCAAATGGGGTGGCCGAAAGAAAGAGCCGAACTCTAACTGATTTGGTTAACGTCATGTTAGACACATCAGGTCTCTCCAAGGCATGGTGGGGGGAGGTGGTAATGACTGCATGTCATGTCCTAAACCGAGTTCCCACAAAGCATAAAACAATGACTCCTTTTGAGGAATGGGAAAGGAAAAGATTGAAACTCTCCTACCTACGTGTAAGTGCATCTAGTGCCCCTTAGTGATTTTGGTGTATTGAAGACTTATAGGTTAAGGGACTAATGTGTTTGTGAGTGTACACATGTACTATAAGTCTATGAGGAGTTTGACATTTACGAAGAAAGTAAACCCCTAAAAATGTATGTCTTACGTTGAAGATTTTGGTTTTCTTGAAGACTTTGAAAATGAGAAAATTGGTGTGACCTCGAAGACTTGGATATTCATGCGAGGATTATGAAGCGTGAAGACTTTTGTTTTCGTAGTTTCATTTTCTCTTTCTTGAGTCGTAGGAAACACCGTACTATTAAAGGGGGTCGAGGTAAAACTAAGGAAACATATTTCCAAGTGATGCTCAACTCAAAGCCTACACTACCCAATCCCTTCGAGTGAAGCCATTGGAAATCTCATACAGTTCGGTCAATTTCTTCAGTGACAGAGACGAAGTTCTTATGTTCTCTGAGGAATTTGTTCCGACTGAGGAGTTAGGAATTCGCTAGTGTGGATTTCCTACAAGTGAGGAACATGATAGCCCTGAGGAATTTGAGAGCTCAAATTTCCGACCATTGCTAGGCTATGCGCCAGCTGTCCCAAAATATCCTATCCACCTAACGGTCATATCATTGAAGGGCATTTATGTCTTATCATGTCGGGCTGCTCCCTAGGCTATAAATAGCCGCCCCCTACAACCACTAGTTGGTTGGCTGCTCCGAGAGAAACTGACACTTGTCATTAGAGCAACCCATCCTCCGAGGACTTTGAGCAAAAAACATCAAGTGAGGAAAAACCCAAAACCCCAACACCTAAAACCCCAAAGTGATTGAGCATCACTGAAGAGAGTGTTACTGTGTGGAACCGACGCTTGTTACCTTTGAAGATTGTGATCTTCCAGACGGTTAGGCGTCAATGGTCTAGAGCATCCAAGAGGAATTGTGGATCACCGGGTGACCTAGTATGTGAAGGTTTGGAAGTCACCTGTGAAGACTTACCACGAGTGATTGGGAGAGGTCTGTGTGACCTTAGCTCAAGGGGAATACGGTGATGACTAAGTGTCTTGGACTGGGTGTCTGGGACTGTGTGTCCTCAGGTTTGAATACCTAGCCGCCCTAACCAAACGTACATGTGTCACAACAGTTGGAACTGGTCTAACAAATCATTGTCTTCACCAAGCCTAGTGGTTATATTTCCTCAACCCTTTCATTTCCTCATTCATGTGTTGATGAACTTGATCTATACCGTTTGAAGACTTTGACTGAAGACTTTCTCAATTTCCTCAACCCTATTTCTTCAGTCTTCTGTCTTCAGCCTGCTTATACTGTTTACACGCTACTTGTGCTCTGTGTTTGCTTTCATTTCATCATGATGATCATGCTACTGTTTTGTTGTGCATGCACGGTATCTATTCCGCTGCTAGTTGCTCGTTGCTTAGGAAATTTCTCAGTTAGAATTTCCTCAATGACGAATTTGTAAAAATCGCCTATTCACCCCGCTCTTGTCGATATAACACACTTTCAATTGGTATCAGAGCCAGGTACTCCCTTGTTCTGTGTGATTTTGGTTTAACCACCTGGAGGTTTAGTTATGTCGATCGCATGCATGAAGAAAGTGTCATGTCCCATCTTTGATGGTCATGACTATCCAAAGTGGAAGGCCATGATGAAGAAGCGTCTCTTGGCGATGGACAGCGAGCTATGGACCGTCATTGAAATCGGTCTTACCAATCTATGCAAGACGACGAATGCTGAGGATATTTGCAAATACACTCGTTTGGACATCATGGCGAAGGATATCATCTGCTCCTGCTTGTCCCGAGATCAATTCAGGCTCATCATGCATCTGTGCAATGCAAAGCTCATTTGGGACCAAATATTTGATGTGTATGAAGGTCATCGAACTTGTCAGGATCCTTGGTTTGTTGAGTTCAAGGAATCACTAAAAATGATGACTTTCGAATCAGAACCATCATCTTCCTCACCTTGCCTTATGGCAAAAGGTGCAAAGGTAACTGACTATTACTGATCTGAGTCTAGTGATGATGAATCTGATGATGATTTTGGGCCTAGCTACTCCAAACTTGCTAATATTGCCATAAAAAAAAGCTTTTGACAAGGTTCAGAATCTGCTAGAAAGAAGCGATGACCTGTTGGGTGAAGAATTGGATCGAACTAAAATCTTGACTGATAATCTCCAGAGACTACAGTCTAAGTTTGATAACCTTCAAGATCTTCATAACACTCTCCTAACTGATCATGAAAAACTTTCTTATGAATTTCTTCAAAGAAAGCAAGATCTTGAAAAGCTTATAGTGAGTTATGAAGATCTTCAGAAGGAAAACGATTCATTACTTGCTCAACAGATCAGTTCCGCTCAGGAAGAATTTATTCCACCATGTCTAAAATGCATTGAACGTGAAACTGCTAATTCTTCACGTGAAAGTTCAAATGCTTCTATTACTGCGAATTCTTCAACTATTTATGTGGTGACTATTTCCTCAACTGAGGAAACCACCGATGTCACTGACGAAAATGCAGGGTTGAAGGAATTGTATGTGACAGGCATGTACAAATGCCTCAAAGTTCATCACACTCTTTGCGACGTGCTCAAAAAGCAGATTCTGAACAGGAACCCTAGGAAAGAGGGTATTGCCTTTGAGAGGAAACTCAATGTTGATGGGACCTACTAGAAACCTGAGCAGTATCCCAAAACCTCATGGGTTGCTGCAAAAGGACCCCCCGTAGATCCATCTACATTATCAAGCTTTACTTGTGAATCTTCACATTCTTCTGATGAGCCATTTGACTCCAACTATAAACTATTTAAAAATCAGAACGGTGAAGTATTTGCTAGGTATATTGGAACTAACTGTAGGAATGGCCCACCTATGAAGAAAATCTGGGTTCCCAAAAGGTATCTTGAAAATCTTCAAGTGAGTGTCCTCATGACACCACCTGTGAAGAACAGGAACCCCAGATCAAATTCTCCATATGGATCAAATTCCTCATATGATCATCATCGTGTTAATGCTTCTGTTTCGCAGGGAAAGAATAAGGATTATGAATATGTGCATTATTCTTCAAATCATTTTGTTCATAAGTCCTCGAAGAATTTCTCTGCTTACTCGTACTCATACTCTAACCCCTCACCTATGAAACGAAATGCACTGGCTTCAATGCCACCTTTTTCAATTGGTGCTCGTAGGATGATGAACTATTTGTTGGGGAACGTAGTATTTCAAAAATTTCCTACGATCACGCAAGATCTATCTAGGAGAAGCATAGCAACGAGCAGGGAGAGTGTGTCTACGTACCCTCGTAAACCGAAAGCGGAAGCGTCTAGTGACGCGGTTGATGTAGTCGAATGTCTTCGCGATCCAACCGATCCAACCACCGAACGTACGACACCTCCGCGTTCAGCACACGTTCAGCTCGAATGACGTCCCACGAGCTCTTGATCTAGTTGAGCGTCACGGGAGAGTTTCGTCAGCACGATGGCGTGGTGACGGTGATGATGAAACTACCGACGCAGGGCTTCGCCTAAGCACTACAATGATATGACCGAGGTGTGTAACTGTGGGGAGGGGCACCGCACACGGCTAAAATCAACTTGTGTGTCCATGGGGTGCCCCTGGCCACGTATATAGAGGATGGAGGGAGGAGGAGGCCGGCCCTCATAGGGCGCGCCAAAGTGTGGAGTCCAGCTAGGACTCCCTAATCCTAGTAGGATTCCACCTCCCACATGGAATAGGAAAAGGGGAAGGGAGAAGGAGAATGAAGGAAGGGGGCGCCCCCTTTCCCTAGTCCAATTCGGACCAGTCCATGGGGAAGGGGCGTGGCCACCCTTGAGGCCTTTCTCTCCTTTCCCGTATGGCCCATTAAGGCCCAATACGAATTCCGGTAACTCTCCGGTACTCCGAAAAATACCCGAATCACACGGAACCTTTCCGATGTCCGAATATAGCCTTCCAATATATCGATATTTATGTCTCGACCATTTCGAGACTGTTCGTCATGTCCGTGATCTCATCCGGGACTCCCAACAAACGTCGGTCATCAAATCACATATCTCATAATACAAATCGTCATCGAACGTTAAGTGTGCGGACCGTACGGGTTCGAGAACTATGTAGACATGACCGAGACACATCTCCGGTCAATAACCAATAGCGGAACCTGGACGCTCATATTGGCTCCTACATATTCTACGAAGATCTTTATCGGTCAAACCGCATAACAACATACGTTGTTCCCTTTGTTACGGGTATGTTACATGCTCGAGATTCGATCGTCGGTATCATCATACCTAGTTCAATCTCGTTACCGGCAAGTCTCTTTACTCATTCCGTAATACATCATCTCGTGACTAACTCATTAGTCATTTGCTTGCAAGGCTTATTATGATGTGTATTACCGAGAGGGCCCAGAGATACCTCTCCGACACTCGGAGTGACAAATCTTATTCTCGACCTATGCCAACACCACAAACACCTTCGGAGACACCTGTAGAGCATCTTTATAATCACCCAGTTACGTTGTGACGTTTGATAGCACACAAGGTGTTCCTCCGGTATTCGGGAGTTGCATAATCTCATAGTCATAGGAACATGTATAAGTCATGAAGAAAGCAATAGCAATAAAACTAAACGATCATAATACTAAGCTAATGGATGGGTCTTGTCCATCACATCATTCTCCTAATGATGTGATCCCGTTCATCAAATGACAACACATGTCTATGGTTAGGAAACATAACCATCTTTGATCAATGAGCTAGTCTGGTAGAGGCATACTAGGGACACTCTGTTTTGTCTAAGTATTCACACATGTACTAAGTTTCCGTTTAATACAATTCTAGCATGAATAATAAACATTTATCATGATATAAGGAAATATAAACAACAACTTTATTATTGCCTCTAAGGCATATTTCCTTCAGTCTCCCACTTGCACTAGAGTCAATAATCTAGTTCACTTCGCCATGTTATATAATACCGATAGTTCACATCGTCATGTGAATAACACCCATAGTTCACATTGCCATGTGACCAACACCCAAAGGGTTTACTAGAGTCAATAATCTAGTTCACATCACCATGTGATTAACACCCAAAGAGTACTAAGGTGTGATCATGTTTTGCTTCGTGAGAGAAGTTTAGTCAGCAGGTCTGTTACATTCAGATCCGTATGTATTTCGCAAATTTCTATGTCTACAATGCTCTGCATGGAGCTACTCTAGCTAAATGCTCCCACTTTCAATATGTATCCAGATCAAGACTCAGAGTCATCCAGATCGGTGTCAAAGCTTGCATCGACGTAACTCTTTACGACGAACTCTTTATCACCTCCATAACCGAGAAATATTTCCTTAGTCCTCTAAGGATAATTTTGATCATTGTCCAGTGATCTACTCCTAGATCAAAATTGTACTCCCTTGCCAAACTCAGGGCAAGGCATACAATGGGTCTGGTATACAGCATGACATACTTTATAGAACCTATGGCTGAGGCACAGGGAATGACTTTTATTCTCTCTCTATCTTTTGCTGTGGTCGGGCTTTGAGTCTTACTCAACTTCACACCTTACAACATAGGCAAGAACTCTTTCTTTGACTGTTCCATTTTGAACTACTTCAAAAACTTGTCAAGGTATGTACTCATTGAAAAAAACTTATCAAGCATATTGATCTATCTCTATAGATCTTGATGCTCAATATGTAAGCAGCTTCACCGAGGTCTTTCTTTGAAAAACTCCTTTCAAACACTTCTTTATGCTTTCCAGAAAATTGTACATCATTTCCGATCGACAATATGTCATTCACATATACTTATCAGAAAGGCTGTAGTGCTCCAACTCACTTTCTTGTAAATACAGGCTTCACCGCAAGTCTGTATAAAATTATACGCTTTGATCAACTTATCAAGGCGTATATTCCAACTCCGAGATGCTTGCACCAGTCCATAGATGGATCGCTGGAGCTTGCACATTTTGTTAGCACCTTTAGGATTGACAAAACCTTCTGGTTGCATCATATACAACTCTTCTTTAATGAATCCATTAAAGAACACATTTTTGTTTTCTATTTGCCAGATTTCATAAAATGCGGCAATTTCTAACATGATTCGGACAGACTTAAGCATCGCTGTGAGTGAGAAAATCTCATTGTAGTCAACACCTTGAACTTGTTGAAAACCTTTCGCAACAAGTCGAGCTTTGTAGATAGTAACATTACCATCGACATCAGTCTTCCTCTTAAAGGTCCATTTATTTTTAATGGCTTGCCGATCATCGGGCAAGTCAACCAAAGTACACACTTTGTTCTCATACATGGAACCCATCTCAGATTTCATGGCGTCAAGCCATTTTGCAGAACCTGGGCTCATCATCACGTCCTCATAGTTTGTAGGTTCATCATGGTCTAGTAACATGACTTCCAGAACCGGGTTACCGTACCACTCTGGCGCGGAACGCACTCTGATTGACCTACGAGGTTAAGTAGTAACTTGATCCGAAGTTTCATGAAGTCAGAAGAGAATATTTGCCGTGAACATTCTCATTGCATTGGGTTATTTATATAGTACATATACATGCTCAGTTACAAGTCACTAGTACGTGGATAATCAAGAGAGAGGTCTCTAGACCTTCTGCATTCTAGCACTAAGCTATAATTGCTATGCGTTACAACTCATGATGATAGATATCACTGACTCATCACATTTGACACGCCCCCTCAATCTCAACCGACGGAGACAAGATTGAGATTGCGACGACATCGGTCGAGCATCAACTTCGTGCACGGTTTGGTGAAAACATCCGCGACCTGATCTTCCGAAGCTATGAACCGGACCTCTAGAGCTCCTAGTGCCACCTTCTCTCGGACGAAGTGGAAGTCAACCTCGATGTTTTTTGTCCTTGCATGAAACACTGTGTTCGCTGTAAGATAGGTAGCTCCAAGGTTGTCACATCAGAGTACAGGAGGGCGCGGTTGTGATATGTGCAGCTCTTTGAGTAATGACTGTACCCAAGTAACTTCAGCAGTCCCATTTGCAAGTGCCTTGTACTCTACCTCTATAGATGAGCGTGACACGGTTGGCTATTTTTGCACACTCCAGGAAATTAAGGTTGGTCCAAAGAAGACCGCAAGGCCACCCGTTGAGCGCCGATCATCAGCACATCCAGCCCAATCCGCGTCCGTGTAAACGCTCAAGAGTGTAGATGTTGATCTCCGTATACCGAGTCCATAGGATACTGTCCATTTGACATAGCGGAGAATTATTTTTACAACTTCCCAATGAAACTCTGTTGGTTGAGCTAAGAACTGACAAACTTTGTTGACGGCGAATGAAATGTCGGGTCTAGTGAGCGTCAAGTATTGCAAACCACCCACAGTACTGCGATAGACAAAGGCATCCTCCTCATTGAGAGCTTGACCAACGTCCTGTGATAACTTATGTTGCACATTCATGGGGGTTGACACTGCCTTGCAATTTTCCATGCGTGTACGTCGAAGTAGATCAGTAGCATATTTCTTCTGAGTAAGACTCAACCCTCCAGAATTAGAAGCCACTTCAATGCCCAAGAAGTAGTGCAATGGCCCAAGGTCCGTCACCGGGAAGGACCGAGCTAGCTGATCCAATAGACGTTGAACAGTAGTGGGGCAGGAACTGGCGACGACGATGTCGTCGACGTAGACGAGCATATACATGGTGACGCCGGCATGAGAGAAGATGAACATGGATGTATCTGCTGTTGATGGAGCAAAACCAAGTTGCTGGAGACGATCACTGAGCCGAGAGTACCATGCGCGGGGCGACTGTTTGAGGCCGTAGAGAGCCCGCTGAAGTTTGCAGACATAACCCGGGTATCTAGCATCTTCAAAGCCGGGCGGTTGTTGCATATACGCTGCCTCAGAGAGTTCGCCATGGAGGAAAGCATTGCTAACATCAATCTGGCGGAGGCTCCAGCCGCGCAAAACGACAATAGTGAGGATGAGTCGGACAGTTGTCAGTTTTACAACCGGACTGAAGGTGTCGAGGTAGTCGACACCGTAACGCTGAGTGAAGCCCTTGGCCACAAGACGGGCCTTGTACTTGTCGATGCTGCCATCAGCGTGCTCTTTGACCTTGAAAACCCATTTGCACCCAATGATGTTCTGTCCAAGTGGTCGAGGAATGAGCTTCCAGGTGTGATTCTCCTGTAGAGCGGCAAACTCAAGCTCCATGGCCTTACGCCATGAGGAATCTGTCATCGCGGAGCGGTAGGAGGTGGGCGCTGCAAGGAACGCCCAACGACGGGGGTCATAGAAGACCGTGCCATCAGTAGGCACTCGAGGCTTGACAATGTTGTTGCGGAGCCGAGTAGTGGCACCACGCTGCTCTGGCTGCTCACCGACTGCAGCAAGAGATCGTGCCGATGCGCCTGCAATCGCATCATCGGACAATGCTATATTGGACGAACTACAGGAGTCAGACTCAGACGAAGCAGGCGCATGCACAACCACAACAGGTGAGGCCGACGACGCGGGCTCGTCCATGACCACGTCCGGCTGCATTGCATGGCTCACATCAGCAGCCCCATTGCTAGAGGGCTGCATGGCACTGCTAGCGTCAGCAGAGGATGTACATGAGGCGTCTGGAGATGTACCTGCATACGAATAATCGCTCGAGGCAGGATGATTAGTATCCAACAAAAAGGTAGCAAAATCTCTTACGTGATCAACCTGTGCTACTGGCTGGGAATGTGAAAAAGGGATAGGTGTAGATACTGGTTGAATGGGTGTTGGTAGAATGGAATTAGCAAATGGATACACATGTTCATCAAAGATAACATCACATGAGACATAGACACGTCCGGTGGATCGATCCAGACATTTATAACCTTTGTGCATGCTGCTATATCCAAGAAAAACACATTGGCGAGATCGAAAATCGAGTAGGGTCGTAAATTAGGCCAGCATGCGCAACCAAAAACACACAAACGAGAATAATCAGGAGTTTCATTGAAGAGCACGGTAAGGGGTGTAGAGTTTTGAATGGTTCGGCTCGACATGCGATTGATTAGGTAGCATGCAGTAAGGAAAGCTTCATCCCAAAAACGAATGGGAAGCGAGGAGTGAGCGAGGAGGGCAATCCCAGTTTCGACAATGTGCCGATGCTTACGTTCCACGATGCCATTTTGCTGGGAGGTGTGCGGGCACGTAACACGGTGAGTGCTGCCGACACGGGAAAAATATCGATGGAGCCGGCGATATTCACCGCCCCAGTCTGACTGCACCGCACGAATTATGGTGTTAAGAAGTCGCTCAACATGGTTTTGAAAAACATAAAATGTGTTTTCGACATCAGATTTTCGCTTAATCAGATAAATCCAAGTAAAGCGACTAAAATCATCCAAGAAACTCACGTAATACTTAAATCCGCCAACAGAGGTACGAGCCGGCCCCCACACATCGGTGTGAACTAGCTGAAGCGGAGAGTTGGTTACATGAGCGGAATTATTATATGGAAGCTGATGCATTTTGCCACGTTGGCAAGCATCACATACTAAGGACTCACGAGACGGTGCACAAGCTAGTTTATTCAACCTAATGACGGAATCGACGACATTGGATGAAGGATGGCCGAGCCTCTTGTGCCAATGTTTAGAGGTGAGCTTGACAGCAGAGAGGACGTGCCGACTGGACATACTGAATGATGAAGACGCACGGGAGCTTGACACCGGGTAGAGACCGCCGCGGCATCTACCTTGCAGAAGGACCCTCCTCGTGACTTGATCCTTCAGACGAAAAAAGTCAGGATACATCTCGGCAAAAGTACGATTATCAGAAACAAGTTTATGAGTTGAAATAAGATGTTTGTGTAAGTTTGGAACGTGAAGGACATTTTTTAGGAGGAGGGGTTTGTGTGAGCCAGGAAGCATGGATTGACCAACATGAGAGATTTGCAAACCTGCTCCGTTGGCGACATGGACCTTATCCTTGCCGTTGTAGCGATCATGGACCGTGAGGCGATCAAGGTCACTGGTGAGGTGATCCGTTGCACCGGAGTCAAGGTACCAGTTGGTGTTGATAGAGTATCCACCATGGCCGCCACTGTTGGTAGAGTTGCTGCTGTGCTCGGTGTTGCCATAGCGCTCGCGGTTGTCCTCGGTCTAATAGGCATGGTTGAAACACTACCTGCACCTCAATGCATCATGCCCATACTTGTGGCAGACTTGGCAGGTGGGCTTGTTGCGGCTGCGACCTCCACGACCACGGCCCTGTCCCTGGCCACCACGACCTCCACCCCGAGCTGCTGCATTCGCGGAGTAGATCTCGGCGATGGAAGTCTGCTGCTCAAGTCGAAGCTCGGCGCTAAGCAAATACCCATAGAAGCTGGTTAGGCTCACTGGCTCATCACTGCTGTGATTGAAGCAACAAGGGGCTCATGTTCGAAGCCCAAACCAGCGAGCATGTAACCAAGAACCTCCTCGTCAGAGAGCAGCTTGCCAACGGATGCCATAGCGTTGGCATACCCTTTCATCTTGTTGTAGTACGCAGCAGCAGATAAGTCCTTCTTCTTCTGGTTGGAGAGCATGTAGCGGATTTGCATCACACATGCGCGACTCTCCGAGGAGAACATCGCGTGCAGCGCATCCCACACGGCATGGGAGGTGTGGAGCTGCGTCAATTGCCCGATGATGTCCTCTGTCATAGAGGAGAGCAGGGCGATGAGGACCACTTGGTCCTGTTGATACCAGCGAAGGAACTCGGGGTTTTCCACGATCCGAGCAGCGTCACCGGTGCCCTCGGTGATGGCCTCCGCCGGTGGAGGGATGGTGCCATCGACATAGCCGAAGGAGCCTTGTGCGCGCAGGACAGGGATGGCCTGAGTTTTCCAAAGAAGAAAATTCTCCCTTGTGAGGCGGATGGTGATCAGGTTGGCGATGGCAGCAATAGAGGCGGAGTCGGATGAGATGATCGCTCCGGAGGTGCCATCACTGGACGCATGAATGGTGGACATGGTGAGAAAAAGGATCTTGCTCTGATTACCAAGTCAGAAGAGAATATTTGCCGTGAACATTCTCATTGGATTGGGCTGTTTATATAGTACAGATACATGCTCAGTTACAAGTCACTAGTACGTGGATAATCAAGAGAGAGGTCTCTAGACCTTCTGCATTCTAGCACTAAGCTATAATTGCTATGCGTTACAACTCATGATGATAGATAGCACCGACTCATCACATTTGACACGTGATCATCATCATTAGCTTCCTCGCTGATTGGTGTAGGAATCACTAGAACTAGTTTCTGTGAAGTACTACTTTCCAATTCGGGAGAAGGTACAATTACCTCATTAAGTTCCACTTTCCTCCCACTCACTTCTTTCGAGAGAAACTCCTTCTCTAGAAAGTATCCATTTTTAGCAACGAATATCTTGCCTTTGGATCTGTGATAGAAGGTGTACCCAAAAGTTTCCTTTGGGTATCCTATGAAGACACATTTCACCGATTTGGGTTCGAGCTTATCAGGTTGAAGTTTTTTCACATAAGCATCGCAGCCCCAAACTTTAAGAAACAACAACCTTGGTTTCTTTCCAAACCACAGTTCATAAGGCGTCGTCTCAATGGATTTATATAGTGCCCTTATTTAACGTGAATGCCGTTGTCTCTAATGCATAACCCAAAACGATAGTGGTAAATCGGTAAGAGACATCATAGATCGCACCATATATAATAAAGTACGGTTTGTGATGTTCAGACACACCATTACGCTGTGGTGTTCCGGGTGGCGTGAGCTGTGAAACTATCCCACATTGTTTCAAATGAAGACCCAACTCGCAACTCAAATATTTGTCTCCACGATCAGATCGTAGAAACTTTATTTTCTTGTTACGATGATACTCTACTTCACTCTGAAATTTCTTTGAACCTTTCAAATGTTTCAGACTTGATATACCCAATTCTTCTCAAATCATCTGTGAAGGTCAGAAAATAATGATACCCGCCGCAAGCCTCAACACTCATTGGTCCGCATACATCAGTATGTGTGATTTCCAATAAGTCAGTTGCTTGCTCCATTGTTCCGGAGAACAGAGTTTTAGTCATCTTGCCCATGAGGCATGGTTCGCAAGCACCAAGTGATTCATAATCAAGTGATTCCAAAAGCCCATCAGCATGGAGTTTCTTCATGCGCTTTACACCAATATGACCTAAATAGCAGTGCCACAAATAAGTTGCACTATCATTATCAACTTTGCATCTTGTAGCTTCAATATTATGAATATGTGTATTACTACGATCGAGATCCAACAATCTCTTTTCATTGGGTGTATGACCATCAAGGGTTTTATTTATGTAAACAGAACAACAATTATTCTATGACTTTAAATGAATAACCGTATTGCAACAAACATGATCAAATCATATTCATGCTCAACGCAAATGCCAAATAACACTACAGGAAACAGGAGATTTGCCGTCAGTAATTTCTTTGCCGTCAGCATTTCATCGGGGCAGACGGGAAAGAAAGGGTTTGCCATCATCAGTAGACGGCAAATAAAAAGTAACGGCAAAATAGACTTTGCCGTCTGCCTTTTCTATTACAGACGGCAAAGAGAAAACTTTGCGGTCTATACACATAAATACAGACGGCAAAGATCTTTGCCGTCTACCTTTTTGATTATAGATGGCAAAGGGCACACTTTGCTGTCTCTAATATAAAATGCAGATGGCAAAGAACTTTACTGTCTGTGGTTCTATTAACAGACAACAAAGCACACTTTGCCGTGTGTTAACAAAACCACAGACGACAAAGAGAAAACACAAGTCCACGGATCGATCATGCGGATCGCTGACATGGCTAAATCTCCTCCGCACATCCCCATGAGGCAAAACCAACCAGCCCCACGTCCCACGCCCTCTCCCCACCTTATCCTCTTGACACCCCCACGCCCCCACCACTATTCCCTCGTACGTCTCTCTCCCTCTCGATCCGGAGAACACCAGCACCCGCCGCTACCTCTCCTCCTGGCCTCTGCCTCGCCGGCCACGGCCTTGCTTGCCGTCCTGGCCCCCGTCTTGCCCGCCGGCCCTCGGCCCCCGTCGCCTCGGCCGACCTTGGCGCCAGTCCCGCGTTGCCCTCACCGGCCACTGGCCTTAGCCCCGTCCCCCGTCGCCTCAGCCGACCTCGGCGCCAGTCCCGCGTGGCCTCCACCGGCCGCTGGCCTTAGCCCCGTCCCCCGTCGCCTCAGCCGACCTCGGCGCCAGTCTTGCGTCGCCCCCACCGGCCGCTGGCTCGGCCCCGTCCCCCATCGCCCCTGCCGGCCTTCGGCCCCGGCGCCGTCCTCCGTCGCCCCCGGATGCGCGAACGACGAGCATGGCGGACGCGCGGGCGGCGAGCATGGCGCGCGGCGGCTTCTTCCCTCGGGCGCGCGGTGGCCTCTTCCCTGGAGCTCCTCCCTCCGGCGTCGGCCACCCGATGCTGCACTGGCACGCGGCGGTGCCCCTCCTCTCTCTCCAGGAACTAGTGAGCATGACCGGGTCGGGTGAGCGGCGCGGTCGAGCGTGGTTGTCCGGTGGCACGACGAGTAGGGCCGGGCGAGCGGCGCTGTGAGAAAGGGAGGCGGCGGCAATGGTGTCCCTGTGGTATCTTCCCCGGAGAGAAGAAGGACGACAAGCGTGATGGAGGACTTGATTGCTTTTTCTTTTTAGTTTCTAGGGGTACTTATGTAAATTTTCAGGACATCTGTGTAACTTCTCTAACTCCACCAATGAATGCAAGACAGCGTGGCCGTGTCGAATACAAAATCTCCTTGAGCTGAACCATTTTTGGTTTGTTGTTCATGTGTTCGGCAAGATGCTCTGCTTGGACGTCACTTTAAAAAAATGAAAAACAATCTTTGCCGTCTGTACTTTAGTCTGGATGACAGCAAAGCACACGTTTTGACTCATGGCAAAGAACACATTTTTGCCATCTGTTATTTTTGCGGCACACAACAAAACTGTATTGACTGACGAAAAAATCATTGCCGTCATCTCGACAAAAGGCTGACGGCAAAGTATTCTTTGCCGACTTGTCTTTGCCGTCTGCTTCCTGACGGCAAAATCTTTGCCATCTGGATTTGGGTCTTTGCCATCTGTGATCCACAGACGGCAAATTATTTGTTTCCTGTAGTGTAACATTTATTCAGGTTCTACACTAATCCCGAAAGTATAGGGGGTGTGCGATGATGATCATATCAATCTTGGAACCACTTCCAACACACATCATCACTTCACCTTTAACTAGTCTCTGTTCATTCTGCAACTCTCGTTTCGAGTTACTAATTTTAGCAACTGAACCGGTATCAAATACCCAGGGGTTGCTATGAACACTAGTGTCGTGGTTTTGTCATGGCAGATGTCCTAGTGTAAGGACTTAGTCGTGGAGCCATCGCGACGGGTTATGTCGTGGAATTAGCTCCCTTTGACAAATATGCTCCCTTTGACAAAACTCTTCCATCTCTCCTTTAGATAAATTGGTGCCATTGTTAGTGATGATGCTGTGTGGAAAGCCAAACCGGAAAATTAACTTCTTGATGAATTTAACCGCTGTTGCCGCATCACACTTGCTCACAGGCTCTGCCTCAATCCACTTTGTAAACTTATCCACAACAACCAGCAGATGAGTTTTTTGATCTTGGGATCGTTTAAAAGGCCCAACCATATCAAGCCCCCAAGTCGCAAACGGCCAAGTAATTGGAATCATCCGCAGCTCCTATGCCGGAACAAGAGCACGCCGTGAAAATTTCTGACAAGCATCGCACTTCCGGACTAGATCCTCCGCATCAGCATGGGCTGTCAGCCAATAGAACCCATGACGAAAAGCTTTAGCTACCAAGGATTTTGAACCGGCATGATGACCACAATCCCCTTCATGAATCTCTCGAAGGATGTCATAGCCTTCCTCGGATGATACACACCGCTGAAATGCTCCAGAAACACTGCGATGGTGAAGTTCCCCGTTTACAATTGTCATGGATTTGGATCGCCGGATTATCTGCCTTGCTTCAATCTCATCATCCGGCAACTCTCCACGGCTTAGATATGCAAATTAAGGGAGCGTCCAATCCGGAATAACATGAAATGCCGCAACCAACTGCACTTCTGGATCAGGAACAGCCAAATCCTCCTCCGATGGTACCTGAACTGATGGACTGTGTAGCTCATCCAAAAAGGTATTCAGTGGTACCGGTTTACGCTGAGAACCCAGCCGGCTTAGAGCATCGGCCGCTTCATTTTTCCGCCGGTCTATGTGATCCACCTGATATCCTTTGAAATATCCTGCGAGTGCTTCAACCTCTCGTCTATAGGCTTCCATGAGAGGGTCTTTAGAATCCCACTTGCCGGATACTTGCTGTGCCACTAAGTCTGAATCACCAAAACACTTGACCCAACTCAAGTTCATCTCCTTAGCCATCCGCAGGCCATGAAGCAATGCTTCATATTCTGCTGCATTATTAGTACAAGGAAACATTAGACGGAGGACATAACAAAATTTGTCACCTCGCGGGGAAGTTAACACAACTCCAGCCCCCGAGCCTTCTAATTGTCTTGAACCGTCAAAGTGAATAGTCCAGTATGTATGATCCGGCTTTTCCTCTGGTGCTTGCAACTCTGTTCAATCATTGATAAAATCTACCAATGCTTGCGATTTGATAGTGGTGCGTGTCACATACTTCAATCCGTGCGGGCTAAGCTCAATGTCCCACTTTGCGACTCTGCCAGTGGCTTCTCTGTTCTGGATTATATCCCCCAACAGAGCTGAACTGACAACAGTTATTGGGTGGCCTTGGAAATAATGCTTCAACTTCCGGTTTGCCATGAACACGCCATATACCAGCTTCTGCCAATGCGGGTACCTTTGTTTGGATTCAATGAGAACCTCGCTGACATAATAAACCGGACGTTGAACCGGATATTCTTTGCCTGCTTCCTTGCGCTCGACCACGATTGCCACGCTAACTGCCCGTGCATTGGCGGCCACGTATAACAGCAGCGGCTCCTTATCAACGGGAGCAGCGAGGACCGGTGGTTCCGCCAGTTGCCACTTTAAGTCCTCAAACGCGGCGTTTGCTTCATCGCTCCATATAAACCGGTCTGTCTTTTTTAGCATCTGATAAAGCGGAATTGCCTTCTCTCCCAGACGACTGATGAATCGGCTTAACGCTGTAATCCGGCCGGCGATACGCTGGACATCATTGATGCAAGCTGGTTTAGTCAGGGATGTGATTGCCTTGATCTTCTCCGGATTGGCTTCTATTCCTCTGTTTGACACCAAGAATCCAAGGAGCTTGCCAGCTAGAACACCAAAAGCGCATTTCTCCGGATTAAGCATCATTTTATAGCCCCGAAGGTTATCAAAGGTTTCCTTGAGGTCTTCTATCAACGTCTCCTCCTTCCTTGACTTTACCACGATGTCATCCACATAGGCATGGACATTCTTCCCTATCTTCCCCTTAAGACAGTTCTGTACGCAACGCTGGTAAGTTGCTTGGGCACTCTTGAGCCCAAAGGGCATAGATACGTAGCAAAAAGCACCAAAAGGAGTGATGAAGGCTGTCTTGTCCTGGTCTTTAGTCGCCATCTTGATCTGATGATACCCTGAATATGCATCCAAAAAACTTAGCCGCTCACATCCCACCGTAGCATCAATGATCTGATCGATACGGGGGAGAGCAAAAGGATCAGTTGGACAAGCCTTGTTTAAGTCTGTGTAATCCACACAAATCCTCCACTTTCCATTTTTCTTTAACACCAGAACCGGATTAGCCAACCACTCCGGGTGGAATACCTCAACTATGAACCGTGCGTCCAAGAGCCTGGCCACTTTTTCACCTATAGCCTTGCGCCTTTCTTCGTTGAAGCGGCGCAGATATTGTTTGACCGGTTTGAACTTCTGATCGATATTAAGACTGTGCTCAGCGAGTTCCCTCGGTATACCTGGCATGTCAGAAGGTTTCCATGCAAAGATATCCCGGTTCTCACGGATGAACTCGATGAGCGCGCTTTCCTATTTAGGGTCAAGGTTAGCGCTGATAGTGAACTGCTTGGATGAATCGCCTGGTACAAAGTTGACTTGCTTGGTTTCCTCTGCCGATTTAAACTTCAACACCGGATCATGCTCTGTAGTTGGCTTCTTCAACGGGGACATATCTGCCGGATCAACATTGTCTTTATAGAATTTCAACTCCTCCGTAGCACATACTGCCTCTGCATAAGCAGCGTCTCCTTCCTCGCACTCCAATGCGATCTTGCGACTTCCATGAACTGTAATGGTTCCTTTGTGACCCGGCATCTTGAGCTGTAGATAAACATAGCATGGCCTAGCCATAAACTTGGCGTAAACCAGCCGTCCAAATAGCGCATGATATGGGCTCCGGATCTTTACCACTTCAAAGGTTATCGTCTCTGACCTGGAATCCTGTTCATCTCCAAAGGTAACTTCTAGGTCAATTTTCCCAACTGGGTAAGCTGATTTACCTAGCACCACCCCATGAAACACTGTATTTGACTGCCTTAGCTTCTTGTCCGTTAACCCCATGCGACGGAAAGTCTCGTAATATAAGATGTTGATGCTACTGCCGCCGTCCATGAGAACCTTAGTGAATTTGTAGCCACCCACCTGTGGTGCCACCACTAAGGCCAACTGGCCCGGATTATCGGTCCGCGGCGGGTGATCCTCTCTGCTCCACACAATAGGTTGTTCCGACCAGCGCAGGAATCGTGGTGTTGCCGGTTCAACCGTGTGTACCGCCCGCTTTAGGATTTTCTGATCTCGTTTGCACAAACTTGTAGTGAACACATGATATTGTCCACTACTCAGCTCCTTTGGATTATTCTGATACCCCGATTGCTGCTGCTGCTAACGCTGCTGACTGCCTTGGTTATTGTGATTACCCTGGCCATGTTGTTGGTTGCCTTGGTTATTATAACCGCCCTGACCATACTGATGGTTGCCTTGGTTATTGTAACCGCGCTGACCATACTGATAATTGCCCTGGTTGTAGCTATTATTGCCACCTTGATATCCTGATCCGGAGCCATTACCCTGGTGACCCGGACCATGAAACCCGGGACCTGAACCGCCGTCCGGTGGTCCCTTGTTGAATTTGGCCCGGTTTACAGCCTCCATCATGACTCGACATTGCCCCCATGTATGTTTAGCTGGGCGTTCCTCCGTGGCGTGCTTTGGGCAAGGTTTGTTCAACTGTCGATCTAGATTAATGAATCCTCCGCCGCTCCGTGGAGGCGGTCTATCCTTGTTGCGTTGAAAGTTTCCTTGAACGTTGGTATTGGCCACAAAATCAGAGCTGCCCTCTGCTTTTCGCTTACCATTGAAGCTTGTTCCGACCGGACTAGCCTGCGCCGGTTTACCAGGCTTATTTGCTTTTCCGGACTTATCCTCATCCACTTCTGGGTATTTAGTGGTGTCAGAGTCCCCATACTTCACCAGAGCGCTCATGAGTGTTCCCATGTCATTACAATCCCGCTTGAGCCGTCCCAGCTTCAACTTTAGAGACTCGAACCGGCAATTGTTTTCCAGTGTTACTATCGCCGTACTGGGACTGATACCGTTCGAAGAGTGTAAGATTTCTGACACTCGCCGCACCCATGCGCTCGTAGGCTCCTGCTCTCCTTGTATACATGCCGCTAAGTTTACTACTGACATTGGCTGTTTGCACATGTCTTTGAAATTTTTGATAAACTGGCGGCGCAACTCACCCCATGATCCGATGGAGTTAGGTGGTAAGCCCTTTAACCATGTCTGGGCTGTACCCTCAAGCATCATGGTAAAATATTTTGCGCATGCCGCTTCATCTACGTCCAGCATCTCCATAGCCATCTCATAGCTCTCAATCCAAGCCTCTGGAGCCAGATCTGCTGTATAGTTAGGCACCTTACGTGGACCTTTGAAGTCCTTGGGTAACCTTACGCTTCGTAAAGTGGGAATGAGACACTGCACTCCAAAGGAACTCGCCGTGACTCCCGTCTCTGCTGTGGTTGTGTGAACCGGCGTTGTTTGGCGGATGTCCTCGCGGGCCGTAGGTCTAGCCCAGTTTACCGCCTCCTGGGCTTGCGCCTCTGCTCCTGCCGGATTATCTTGTCTATGACGGTGACGCCTCCGTTCACTACTGGACACCTCCGGTTCATCCCAATGCCTAGTGTAACTCCGGCTGTGGCGGGGTGTTGAATGAAGTCTCTCCCTGCTGTAGGAGTACGCCTGCTGCTGTGTCAATGCCGTGTCCAGTAGAGCCTTGACCCTGCGTGCTTCCATCGCCACGGGGGATGTTCCCTCAATGGGTAAAGCGGCCAGGCGTGAAGCGGCAGCGACGATGTTATCCAGGGGGTTTGAGTAATGGCCAGGAGGAGTGGGGACGTGCGGCGTGGGTATAACCCGACGATCTTGCTCTGCAGTTGGTTGTTGAACCGGTGTACCTGTTGCTGGGGCTCCCCTCCGGTTTACTTCTAGATTATTGCTGGCTTCCACTCCCGGCGTGCCAAAGAGATTCATCGCCTCATAGACCGGCGGTAGACGAGTCTGATACCTTCTGTTCCTTACTCCCTGCGCAGAGACCTGATCCATCCTGAGCCGGAAAGCCCGAGAATCCAGCTCTGCCTGCCTTGTTGCTATCGTAGCTTTCTCTGCATTTAGATCCTGTCTGGCTTGTTCGATCCGGCCCTTCAGCTGAAGGATTTTTGCATCGTGTTGCGCCTTGTCAGCAGGAGCCACCACTGCTACTGCTCGGGTTGTCAACTCCTCCACTAAGGCGGATAGAGCGTCAGAGGGCGAGGGGGCTTGGCCGCTCCCCCTGCACCAGCCTCTGTTGTGAACGCCCCGGTCACCGTGGGCTGCGGCGCAAATTGCAATCCGGCCATAAAGACAGCCACCCGGTTTGGCGGATCAAAGGGGTCCGAAATACTATCACCATCGGACACACCCTCGGATCGGTCGTCCCGCAACAGATACAAGGATTCAGTCTCTCCGGATGAGGATTCATCGTCGGAATAGACAACTGTCTCGCCACCAGAATCCGATCCGTCCTCGGCTTGGACTCCATGTATTGCTCCAACGAAAACGCGCTTCATGGCAAGCTGAATCCGGGCCGATCTCGCACGCTGAGCCGGCTCGACGATGTTGGGGAAGATGTCTGGCTCAGGTCCCGGTTCACCAATCTTGCCGATGAAGACGTGGATGCCGCCGAAGGGGACCCGGTATCCGTATTTGATGGAATCGGCCTCCGGGCCCCAGCCTGCGTCGTCGTAGATCCGGCCGCGGCGACTCTTGGTCATCCGACCGACCGCGTAACCCTTGAGTCCTTCAAAGCTGCCCTTCAAGAACTCGAAACCATCGGGCGATAGCCCCACGGTGGGCGCCAACTGTCGTGGAATTAGCACGGCAGATGTTCGGTTTAGAGGACTTAGGTGTGGAGCCATCGCGCGGGTTAGCTTGAAGAGGTTAAAAGCACACGAAGGACACAGAGGGTTTATACTAGTTCGGCCCCTTCAATGAAGGTAAAAGCCTACTTCTAGTTCGGTTTGGTATTGCTTGGGCGTCGATGAATAGGGAGCAGATTGCTTGCCTGTCTCTTGACAGATTGTTCCTTCTCCCTGAACCGTCGCCGGGCCGTTCCTTTATATAGGAGGCAACGCCCGGTCCGGTTTACAGAGTCCCGAGGCCGGCTCATAATCGTGTCCGCCTCGGTCTCTACTTTTTCTTCCTTCTCAAGTTACATGATAGGATGGTTTATAAACCATAAACTTTACACATGGGCCCTAAGCCTTCATGGGCCGTAACCTCTACTGAGCTTATAACAACATAGCTACATTACTATAATCCGGATCTCCCTAGCCGGTTTATACCTGCTAGTAATATCCCTGACAGGTTAGCTTAAAGGGGTTAAAGCGGACAAAGGACACAAGGATATTTATACTAGTTCGGCCCCTTGCGGTGAAGGTAAAGGCCTACTCTAGTTGTTGTGGTATTGCTAGGGTTTCGATGACCAGGGAGCGAATCCGGTTTGCCTGGCTCTTGAGTTGTTGATCGTTGTCCCTGAACCGCCACCGTGTCGCCCCTTTATATACACAGGATGACGCCGGCCGGTTTACAGAATCCCGAGGCCGGCTCATAAACGTGTCCGACTCGGTTTCTACCTTTCCTATCTTACAACACAAGTTACACATCATATGTCGGTTTATGTCTACGGGCCCTAATCCGCCTTTGGTCCCTGGGCCTTTTAGTCCTCTCTAGCAAAATGCCATACTCCTTGTCTTCATGGGCTTCAATATGGATAATTCAGTACAGGTATAACCCGGCCCCTCCTGGGCGGTTTATACTCAGTAGTTATATCCCCAACATTAGGCCCCAGATTGATTTGAACCTGTTCATGTCAATCTTCAACACTTTAGGAAAATTTCTTCTTCAACGCCTTCGAATGACCTTGTAAACCGCCATGACATCATCTTCCAGGATCATAGTAAACCGCCATGACATCGCCTGTTCATTAAAAACCCGTATATATTTAACTTTTATTAACGAGCCTCCGAAAATCGAGGCGACAACTCTGTCCCATATACATTTTTTGGGTTTCTTGATTCCCGTGCCTGTCACTTATCCCTTTGTCTTATAAATAGGGCCAGGGGTCCTTCTCCTTTCCCCCCTTGCCTCTTCGCCTTTCTTCCACCTCGCGACACCTCTGTGCCCGAGCGCCGCCGCCGCCGTCGACCTTCGCCTCTGCACCAACTTTGGCCGCTGCATCAACCTGTTTCGACCAGAGCTCCGCCGGCGCGCCTCCGCGTTCGACAGCTCTGGTAAGTCCTTTCTTTGCTCCTCCCATAGATCTCATTAGGGCTTTTCCACAAGTTCATCAAAGCTCTCGTGCTGTTCTTCGCGGTTCTTCACCATGGCCTCAATGGCGAGTATAAATCTCATGTTTTCCTGTGCGGTTGTAGCTATAACCCCCCTTCTCATCATTAGCGCGTCTATCTATAATCTCATCTGGATCTGATGACCTGCTTAAGTACCTGTGAACTTAGGTCTGAATATACATGGGTTTATTGACGCGCTGTAGATCTGAAATTATCATGCCAATCTGTGAAACTTGTTTTTCCATCGCCTAGTTATTTCAGATCTATACCTTTCATACCCACATAGGCGGTTTAACTTTATAAAATTATAATCCAGTAGGTAGGATTAGTCCCCACTTAAACCACCATTTTGGTTATCTTCAAAACACTTCCAATGTCTGACTCCAGTTTAATAGTGTGTGTATGCCTCCGCATCTTCTCCTGCTAACCTTGCGACGCTTTATACTTGTTAGTCATGATTCATAAACCGACATTTTATCTGTAATTTAAGCTTATTCATTGAAATGGCCAAGCAATTTTATTCCTGTAACTGGGTTCCATCCCGGGTTACCGAGGAAGAACTGAACGGGTTAGTCGAGATTGGCGCTTTAGCAAAAAAGGATGTCATCCACTGGAGAGTCCCTGGTCCAGAAAATCCTCCTGAACCTAAAGATGGAGAAGTGATTGTGTTCGTTGATCATCTGGCCCGAGGGTTTAGCCCTCCCGGATCAAAAAATTTCCGTGATGTACTTGCTAGCTTCCAACTCCATCCTCAAGATATTGGACCAAACTCTGTGTCCAATGTTTGCAGGTTCCAAGTATTTTGCGAGGCTTATCTGCAAGAGGAGCCCATAGTTGAACTGTTTAGGGATTTCTTCCAGCTGAACCGTCGTATAGAATTTACAGATGGACCCAATACTGAACTTGGCGGGATGTCAATCCAGAAAAGGAAAGATGTCAGCTTCCCTCATGCCAAGCATCATAGTCATCCCAAGGACTGGAATCAGACTTGGTTTTACTGCCAAGATACCTCTCCAACTGATGAGAATCCTTTACCGGGTTATCATCCTCACCGGCTTTCCAATACCCATCAATTTCCCCAACGGCTTAGCGCCAAGGAGCGATCCAAGTATACACCACAACTTTCAAAGCTTCGAGCCTTCATTGCAAACGGCTTAACGGGCGTCGATTTTGTTCGTTGCTGGATCTCTTGGAGCATTCTGCCTCTAAGCCGACGCTCCGGTTTAATGTACGAGTATACTAGGGACTTGAAAGATCCTCAACGACATACTGGGGCTCAATTAACAGAAAATGAAGTTACTGAGTCCGTTAAGAAGATACTGGATAACCGGTGGCTGTCTGCAGCAAAACAGGGCCGAATCCCTTCTGTGTATCCAATAAACCGCCAGCTGTAAGGATTCTATAACTTGTTGCTTTATTTCAATCTTTTAAATATCCTCTCTAAAATTCCTCAATCTCTGACAGGGTGATGGTCCGTTCTGGAAGAAGAAAGCGCAAGATAAACCGGAGAAGGTGTCTCGCCCCAAGACTAAGGTTGTCAAGAAACCTGCCAAAAAGAAAACCGCCGAGTCCTCCGAATTAAACGTTGATGATGATCTGGATAAACCGGAATCAGAGGTAGAACTTGACTCTCTTGGCTCTCTTTTCATACACCTCATTGACAATGACTATTATCAGGATAACGCTGAAGGCAGCCAAGCTGATGACGTAGAGGTAATTATCCTTTCCTCCGGTTCAGATCCTTTGCCAACACGGAAAATCCGTTAAGCAAACCGGAAAGTAAGATTTTCTCACCCCTTAGCTTACTTGGACCCAAACTTTTTTTTGAAGAAGCAACAACATGAAGCTCGCCGCACAACCCGGCACAGCGGCCAAGCAATTACTTCAACCAGTTTACCGAATACTCCAATCCGAAAACGTCGATTAGAGGTCTCATATATTCCTGATGTTTCTTATCCCAAAGCGGGTCATTTCCGACAGCCTCTTAATCCGTCTGATTTGAACTATCAGGAAACACCTCATTCATCATCTGGCGAGTCGATGGCCACACAACTTCCACCCCTCAAGACGGTTCCTGGGTGATTTTTAATTTACTGTTAACTCTTTATGTTTATCCAATGTACTGACTTTTCAGTTTATCCTTCTCAGTGGCAGGCCTAGACCCAGTAAAAAGGCCAAATTAAGTAAACCAACTGATGGTAATGTGGTCCCTGAACCGGAATGAACTCCAGAACTAGCAGAAGCAAATGCCGACGCTGTGCTTGATGATCCGCCACTACCGGATCATGATCTTTTCGTTGAACATGAAGTTGATCCAACGGGCCATGTTGATAAAACAACCAGCCCAGTCCGAGCAAATGACAAACCGGCAAGCCCAGTCAAGGCTGTTGATGATACAATGGAAGATGTAATGATCACTGGTTTTGTCCACACCACCCCTGGTGATCCTGTCGCTTTATCAAAGCATAGTGCCAAGGAGGATTTTTTTGCTATGGACAAAGGTAAATGGAATGCCGATTTGTCGAGCTATGCCCACCTCAGTGCCCAGGACCTTCACTCTGGATTTCTGAACCGTCTGTACACAAGCCGTGACTATGAAGCCGGTTTAGTAAGACTGATGAAAGAACGATATGAGGTAACTGTTGCTTAACTTTCGCAATAATCCCTTGTCAAATTATTGATATCAACTCCAGTGTATCCCCCAAGGGCCGGTTTATCTTTTCAAGATGAACCGGGACTTTTAGAATATCAAACTTGCAACTTTCGCCTGTATAGTCCCCAAGGGCCGGTTTATACTTTTCAAGATGAACCGGGACTTTTAGAATATCAAACTTGCAACTTTCGCGTGTATAGTCCCCAAGGGCCGGTTTATACTTTTCAAGATGAACCGGGACTTTTGTCTTGTAATTTTATTTTGAGCAAATATGCATTAGCCCCCAAGTGCCAGGAATAATACTTGTATTGAGCTTGGGACTTGTAAAAACTTCTGATAACAAGCAAATAGGCATTAGCCCCCAAGTGCCAAGTGTATAACTTGTTATGTGCTTGGGACTTCAAATATGTTCTGCCAACTCATGATATGTATGCCTCTTACAGGCTGATCTGAGCAGAAAGGAATCCCAAACCGCTGACCTTCAAGAAAACCTCAAATTCCAGCAAGGAGAAACTTCCAAAGCCAAGGATGAGCTAACCAGTGCCTTAGCAGCTATGGAAAAGTTGAAGGAGAATTTTAAGAAGGAACAGGCGGATTGGGACATAGAGAAAGCCGCATTGCAGAAAAGGGCTGATGATGCAGAGGCAGCCCTTAAACCGGTGGCAAAGGAGCTAATTGGCTTAAAGCGGCAGATAAACGCCATGACCACTGCTGTCTTTGGTAAGTATATTTATTATGAACTTTCCACATGTATTACCCCATCAACTGCCAGTTTATCAATCTGGGCTCTAACATGATGCATGAACCCGCATTACCCATCTGGGCTCTGACATGCAGAAGAAACTGAAGGCTACCTATACTCTTATAGAGCAATTGTATACCGGCGCACAGCGGATCATTTGTACTGCCTCTCATAACAAGCCGTCCCCAACTTTGATCAAGGAAACTTTAGAGAAGTTGTCAATGCTGCCTGCCCGGTTTGAAGAATTAAAAAGATCAGCTGCAAGGGCAGGTGCTCTGACCGCACTAACCCAGGCGAAAGCATGTGTACCTGACCCTAATCTGGCTGACGTGGGGAATGGGTATCCAAGCTTAAAGGAAGACGGATCAGATTTTGATAATGATGATCTCCAAGCTTTGATAAAGGAAATGCGCCCCTTGGCTAGCAAGTTGGCTGAAGAAGCCGATCTTTCCCACTATCAGTCGGTTTATGCTGCTGACAACAAACGAATTAGCGCGCCAACTCATGATGTGTAAAATCTCATCCCGCCCGTCCGTAAGCATACTTATGCCCCTGATGTTGAACCCTCCGTGCTTATAAGCGATGAAGCTGTTTTCCAAGCCCTAACTGGGATCGATTGGGCAACCATTGACTTCCAGCCATTGGGTGGAGAAGAGGAGGAGGAAACGGCGCAGGGTGACCCGCAGCCATCAAGCCGGCCCGACGAAGAATCATGAACCGAAAGCCGGTTTAGTCTTCTGCATACCACAATACTTGCTGAAAACAATTATTCTTTTGGGCGTCAAGGCGCCTTGTAATAGGTCTAGTTGAAATACTTGGTCTGCTATGCCATCGTGCATATTCATTTTGCGTGATGCTGTTAATCCGCCATTATTATATTATGTCTGCTTATCCTTCTGAGCAGCTTTATTCAACCTATTTCTGCACACAACAAGTTTAAAGTGTCCTGGCGGTTTATCGCCGGACGGGTCATAATACCCAACACATGACCTAGGTTTATAACCGAGGCTGCATTTTGAAATAATTAAATATGAAATATATCATACCTGTGATATTGAATCACAACGTTGGTTTTACCAACTTTTGTAGTAAGGGTGATAACCCAAATCTATAGTATTGATGACTCCTGCAATATTTTGCCGGTTTACAATAAAACCGTACCGGGTTATGATGAACACCGGAATATCCGTATATGATACTGGCGATTTATAATCGAAACCAGACCGGTTAATAAACACCGGATTATTTGATAGTAGTGACTTATAGTCAACAACTAGGCCGAGTCAATAAACATCGGTTTAATATAAAAAATGTTTGTAAACCTCAACAAAAGATAAAAACTTGTCAAATAAAATTATGCGAGGCTTTTCATGGGCTGCCAGGCCTAAAATTGAGGCCTTTCATGGGCTACCAGGCCACTGAGTTAAACCATTTTACAAAGCCTTTTAAGATGGACCTCACATTAACCAATCGTCGTTTTAACTTTGACAAATTCAGGGTCTGTATAAGATTGACTTGTCAAACGTTTGGCGGGTCATACCAGGATTACCTGGACGGAGTGACTTACTTGATGAAGGCAGGTTAACCTAGGGTTTTAGGTGAATACACCTAGATTCCAAGCCTGGCTTGATAGCCTATTACAAGGGTCTTAAAAACTCTTTGCCACTGTGCAACAAGAGCCCCCAGGTAACATTGTGAGCTGTGCTCAGTGGGTGCCTATGTCTGAGTTGTGCTTGTGCAAAAAACTCACTTTGGCCCCTTATGATAATATTGGCTTGATAACCGGATTAGAGCTATGCTCTTATGATAATATGGGCTTGATAGCCAGATTAGAAGGTAGTCAGAACTTCGCTTTATAAACAGAAGCCCCCGTGTAACTAAAAATCTTATGGGAAAAAATAGCAGAGGCCCCGCTTTATCAGGGATGCCGGTTTATTATATTGATCATAATATATACATTGTCAAAAATATATACATAAGAGGAGCCTATGGCTCAGGTGTAGTAAGGACGAAGATGAGAAATGTTCCACGGCCGGTGGGTCTCCTCCTCCGATGTGCGTGAGTCTTTGTATTCTCGAACGTCGATAAGGTAGTATGACCCATTATGCAGATCTTGCTGACCACAAGGGGTCCTTCCCAAGGTGGGGATAACTTGTGCATATCAGTCTCATCCTGGATGAGCCGGAGCGCTAGACCGCCTTCTTGAAAAGTTCTGGTTCTAACCCGGCGGCTGTGATAATGATGCAGATCTTGCTGGTAAATCGCCGACCGAGCTGCTGCAATGTCACGTTCCTCGTCTAACAGGTCTAGTGCTTCCTGTCGTGCCTTCTCATTGTCAGCTTCAACATAAGCCGCCACACGAGGCGAGTCATGACGGATATCACTAGGGAGAACTGCCTCTACTCTGTAAACCATGAAAAAAGGCGTGTAACCCGTAGATCTGTTGGGCGTGGTATTGATGCTCCATAATACAGAAGGTAACTCCTCCACCCAACAACCCGGTGTCCTCTGCAGGGGAACCATAAGCCGGGGCATGATGCCTCTCAGGATCTCTTGATTGGCTCTCTCAGCTTGACCACTAGATTGAGGATGAGCCACTGATGACACGTCGAGCCGGATGTGCTCACGTTGACAAAATTCTTTCATAGCACCCTTGGACAAATTAGTGCCATTATCAGTTATAATGCTGTGTGGAAAGCCAAACCGGAAAATCACCTTTTTGATGAACTGAACCGCCGTAGCTGCATCACATTTACTGACTGGCTCTGCTTCCACCCACTTGGTGAACTTATCAACCGCCACCAAAAGGTGGGTTTTCTTATCCTGGGATCTCTTGAAGGGCCCAACCATATCCAGCCCCCAAGTTGCAAACGGCCAAGTAATTGGAATCATCCTCAATTCTTGAGCCGGTACATGAGCACGCTGTGAGAACTTTTGGCAGCCATCACACTTTTTGACCAAGTCTTCAGCATCAACATGAACCATCAGCCAATATAAACCGTGACGAAAAGCTTTAGCCACCAAGGACTTTGAACCGGCATGGTGACCACAATCTCGTTCGTGGATCTCACACAAAATCTCAAGGCCTTCATCAGGAGATACGCAACGCTGAAACGCCCCTGTTACACTGCAATGATGTAATTCTTCATTGACGATAGTCATTGACTTGGACCGCCGGATTATCTGCCTGGCCAAAATCTCATCCTCTGGTAACTCGCCTCAGTTCATATACGCCAAATATGGGACCGTCCAATCTGGGATAGCATGAAGAGCCGCTACCAATTGAGCCTCCGGATCAGGAACAGCCAAATCCTCCTCTGTAGGTAGCTTGACCGACGGGTTATGCAAGACGTCCAGAAAAAACATTAGGTGGAACCGGTTTACGTTGGGAACCCAAATGACTTAATGCGTCCGCCGCTTCATTGTTTCGCCGGTCCACATGGTCAACCTGATAACCCTTGAAGGGTCCAGCAACAATATCCACCTCTCGACGATATGCTATCATGAGCGGGTCCTTGGAATCCCAAGTACCAGATACTTGTTGAGCCACCAGGTCCGAGTTGCCAAAGCATTTAACCCGACTTAAATTCATCTCCTTAGCCATTCGAAGACCGTGGAGTAAAGCCTCATATTCAGCTGCATTGTTAGTGCAAGGGAACATTAAACGGAGAACATAACAAAATGTATCACCTCGTGGGGAAGTTAACACGACTCTAGCCCCCGAGCCCTCCAACTACCTGGATCCATCGAAGTGAATAGTCCCGTAAGTATGATCCGGCTTTTCTTCCGGTGCCTGTAACTCAGTCCAATCATTGATGAAATCCACAAGTGCTTGGGACTTGATTGTCGTACGAGGCACGTACTTTAACCCGTGAAGTCCAAGTTCAATGGCCCACTTGGCAACCCGGCCAGTTGCTTCTCTGTTTTGGATTATATCTCCCAAAGGGGCAAAACTGACCATAGTGATGGGATGGCCTTGAAAATATTGCTTAAGCTTCCGGCTTGCCATGAAGACTCCATACACCAGTTTCTGCCAATGCAGATACCTTTGTTTGGATTCAATGAGCACCTAGCTGATATAGTAAACCGACCGTTGAACCGGATATTCCTTCCCAGCCTCCTTGCGCTCCACTATGATGGCCACACTGACGGCCCGGGCATTAGCAGCCACGTACAACAACAACGGCTCTTTATCGACTGGAGCAGCAAGGACATGTGGTTCTGCCAACTGTTTCTTCAAATCCTCAAACTCCGCATTAGCAGCATCACTCCATAAAAAATTGTCTGTCTTTTTCATCATCTGGTAGAGAGGGATAGCTTTTTCTCCCAATCGGTTGATAAACCGGCTTAGTGCTGCAATACGGCCCGCCAGACGTTGAACATCATTGATACACGCCGGTTTAGCTAGGGATGTAATAGCTTTGATCTTCTCCGGATTAGCTTCAATGCCCCTGTTAGACACCAGAAACCCCAAGAGCTTTCCTGCCGGTACACAAAAAACACACTTGGCCGGATTAAGCATCATCTTATAGGCCCGAAGATTATCAAAAGTTTCCTTCAAGTCATCTATTAATGTCTCCTCCTTTCTGGACTTTACCACAATATCATCCACATATGCATGAACATTACGCCCAATCTGTTTATGAACACAATTCTGCACACAGCGCTGATAAGTCGCCTGGGCACTCTTGAGCCCAAAGGTCATAGATACATAGCAGAAGGCTCTAAAGGGAGTTATAAAAGCTGTCTTCTCCTGGTCCTTAACTGCCATCTTGATCTGATGATAACCAGAATAAGCATCCAGAAAACTCAAACACTCACAACCCGCCGTAGCGTCAATAATTTGATCAATACGTGTAAGAGCAAAGGGATCAGCTGGACAAGCCTTGTTCAAATCTGTGTAATCCACACACATACGCCAAGTACCGTTCTTATTAAGTACTAGAACCGGATTAGCCAACAATTCTGGATGAAATACTTCAACGCTAAACCCAGCCGCCAAGAGCCTTCCTACCTCCTCACCAATGGCCTTGCGTCTTTCTTCATTGAAGCGGCGGAGAAACTGCTTGACCGGCTTAAACTTGGGATCGACATTAAGAGTGTGCTCAGCGAGTCCTCTCGGTACACCTGGCATGTCAGAAGGTTTCCATGCAAAGATGTCTCGGTTCTCACGGATGAACTCGATGAGCGCGCTTTCCTATTTCGAATCCAAGTTAGCGCTGATGCTAAACTGCTTGGACGAATCCCCAGGAACAAAATCAACCAGCTTAGTCTCATCAGCCGATTTAAACTTCAAGGCCGGATCATGCTATGTAGTTGGCTTTTTCAAAGGAGTCATATCCGCCGGATCAATATTGTCCTAGTAGAACTTCAACTCCTATGTTGCACAAACCGACTCAGCATAGGCCGCATCACCTTCGTCACATTCCAAAGCGATCTTACGGCTCCCATGTACTGTGATGGTCCCCTTATGACCCGGCATTTTGAGCTGCAGATAAACATAACAGGGCCTCTCTATGAACTTAGCATAAACCGGCCGTCCAAACAGGGCATGATACGGGCTCTTGATTTTTACCACTTCAAAAGTCACAGTCTCTGATCTTGAGTCCTGCTCATCTCCAAAGGTAACCTCCAGATCTATCTTACCAACTGGATATGCCAATTTACCAGGTACTACACCATGGAAGACAGTGTTTGACGGTTTAAGCTTTTTATCAGTTAACCCCATGCGATGGAAGGTTTCATAATAAAGGATGTTGATGCTGCTCCCTCCGTCCATGAGTACCTTGGTGAACTTATACCACTCAACCTGAGGTGTCACCACCAATGCCAGCTAACCCGGATTATCAACCCGGGGCGGATGATCCTCTCGACTCCACACAATGGGCTATTCCAACCAGCGTAAGTAACGAGGCACCGCCGGTTCAACGGAGTTCACTGCCCTTTTATAAACCTTCTGATCGCGCTTACACAGGCTAGTTGTGAAGACATGATACTGCCCACTATTCAACTACTTCGGGTTGCTCTGGTAACCCGACTGTTGTTGGTGCTGATTTCGCTAATGATTATAACCACCCTGGCTGCCTTGACTGCCCTGATTGCCACACCCGCTTTGATTGCCTTGAAATCCTGAACCAGAACTACCTCCACCGTAACCCGACCCATGAGAACCGGATCCTGAACCGCCAGACGGTCCATGATCATATTGGAAACGATCCAATTTTTTGAACTCCCGCATAATAAAGCAATCCTTCCAGAGGTGCGTAGTTGGACTTTCTTTCGTCCCGTGCCTCGGGCAAGGCTGATTTAACAGGCGGTCAAGATTGATACTTGCTCCTCCGCTCCGCGGGTGCGACCTACCCTTACGACGCTGACCGTCATTCTGTGTGTTGGTATTAGCCACAAAATCAGAGTTGGTATCCGCTTTACGCTTACCGCTGTTTCCATGGCCCGCCGGATTATGCTGCGGCGCTTTACCATCCTTCTTTCCCTTTCCCGACTTTTCATCATCAGACTCAGGTTCCTTGGTACTATCAGAATCGGCGTACTTAACCAGAGCTGTCATGAGCGTTCCCATGTCAAAGCAGTGACGCTCGAGTCGTCCCAACTTCAACTTCAGAGGCATGAACTGGCAATTGCCCTCCAACGTTAAAACTGCTGTATCAGCATTGATGCGGTCTGATGAATGCAAGATCTCTGAAACCCGACGCACCCAATGGCTTGTCGATTCATTCTCTCCTTGGACACAGGCAGCTAAGTCCACAATTGACATGGGCTGTTTGCATGTGTCTTTGAAATTCTGGATAAACCGGGCCCTTAACTCAGCCCATGACCCAATGGAGTTAGCCGGCAATCCTTTCAGTCAAGTACGAGTTGTTCCATCAACATCATGGTGAAGTATTTAGCACATGCCGCATCGTCCACATCCAGCATTTCCATCGCCATCTCATAGCTTTCAACCCATGACTCGGGGGATAAATCGGTAGTGTAATTGGGCACTTTCCATGGACCTTTGAAATCCTTGAGCAACCATACATTACATAAGGCTAGTGTGAGACACAACACTCCCAAAGAGCTGGAAGTAACTCCTGGTTCCACCGAGGTGGTTGGACGAACTGGGGTAAGTTAACGGGTTGTGTACTGCGCTGCTAACTCGGCTTCTCGACGTTGTCTACCCTGATCCACCATATCCTGAGCATTAGCGCCACCACCTGCCGGATTATGCCCCCGAGGTGGGTTACGGTTCCACGCACTGCTTGACACGGCCGGTTCATCTATATGCCTGATGTAACTCCAGCTTGGGCGGGGGGTGGAGTGAATCCTCTCACGGCTGTACGAACAAGCCTGCTGCTGAGTCAAAGCTGTCTAAAGGAGCTCCCTAGCCCGTTGCGTCTCCACCGCTACGGGGGACTCACCTTCGACAGGGAGGGCCGCTAATCGTGAAGCGGCAGCGACTATGTTATCCAAAGGGTTGGAGTAATGACCCGGAGGCGTCGGCACATGTTGTGACGGGATGTTCTGATGAGGCGGGTTCGTTGGGTGCGGCTGGACCGGTGCCCCTGTTCCAGGTGCTTCTCCCCGGTTTAGCACTGGCCGATTGCTGGTTCCTGCTCCTGGCGTGTTAAAAAGATTCCTTGCCTCGTAAACCGGAGGCAGGCGAGACCGGTACCTTCTCCTCATAGCATCATTTGATGCATTCTGATCCAACATGAGCTGATAAGCTAGCATCCAACTCGGCCCGCTCCGCAGCCATCCTGGTGTTTTCAGCTGCCAGATCTATCTTGGCTTGAGCTATCTGATCCTTCACCTTAGCAATTTCTGTGTCATGCCGCTCCTGATCCGCCGGACTAACTTCAGCGGTTAACAGTGCTGTCAAAGTGTTGAATAAACCGGACAAAACCTGAGATGGTGACTGCGCAGGGCCTCCTACCCCGGCTACTGTTGCCCCCGCTACACTGGAGATCAATGCTGCTGTGTTCGAAGATTTTTGCACGGACTGTGGTCTGGCCATGAAGACTACAACTCGGCTCGATGGATTGAAGGGTGATACGTCCAAAACGTATCTATAATTTCTGCTTGCTCCATGCCTCTTTTGTGTGATATTGCTATGATATTTATGCACTTCCATACACTTTTGATCATATTTGGACTAACCTATTAACTCAGTGCACCCCAGTGCCAGTTTCTGTTTTCTGCTGTTTTTGTATTTCAGGTTTTCCCATTACTTAAATTGCCAGAAAAATTCCGGGAAAAATATATAAAAAAATCAGCGCTCCAGAAGCTTCCATGAGGCAGAAGTAGGGCCAGAGGGGGGCCAGAGGGGCTCCACGCGCCCTGAGGGGGCGGCCCCACCCCTGGCCGCCTCGCCAGGCCGCCTGGGCACCCTTACCTCCTCTGGTGACCCCCTTTGGCATATATTTACACCGCGTCACGGAAACCCTGATTCCGGAACCCTTTTCTCCAGAAGCTATTCCGATCTCCGCCACCATCGCCACCAAGTTTCGGGGGACCAGAATTCCTGTGCCGGCACCCTGCCGGGACGGGGAAGTGCCCCCGGATTCATCTCCATCGACGTTGCTTCCTCCCTCCATGATGCGGGAGTAGTTCCTCCTCGGGGCTGAGGTTTCTACCAGTAGCTATGTGGTCAATTCTCTCTCCCATGATGTGATCTTCGTTGTGATCATAGGCTATGTTAATCTAGGGTGATCCCATGATATTTCCCCTTCCTCTATGTATTGTATTGATGTACTCACTTGTCTTTATCTAGTATAATTCCCGTGACCAAGGTGACAGCGGTCTATTGAACATGGATTAGAAGAATATTTTCATGAGTGATTTCCTCTTTTGTGTGTTGATTGAAGATTGAGAGTCTCTTGGTGCTTGTCTTTGACTATCCTTGAGATATGTTGTGGTGATTGTGGTACTCTCTTTGGATGGGCGCGGTGACATTGGGAAATTCATAGATTGAGAACTACGAACTTAGAGGTGTGCTTTTGTAGCCCTACATAATTCTCGTCCTCTCTTGACCACAAAGGAATGACCTCCGAGTGCGTCTCCATTGCATGTTTTATGGGAAATATCATGTGATACGAGTATGTTAATGTTGTTGGGAGTTGCCACTAGTGAAAGTATGAAGCCTAGGCCTTGTTTCCACCATTGCAATACCATTTGTGCTCACGTTTACCACTTGTTTGCTTGCTGCACTTTTTATTACAGATTTATATTAGTTTGCTTTGCCACTCCTATCATCCATATTTTACCATCTCTTCGCCGAACTAGTGCACCTATACATCTGACAAGTGTATTAGGTGTGTTGGGGACACAAGAGACTTCTCGTATCTTGATTGCAGGGTTGCTTGAAAGGGGTACGTTCAACCTCCACTTCCCTGAGTTCGATAAACCTTGGGTTACTCACTTAAGGGAAATTTGCTGCTGTCCTACAAACCTCTGCTCTTGGAGGCCCAACACTGTCTACAGGAATAGAAGCGTGTAGTAGACATCAAGCTATTTCTGGCGCCGTTGCCGGGGAAGTAAGTGTTTGAAGGTACCTTCTCTAGATCTTGCAATTAAAATCTTTTCGTTTCTTGTTTTTAGTTTCACTAGTTATGTTTATGGAAAACCGCACTCTTAGTTCGCTGCTTGGGGAAGGCCGCTTTACCACACCCGTGGTAGAGAAGTTTCCTCCACCTACTGAATGTATCCCGTTCCGAATACCATTTAGGATAATTGAAATAATTAGGAATGATTGTTATGATGGGACAGTCAATCCTAGTATTCATTTGTTGAAACTTACAGAACTTTGTGAGTTGTTTAAGATTTCAGGTTTGACAAGAGATGGAGTCATGAGGAAATTATTTGCCTTGTCACTAAAAGGAAAAGCATTGGAATGGTATAGGCTACTAGATGACTCTCACCTGCTGGATTGGGAAGAGCTCCAGTCTCTCTTTTACTCCAAGTTTTATCCTCTTCATGAAGTCCATGAGAATAGGAATTATGTTTATAATTTCTATCCTCATGACGGAGAGAGCATAGATCAAGCTTGGGGGAGATTGAAAACGTTAATGCTAAAATGTCCTAACCATGGGCTCCCCAAAGATATGATTATTACTAATTTCTATGCGAGGCTCTCTCGACAGGATAAAGATTTGCTCGATGCTTCCTCTATGGGTTCTTTCACAAACGAAAAGATTGATGCTAAATGGGAACTCCTTGAAAGAATTCAACGCAACACTGAAGATTGGGAGATCAACAAAGGTAAAGAGTCAGGTATAATTTATGAGTATGATTGCATTAAGTCCTTTGTTGAAACTACAAGTTTTAATAAGTTTAGTGCTAAGTTTGGGCTTGATTCTCAACTCCTTGTTGATTTCCTCAAATCTTTTGCTTCACATCTTAATATGCCTAAGGAGGATTGGATCAAGCATCATGAACCTTTTAAAGAGATTTGCAAAGAAAATGAAATTGTTCATGATGATTGCAACATGCATGATCCAATTCCTAAAAATGAAGTTTTATATAAGCATGTTAATTTTTGTGGAGTGGATAGACCTTGTGAAAGGCCTATGATTGAAGAAGTGAAGTATTGTAAGCAACATAAGCATGAAAGAACAATCACTTGGGTCAAAGATTTAAATGAAATTGCTAGAGAATTGTGTGACCTTTATCCTTTTACTTGTGAACTTTGCTGTATAGAGGGTCACTTTAATTTTCAATGCATGCACTTTCAAAACATAACTGTTAACCAGTTATGTGATAACATGATCACCTCTGATCTTTATGATGAGCTTATGTTATTTTTGATGTGTGAAGAGTTATCAGAAAAGACTTCTTGGCTAGATGTTAATGCCATAGGAATAAAAAACACTTTGCAAAATTGCCATCTCTATTGTGTTGTTAATTGCCATGAAAATGATTACATAAGTAAGATTAGAAAGGAGGGAACTTTACCAAAGTGTAAAAATGTCTCTTATATTTCTGCTAATAAAAAGGAGAGTTTCTCCCAAGTTTCCCCTATTGTTTCTAATGATAAACCAGGATATGTGGAGAAGCTTCATCTCCAACCACTCCCTCCTAAGGTGAAGAAGAAGAAAAAGAAGAGGAGGAGGAAGAGGAGCAAGAAGGAAGAAGAATGGGTATCAACCTGGCCTGAGCATATTCCTCCCATCAACTTTTATCCTAACGGTTGTAAGTTTAAAGAAGAAGGTGAAGTTTATTGCCTTAATTATCATCTTGATGATACGTCCGTAGGTACTATTGAAGATGATTTTGATTATGATATGCATGTTACTTATTGTGATTGGGAAAATGATGATAATGCTACTTATGATCTTGAAAATCTTTTTGGTACCAACTCTGAAAGTGATGATATGGAAAGCTCTAAGCTTGGAGATGATAGTATTGCAAATCCTTTACCCACTAGTGATGTGATAATTGATAATTCTTTTACTAGTAAGAATAAAGACAACATGTTTACAAATATAGTTGCTAGCAATGATAATGCTCTTCTCTACCATGATGATGTTATAACTCCAATCTATAGTGATTATAAAGGTACCTATGACATAAGGAGAAATTATCCTTATGAAACTTGTCATAATCATGGACGGAATTACTCCCTTGTTGAACACCATCTTCCTAATACACAATTAATCTATAGTGTTCAAGTTGTTTATGGTAGTCCTACTCCCACTATTACCAATGAGAAAGATTATGCTTATGTGGAGAATAAGAGTACCTTTTTGCATGTGGATCATGGTAAGAATGCTTTATGTGATGCTTATATTGTTGAGTTTATTCGTGATCCCACTGAAAATTATTATGAAAAGGGAACATATGCTTATAGATATTTCAATAATATCAAGTTCCCTCTCTTTATGTTGAAGGTTTTGAAGCTGCACTTGTTTTGTCTTCCTATGCTTATTGCTTTGTGCTTCAATGAATTATTCTATTGCAATATTCCTATGCATAGGAAGCATGTTAGGCTTAAATGTGTTTGGTATTTGCTTCTTGATGCTCTCTTTTGTTCTTCAACTCTTATTCTTACGAGAGCATCATTAAAGTCTTAAGCCTATCTTTATGGCTATAAAAAAGAGCTCTAGGGAGACAACCCTTGTTATCTTTGCTTTCAGTTCGTTCTTTCATTTTTTAGTGGTCTTGATGTTTGTTACTACTGTAGCTACATCATTGTATCTTTATTTTTCAGCTTTGTGCCAAGTTTAGCCTCCGATTGCAAGAAAGTTCAAAAGTTGTCACGTGCAGTCCAGAAAAGAGATTCTGTCCTTGGACAGAAAAATTCGTATAAAATCACCAGATCATCTTTTTGATCTGAATTATTTTGACAGCGTGCTCTATACAATTGGCTTTCGGGCGTCTGTTCTGAGTTTTTTGATTTGAGTTGCAGAAGTGCCCCGAAAAAATTATTTACTACCTGCTGGTCTGTTTTTCACAGATTCTGTCCTATTTTGCCTTTCCTTCGTTTTGCAAACCTTGAGCTTGCTTTTTCTTTGCAAAAACCTTTTGGCAACCTTGAGAAACAGTAGACCTTCAAGATTATCTTTATTTCCAGCAAGGAAAAAATATTTTATTATGGGTACTAACCTCGCTAATCAGATTATGATGAGTTATGTATGAAGGGAGTTTTCAAGTGTGCGAGGGAAGATGATAAAAAGATTCAGGAGTGTCAAACGCTCAAGCTTGGGGATGCCCCCGTGCACCCCCAAGAAATATTCAAGAAGACTCAAGCGTCTAAGCTTGGGGATGCCCCCGTGCATCCCCTTCTCCATCAACAATTATCAGTTCGTCTTTCGTTCCACTATATTTTAATCACTTCATGTGTTATGTGCTATTCTTGGAGCGTCTTGCTTTTAGTTTCCTTTTTAGTTTTCTTTAGCTTTGCTTGCTGTTCATAACGAGTTGGGACCCATCTTTCTTTGTGTGGGAGAGAAACACGCTCCACTTCAACCTAGAACATAACATGGGATTTTCATGTTTATCTTTGCTGTGTATGTTCTTTGTCTTTCAATAGCTACTGTCATGTTCAACTCTTAGTTTTCATGCTTTACTTTTTAAAGAGCTTTTGTTTAGTTGGTTGCTGGAACTCTCTTGAGTTATCATGCTTATCTTGTTAAGAGAGTTGGCTTCTGTTGCACTGGTTGATATGTCTATGATAAAAATGCTATGTGCATAATGGTGCTTAGTACTTCATGTTTTCTTATGGTTAGTCTCAAATAGCTGGGGGGGGGGGGTTCTTAATGTGTTATTGAAGTACCAACATGATTTGTTTGCCTATGATGTGGTATGGTTTAGTGATATCTTCCTCCAAGAATTTATTTTGATTGACTTGGCATATGCTCGCGCATATTTAAGACTGTAAAGAAAGTCTATCAAGCCTTGATGATCTTTAATTTCTGAGTAGCGATATAACTTCCATGCTCGATTCAATGTTGCTTTGTCGCTCTGCATGATTATGACCGTCATTGCTCTCTTAGTTGGTCGCTCTCAGTCTTTTGCTAACCTTCGCCTGTACTAAGCGGACTGACTGCTTGTGCATCCAAAATCCTTTAAACCAGGTATGCCATATGAGTCCACCATACCTTCCTATACATGGTATTTACTTGCCATTCCTAACGAAGACTTTCGTGTACCATCTCGAAATTAATCAAAAAAGCATTCCTCTTTTGTGCCTCTATTTTAGCTCATGAGGAAGTAGTAGTTAATTCATGATCTTTTTAAGTTGGACAAGCTTCACCCCGGGATTGCATGTCTAATGTGCAAACCCCTAATACGAGAAGGAACTCGCAAAGAGTGCGCCCGGCTCATTAAAAAATATACAACAAACAAACCCTCCTTCACGCTTTGTTCATGAGAAATCAGAAAAATTTGGCAGTGATAAACAAAGGAGATTAAGGGGATGTGATCGTCCTCGTGCGGGAGCCGTTCCTCGAAACTTGTCAAGCTCGAGAAGTAATTGAGTTATCTACTAGCATTCGTTGACGAAATATGCATCTCTAAAAAAAATAATTTTTACCTCTGTTTTTAAAAAAACCAAGAGCTCTGGTACATGTTTAGTTTTTGTTTCCGACCACGGGTTTTCAACCTTGCCATCAAAAGCCACGATTCGAGAGTCTCCACCTTCTTTCTTTAAAGCACCAACTATTGAGAGCATGATTGTCATTCTGAGTGTAATGTGCATTGTCCCAAAGTACCATTGTCTTCTGCATGATTATGATATCGTTTATTCTGAAATCATTGTATCTAGTCGTCACTTAAACCTTGGAGGTGCCCCTGCATTTATGTTTTGCTTCACTAAAGGGGGCAAGCGAGGTGTCACTTTGTCATGTTTACACACCATGCTCACTACAAATCTATTGGGTGTTTCATTATCATATTGTAAAACTTTCAGTTCTTTGTGATATTCTCATGAGGCAACTTAATTGCTAAATATTCATTATCTCAGTAAGCATTTGTCATGTGACTGTGAAAAGTTCTTATATGGTTGATAGCATGTCACCACAGAAATTATGCTTGTTATCATTTACCTACTCGAGGACGAGCAGAAATTAAGCTTGGGGATGTTGATATGTCCAAAACGCGTCTATAATTTCTGCTTGCTCCATATTGCTATGATATTTATGCACTTCCATACACTTTTGATCATATTTGGACTAACCTATTAACTCAGTGCACCCCAGTGCCAGTTTCTGTTTTCTGCTGTTTTTGTATTTCAGGTTTTCCCATTACTTAAATTGCCAGAAAAATTCCGGGAAAAATATATAAAAAATCAGCGCTCCAGAAGCTTCCATGCGGTAGAAGTAGGGCCAGAGGGGGGCCAGAGGGGCTCCAGGCGCCCTGAGGGGGCGGCCCCACCCCTGGCCGCCTCGCCAGGCCGCCTGGCCCCCCTTACCTCCTCTCGTGACCCCCTTTGGCATATATTTACACCGCGTCACGGAAACCCAGATTCCGGAACCCTTTTCTCCAGAAGCTATTCCGATCTCCGCCGCCATCGCCACCAAGTTTCGGGGGACCAGAATTCCTGTGCCGGCACCCTGCCGGGACGGGGAAGTGCCCCCGGATTCATCTCCATCGACGTTGCTTCCTCCCTCCATGATGCGGGAGTAGTTCCTCCTTGGGGCTGAGGTTTCTACCAGTAGCTATGTGGTCAATTCTCTCTCCCATGATGTGATCTTCGTTGTGATCATAGGCTATGTTAATCTAGGGTGATCCCATGATATTTCCCCTTCCTCTATGTATTGTATTGATGTACTCACTTGTCTTTATCTAGTATAATTCCCGAGACCAAGGTGACAGCGATCTATTGGACATGGATTAGAAGAATATTTTCATGAGTGATTTCCCCTTTTGTGTGTTGATTGAAGATTGAGAGTCTCTTGGTGCTTGTCTTTGACTATCCTTGAGATATGTTGTGGTGATTGTGGTACTCTCTTTGGATGGCCGCGGTGACATTGGGAAATCCATAGATTGAGAACTACGAACTTAGAGGTGTGCTTTTGTAGCCCTACATAATTCTCGTCCTCTCTTGACCACAAAGGAATGACCTCCGAGTGCGTCTCCATTGCATGTTTTATGGGAAATATCATGTGATACGAGTATGTTAATGTTGTTGGGAGTTGCCACTAGTGAAAGTATGAAGCCTAGGCCTTGTTTCCACCATTGCAATACCATTTGTGCTCACGTTTACCACTTGTTTGCTTGCTGCACTTTTTATTACAGATTTATATTACTTTGCTTTGCCACTCCTATCATCCATATTTTACCATCTCTTCGCCGAACTAGTGCACCTATACATCTGACAAGTGTATTAGGTGTGTTGGGGACACAAGAGACTTCTTGTATCTTGATTGCAGGGTTGCTTGAAAGGGGTACATTCAACCTCCACTTCCCTGAGTTCGATAAACCTTGGGTTACTCACTTAAGGGAAATTTGCTGCTGTCCTACAAACCTCTGCTCTTGGAGGCCCAACACTGTCTACAGGAATAGAAGCGTGTAGTAGACATCAAGCTATTTCTGGCGCCGTTGCCGGGGAAGTAAGTGTTTGAAGGTACCTTCTCTAGATCTTGCAATTAAAATCTTTTCGTTTCTTGTTTTTAGTTTCACTAGTTATGTTTATGGAAAACCGCACTCTTAGTTCGCTGCTTGGGGAAGGCCGCTTTACCACACCCGTGGTAGAGAAGTCTCCTCCACCTACTGAATGTATCCCGTTCCGAATACCATTTAGGATAATTGAAATAATTAGGAATGCTTGTTATGATGGGACAGTCAATCCTAGTATTCATTTGTTGAAACTTACAGAACTTTGTGAGTTGTTTAAGATTTCAGGTTTGACAAGAGATGGAGTCATGAGGAAATTATTTGCCTTGTCACTGAAAGGAAAATCATTGGAATGGTATAGGCTACTAGATGACTCTCACCTGCTGGATTGGGAAGAGCTCCAGTCTCTCTTTTACTCCAAGTTTTATCCTCTTCATGAAGTCCATGAGAATAGGAATTATGTTTATAATTTCTATCCTCATGACGGAGAGAGCATAGCTCAAGCTTGGGGGAGATTGAAAACATTAATGCTAAAATGTCCTAACCATGGGCTCCCCAAAGATATGATTATTACTAATTTCTATGCGAGGCTCTCTCGACAGGATAAAGATTTGCTCGATGCTTCCTCTATGGGTTCTTTCACAAACGAAAAGATTGATGCTAAATGGGAACTCCTTGAAAGAATTCAACGCAACACTGAAGATTGGGAGATCGACAAAGGTAAAGAGTCAGGTATAATTTATGAGTATGATTGCATTAAGTCCTTTGTTGAAACTACAAGTTTTAATAAGTTTAGTGCTAAGTTTGGGCTTGATTCTCAACTCCTTGTTGATTTCCTCAAATCTTTTGCTTCACATCTTAATATGCCTAAGGAGGATTGGATCAAGCATCATGAACCTTTTAAAGAGATTTGCAAAGAAAATGAAATTGTTCATGATGATTGCAACATGCATGATCCAATTCCTAAAAATGAAGTTTTATATAAGCATGTTAATTTTTGTGGAGTGGATAGACCTTGTGAAAGGCCTATGATTGAAGAAGAGAAGTATTGTAAGCAACATAAGCATGAAAGAACAATCACTTGGGTCAAAGATTTAAATGAAATTTCTAGAGAATTGTGTGACCTTTATCCTTTTACTTGTGAACTTTGCTGTATAGAGGGTCACTTTAATTTTCAATGCATGCACTTTCAAAACATAACTGTTAACCAGTTATGTGATAACATGATCACCTCTGATCTTTATGATGAGCTTATGTTATTTTTGATGTGTGAAGAGTTATCAGAAAAGACTTCTTGGCTAGATGTTAATGCCATAGGAATAAAAAACACTTTGCAAAATTTCCATCTCTATTGTGTTGTTAATTGCCATGAAAATGATTACATAAGTAAGATTAGAAAGGAGGGAACTTTACCAAAGTATAAAAATGTCTCTTATATTTCTGCTAATAAAAAGGAGAGTTTCTCCTAAGTTTCCCCTATTGTTTCTAATGATAAACCAGGATATGTGGAGAAGCTTCATCTCCAACCACTCCCTCCTAAGGTGAAGAAGAAGAAAAAGAAGAGGAGGAGGAAGAGGAGCAAGAAGGAAGAAGAATGGGTATCAACCTGGCCTGAGCATATTCCTCCCATCAACTTTTATCCTAACGGTTGTAAGTTTAAAGAAGAAGGTGAAGTTTATTGCCTTAATTATCATCTTGATGATACGTCCGTAGGTACTATTGAAGATGATTTTGATTATGATATGCATGTTACTTATTGTGATTGGGAAAATGATGATAATGCTACTTATGATCTTGAAAATCTTTTTGGTACCAACTCTGAAAGTGATGATATGGAAAGCTCTAAGATTGGGGATGATAGTATTGCAAATCCTTTACCCACTAGTGATGTGATAATTGATAATTCTTTTACTAGTAAGAATAAAGACAACATGTTTACAAATATAGTTGCTAGCAATGATAATGCTCTTCTCTACCATGATGATGTTATAACTCCAATCTATAGTGATTATAAAGGTACCTATGACATAAGGAGAAATTATCCTTATGAAACTTGTCATAATCATGGAGGGAATTACTCCCTTGTTGAACACCATCTTCCTAATACACAATTAATCTATAGTGTTCAAGTTGTTTATGGTAGTCCTACTCCCACTATTACCAATGAGAAAGATTATGCTTATGTGGAGAGTAAGAGTACCTTTTTGCATGTGGATCATGGTAAGAATGCTTTATGTGATGCTTATATTGTTGAGTTTATTCGTGATCCCACTGAAAATTATTATGAAAAGGGAACATATGCTTATAGATATTTCAATAATATCAAGTTCCCTCTCTTTATGTTGAAGGTTTTGAAGCTGCACTTGTTTTGTCTTCCTATGCTTATTGCTTTGTGCTTCAATGAATTATTCTATTGCAATATTCCTATGCATAGGAAGCATGTTAGGCTTACATGTGTTTGGTATTTGCTTCTTGATGCTCTCTTTTGTTCTTCAACTCTTATTCTTACGAGAGCATCATTAAAGTCTTAAGCCTATCTTTATGGCTATAAAAAAGAGCTCTAGGGAGACAACCCTTGTTATCTTTGCTTTCAGTTCGTTCTTTCAGTTTTTAGTGGTCTTGATGTTTGTTACTACTGTAGCAACATCATTGTATCTTTATTTTTCAGCTTTGTGCCAAGTTTAGCCTCCGATTGCAAGAAAGTTCAAAAGTTGTGACGTGCAGTCCAGAAAAGAGATTCTGTCCTTGGACAGAAAAATTCGTATAAAATCACCAGATCATCTTTTTGATCTGAATTGTTTTGACAGCGTGCTCTATACAATTGGCTTTCGGGCGTCTGTTCTGAGTTTTTTGATTTGAGTTGCAGAAGTGCCCCGAAAAAATTATTTACTACCTGCTGGTCTGTTTTTCACAGATTCTGTCCTATTTTGCCTTTCCTTCGTTTTGCAAACCTTGAGCTTGCTTTTTCTTTGCAAAAACCTTTTGGCAACCTTGAGAAACAGTAGACCTTCAAGATTATCTTTATTTCCAGCAAGGAAAAATTATTTTATTATGGGTACTAACCTCGCTAATCTGATTATGATGAGTTATGTATGAAGGGGGTTTTCAAGTGTGCGAGGGAAGATGATAAAAAGATTCAGGAGTGTCAAACGCTCAAGCTTGGGGATGCCCCCGTGCACCCCCAAGAAATATTCAAGAAGACTCAAGCGTCTAAGCTTGGGGATGCCCCCGTGCATCCCCTTCTCCATCAACAATTATCAGTTCGTCTTTCGTTCCACTATATTTTAATCACTTCATGTGTTATGTGCTATTCTTGGAGCGTCTTGCTTTTAGTTTCCTTTTTAGTTTTCTTTAGCTTTGCTTGCTGTTCATAACGAGTTGGGACCCATCTTTCTTTGTGTGGGAGAGAAACACGCTCCACTTCAACCTAGAACATAACATGGGATTTTCATGTTTATCTTTGCTGTGTATGTTCTTTGTCTTTCAATAGCTACTGTCATGTTCAACTCTTAGTTTTCATGCTTTACTTTTTAAAGAGCTTTTGTTTAGTTGGTTGCTGGAACTCTCTTGAGTTATCATGCTTATCTTGTTAAGAGAGTTGGCTTCTGTTGCACTGGTTGATATGTCTATGATAAAAATGCTATGTGCATAATGGTGCTTAGTAGTTCATGTTTTCTTATGGTTAGTCTCAAATAGCTGGGGGGGTTCTTAATGTGTTATTGAAGTACCAACATGATTTGTTTGCCTATGATGTGGTATGGTTTAGTGATATCTTCCTCCAAGAATTTATTTTGATTGACTTGGCATATGCTCACGCATATTTAAGACTGTAAAGAAAGTCTATCAAGCCTTGATGATCTTTAATTTCTGAGTAGCGATATAACTTCCATGCCCGATTCAATGTTGCTTTGTCGCTCTGCATGATTATGACCGTCATTGCTCTCTTAGTTGGTCGCTCTCAGTCTTTTGCTAACCTTCGCCTGTACTAAGCGGACTAACTGCTTGTGCATCCAAAATCCTTTAAACCAGTTATGCCATATGAGTCCACCATACCTTCCTATACATGGTATTTACTTGCCATTCCTAACGAAGACTTTCGTGTACCATCTCGAAATTAATCAAAAAAGCATTCCTCTTTTGTGCCTCTATTTTAGCTCATGAGGAAGTAGTAGTTAATTCATGATCTTTTTATGTTGGACAAGCTTCACCCCGGGATTGCATGTCTAATGTGCAAACCCCTAATACGAGAAGGAACTCGCAAAGAGTGCGCCCGGCTCATTAAAAAACATACAACAAACAAACCCTCCTTCACGCTTTGTTCATGAGAAATCAGAAAACTTTGGCAGTGATAAACAAAGGAGATTAAGGGGATGTGATCGTCCTCGTGCGGGAGCCGTTCCTCGAAACTTGTCCAGCTCGAGAAGTAATTGAGCTATCTACTAGCATTCGTTGACGAAATATGCATCTCTAAAAAAATAATTTTTACCTCTGTTTTTAAAAAAACCAAGAGCTCTGGTACATGTTTAGTTTTTGTTTCCGACCACGGGTTTTCAACCTTGCCATCAAAAGCCACGATTCGAGAGTCTCCACCTTCTTTCTTTAAAGCACCAACTATTGAGAGCATGATTGTCATTCTGAGTGTAATGTGCATTGTCCCAAAGTACCATTGTCTTCTGCATGATTATGATATCGTTTATTCTGAAATCATTGTATCTAGTCGTCACTTAAACCTTGGAGGTGCCCCTGCATTTATGTTTTGCTTCACTAAAGGGGGCAAGCGAGGTGTCACTTTGTCATGTTTACACACCATGCTCACTACAAATCTATTGGGTGTTTCAGTATCATATTGTAAAACTTTCAGTTCTTTGTGATATTCTCATGAGGCAACTTAATTGCTAAAGATTCATTATCTCAGTAAGCATTTGTCATGTGACTGTGAAAAGTTCTTATATGGTTGATAGCATGTCACCACAGAAATTATGCTTGTTATCATTTACCTACTCGAGGACGAGCATGAATTAAGCTTGGGGATGTTGATACGTCCAAAACGCGTCTATAATTTCTGCTTGCTCCATGCCTCTTTTGTGTGATATTGCTATGATATTTATGCACTTCCATACACTTTTGATCATATTTGGACTAACATATTAACTCAGTGCACCCCAGTGCTAGTTTCTGTTTTCTGCTGTTTTTGTATTTCAGGTTTTCCCATTACTTAAATTGCCAGAAAAATTCCGGGAAAAATATATAAAAAATCAGCGCTCCAGAAGCTTCCATGCGGCAGAAGTAGGGCCAGAGGGGGGCCAGAGGGGCTCCAGGTGCCCTGAGGGGGCAGCCCCACCCCTGGCCGCCTCGCCAGGCCGCCTGGGCCCCCTTACCTCCTTTGGTGACCCCCTTTGGCATATATTTACACCGCGTCGCGGAAACCCTGATTCCGGAACCCTTTTCTCCAGAAGCTATTCCGATCTCCGCCGCCATCGCCACCAAGTTTCGGGGGACCAGAATTCCTATGCCGGCACCCTGCCAGGACGGGGAAGTGCCCCGGATTCATCTCCATCGACGTTGCTTCCTCCCTCCATGATGCGGGAGTAGTTCCTCCTCGGGGCTGAGGTTTCTACCAGTAGCTATGTGGTCAATTCTCTCTCCCATGATGTGATCTTTGTTGTGATCATAGGCTATGTTAATCTAGGGTGATCCCATGATATTTCCCCTTCCTCTATGTATTGGATTGATGTACTCACTTGTCTTTATCTAGTATAATTCCCGAGACCAAGGTGACAGCGGTCTATTGGACATGGATTAGAAGAATATTTTCATGAGTGATTTCCTCTTTTGTGTGTTGATTGAAGATTGAGAGTCTCTTGGTGCTTGTATTTGACTATCCTTGAGATATGTTGTGGTGATTGTGGTACTCTCTTTGGATGGCCGCGGTGACATTGGGAAATCCATAGATTGAGAACTACGAACTTAGAGGTGTGCTTTTGTAGCCCTACATAATTCTCGTCCTCTCTTGACCACAAAGGAATGACCTCCGAGTGCGTCTCCATTGCATGTTTTATGGGAAATATCATGTGATACGAGTATGTTAATGTTGTTGGGAGTTGCCACTAGTGAAAGTATGAAGCCTAGGCCTTGTTTCCACCATTGCAATACCATTTGTGCTCACGTTTACCACTTGTTTGCTTGCTGCACTTTTTATTACAGATTTATATTACTTTGCTTTGCCACTCCTATCATCCATATTTTACCATCTCTTCGCCGAACTAGTGCACCTATACATCTGACAAGTGTATTAGGTGTGTTGGGGACACAAGAGACTTCTTGTATCTTGATTGCAGGGTTGCTTGAAAGGGGTACGTTCAACCTCTACTTCCCTGAGTTCGATAAACCTTGGGTTACTCACTTAAGGGAAATTTGCTGCTGTCCTACAAACCTCTGCTCTTGGAGGCCCAACACTGTCTACAGGAATAGAAGCGTGTAGTAGACATCAAAGGGGTCCGGAATACTGTCACCATTAGAACAACCCCCAAACCGGCCATCTTGCAGCTGGTACAATGACTCGATCTCTCTGGTGGATGACTCGTCACCAGAATAAACGACGGTCTCACCACTAGATGCCGATATATCCTCAGATTCCGCTCCATGGATGACTCCCACAAAGGCACGCTTCATGGCAGGCCGAACCCGGGTAGGTCTCGCACGCTAAGCCGTCTCGACGATGTCGGTGCAGATGCCCGGCTCAGGACCCGGTTCGCCAATCTTGCCAATGAAAACGTGAATACTGCCGAAGGGGACCTGGTACCCGTACTCAATTAAGTCGGCCACGGGGCAACCTGCGTCGTCAATGTAGATCTTGCCGCGACGACTCTTGGTCATCCGGCCCACTGCGTATCCCTTGAGCCCTTCGAAGCTTCCTAATAACCCACAAGTGTAGGGGATCAGTTGTAGCCTCTTTCGATAAGTAAGAGTGTCAAACCCAACAAGGGATCTAAAGGCAGAACAAATATTCCCTCAAGTTCTATCGACCACCGATACAACTCTACGCACGCTTGACGTTTACTTTACCTAGAACAAGTACGAAACTAGAAGTACTTTGTAGTTTTTTTTGATAGGTTTGCAAGAATATAAAGAGCACACAAATATAAACTAGGGGATTTTAAGATAAAGAAGCAATAAAGTTAATGATAGAGAGTGTGGAAAACTGGTGGTAGGAGTTGCGAAATTGCCCCTAAGCAATTGACTACGTTACTAGACCGATAGCAAGTTTTATGTGGGAGAGGCCACTGCTAGCATGTCATCCCTTACTTGGAATTCTATGCACTTATGATTGGAACTATTAGCAAGCATCCGCAACTACTAATGTTCATTGAGGTAAAACCCAACCATAGCATTAAGATATATTGGTCCCCCTTCAATCCCGTATGCATCAATTTCTACGCTAGGTTGAAGTTTCTGTCACTCTTGCCCTCCAATACATAGTCCTATCAACATACAACTAACCCTATGGTGTGATCCACGCATGCGCTCATATGATGGGCACCAAAGGACAGCAACATAACCACAAGCAGTTTAAATCAATCATAGCAATTCACCTATCACCGATAGGACAACGATAATCTACTCAGACATCATAGGATGGCAACACATCATTGGATAATAATATGAAGCGTAAAGCACCATGTTCAAGTAGAGGGTACATCGGGTTGTGGGAGAGTGGACCACTATATATAGATGGGGGAAGGTGATGGATATGTTGGTGAAGATGATGGAGGTGTTGGTGTAGATCGCAGTCACACGACGATGGCCCCGGTGGCACTCCGGTGCCATCAGAAGCGAGGGGGAGAGAGCCCCCCTCCTTCTTCTTCTTCCTTGACCTTCTCCCTAGTTGGGAGAAGGGTTTCCTCTCTGGTCCATGGCCTCCATGGTGGCGGAGGGGCGAGAGCCCCTCCGAGATTGGATCTGTCTCTCTGTCTCTCTCTGTTTCTGCGTTTCCAGATTCTGTCCCTTCACCGTTTCTTATATTCCCAGAGATCCGTAACTCCGATTGGGCTGATTTTCTGACATGATTTTTATCCGGATATTATCTTTCTTGCGGCGAGAGAAGGGCATCAACCGCCTTACGGTGTGGCCACGAGGGCCCAGGGCGCGCCTGCCCCTGGTGGGCGCGCCCCCGTGCCTCGTGGCCTACCCAGGCATCGTCTCATGTTGGTTCCGCTTCCCAAAATTCACATATATTCCAAAAAAAATCTCCGTCCGTTTTTATTCCGTTTGGACTCCGTTTGATATGGATATTCTGCGAAACAAAAAACATGCAACAAACAGGAGCTGGCACTGGGCACTGGATCAATATGTTAGTCCCCAAAAATAGTTTATAAAGTTGCCAAAAGTATATGAAAGTTGTAGAATATTGGCATGGAACATTCAAAAATTATAGATACGATGGAGATGTATTAGCATCCCCAAGCTTAATTCCTGCTCGTCCACGAGTAGGTAAATGATAAAAAAGATAATTTTTGATGTGGAATGCTACCTATCATAATCTTGATCATGTAATCTAATCATGGCATGAATATTAAGACACGGGTGATTCAAAGCAATAGTCTATCATTTGACATTAAGACAATAATACTTCAAGCATACTAATAAAGCAATCATGTCTTTTCAAAATAACATGGCCAAGGAAAGTTATCCCTACAAAATCATATGGTCTGGCTATGCTCCATCTTCACCACACAAAGTATTTAAATCATGCACAACCCCGGTTTTAGCCAAGCAATTGTTTCATACTTTAGTATTCTCAAACTTTTTCAACTTTCACGCAATACATGAGCGTGAGCCATGGACATAGCACTATGGGTGGAATAGAAGGTGGTGATAGACAAAAGGAGGGAGAAAGTCTCACATCGACTAGGCAAATCAATGGACTATGGAGATGTCCATCGATCGATATCAATGTGAGTGAGTAGGGATTGCCATGTAACGGATGCACTAGAGCTATAAGTGTATGAAAGCTCAAAAAGAAAACTAGTGGGTGTGCATCAACTTGCTTGCTCATGAAGACCTAGGGCATTTGAGGAAGCCAGTCGTTGGAATATACAAGCCAAGTTCTATAATGAAAATTCCCACTAGTATATGGAAGTGACAAAACAAGAGACTCTCTATTATGAAGATCATGGTGCTACTTTGAAGCACAAGTGTGGAAAAGGATAGTATCATTGTCCCTTCTCTCTTTTCTCTCCTTTTTTAGGGGCTTTCTCTTTTTTTAGCCCCTCTCTATTTATTTTTAATTTTTTAGGCCATATTTTTTTATTTGGCCTTTCCTCACATGGCACAATGCTCTAATAATGAAGATCATCACACTTTTATTTACTTACAACTCAAAGATTACAACTCAAAGCTAGAACAAAATATGACTCTATGTGAATGCCTCCGGCGGTGTATCGGGATGTGCAATGATCTAGCGTAGCAATGACATCAAAAAACGGACAAGCCATGGAAACATCATGCAAGGCAATATGACAATGATGGTGCGTGTCATAATAAACAGAACGGTGGAGTTACATGGCAATATATCTCGGAATGGCTATGGAAATGCCATAATAGGTAGGTATGATGGCTGTTTTGAGGAAGGTATATGGTACCGGCGAAAGTTGCGCGGTACAAGAGAGGCTAGCAATGGTGGAAGGGTGAGAGTGCGTATAATCCATGGACTCAACATTAGTCATAAAGAACTCACATACTTATTGCAAAAAATTATTAGCCATAGAAACCAAGTACCACACGCATGTTCCTAGGGGGGAGGTTGGTAGGAGTTAACCATCACGCGCCCCCGACCTCCACACAAAGGATGACACTCAATAAATAAATCATGCTCCAACTTCGTCACATAACGGTTCACCATACGTGCATGCTACGGGAATCACAAACCTCAACACAAGTATTTCTACAATACATAACTACCCACTAGCATGACTCTAATATCACCATCTTTATATTGCAAAACTATTGCAAGGAATCAAACATATCATATTCAGCGATCTACAAGTTTATGTAGGATTTTATGACTAACCTTGTGAATGACCAATTCTTGTCAACTCTCTAAATAGATATAAGTGAAGCAAGAGAGTTTTAATCATTTCTACAAAAGTTATGCCCACACTCTAACAAATATAAGTGAAGCAAAAGAGCATTCTACAAATGGCGGTTTCCTATGTGAGGAGAAACAGGCAATCCAAACTTCAAATGATATAAGTGAAGCACATGAAGTATTCTATAAAGCCATAGTCAAAAGATATAAGTGAAGTGCAAAGAGCATTCTATAAATCAACCAAGGACTATCTCATACCAGCATGGTGCATAAAAAGAAAAGGTGAAAACTAAATGCAAAAGATGCTCCAAGATCTGCACATATCACATGAATGAAACGAATCCGAAAACACACCGATACTTGTTGAAGAAAGAGGGGATGCCTTCCGGGGCATCCCCAAGCTTAGACGCTTGAGTCTCCTTGAATATTTACTTGGGTTGCCTTGGGCATCCCCAAGCTTGAGCTCTTGCCTCTCCTTCTTCTCCTCACATCGAGACCTCTTCGATATTCGAACACTTCATCCACACAAAACTTCAACAGAAAACTCGGTAAGATTCGTTAGTATAATAAAGCAAATCACTACTCTAAGTACTGTTGAAAACAAATTCATATTTTGTTTTTTCATTGTAGCTACTGTAATATAACTTTTCCATGGGTTAATCCACTGATAGAAATTGATAGTTTCATCAAAACAAGCAAACTATGCATCAAAAAACAGAATCTGTCTAAAACAGAACAGTCTGTAATAATATGAACATTCACCATACTTCTGATACTTTAAAAAATATTCCAAAATTAGGAAAAATAATTTTTTTTTATAGAAAGACAGTGCAAAAAGTTTCAGAACCATTTGACGTTCCAGCAAAAAATGTAAAATCGCGCACTACAGCCAAAGTTTCTGTCCTGCACCACACAAACCAACAAGCATTGTAAACATCCTAAAGGCAAACCTTGGCACATTATTTTTATAATACAATGGAATTGTACAAGGGGATAATTATTTTTGTTGAAAAGTTTCTGTAATTAAGATTCACAAAGTTTCCATGGGCATGAACAAAGTTCAAGGACGTCCCCCACTTTCACAATGCTCGTCTATATCACTTTCACTTTTCTTATTTTGAAAAGTTTTGGGTTCCCCTCTTTATTTTTTTTGTTTTTAAACTTTATAAAAGCACACAACAGAAATAAATGACTCTCTAAAACTTCCGGGTTGTCTCCCTGGCAGCGCTTTTTCTAAAGGCATTAAGCTAGGCATATAGTGCTCAAGTAATGGATCCACCCGGATCCCAAGGTATATCAAAGCCAATTTTAATTAACAATGATTTGGCATTTAGTAGTGAGCACAAAGTGATATGTATCATGAAAAAACGAAATCTAACTCTCTTCATATGCATAGGCATGTCATAAAAGAACAATTCATTCAAACATAGTAAAGGCCAATGCATAGTATAAACAGTTTCTTGCAATTTTATCATGTCGGAAACATAGAGAGGCGGAGATGTAGTTCCTCTCTCATAATAATTGCAAGTAGGAGCAGCAAGCACATGCATATTATATTCATCAAAATCATCATGTGTAACGGAAAAGGCAACCCATCAATATAATCCTTAATAAGTGCAAACTTCTCCAATATAGTGAAGTTTGGAGAATTCAAAAAGATAATAGGACTATCATGTGTGGGTGCAATAGCAACTATCTCATGTTTAAAATAATGAACTATAGCAAGTTCATCTCCATAAGCATAATTCATATTGGCATCTTGGCCACAAGCATAGCAAGCATCATCAAAAAGGGATATTTAAAAAGAATCAACGGGATCATAACAATCATCATAGCATTCATCCTTCGGTAAGCACGAAGGGAAATTAAACAATGTATGGGATAAAGAGTTACTCTCATTAGAAGGTGGGCACGGGTGATCAATCCGCTCTTCCTCCTTTTGTTCTTCGCTCTCCTCCTCATCTTTTTCATCCAATGAGCTCAAAATGTCATTAATTTCTTCTTCCATAGACTCCTGCAAAATATTAGTATCTTCTTGGACAACGGAGACCTTCTCAATAAACGCATCAATATTGGAGTTATATTCATAATTTAAATAGCAATATTTCAATATAGCAAGATTTTCAGGCCTAGAAACATCATCATCAAAAGCATCATTCTTTTTAAACAGAGATTCAATTTCATAAGCACCCTTAAAAGCAACGAATTCTTCTATTTGTTCCACATCATAATAATCATATATACCATTAGAATAAGAAGCTAAGGTTTCATTATCATTAAATTTGCATGAAAAGGGAAGGTGTGGAGCCTTCATCCTAGAGCAACAAGTATAATCATATCTCAAACATAGTTGCCGAGCATACCAATGCAACAAATGAATTTGATCCCATAACAGTTTCCCTTTTTGTGTCAAGTGATAATCCCTAAAGTATTCACGTTGATCCAACATTACTCCCATTACATAGTTGAATGGGGTTTTCTCATGATTATCAAAGTAGTAAATACTATCTTTCACATAATGAGCATCGAGGGTTTTAGGAGGTTCCCCGTCTCCATGAGTAGCAAGTACACCTAATGTTTTTTGGTATTTCGTGTTCCATATCCATAACTAAAGATAGAGAACAACTTAGAACAGCAAATAAAATCTACTTAGTGATAAAGCAGACAAGCACACACGAGAATATTCACCCCACGCTATTGCTCCCCGGCAACGGCGCCAGAAAAAGGTCTTGATAACCCACAAGTGTAGGGGATCAGTTGTAGCCTCTTTCGATAAGTAAGAGTGTCGAACCCAATGAGGAGCTAAAGGCAGAACAAATATTCCCTCAAGTTCTATCGACCACCGATATAACTCTACGCACGCTTGACGTTTACTTTACCTAGAACAAGTACGAAACTAGAAGTACTTTGTAGTTTTTGGATAGGTTTGCAAGAATATAAAGAGCACGCAATTATAAACTAGGGGATTTTAAGATAAAGAAGCAATAAAGTTAATGATAGAGAGTGTGGAAAAGTGGTGGTAGGAGTTGCGAAATTGCCCCTAAGCAATTGACTACGTTACTAGACCGATAGCAAGTTTTATGTGGGAGAGGCCACTGCTAGCATGTCATCCCTTACTTGGAATTCTATGCACTTATGATTGGTATTGGTCCCCCTTCAATCCCGTATGCATCAATTTCAATGCTAGGTTGAAGTTTCTGTCACTCTTGCCCTCCAATACATAGTCCTATCAACATACAACTAACCCTATGGTGTGATCCACGCGCGCGCTCATATGATGGGCACCAAAGGACAACAACATAATCACAAGCAATTTAAACCAATCATAGCAATTCACCAATCACCGATAGGACAACGATAATCTACTCATACATCATAGGATGGCAACACATCATTGGATAATAATATGAAGCGTAAAGCACCATGTTCAAGTAGAGGGTACAACGGGTTGCGGGAGAGTGGACCGCTGTAGATAGATGGGGGAAGGTGATGGAGATGTTGGTGAAGATGACAGAGGTGTTGGTGTAGATCGCCATCACACGATGATGGCCCCGGTGGCACTCCGGTGCCACCGGAAGCGAGGGGGAGAGAGCCCCTGAAAACCCACAAGTGTAGGGGATCGCAACAGTTTTCGAGGGTAAAGTATTCAACCCAAATTTGTTGATTCGACACAAGGGTAGCCAAAGAATACTCTTAAGTATTAGCAGCTGAGTTGTCAATTCAACCACACCTGGAAACTTAGTATCTGCAGCAAGATAGTTTAATAGCAAAGTAATATGATAGTGGCGGTAGCAGCAATAAAAGTAACGATAGTGTTTTTGTAGTTTTTGTGATAGTAGCAACGGAAAAGTAAATAAGCAACAAGCAATATAGGTAAAGCTCGTAGGCATTGGATCGGTGATGGGAAATTATGTCGGATGCACTTCATCATGTAGAAGTTATAACCTAGGGTGACACAGAACTAGCTCCAGTTCATCAATGCAATGTAGGCATGTATTCCGAATATAGTCATACGTGCTTATGGAAAAGAACTTGCATGACATCTTTTGTCCTACCCTCCCGTGGCAGCGGGGTCCTATTGGAAACTGAGGGATATTAAGGCCTCCTTTTAATAGAGTACCGGACAAAAGCATTAACACATAGTGAATACATGAACTCCTCAAACCATGGTCATCACCGGGAGTGGTCCCGATTATTGTCACTTCGGGGTTGCCGGATCATAACACATAGTAGGTGACTATAGACTTGCAAGGTAGGATCTAGAACACACATATATTCATGAAAACATAATAGGTTCAGATCTGAAATCATGGCACTCGGGCCCTAGTGACAAGCATTAAGCATAACAACATCAATCTCAGAACATAGTGGATAAGGGATCAAACCCTAACAAAACTAACTCGATTACATGATAGATACCATCCAACCCATCACCGTACAACAAGCCTATGATGGAATTACTCACACACGGCGGTGAGCATCATGGAATTGGTGATGGAGGAAGGTTGATGATGACGATGGCGACGATCTCCACTCTCCGGAGCCCCGAACGGACTCCAGAACAGCCCTCCCAAGAGAGATTAGGACTTGGCGGTGGCTCCGTCTCGTGAAACGCGATAATTCCTTCTCCCCGATTTTTTTCTCCCCGAAAGTGAAGATATAGGATCTTGGGGTACGTCGGTAAGGCACCAGGGGGCCCACGAGGCAGGGGGCGCGCCCCCCACCCTCGTGGACAGGCCTTGGGCCCCCTGGTGTGGATCTTCTTGCAGATATTTTTTATATTTTCCGAAATAATTCTTCGCTGATTTTCAGGCGATTCCGAGAAATTTTTATTCTGCACAAAAAAAACACCATGGTAGTTCTGCTGAAAACAGCGTCAGTACGGGTTAGTTCCATTCAAATCATGCAAGTTAGAGTCCAAAACAAGGGCAAAAGGGTTTGGAAAAGTAGATACGTTGGAGACGTATAAACTCCCCCAAGCTTAAACCTTTGCTTGTCCTCAAGCAATTCAGTTGATAAACTGAAAGTGATAAAAAAAACTTTGACAAACTCTGTTTGCTCTTGTTGTTGTAAATATGTAAGCTAGCATTCAGGTTTCAACAAGATCATGAACTAAACACATTCACAATAACTTTCAGGTCTCAAGACTACTCACATAAATGGCATAATCAATTAACGAGCAATAATAATAAACCTCGGATGACAACACTTTCTCAAAACAATCATGATATGATATAACAAGATGGTATCTCGCTAGCCCTTTCTCAGACCACAAAACATAAATGCAGAGGACCTTTAAGGATCAAGGACTGACTAGACATTGTAATTCATGGTAAAAGAGATCCAGTCATGATCATACTCAATGCAAATTAATAGTAATACATGGAACGACAGAGGTGCTCTCCTACTGGTGCTCTTTGATAAGAGGATGATGACTCTGCATAAAAGTAAATAGATAGGCCCTTCGCAGAGGGAAGCAAGGATTTGTAGAGGTGCCAGAGCTCGATTTTTAAATAGAGATGAATAACATTTTGAGCGGTATACTTTCATTGTCAACATAACAACCAAGAATCTCGATATCTCCCATGCTACGCATATTATAGGCGGTTCCCAAACAGAATGGTAAAGTTTATACTCCCCAAACCACCAACAATCACACTCCACGGCTAGCCCGAAACAACGGGTACCGTCCAAACTAGCAACAGCCCCGGGGGAGTTTTGTTTAATTATTATGATTCTGAGCATGGGACTGGGCATCTCGATTACCAGCCATTTTCTCATGAATGATGAGCGGAGTCCACTCATCATGAGAATAACCCACCTAGCATGGAAGATATAGACATCCCTAGTTGATACATGAGCTGTTCAAGCATACAAAACAGAATTTCATTTGAAGGTTTAGAGTTTGGCACATACAAATTTACTTGGAACGGAAGGTAAATACCACATATAGGAAGGTATGGTGGACTCATATGGAATAACTTTGGGGTTTATGGAAGTGGATGCACAAGCAGTATTCCTGCTTAGTACATGTGAAGGCTAGAAAGAGACTGGGAAGCGACCAGCTAGAGAGCAACAATGGTCATGAACATGCATTAAAATTAATCAACAATGAATGCAAGCATGAGTAGGATATAAATCACCATGAACATAAATATCGTGAAGGCTATGTTGATTTGTTTCAACTACATGCATGAACATGTGCCAAGTCAGATCACTTAAATCGTTCAAAGGAGGATACCACCCCATCATACTACATCACAACCATTTTAATATCATGTTGACACGCAAGATAGACCATTATAAGCTCTCAGCTAATTAAGCATGGCATAAGCAGCTATGATCTCTAATTGTCATTGCAAGCATGTTTCATTCATAATAAGCTGAATCAAGAACGATGAGCCATCATATTTACAAAAACAAAAGAGGTCGAGTTCATACCAGCTTTTCTCATCTCAATTAGTTCATCATATATCATCCTTATTACCTTTCACTCGTACGACCGAACGATGTGGATAATAATAATAGTGCACGTGCATTGGACTAAGCTGGAATCTGCAGGCATTTAATACAAGAGAGAAGACAAGGTAATATGGCTCAAGGTTAAATCAACAACAAAGCATACTAGAGCCACTAAGCATTTTAATCATGGTCTTCTACTCTTAACCCCCAAAGAAGAAAATAAACTATTTACACGGGAAAGCTCCCAACAAGCAAAAGAAGAACGGGAAATCTTTTTGGGTTTTCATTTTTTTACTACTACTAGAAGCAAAGAAAGTAAACTAGCTAGAAGCTACAACTAATATTTTTTTGTTTTACTGGTTTTTTCTAGCACACAAGAAAAAGACTAAGAAAAAGAAATTGAAACTAAGCATGGATGGTACAGTGAAAGAGTGTGAGCACCAACAACTAGAATAAGTGTGAACAAGAATGTAAGTCGATGAGAAACACGTACTCCCCCAAGCTTAGGCTTTTGGCCTAAGTTGGTCTATGGCCATGGATCAAAGCCACTCCCTCCAGTGTACTGAGATGCATCCTCTGGGTGCCACTGGTTGGCGAGCTCATCCAGCTCCCACCCATAAAAAGATTGACGAGAAGGATCAAGCGGTGGCTCCAGCTCAGGCTCTGAAGCTTGTGCCTGGCCTTGGTACTTGTAGAAGGCATATGATGTAATGAGATACTTGCCTATGGATAGATCAAACAAAGATGGTGCATGCAAGGTAACAATTTCATAGTATATTTCATCAAATCTTAATTTGTAATTAAGCTGCATACTCTTATCTTTAACAATAAAATCATGAGCTACCATGCTCTTGTAGTCTAGATAAACAGGGGCATGCAATTTTTCTTCCTTCTCATGATGCCTAATAGGTATATTAAAATATTCAACAAGGCAAGAAGCAAAGATGCCTCCAAAGTCGGGCCCCTTTGAGCGGTTCAGACTCAATCGTTTAGCAACGATGGCACCCAAGCTAAAGGTTGTGTCTTGAAACAAAGCATGGCGTAAAATGATAATATCAGGGGCACTGAGATTCCCACTGTTCCCGCGACCAATTAAACATCTACTAGGAAATAAGGCAAAGTAGCGCAGAACAGGGAAGTGTATACTAGTGATTCTTGCCCCTGAAACTTGTCTCGTTTCCCCTACGGCTATCATGTCAATGAACCCTTCTACGTCTTCACGATGTGGTTCATCAAGTCTACCTCCAAATGGTACTTCACATATTTCACAAAAGTCTAAGAGTGATATCTCCTTAATCACATCATATAAACGAAACTCCACCGTAGGTGGTGTTTTCCTAGAATGAAAATGAAAGCTTTGCGTGAAAATATTGGTGAGTAAGAGATACTGTTCTTTCTGGTCATGGAGGAAGTCGGTGAGGCCTGCATTATTTGCCAACCAATAAAAGTCTTCGTAAATCCTGGCGGACATCATGAAATCATTACAAGGCCATTTGCACGGTCGAACTTCCACCATACAAGGAAGATTATACTTGGGCTTCTTATTCTCTTCTTTCTTCTTCTCCTCTGAACTCTTGCTGGAGGAGCCCCTCAAAAATCTTTTTAACATTTTCCTTTTCTGAAAATTTCTGAAAATTTTAGTAACTTCAAAATAAAAGTTATCCAAACTCAATAAGATTGATAGCAACAACTCCTACTAGTGCCTAGAGACTATATCATGCATTAGAACTACTTGGGACCAAGAAAATTTGACATGCAAGATCAAGAACAAGGTCACCACAACAACATAAATTTGCAATAAATAGAGCACTAGAACAAAAACTAATTGGACCAATGGAGGAGTCACATACCAAGGAACAATCTCCCCAAATAGTTTGGTGAATGGTGCTTTGAGCAAGGAGATCGAAAATGGCAGCAAGATGAGCTAGAACTCGGGTTTGAGCTGGTTGGAGATTTTTTTGGGAGGAAGAAGAAGAGCATGGGTGCAGGAATAAGTGGAGGGGGGCCACAGGGGGCCCACGAGGCAGGGGGCGCGCCCTGGACCCTCGCGGCCACGTGCTGGCTCCCCTCGCTGTGTGTTCAGTGCCATATTTCCTCAAATATTTTAGAAAAATCATATTTCATTTTCATGGCATTTGGAGAACTTTTATTTTCGGGATATTTTTTTATTGCACGGATAAGTCTGGAAACAGACAGAAAATACTATTTTTGCTTTATTTATCCTAATTAACAGAAAGTAAAAGGAAGGTGCAGAAGGTTGTGCTATCTAGATTCACCTATCCCATGCTCATCAAAAGGAATCCATTAATAAGGTTGACCAGGTCTTGTTAATAAACTCTATTAGAGTAACATGAAACCGGAGAATTTTCGAATAACACTAGGTTACCTCAATGGGGATATGTATGTCCCCAACAATAAGAATGTCATAATTCTTCTTGATAGTAGGAAGAGGAAACTCAAAACCTCCAATAGTAATAGTTGAAATTTTTCCAATATAATTGATACTGTGGACCTGAGGTTGTTTCCTCGGAAAGTGTACCGTATGCTCATTACCATTGACATGTAAAGTGACATTGCCTTTGTTGCAATCAATAACAACCCATGCAGTATTCAAAAAGGGTCTTCCAAGAATAATAGACATACTATCGTCCTCGGGAATATCAAGGATAACAAAGTCTGTTAGAATAGTAACATTTGCAACTACAACAGGCACATCCTCACAAATACCGGCAGGTATGGCAGTTGATTTATCGGCCATTTGCAAAGATATTTTCGTAGGTGTCAACTTACTCAAGTCAAGTCTACGATAGAAAGAGATAGGCATAACACTAACACCAACTCCAAGATCACATAATGCTGTTTTAACATAGTTTCTCTTAATGGAGCAAGGTATAGTAGGTACTCCTGGATCTCCTAATTTCTTAGGCATTCCACCCTCAAAAGTGTAATTGGCAAGCATGGTGGAAATTTCTACTTCAGGTATCTTTCTTTTGTTGGTAATAATATCTTTCATATACTTAGCATAAGGATTTGTTTTAAGCACATCAGTCAAACGCATACGCAAAAAGATATGTCTAATCATTTCAGCGAAGCGCTCAAAATCCTCATCATCCTTTTTCTTGGATGGTTTCGGAGGAAAAGACATGGGTTTCTGGACCCATGGTTCTCTTTCCCTACCGTGCTTCCTAGCAACAAAGTTTCTCTTATCATAACATTGATTCTTTGATTGTGGGTTATCAAGATCAACAGCAGGTTCAATCTTTACATCATTATCATTGCTAGTTCGAGCATCATCATGAACATCATCATCAATATTATCACTAGGTTCATGTTCATTACCAGATTGTGTCTCAGCATCAGAAACAGATATGTCATTAGGATTCTCAGGTGTGTCAGCTACAGGTTCACTAGGAGCATGCAAAGTTCTATCATTTTTCTTTTTCTTCTTCTTAGAAGAACTAGGTGCATCTAAATTAGCTCTCTGAGAATCTTGCTCAATTCTCTTAGGGTGGCCTTCAGGATATAGAGGTTCCTGAGTCATTTTACCACCTCTAGTCGCAACTCTAACATCATAGTCATTATTCTTACTATTTACTTCATTGAGCAAATCATTTCAAGCCTTAAGTACTTGTTCTACTTGAGTGGTGACCATAGAAGCATGTATACTAATGAGTTTTAGTTCACCTTTAGCTCTAGATAGGTAATCACTCAAGTGTTCAATCATATAAGCATTGTGTTGTAATTGTCTACCAACATAAGCATTGAAGTTTTCTTGTTTCACAATAAAATTGTCAAACTCATCTAAACATTGGCTAGCAGACTTATAGCGAGGAATATCACCTTCATCAAATCTATAAAGAGAATTTACCTTTATTACTTGTGTCGGGTTATCAAGACCATGCATTTCTTCAATAGGTGGTAAATTCTTAACATCTTCAGCTTTAATACCTTTTTCTTTCATAGATTTCTTTGCCTCTTGCATATCTTCAGGGCTGAGAAATAGAATACCTCTCTTCTTCGGAGTTGGCTTAGGGGCTGGTTTAGGAAGTGTCCAATTATTTTCATTGGCCAACATATTATTCAATAGTAATTTAGCTTGTTCAACTGTTCTTTCCCTAAAAACACAACCAGCACAACTATCCAGGTGGTCTTTGGAAGCATCGGTTAGTCCATTATAAAAGACATCAAGTATATCATGCATCTCAAGAGGATGATCAGGCTAAGCATTAAGTAACTGGAGAAGCCTCCCCCAAGCTTGTGGGAGACTCTCTTCTTCAATTTGCACAAAGTTATATATTTCCCGTAAGGCAGCTTGTTTCTTATGAGCGGGATTTTACGCACACAACCAGGATCAAGAGAGTTAAACCAAGTCTTAGCATCACCCTTTAACAAGAAATGAAACAACTTAAGGATATAATAGTAACGAATCTTTTCATCGTTGATAAACAGGGTGGCTATATCATTCAACTTAGTAAGATGTGCCACAACAGTTTCAGACTCATAGCCATGGAAAGGATCAGATTCAACCAAAGTAATTAACTCAGGATCAACAGAGAATTCATAATCCTTATCAGTAACACAGATAGGTGAAGTGGCAAAAGCAGGGTCATGTTTCATTCTAGCATTCAAGGACTTTTCTTCCAGCTTAGCTAATAACTTCTTAAGATCATATCTATCATTGCAAGCAAGAAAGTCTCTAGCAGTTTCTTCATCCATAACATAACCCTCTGGCACAACAGGCAATTCATATCTATTGGGAGTAGTTTCATCACCACTTTCATAAATATCATCAGTTTCAACATTTGCACTCTCCCTAACCTTAGCAATTTGTCCATCTAGAAATTCACCTAGTGGCACAGTTTCAGGCATAGAAGTAGTTTCATCATACATAGCAGAAGTGGTATCATCAAGAACAAACAACATATCAGATTCAATAGCAGGAGTAGGTGTCGCAAGTTTACTCATATCAGAAGGAGAATCAAGTGCAGAGCTAGATGGCAGTTCCTTACCTCTCCTCGTAGTTGAGGGTAAGATCTTGGTTTTTGAGTCCTTCAAATTCTTCATAGTGATCAATTGATATAAATCCCAAGTGACTTAAAGAATAGAGCTATGCTCCCCGGCAACGACGCCAGAAAATAGTCTTGATAACCCACAAGTGTAGGGGATCGCAACAGTTTTTGTGGGTAAAGTATTCAACCCAAATTTGTTGATTCGACACAAGGGGAGCCAAAGAATACTCTTAAGTATTAGCAGCTGAGTTGTCAATTCAACCACACCTGGAAACTTAGTATCTGCAACAAGATAGTTTAGTAGCAAAGTAATATGATAGTGGCGGTAGCAGCAATAAAAGTAACGATAGTGTTTTTGTAGTTTTTGTGATAGTAGCAACGGAAAAGTAGATAAGCAACAAGCAATATAGGTAAAGCTCGTAGGCATTGGGTCGGTGATGGGAAATTATGTCGGATGCAATTCATCATGTAGAAGTTATAACCTAGGGTGACACAGAACTAGCTCTAGTTCATCAATGCAATGTAGACATGTATTCCGAATATAGTCATACATGCTTATGGAAAAGAACTTGCATGACATATTTTGTCCTACCCTCCCATGGCAGCGGGGTCCTATTGGAAACTAAGGGATATTAAGGCCTCCTTTTAATAGAGTACCGGACCAAAGCATTAACACATAGTGAATACATGAACTCCTCAAACTATGGTCATCACCGAGAGTGGTCCCGATTATTGTCACTTCGGGGTTGCCGGATCATAACACATAGTAGGTGACTATAGACTTGCAAGATAGGATCTAGAACACACATATATTCATGAAAACATAATAGGTTCAGATCTGAAATCATGGCACTCGGGCCCTAGTGACAAGCATTAAGCATAGCAAAGTCATAGCAACATCAATCTCAGAACATAGTGGATAAGGGATCAAACCCTAACAAAACTAACTCGATTACATGATAGATCCCATCCAACCCGTCACTGTCCAGCAAGCCTACGATGGAATTACTCATGCACGACAGTGAGCATCATGGAATTGGTGATGGAGGAAGGTTGATGATGACGATGGCGACAATCTCCACTCTCCGGAGCCCCGAACGGACTCCAGATCAGCCCTCCCGAGAGAGATTAGGGTTTGGCGGCGGCTCCGTCTCGTGAAACGCGATAATTCCTTCTCCCCGATTTTTTCCTCCCCGAAAGTGAAGATATAGGATCTGGGGGTACGTCGGTAAGGCACCAGGGGGCCCACGAGGCAGGGGGCGCGCCCCCACCCTCGTGGACATGCCTTGGGCCCCCTGGTGTGGATCTTCTTGTAGATAATTTTTATATTGTCTGAAATAATTCTCCATGGATTTTCAGGTGATTCCGAGAACTTTTTATTCTGCACAAAAACAACACCATGGCAGTTCTGCTGAAAACAGCGTCAGTCCGGGTTAGTTCCATTCAAATCATAAAATTTAGAGTCCAAAACAAGGGCAAAAGGGTTTGGAAAAGTCGATATGTTGGAGACATATCAGCCCCCTCTTCTTCTTCTTCCTTGACCTTCTCCATAGGTGGGAGAAGGGTTTCCCCTCTGGTTCATGGCCTCCATGGCGGCGGAGGGGAGAGAGTGCCTCCGAGATTGGATCTGTCTCTCTGTCTCTCTCTATTTTTGCGTTCCCAGATTCTGTCCCTTCACCGTTTCTTATATTCCCGGAGATCCGTAACTCCGATTGGGCTGATTTTTTGACACGATTTTTATCCGGATATTAGCTTTCTTGCGGCGAAAGAAGGGCATGAACCGCCTTACGGTGTGGCCACGAGGGCCCAGGGCGCGCTTGCCCCTGGTGGGCGCGCCCCCTACCTCGTGGCCCACCCGGGCATTGTCTCATGTTGGTTCCGCTTCCCAAAATTCACATATATTCAAAAAAATCTCCGTCCGATTTTATTCCGTTTGGACTCCGTTTGATATGGATATTATACGAAACAAAAAACATGCAACTAACAGGAACTGGCACTGGGCACTTGATCAATATGTTAGTCCCAAAAAACAGTATAAAAAGTTGCCAAAAGTATATGAAAGTTGTAGAATATTGGCATGGCACATTAAAAAATTATAGATACGACGAAGACGTATCACTACCCTCTAAGAACTCGAAACCATCATACGATAGCCCCACGGTGGGCGGCAACTGTCGTGGTTTTGTCACGGCAGATGTCCTAGTGTAAGGACTTAGTCATGGAGCCATCGTGACGTGTTAGCTTAAAGGGGTTAAAGCGGACAAAGGACACATGGATTTTTATACTAGTTCGGCCCCTTGCGGTGAAGGTAAAGGCCTACTCTAGTTGTAGTGGTATTGCTAGGGTTTGATGACCAGGGATCGAATCTGCTTTGCCTGGCTCTCGAGTTGTTGATCGTTGTCCCTGAACCGCCACCGGGTCATCCCTTTATATACAGAGGATGACGCCCGGCCGGTTTATAGAATCCCGAGGCCGGCTCATAAACGTGTCCGGCTCGGTTTCTAACTTTCCTATCTTACAGCACAAGTTACACAACATATGGCGGTTTATGTCTACGGGCCCTAATCCGCCTTTGGGCCCTGGGCCTTTTAGTTCTCTCTAGCAAAACGCCATACTCCTTGTCTTCATGGGCTGCAATATGGATAATTCAGTACAGGTATAACCCGGCCCCACCTGGGCAGTTTTTACTCAGTAGTTATATCCCCAACAACTAGTAAAGTACACATCAATAATCTATATATCAAATATACCTTTGTTCACTTTGCCATCCTTCTTATCCGCCAAGTATCTAGGGCAGTTCCACTTCCAGTGACCATTTCCTTTGCAGTAGAAGCACTCAGTTTCAGGCTTGAGTTTAGCTTTGGGTTTCTTGATGCTCTTTCTTGATATCTACCTTCGCCGATTTCAGCATCGCGAAGAGCTCGGGAATTACTTTCGTCATCCCTTGCATATTATAGTTCATCACGAAGTTCTAGTAACTTGGATGTAGTGACTAGAGAACTTTGTCAATTACTATCTTATCTGGAAGATTAACTCCCACTTGATTCAAGCAATTGTAGTACCCAGACAACCTGAGTACTTGCTCACTGGTTGAGCTATTCTCCTCCATCTTGTAGGCAAAGTACTGTCAGAGGTCTCATACCTCTTGATACGGGCATGAGTATGAGATACCATTTTCAACTCTTAGGAACATCTTATATGATCCGTGGCATTCAAAACATTTTTGAAGTCCCAGTTCTAAGCCGTAAAGCATGGTGCACTAAACTATCAAGTAGTCATCACACTGAGCTTTTGTCAAAACGTTCATAACGTCTGCATCTGCTCCTGCAATAGGTCTGTCACCTAGCGGTGCATCAAGGACATAATTTTTCTATGCAGCAATGAGGAAAATCCTCAGATCACGGAACAAGTCCGCATCATTGCTACTATCATCTTTCAACTTATATTTCTCTAGGAACATATAAAAATAAACGGGGAGCTACATCGCGAGATATTGATCTACAACATAGATATGCTAATACTACCAGGAGTAAGTTCATGATAAATTAAAGTTCAATTAATCATATTACTAAAGAACTCCCACTTAGATAGACATCCCTCTAGTCATCTAAATGATCACGTCATCCAAATCTACTAAACCATGTCCGATCATCACGTGAGATGGAGTAGTTTTCAATGGTGAACATCTTATGTTGATCATATATACTATATGATTCAGGCTCCATCTTTCGGTCTCCAGTTTTCTGAGGCCATGTCTGTACATGCTAGACTCGTTAAGTTTAACCCGAGTATTCTGCATGTGCAAAACTGTCTTACACCCGTTGTATTTGAACGTAGAGCTTATCACACCCGATCATCACGTGGTGTCTCGGCACGACGAACTTTCGCAACGGTGCATACTCAGGGAGAACACGTGTACCTTGAAATTTTTGTAAGGGATCATCTTATAATGCTACCGCCGTACTAAGCAAAATAAGAAGCATAATAAGATAAACATCACATGCAATCAAAGAATGTGACATGATATGGCCATCATCATCTTGTGCTTTTGATCTCCATCTCCAAAGCATCATCATGATCTCCATCGTCACCGTCTAGACACCATGATCTTCATCGTAGCGTCGTGGTCGTCTTGCCAACTATTGCTACTAATACTACTACCGCTAACTCATAGTGATGAAGTAAAGCAATTACATGGCCTTTGCAATTCATACAATAAAGAGACAACCATAAGGCTCCTGCCGGTTGCCGATAATTTACAAAACATGATCATCTCATACAATAACGTATAACTCATCACGTCTTGAGTCTTGACCATATCACATCACAACATGCCCTGCAAAAACATTTTAGACGTCCTCTACTTTGTTGTTGCAAGTTTTACGTGGCTGCTATGGGCTTAGCAAGAACCGTTCTTACCTACACATACAAAAACTACAACGATTTTTTGTCTGTTTTAACCTTCACAAGCACCCGGCGTAGCCACACTCGATTCAACTAAAGTGAGAGAGACATACACCCGCCGGTCACCTTTAAGCAACGAGTGCTCGTAATGGTGAAACCAGTCTCGCGTAAGCGTACGCATAATGTCAGTCCGGGCCGCTTCATCTCACAATACCGCCGAATCAAAGTATTACATGCTGGTAAACAGTATGACTATTATCGCCCACAACTCATTATGTTCTACTCGTGCATATCATCTATGCATAGACCTGGCTCATGATGCCATTGTTGGGGAACGTAGTATTTCAAAATTTTCCTACGATCACGCAAGATCTATCTAGGAGAAGCATAGCAACGAGCGGGGAGAGTGTGTCTACATACCCTCGTAGACCGAAAGCGGAAGCGCCTAGTGACGCGGTTGATGTAGTCGAACATCTTCGCGATACAACCAATCCAAGCACCGAATGTACTGCACCTCCGCATTCAGCACACGTTCAGCTCGATGACGTCCCACGAGCTCTTGATCCAGTTGAGCATCACAGGAGAGTTTCGTCAGCATGACGGTGTGGTGACGGTGATGATGAAGCTACCGGCGCAGGGCTTCGCCTAAGCACTGCAACGATATGACTGAGGTGTGTAACTGTGGGGAGGGGCACCGCACACGGCTAAAATCAATTTGTGTGTCCATGGGGTGCCCCCTGGCCACGTATATAAAGGATGGAGGGAGGAGGAGGCCGACCCTCATAGGGCGCGCCAAAGTGTGGAGTCCTACTAGGACTCCCTAGTCCTAGTAGGATTCCACTTCCCACATGGAATAGGAAAAGGGGAAGGGAGAAGGAGAAGGAAGGAAGGGGGCACCCCCTTTCCTAGTCCAATCCGGACCAGTCCATGGGGAAGGGGCGTGGCCACCCTTGAGGCCTTTCTCTCCTTTCCCGTATGGTCCATAAGGCCCAATACGAATTCCGGTAACTCTTCGGTACTCCAAAAAATACCCGAATCACACAGAACCTTTCCAATGTCTGAATATAGCCTTCCAATATATCGATCTTTACGTCTCGACCATTTCTAGACTGTTCGTCATGTCCGTGATCTCATCCGGGACTCCGAACAAACGTCGGTCATCAAATCACATAACTCAGAATACAAATCATTTTCGAACGTTAAGCGTGCGGACCCTACGGGTTCGAGAACTATGTAGACATGACCGAGACACATCTTCGGTCAATAACCAATAGCAGAACCTGGATGCTCATATTGGCTCCTACATATTCTACAAAGATCTTTATCGGTCAAACCGCATAACAACATACGTTGTTCCCTTTGTCATCGGTATGTTACTTGCCCGAGATTCGATCGTAGGTATCATCATACCTAGTTCAATCTCGTTACTGGCAAGTCTCTTTACTCGTTCCGTAATACATCATCTCGTGACTAACTCATTAGTCATTTGCTTGCAAGGCTTATTATGATGTGTATTACTGAGAGGGCCCAGAGATACCTCTCCGGCACTCGGAGTGACAAATCCTATTCTCGATCTATGCCAACACCATAAACACCTTCCGAGACACCTGTAGAGCATCTTTATAATCACCTAGTTATGTTGTGACGTTTGATAGCACACAAGGCGTTCCTTCGGTATTCAGGAGTTGTATAATCTCATAGTCATAGGAACATGTATAAGTCATGAAGAAAGCAATAGCAATAAAACTAAACGATCATAATGCTAAGCTGACGGATGGGTCTTGTCCATCACATCATTCTCCTAATAATGTGATCCCGTTCATCAAATGACAACACAGTCTATGGTTAGGAAACATAACCATCTTTGATCAACGAGCTAGTCTGGTAGAGGCATACTAGGGACACTCTGTTTTGTCTATGTATTCACACATGTACTAAGTTTCTGGTTAATACAATTCTAACACGAATAATAAACATTTATCATGATATAAGGAAATATAAATAACAACTTTATTATTGCCTCTAGGGCATATTTCCTTCACTATTTGCCACCCATCCAGATGTGGGTGGTGAAGAAAAAGAACTAATATCTTATGCAGGGTCAGGTCTGCAGACGAACTTAAACGTTTGAAGAATTTGCTGGAGACCTGAAAATGCTTGAAAAGACGCAAGCTAATCAGGAAGAAATGGTTCATTCATTTCTCACGTCCTCATTCTTCATATATTGCTCTTATTGATGAAATTCATTCTGATGAAATTGATGTCATATTCTTCACTACGAAGCATATGAGTTGTAAGATGCACTAATTCTTCTAATGATGATTCTCTCAAAGCTACTATGTGGGTCCTCGACAGTGGATGTCCAAATCACATGACCGGTGACATGAACCTATTGATGGACTCTGCCTTATCTCCATCTCACCTGAAGCATATCACCTACGCTGACAAAGGAAAAAAGCAAGGTATAGTGTCTAGGTAAGGTTGCAATCTCAAAAGATCGACACATGGACAAAGTCATGCTTGTCGAGTATTTTGGATTCAACCTCATGTCTGTATCAATGCTTTCTGATCTCGATATGCTTGTTGTCTTTGGCAAATACAGTTGTGTTGTTATCATGGAATCTGATAGATCCAAAGTCTTCGAAGGCTTTAGGAGAGGAGAATTGTATATTGTTGATTTCTCTACATGACCACAGCCTGCCACATGTATACTTGCAAAAGCTTCAGGAGGATGGCTATGGCATTGACGACTCGGTCATACTGGCATGAGGAACTTGCATACACTTGTGAAGAAGAAGAACATCCTTGGAATTGAGGGTGTCAAATTCCTCAAAGATCATCTTTGTGGGGCTTGCGAACCTGGAAAGATGACCAAATCCAAGCATCCCTCGAAGACTATCATGACTACCACTCGTCCTTTCAAATTGCTTCACATGGAACTCTTCGGCCCTACACATTACTCAGCATTTAGAAATGCAGCGTCTCTTGATGGCTTTGTCATTGTTGATGACTATTCTCGATATACATGGGTGCATATCATCACATTTAAGCATGAAGTGCAAGAAATCTTCAAGCGATTTTCCTCAAGGGCCTCGACGAATTTCAGTGTGAAGATCAAGCATATCCGGAGTGACAATGGGACCGAGTTCAAGAACATTGGTGTTTATGAACTTGGTATTACTCATGAGCTATCAACCCCTTACACTCCTCAGCAGAACGGCGTTGTGGAGTGCAAGAACATGACTCTTGTTGAGTTGGCTCGCACTATGCTTGATGAATACAAGACGCCTCTCCGTTTCTGGCCTGAGGCTATCAACACCACATGCCACATCATCAACATGGTATATATCCATAAATTCCTCAAGAAAACCTCATATAAACTCCTCACTGACAAGAAACGCAATGTGAGTTATCTCAAAGTCTTCGGTGCTACATGTTGGGTTAGAGATCCTCATCACAATTCCAAATTTGCACCGAAAGCACATGAAGGTTTTATGCTTGGTTACGGAAAGGACTCGCACACCTACAGAATCTTCATCAATCATCTTCATAAGATTGTTGAGACTGTAGATGTGCAGTTCGATGAAACTAATGGCTTGCAAAGAGAGCACCTGCCTCCTATGACAGGTGGAATACATACTGAGGAATCCATTAAGTTCAAAGCTACCGAGGATATCATCCCCACTAAAGAATCTACTAAAGAAGTCATTCTTGACCATGAAGAAAATCATACTGGTGGTCCTAAAGAAACTGCTGCTGAAGAAAATTCTCAGCCAGATCAAAGTCGTCAACCAGCTCATCCTCGAGTGGCAAAAGAAGTGCACATCGAGAAAATCATCAACGACATCAATGCACCAGGTCCTCTCACATGCTCAAGGGCTCTACACTTATCTAACTTTTGTGGGCACTTTGCTTTTGTCTCTATCATAGAGCCCACCAAAGTTGATGAGGCATTTCTGGAACCTGAGTGGATTCAAGCTATGCAAGAGGAATTATATCAATTCAAGCTCAAACATGTGTGGGAACTGGTAAAGCGACCAGATCCTCAGAAAAACAATATCATCGACACCAAGTGGATCTATCGCAACAAGCAAGATGAACATGGCCTTGTGGTGAGGAATAAGGCTCTTGTCGTAGCTCAAGGCTACACACAGGTTGAAGGAATTGACTTCAATGAAACTTGCTTATGCTAACCATCATAATATCATCTTATATCAAATGGATGTGAAAAGTGCATTCCTCAATGGTAAGCTTGAGGAAGAAGTATATGTTGCCCAACCCCCAGGTTTTGAAGATCCTAAACATCCTTACAAAGTCTTCAAACTTAACAAGGCTCTATATGGCCTCAAGTAGGCCCCTCAGGCGTGGTACGATACTTTGAAGGAATTCCTCACGAAGAAAGGCCTCAAACCCGGTTCACTTGATCCAACTCTTTTAACTAAATCATATGATGAAGAATTATTTGTGTGTTAAATCTATGTGGACGATATTATCTTTGGCTGTACTGATGAACGTTACAGTGACAAATTTGGCTACATGATGCATGAAGAATATCAAATGTCCATGATGGGAGAACTGAAATTCTTATTAGGCCTTCAAATTTGTCAACAATGCAATGGCATCTTCATATCTCAAGAAAAATACCTCAAGGATGTACTGAGGAAATTCCGCATGCAAGATTGCAAAGGCGTCAAAATCCCTATGCCCACAAATGGCCATCTTTGCACCAATGAAAATGGTAAAGACTTTGATCAAAAGGTATACCACTCCATGAATGGCTCTTTATTGTATCTATGTGCATCTAGGCCAGATATTGTGCTTAGTGTTTGCATGTGTGCCCAATTTCAAGCTACATCGAAGGAATCACACCATAAGGCTGTGAAGCATATTCTTCGATATCTAGCTCACACACCAACACTTGGATTATGGTATCCTAAGGGCTCTGATTTTGATCTCATCGGATATTCTGACTCTGACTATGCTGGTGATCGAGTGGATCGCAAGTCTACATCCGGCACATGCCATTTCCTCGGACGATCCTTAGTATGTTGGTCCTCGAAGAAGTAGAACTGTGTATCACTCTCTACTGCTGAAGCTGAGTACATTGCTGCTGGTTCATGTTGTGCTCAATTGTTGTGGATGAAGCAAACCCTCCAGGACTATGGCGTCAACATGAAGAATGTACCACTCTACTGTGACAATGATAGTGACATCAAGATTGCTCACAACCCAGTCCAGCACTCTAAGACAAAGCACATTCAGACCCATCATCATTTTCTCCGTGACCATGTGTTCAAGGGCGACATCTCCATCTACCACGTGAAGACTGAAGAACAGCTGGCAGATATCTTCACTAAGCCCTTGGATGAGAAGAGATTTTGCAAGTTGCGGTGTGAGCTAAATATCTTAGAATCTTTGAATGTTCTTTGAAAGGACACACATTCTAACACTTAAGAAAAATTGATGACTTTGATGCGCAACACACGAAGTAACGTTTTTCTTCAAACAATGAAGACTAACCCTCTAAGTGTGAAGAAACTAATCAAGAAATTGATTCTCAGATTCCTATGACAATTTAACGCGGTTTTCTGAAATCATCATTCTTATATGGTGGGTCACGCCACGAACCAAAGTTGAAATTTGAGTTTTTCTTCTATTTGCAAATTCTTCAAATTTTCAAATTCCTCAAAATTTGTAATTTCTTCAACTTTTTCTGAGTTCTTCATTTGTATATATATAGTATTTTTTGTCCTCTACAGCATTCACTTATTGCTAATTCTTCAAGTTAATTTTTCCTCTAAATGAATGTGATCAGACCCTTTGCCCCTCTATGCTTAACTCAATCCAGTCTCACAAATTCCTCATGTATTCTATTTGAAACCTGCTCAAAATCTTCACTGTGTCCTTGACAACTGAAGAATTTTTTAACGCAACGTTAAAATTTTCTTATCCAAAATTTTCGGCTTTTGCCGCTCAAACCGTTCCGCATCCCACGATGGATTTAAACAAATCTCCGACGATCTCCACTATCTCCACTCCTCAGAACGTGGGTGACACATGTCGCTAGGATTGCAAAGGGCAGGGGCACATTCGTCCAATTTCTTCGGACGAGCGATTTTTCGCAATGGCTATAAATACCCCTCCCCTTCACCTCACCTCATTTACTTCGCTCGACCACCGTCTCGCTCGAGCTCTCAGACCTAGCGCCGCCGCTACTTTCCATCGACGCCGGTGAGGAAGAGCTTCGCTGCCTCGACCTCCTCGTCGTTGTACTCACACTGGCCGTTGAATCTTCACTCCGCCGCCGCCGTAGTTGTCTCCCTCTGCCAAGTTAGGGCGTGGGAGATCTAGACCGACGAGCTTCTCCAATGTTCATCTAGTTCGTCGTGTTGTTCACCAAGGGTAATTAAAATCTAATTTTACTACCCTTCTTTGATTCTCATGATTTCCACAATTTCTTTAAAAGGTGTTTATTCTTCAAGCTCCCACTACTTAAACACCTAAGTCAATCCGTTCTTGATTTGCTTCTCTAAGTTATGTTTTTCTTCATGATTCCTCAATTGTGTGGATTTCTGATCTATACAACTCTGGAACCAAAAGCAAGAATTCTTAGTGAAATTCTTCAAGACTCCCATGGTCATATTCCTCAAACTTGATACTTTTGAAAATTTTCTGAAAACACATATGACCTCTCCAAATTCTTTGCACCTATACTCTGTTCACAAGTACAAATGTCTGCTGATGAATCTCTAGGTTCTCCTCAACTTAACTCATTTGCAGCATTCCTCGAAGAAAAGTTACATACTTCCTCAGAGACTTCAATTGTTCAAAATCCTCAAGTGAGGAAAATGGCTGAAGGCAAGAGACCACAGAAGGGAGGAAAGAGACCTGAGACAAACATTACGTTTGAGATCCCTGAAGACATATATGTTGAATATTGCACTCCTGATGAAGAAACTCATGGCAAGGAGAACAAGAATCAGCGCGAAGTGCGCATTCAGAGGATTGAGAGGAGATGGGCAAAAGAATGGAGGGAATACCGCTATGTTACCCCCAAGTATATGAAGAAATTCGCAGTAAACCCTCCTTGCACAAGACCTCCATTGGCTCCAGGCCAAGTTGCAGATCCCTCAAGCATCAAACGTGGTGAGGAATTTCCAAAGGAATGGGCCAAGCGCCAAGCAAAGCTTAAACGGGCAGCTAGAGAAGTAGTGAGGAAATTCAATGAAGACATTGGTGTTGCTGCTGAGGCCTGTGGTAGCAAGCCCAAGAAGGCTATGCTGAAGAAATCGGCCGTCAAGCCAAATTCCTCAACAACAATGCCCTCATGGCCAAGTTCCTCAAAGCCTTCAGGACACATTCCTAAGTCAACTTCCTCAAGGGCTGCCTCAATTCCATCTGTTGCTGCACAATCCTCAGCTGCTGCTGCAAAGTCCTCAACTCCTGTGCACCTTGCAACATGGCAACGGACTGCAGGGTTCTCAATTGCTTCAGGAGCCTCCGCAAGTTCATCAGCTCCACCACAATCTTCACTTGCTCCAATCTTGCTGAAAGTGACGACCACTGCTGGACGTGGAAAGAGGTCAAGTCCTCAAAAGAAAGTGGTTTTCCAAGTTCCGTGTGATGACGATGAAGCTGATGTTGAATAAGTTGCTGAAATCATCAGAGACATGCAGATTAAGGCCACTAGAGCCAAAGGCATTTATGTGCCTCTCATGCTAGATCCGAAGAAGATCCTCGATTATATTGATCTTTGGCACAAAGATCCCAATACACCTCTCCCTGACATGAACCTCACTCCTGGTCAAAGTCATATGTTGGCTGCTTTCATTGGTGAAGAAAAATGGAAGTTTGAACAAGCCAGAAAAGCTAAGAAAGATCAGTACAAGAAGGAGCGCTTCTTGAAAAAAAATGTTGTGAACATGTCTCCCGAGGACCTTGTAAAACTGCAAACTAAAATCAAAGGCCTCAGTGATGAATTTGACAGATACCGTGCTGATTGGCTAGGTGCCAAAGTTAGATTCGTCAAGCTCTCCAAGTCCCTCAAGATAGGTGGTGAAAGTTTATCACAAGAAGAAATTCATCTTGCTGAGGAAACTGAAAGCGCAACTGAAAATGTCGCTGTTGAAGAAACTGGACATGACAGGGCTGACGAAGAAATTCCAGCCGCTAATGAAACTGCCAAGGCAACTTCCAATGTTGCACCTGAAGGACAACCCAGGCCTGCTAAAGAATCTGCAGCAGCGCCTGAAGAATCTGAGAATGTCAGGGCGACTGCAACAGTCGTACCTGAAGAAACTGAACATGTGTCATCTGCTCCTCCTGCAAAGTCTTCACCTATGAAGAACATCAATCTTCCTTCTGCATCAGAAGTGAAGAAGAAAAAGGCCGCATAGAAGGGAGTTGTGAAGAAAAGGAAAGAATCATCAAGTGCAGAATCCTTAGTTCCCAAGAAAGTGAGGACTTTGTCAAGCTCCATCACCAACCCCATTGATGCTATTCTAATTTCCATTGTGCCATCAAAGGAGATTGTTCCCTTTGGTGAGGATTATGACATTCCTGATGACACTGCTGGAGAAAATACTTCTACTCCTTCTTCAGAGCAGTTGGATGATGAAATTGAAGCGGAAGAAATCCCTTCAACCCCTCTGGTATCATCGCCCATGCCTCAGTTCACTACTGAAGAGGCCAGCGTTGAGGAAATTGAAGAACATGAAGAAGTGGATATTGGCTCTACAACTCCTGTGCTCAACGATGATTATTGGGAGAACATTCATCCAAATTCATCTTTGACCACACCATTACAGCAAGTTCCTCAGTCCCCTGCTCAAACTGAAGAAATTCACGTGGGCTCTGAAGAACTCCACACTCCTCTTATGTCCTTTCCTGAAGGAGCTCCAACTGCAACAGCTGAAGAAGTTGAAAAACCAACCGCTATTGAAGAACCCGAAGCTTCAATTCCGCAGGCAGCAGCTCTAGAAGTTTTGCATCAAGAGGCTGCAAAATCATCATATATAAATCTTCAGCCCAAGCAGAAGAACCCTCATGCAACAAAGCAGAAATTCAAGGCTGATGATTTCGTCGCTGAACATCAATTCTTCACTAAATTCAATCCTTATGACTCAGCAAGACTTCATCGCAAGCGGTTTTGGACAGCTAGTCAGATGAATTTTTATTCTTCACTGCTATTCGACAAGGACAAGGTATTTGAGCATCATCAAATTCCTCATGTTGACATGGAATCCATCCCTTGCTTTGAGCCTGTGCTGAATTTACTTCACGAAGCGGGGCTTCTGATTTTTTGCTCTGACATCTGTGACTAGAATGAAGAACTCCTTCTTCAGTTCTATGCCACCTTGTATCTAACTGGTGATGTAAATGATATGAATTCATGGGTGCTGGACTGGATGTCTAAAAATACTCACTACAAAGCACCAGCAACTGAATTGCTTCATGCTATCCCAGTTCATCCTCCTGCTGATGGAGCAAGAAGAATCTATGATGAACCTAAACTTCAAAATCATCTGATGCAAGTGATGATGAAGCCTTTGAAGGCTGGACAACCTCTAAGAACTACCTTCCTTGTGAAGGATTTTCTTTATGTGCCAAGGACCATCTACCACTTACTCACCAAAATCCTTAGTCCAATTAAGGGCCACAACTCTGAAGAAGAAGACGTTGTTGGCATCATGAAGAATCTGATGTTCAATATCATGCAATGGATTCCCATCAACTATCATGATTTCTTCATGAGGACTTTGGCAAACGTTGCATGGTCACCTTTTGAGTTGAAGCCTTATGCTCCCTAGATTATGAGATTCATCAGAACAAGGTCTTCAATTGCATACAAGGCTGACTTTTAGAATCACCTCAGCTATTTGCCTCCTGTTGAAGTCCTCAAACGGACTATTTCCTCAGTTGACGGAAAGGGCAAAGCTGCTATCATTGATGAAGGTACTCGTCCATTGGATGGCCAGATTCGCAAAGCTGCATCATATTCCACCAATGATGATTCTGCAACCCAAGACACTGCCGCGAATGCTTCATAGAAAATTCCTCAAGCAACTGTTCCGCGAGTGCTGACTGACCGTGAACTTCTCCTAAGTCTTCATTAGAAGGTTGATCGTAATCACAAGTGGGTCAAGCGCCAGTTTGTTGCAGTTCTTCAGAACATGACTATCACTCAGAACACTATGAATAAGAATCACTACTATGCGCATGAAATCTTCAATCACACTTGGGCTATCCTTTCACATCACTACAGTGATCAAGAACTCAAGGAGATGGACTTCCAACAGTACTTTGTCCGGTCTCAGCCACCTTCAAAGAAATTCAAGAAGGTCAAAGTTCCTTAGCTGGTCACAAGTTCATTTTCTTGGTCATGCACGACGGATGAAGCAGAAGATTTGGACGACACTGCGACAGGCCCTACATCAATGGACGACACCAACAACGTTGGCGCTCCTCCATTGACATCATGATGATATTCTTGAGGGGCATTAGTCCTCATTTTTCTTCCCTTTTGGTCATTTGATGACAAAGGGGGAGATATTTGAGTTAGTCTTCAAGCGGGTCTCTTATATGGCCTATATTTTAGTTAAGTTACAACTCTCGCTCTTCTGAGGTGTTTTCTCTGATGAGTTGTAAACTTAAGTCCGATGGTGGTCTGACAAGTTTTGAACTAGTTTTTGCATGCTTATTTCCTCAGTACCTTAATGCATGCATGCTGAGTTTCGTCAGACACCATATTTCATCATGCATTTCAAATTCTTCTAATCATATGTTAAATGTGAAGGAAATATGCCCTAGAGGCAATAATAAAGTTATTATTTATTTCCTTATATCATGATAAATGTTTATTATTCATGCTAGAATTGTATTAACCGGAAACTTAATACATGTGTGAATACATAGACAAAACAGTATGTCCCTAGTATGCCTCTACTAGACTAGCTCATTGATCAAAGATGGTTATGTTTCCTAGCCATAGACATGAGTTATCATTTGATCAACGGGATCACATCATTAGGAGAATGATGTGATGGACAAGACCCATCCGTTAGCATAGCACTATGATCGTTTAGTTTAACTGCTATTGCTTTCTTCATGACTTATACATGTTCCTATGACTATGAGATTATGCAACTCCCGAATACCGTAGGAACACCTTGTGTGCTATCAAACGTCACAACGTAACTGGGTGATCATAAAGATGCTCTACAGGTGTCTCCGAAAGTATTCGTGGTGTTGGCATAGATCAAGATTAGGATTTGTCACTCCGAGTGTCGGAGAGGTATCTCTGGGCCCTCTCGGTAACACACATCATAATAAGCCTTGCAAGCAAAAGACTAATGAGTTAGTCACGAGATGATGTGTTACGGAACGAGTAAAGAGACTTACCGGTAACGAGATTGAACTAGGTATAGTGATACCGACGATCGAATCTCGGGCAAGTAACATACCGATGACAAAAGGAACAACGTATGTTGTTATGCGGTTCGACCGATAAAGATCTTCGTAGAATATGTAGGAGCCAATATGGGCATCCAGGTTCCGCTATTGGTTATTGACCGGAGAGATGTCTCGGTCATGTCTACATAGTTCTCGAACCCGTAGGGTCCGCACGCTTAAACGTTCGTTGACGATATAGTATTTAATGAGTTATGTATGTTGGTGACCGAATGTTATTCGGAGTCCAGGATGTGATCACGGACATGACGAGGAACTCCGGAATGGTCCGGAGATAAAGATTAATATATGAGATAATAGTGTTTGACCTCCGGAAGGGTTCCGGAATTCACCGGAAGAGGTTCCGGATGTTTCCCGAAGTGTTTGGGTACGAGAACACGTTATTTGGGCCAAAAGGGAAAGCACACAAGGTTTTTGGAAAGCGCAAAAGGAAGTTTTGCGGAGTCCAGGGGCCAGACGCCAGGGTCCCTGGCGTCTGGGTCCAGACGCCGGGAACCCTAGCGTCTGGCCCTGGAGTCCGAGAAGGACTCTTGCCTTTCGGGTGAAACCGACTTTGTGAAGGCTTTTACTCCAAGTTTCGACCCCAAGGCTCAACATATAAATAGAGGGGTAGGGCTAGCACCCAAGACACATCAAGATACACCAAGCCGTGTGCCGGCTACCCCGACCCTCTAGTTTATCCTCCGTCTAGTTTCTGTAGTGCTTGGCGAAGCCCTGCAGAGATTGTTCTTCATCAACAACCGTCACCACGCCGTCGTGCTGCCGGAACTCATCTACTACTTCGCCCGTCTTGCTGGATCAAGAAGGCGAGGACGTCATCGAGCTGAACGTGTGCTGAACGCGGAGGTGCCGTACGTTCGGTACTAGATCGGGACGGATCGTGAAGGTGCACGACTACATCAACCGCGTTGATAAACGCTTCCGCTTTCGGTCTACGAGGGTACGTAGACACACTCTCCCCTCTCGTTGCTATGCATCTAGTAGATAGATCTTGCGTGATCGTAGGAAATTTTGAAAAATACTACGTTCCCCAACAGTGGCATCAGAGCCAGGTCTATACGTAGATGATATGCACGAGTAGAACACAATGAGATTGTGGACGATACTAGTCATACTGCTTACCAGCATGTCATACTTTGCTTCGGCGGTATTGTGAGATGAAGCGGCCCGGACCGACATTACGCGTACGCTTACGCGAGACTGGTTTCACCGTTACGAGCACTCGTTGCTTAAAGGTGACTGGCGGGTGTCTGTCTCTCTCACTTTAGCTGAATCAAGTGTGGCTACGCCCGGTCCTTGTGAAGGTTAAAACAGCACATACTTGACGAAACATCGTTGTGGTTTTGTATGCGTAGGTAAGAACGGTTCTTGCTAAGCCCGTAGCAGCCACGTAAAACTTGCAACAACAAAGTAGAGGACGTCTAACTTGTTTTTGCAGGGCATGTTGTGATGTGATATGGTCAAGACATGATGAGTTATACGTTTTTGTATGAGATGATCATGTTTTGTAAAGTTATCGGCAACTGGCAGGAGCCATAAGGTTGTCGCTTTATTGTATGAAATGCAATCGCCATGTAATTGCTTTACTTTATCACTAAGCGGTAGCGATAGTCGTAGAAGCAATAGTTGGCGAGACGACAACGATGCTACGATGGAGATCAAGGTGTCGCGCCGGTGACGAAGGTGATCATGACGGTGCTTTGGAGATGGAGATCAAAAGCACAAGATGATGATGGCCATATCATGTCACATATTTTGATTGCATGTGATGTTTATCTTATTATGCTTCTTATTTTGCTTAGAACGACGGTAGCATTATAAGATGATCCCTTACAAAATTTCAAGGTACAAGTGTTCTCCCTGAGTATGCACCGTTGCGAAAGTTCTTCGTGCTGAGACACCACGTGATGATCGGGTGTGATAGGCTCTACGTTCAAATACAACGGGTGTAAGACAGTTTTGCACACGCAGAATACTCGGGTTAAACTTGACGAGCCTAGCATATGCAGATATGGCCTCGGAACACTGGAGACCGAAAGGTCGAGCGTGAATCATATAGTAGATATGATCAACATAAGATGTTCACCATTGAAACTACTCCATCTCACGTGATGATCGGACATGGTTTAGTTGATTTGGATCACGTGATCATTTAGATGACTAGAGGGATGTCTATCTAAGTGGGAGTTCTTAATTAATATGATTAAATTGAACTTTAATTTATCATGAACTTAGTCTTGGTAGTATTAGCATATCTATGTTGTAGATCAATAGCTCGCGATGTTGCTCCCCGTTTATTTTTTATGTTCCTAGAGAAAACTAAGTTGAAAGATGTTAGTAGCAATGATGCGGAATTGTTCCGTGATCTGAGGATTATCCTCATTACTGCACAGAAGAATTATGTCCTTGATGTGCCGCTAGGTGACAGACCTATTGCAGGAGCAGATGTAGACGTTATGAACGTTTTGACAAAAGCTCGGTATGATGACTACTTGATAGTTTAGTGCACCATGCTTTACGGCTTAGAACCGGGACTTCAGAAACGTTTTGAACGCCACGGAGCATATAAGATGTTCCAAGAGTTGAAATTAGTATTTCATACTCATGCCCGTGTCGAGAGGTATGAGACCTCTGACAGTACTTTGCCTACAAGATGGAGGAGAATAGCTCAACCAGTGAGCATGTGCTCAGATTGTCTGGGTACTGCAATTGCTTGAATCAAGTGGGAGTTGATCTTCCAGATAAGATAGTAATTGACAATGTTCTCTAGTCACTATCACCAAGTTAGTAGAACTTCGTGATGAACTATAATATGCAAGGGATGACGAAAGTAATTCCCGAGCTCTTCGCGATGCTGAAATCGGCGAAGGTAGAAATCAAGAAAGAACATCAAGTGTTGATGGTTAATAAGACCACTTGTTTCAAGTAAAGGGCAAAGGGATAGAAGGGGAACTTCAAGAGGAATGACAAGCAAGCTGTCACTCCCATGAAGAAACCCAAAACTAAACTCAAGCCTGAAACAAGTGCTTCTACTGCAAAGGATATGGTCACTAGAAGTGGAACTGCCCTAGATACTTGGCGGATAAGAAGGATGGCAAAGTGAACAAAGGTATATTTGATATACAGATTATTGATGTGTATTTTACTAGTGTTCATAGCAACCCCTCGGTATTTGATACCGGTTTAGTTGCTAAAGAGTAGTAACTCAAAATGGGAGTTGCATAATGAACAGAAACTAGTTAAAGGATGAAGTGCTGATGTGTATTGGAAGTAGTTCCAAGATTGATATGATCATCATCGCACACTCCCTATACTTTCGGGATTAGTGTTGAACCTAAATAAGTGTTATTTGGTGTTCTTGTTGAGCATGAATATGATTTGATCATGTTTATTGCAATACGGTTGTTCATGTAAGTTAAAGAATAATTGTTGTTCTGTTTACATGAATAAAAACCTTCTATGGTCATAAACCCAATGAAAATGGTTTGTTGGATCTCGATCGTGTGATACACATATTCATAATATTGAAGCCAAAAGATGCAAGGTTAATAATGATAGTGCAACTTATTTGTGGCACTGCCGTTTAGGTCATATTGGTGTAAAGCGCATGAAGAAACTCCATAGTGATGGACTTTCGGAATCACTTGATTATGAATCACTTGGTGCTTGCGAACCATGCCTCATGGGCAAGATGACTAAAACTCCGTTCTCCGGAACTGTGGAGCAAGCAACAGATTTGTTGGAAATCATACATGCTGATGTATGCAGACCAATGAGTGTTGAAGCTCGCGGCAGGTATCGTTATTTTCTGACCTTCACTGATGATTTGAGCAGATATGGGTATATCTACTTAATGAAGCACAAGTCTGAAACATTTGAAAAGTTCAAAGAATTTCAGAGTGAAGTGGAGAATCATCGTAACAGAAAATAAGAGTTTCTACGATATGATCGTAGAGGTAAAATATTTGAGTTAACGAGTTTGGCCTTCAGTAAAAACAATGTGAAATAGTTTCACTACTCACGCCACCTGGAACACCATAGTGTAATGGTGTGTCCGAACGTCATAACCGTACTTTATTAGATATGGTACGATCGATGATGTCTCTTACCGATCTACCACTATCGCTTTTGGGGTTATGCATTAGAGACAGCTACATTCACGTTAAATAGGGCACCATCTAAATCCGTGGAGATGACACCGTATGAACTGTGGTTTGAGAAACCTAAGTTTTCATTTCTTTAAGTTTGGAACTGCGATGCTTATGTGAAAAGTTTCAACATGATAAGCTCGAACCCAAATCGGAGAAGTAAATCTTCATAGGATACCCAAAAGAGACTGTTGGGTACACCTTCTATCACAGATCCGAAGGCAAGATATTCGTTGCTAAGAATGGATCCTTTCTAGAGAAGGAGTTTCTCTCGAAAGAAGTGAGTGGGAGGAAAACAGAGCTTGATGAGGTAATTGTACCTTCTCCCGGATTGGAAAGTAGTACATCACAGGAAATTGTTCTAGTGATTCCTACACCAATTAGCGAGGAAGTTAATGATAATGATCATGAAACTTCGGATCAAGTTTCTACTGAACGTCGTAGATCAACCAGAGTACGTTCCGCACCAGAGTGGTACGGCAACCCAGTTCTGGAAATCATGTTACTGAACCATGATGAACCTACGAACTATGAGGAAGCGATGATGAGCCCAGATTCCGCAAAATGGCTTGAAGCCATGAAATCTGAGATGGGATCCATGTATAAGAACAAAGTGTGGACTTTGGTTGACTTGCCCGATGATAGGCAGGCCATCGAAAATAAATGGATCTTCAAGAGGAAGACCGACGCAGACGGTAATGTTACTGTTTACAAAGCTCGACTTGTTGCGAAAGGTTTTCGACAAGTTCAAGGAGTTGACTACGATGAGACTTTCTCACCTGTAGCGATGCTTAAGTCTGTCCGAATCATGTTAGCAATTGCCGCATTTTATGATTATGAAATCTGGCAAATGGATGTCAAAACTGCATTCCTGAATGGATATCTCAAAGAAGAGTTGTATATGATGCAACCAGAAGGTTTTGTCGATCCAAAAGGTGCTAACAAAGTATGCAAGCTCCAGCGATCCATCTATGGACTGGTGCAAGCATCTCGGAGTTGGAATATACGCTTTGATGAGGTGATCAAAGCATATGGTTTTATACAGACTTTTGGAGAAGTCTGTATTTACAAGAAAGTGAGTGGGAGCTCTGTAGCATTTCTAATATTATATGTGGATGACATATTGTTGATTGGAAATGATATAGAATTTCTGGATAGCATAAAAGGATACTTGAAAAAGAGTTTTTTAATGAAAGACCTCGATGAAGCTGCTTATATATTAGGCATCAAGATCTATAGAGATAGATCAAGACGCTTAATTGGACTTTCACAAAGCACATACCTTGATAAGATTTTGAAGAAGTTCAAAATGGATCAGTCAAAGAAAGGGTTCTTGCCTGTATTACAAGGTATGAAGTTGAGTAAGACTCAATGCCCGACCACTGCAGAAAAATATAGAGAAAATGAAAGTCATTCCCTATGCCTCAGCCATAGGTTCTATAAAGTATGCCATGCTGTGTAGCAAACATGTTGTGTACCTTGCCATGAGTTTGTCAAGGGGGTACAATAGTGATCCAGGAGTAGATCACTGTACAGCGGTCAAAATTATCCTTAGTAACTGGATGACTAAGGAAATATTTCTCGATTATGGAGGTGATAAAGAGTTCGTCGTAAAGGGTTACGTCGATGTAAGCTTTGACACTAAATCCAGATGACTCTAAGTATCAATCTGGATGCGTATTGAAAGTGGGAGCAATTAGCTAGAGTAGCTTTATGCAGAGCATTGTAGACATAGAAATTTGCGAAATACATACGGATCTGAATGTGACAGACCCGTTGACTAAACTTCTCTCACAAGCAAAACATGATCACACCTTATTACTCTTGGGTATTAATCACATAGCGATGTGAACTAGATTATTGACTCTAGTAAACCCTTTGGGTGTTGGTCACATGGCGATGTGAACTATGGGTGTTATTCACATAACGATGTGAACTATCAGTATTAAATCACATGGCGATGTGAGCTAGATTATTGACTCTAGTGCAAGTGGGAGACTGAAGGAAATATGCCCTAGAGGCAATAATAAAGTTATTATTTATTTCCTTATATCATGATAAATGTTTATTATTCATGCTAGAATTGTATTAACCGGAAACTTAATACATGTGTGAATACATAGACAAAACAGTATGTCCCTAGTATGCCTCTACTAGACTAGCTCATTGATCAAAGATGGTTATGTTTCCTAGCCATAGACATGAGTTTTCATTTGATCAACGGGATCACATCATTAGGAGAATGATGTGATGGACAAGACCCATCCGTTAGCATAGAACTATGATCGTTTAGTTTAACTGCTATTGCTTTCTTCATGACTTATACATGTTCCTATGACTATGAGATTATGCAACTCCCGAATACCGTAGGAACACCTTGTGTGCTATCAAACGTCACAACGTAACTGGGTGATCATAAAGATGCTCTACAGGTGTCTCCGAAAGTATTCGTGGTGTTGGCATAGATCAAGATTAGGATTTGTCACTCCGAGTGTCGGAGAGGTATCTCTGGGCCCTCTCGGTAACACACATCATAATAAGCCTTGCAAGCAAAAGACTAATGAGTTAGTCACGAGATGATGTGTTACGGAACGAGTAAAGAGACTTGCCGGTAACGAGATTGAACTAGGTATAGTGATACCGACGATCGAATCTCGGGCAAGTAACATACCGTTTGACAAAAGGAACAACGTATGTTGTTATGCGGTTCGACCGATAAAGATCTTCGTAGAATATGTAGGAGCCAATATGGGCATCCAGGTTCCGCTATTGGTTATTGACCGGAGAGATGTCTCGGTCATGTCTACATAGTTCTCGAACCCGTAGGGTCCGCACGCTTAACGTTTCGTTGACGATATAGTATTTAATGAGTTATGTATGTTGATGACCGAATGTTGTTCGGAGTCCAGGATGTGATCACGGACATGACGAGGAACTCCGGAATGGTCCGGAGATAAAGATTAATATATGAGATAATAGTGTTTGACCTCCGGAAGGGTTCCGGAATTCACCGGAAGAGGTTCCGGATGTTTCCCGAAGTGTTTGGGTACAAGAACACGTTATTTGGGCCAAAAGGGAAAGCACACGAGGCTTTAGGAAAGTGCAAAAGGAAGTTTTGCGGAGACCAGAGGCTAGACGCCAGGAACCCTGGCGTCTAGGGGGTAGACGCCGGGAACCCTGGCGTCTAGCCCTGGAGTCCGAGTGGGACTCTTTCCTTTCGGGCAAAACCGACTTTGAGGAGGCTTTTGCTCCAAGTTTCGACCCCAGGGCTCAACATATAAATAGAGGGGTAGGGCTAGCACCCAAGACACATCAAGATACACCAAGCCGTGTGCCGGCTACCCCGACCCTCTAGTTTATCCTCCGTCTAGTTTCTGTAGTGCTTGGCGAAGCCCTGCAGAGATTGTTCTTCATCAACAACCGTCACCACGCCGTCGTGCTGCCGGAACTCATCTACTACTTCGCCCGTCTTGCTGGATCAAGAAGGCGAGGACGTCATCGAGCTGAACATGTGCTGAACGCGGAGGTGCCGTACGTTCGGTACTAGATCGGGACGGATCGTGAAGGTGCACGACTACATCAACCGCGTTGATAAACGCTTCCGCTTTCGGTCTACGAGGGTACGTAGACACACTCTCCCCTCTCGTTGCTATGCATCTAGTAGATAGATCTTGCGTGATCGTAGGAAATTTTGAAAAATACTACGTTCCCCAACAAAATGAGTGTATGAATTACAAGATATATGGGGAGATCTCCATGATATTACTCTACAATGTGCATTTGCTACTCAAGCAAAATCCTCAAACATGCACATCTTCAGGGGGAGTTCTTCTATATCTTGTAATCAAATTCCTCAATATTAGTTGTTACACTTCATATGTTTATTCCAGTTGAAAACTCAACCTATTTGTCATCAATCACGAAAAAGGGGGAGATTGTAAGTGCATCTAGTGCCCCTTAGTGATTTTGGTGTATTGAAGACTTATATGTTAAGGGACTAATGTGTTTGTGAGTTTACACAGGTGCTATAAGTCTATGAGGAGTTTGAAATTTACGAAGAAAGTCGACCCCTAAAAATTTATGTCTTCAGTTGAAGATTTTAGTTTTCTTGAAGACTTTGAAAATGAGGAAATTGGTGTGAACTTGAAGACTTGGATATTCACGCGATGATTATGAAGCATGAAGACTTTTGTTTTCATATTTTCATTTTCTCTTTCTTGAGTCATAGGAAACACCGTAATGTTTAAGGGGGTCGAGGTAAAACTAAGGAAACATATTTCCAAGTGATGCTCAACTCAAAGCCTACACTACCCAATCCCTTCGAGTGAAGCCATTGGAAATCTCATACAGTTCAGTCAATTTCTTCAATGACAGAGATGAATTTCTTCTGTTCTATGAGGAATTTGTTCTGTCTTAGGAGTTAGAATTCGCCAGTGCAGATCTCCTACAAGTGAGGAACATGATAGCCCTGAGGAATTTGAGAGCTCAAATTTCCAACTGTTGTTGTGCTATGCGCCAGTTGTCCCAAAATATCCTATCCACCTAACGGTCATATCATTGAAGGGCATTTATGTCTTACCATGTCGGGTTGATACCTAGGCTATAAATAGCCGCGCCCTACAACCACTATTGGCTGCTCCGAGAGAAAGTAACACTTGTCATTTTAGCAACCCATCCTTCGAGGAATTTGAGCAAAAATCATCAAGTGAGGAAAACCCCAAAACCCGAACACCTAAAACCCCAAAGTGATTGAGCATCATTAAAGAGAGTGTTCATGTGTGGAACCGACGCTTGTTACCTTTGAAGACTGTGATCTTCCAAACGGTTAGGCGTCAATGGTCTAGAGCATCCAAGAGGAATTGTGGATCGTCGGGTGATACGTCTCCAACGTATCTACTTTTTCCAAACACTTTTGCCCTTGTTTTGGACTCTAACTTGCATGATTTGAATGGAACTAACCCAGACTGACGTTGTTTTCAACAGAATTGCCATGGTGTTATTTTTGCGCAGAAATAAATGTTCTCGGAATGACCTAAAAATCAACGGAGAATATTTTTGGAATATATAAAAAATACTGGCGAAAGAATTAAGACCAGGGGGGCCCACACCCTGTCCACGAGGGTGGGGGCGCGCCCACCCCCCTGGGCGCGCCCCCTGTCTCGTGGGCCCCCTGAGGCTCCACCGACCCCGACTCCAACTCCATATATTCACTTTCAGGGAGAAAAAAATCAAAGAGAAGGATTCATCATGTTTTACGATACGGAGCCGCCGCCAAGCCCTAATCTCTCTCGGGAGGGCTGATCTGGAGTCCGTTCGGAGCTCCGGAGAGTGGAGATCGTCGCTGTCGTCATCATCAACCTTACCAATTCCATGATGCTCACCACCGTGTGTGAGTAATCCCGTTGTAGGCTTGCTAGACGGTGATGGGTTGGATGAGATTTTACCATGTAATCGAGTTAGTTTTGTTAGGGTTTGATCTCTAGTATCCACTATGTTCTAAGATTGATGTTGCTTTGACTTTGCCATGCTTAATGCTTGTCACTAGGGCCCGAGTGCTATGATTTTAGATCTGAACCTATTATGTTTTCATGAATATATGTGAGTTCTCGATCCTATCTTGCAAGTCAATAGTCACCTACTATGTGTTATGATCTGGCAACCCCGAAGTGACAACAATCGGGACCACTCCCGGTGATGACCGTAGTTTGAGGAATTCATGTATTCACTAAGTGTTAATGCTTTGGTCCGGTACTCTATTAAAAGGAGGCCTTAATATCCATTAGTTTCCAATAGGGCCCCGCTACCACGAGAGGGTAGGACAAAATATTTCATGGAAGTTCTTTTCCATAAGCACGTATGACTATATTCAAAATACATGCCTACATTACATTGATGAACTGGAGCTAGTTCTGTGTCACCCTATGTTATAACTATTACATGAGGAATCGCATCCGACATAATTATTTATCATTGATCCAATGCCTATGAGATTTTCACATATTGCTCCTTGCTTTGTTACTTTACCGCTGGTACTGTTACAATCACTACAAAACTGCTACTGTTACTTTTACCACTGTTACCGTTACTTCCATACTACTTTGCTACTAAATACTTTGCTGCATATATTAAGTCTTCTAGGTGTGGTTGAATTGACAAATCAATTGCTAATACTTGAGAGTATTCTTTGGCTCCCCTTGTGCCGAATCGATAAATTTGGGTTGAATACTCTACCCTCGAAAACTGTTGCGATCACCTATACTTGTGGGTTATCATCGGGTAACCTAGTCTGCGAAGGTTTGGAAGTCACCTGTGAAGACTTACCATGAGTGATTTGGCGAGGTCTGTTTGACCTTAGCTCAAGGGGAATACGGTGAGGACTAAGTGTCCTGGACTGTGTGTCTAGGACTGGGTGTTCGGGACTGTGTGTCCTCAGGTTTGAATACCTAGCCGCCCTAACCAGACGTACAACTGACACAGCAGTTGGAACTGGTCTAACAAATCATTGTCTTCACCAAGCCTACTAGTTCTATTTACTCAACCCTTTCATTTCCTCATTCATGTGTTGATGAACTTGATATGTACTATTTGAAGACTTTGACTGAAGACTTTCTCAATTTCCTCAACCCTATTTCTTCAGTCTTCTATCTTCAGCCTGCTTATCCTGTTTACACGCTACTTGTGCTCTATGTTTGCTATCATTTCATCATGATGACCATGCTATTGTTTTGTTGTGCATGCACTTGAGTATCTATTCCGCTGCTAGTAGTTTGTTGCTTAGGAAATTCCTCAGTAAGAATTTCCTCAGTGACGAATTTGTAAAAACCACCGATTCACCCCCTCTAGTTGATATAACGCACTTTCACTACGTACTTGGGGTTGTTTGGTGAAAGTCAATATACCAATTCCCAAGAAGCGCAAGCTTGGACCAAAAACCGTAGATTGTGTTCTTCTGGGCTATGTTTTCATAGCATTGGCTATAGATTTTTGATAATAAAATGTGAGGTATCCGACATGCATGTTGGTACGATTATGGAGTCGAATGATGTGACTTTCTTTGAGGACATATTTCCTATGAAGGATATGTCTAGTTCATCAAATCAGGAGATACATACTCCATCTAGTGAGGAATTTGATGTAATTCCTAAACCCACCATAGCTATGGAACACGTTGAGAATCCTTTTGAGGGTGACAATGAAACTCCTATAAGGAGTAAGAGACAGAGGACTGCAAAGTCCTTTGGTGATGATTTCATTGTGTACCTCGTGGATGACACACGCAGGACTATTTCAGAAGCCTATGCATCTCATGATGTTGACTACTGGAAGGAAGCTGTCCGCGGCGAGATGGATTCCATCTTAGCTAACGAAACCTGGGAAATCACTAATCGTCCTTATGGGTGCAAACCTGTAGGATGTAAGTGGGTGTTCAAGAAAAAGCTTAGACCTGATGGTACGATTTAAAAGTACAAGGCACGGCTTGTGGCTAAGGGTTATATCCAGAAAGAAGGTGAAGACTATTTTGATACTTACTCACCTGTGGCTAGACTGACCACTATTCGTGAGCTACTTTCACTAGCTACCTCACACGGTCTTCTTGTTCATCAAATGGACGTTAAGATGGCTTTCCTCAATGGAGAGTTAAAGGAGGAAATTTACATGGATCAGCCTGATGGTTTTGCAGTACCTGGTCGGGAAGGAAAGGTGTGCAAGTTATTAAGGTCTTTATATTGCCTTAAACAAGCTCCTAAGGAGTGGCATGAGAAGTTTGAAAGAACATTAACTGTTGTAGGCTTTGTAGTAAACGATGGTGACACGTGTGTGTACTATCGCCATGGTGGGGGTGAAGGAGTTATTCTTTGTCTGTATGTATGTCGATGATATACTGATCTTTGGAACCAAACTTGATTTAATCAAGGAGGTTAAGGATTTCTTATCTCGCTATTTTGAGATGAAGGATCTAGGAGTAGCTGATGTTATCTTAAACATCAAGCTCTTGAGAGATGAGAATGGTGGGACTACACTACTTCAGTCTCACTATGTGGAAAAGATCTTGGGTCATTTTGGGTATAGCGACGGCCAACCTTCTCCAACTCCATATGATGCTAGTGTGTTGCTTCGAAAGAATCGATGGATTGCTGGAGATCAACTGAGATACTCTCAGATTATTGGCTCTCTTATGTATTTGGCGAGTGCCACGAGGCCTGACATCTCGTTCGCTGTGAGCAAACTGAGCCGGTTTGTGTCAAAACCGGGAGATGATCGTTGGCGTGAGCTTGAGAGAGTTATGCACTACTTCAAAGGCACTGCGAGCTATGGGATTCACTACACCGGGTACTGGAGGATTATAGTGACTCAAACTGGATATCTGATGCTGATGAGATTAAGGCCACAAGTGGTTATGTTTTTACACTTGGTGGTGGCGCTGTTTCCTGGAAGTCTTGCAAGCAGACCATCTTAACGAGATCTACTATGGAAGCATAACTCACATCATTAGACACTACCACTGTTGAAGCAGAGTGGCTTCGTGAACTCTTGATGGACTTACCTATGGTTGAAAATCCAATACCCCCTATCTTGATGAACTATGATGATCAAACTGTGATCGTTAAGATAAACAATTTTAAGGATAATATGAAGTCATCAAGGCATGTGAAGAGGAGATTGAAATCTATCAGAAAATTGAAGAACGCTGGAGTTATTACGTTGGATTATATCCAAACGTCGAAAAACTTGGCAGATCCCTTCAGAAAGGGTTTATCACGTAATGTGATAGATAATGCATCGATGGCGATGGGTTTGAGACCCACCACATGAGTTGTTCACAGTGGTAACCCACTCTATGTGATCGGAGATCCCGTGAAGTAGAAGTGGGAGACAAGCTGTTGGTCAGCTGGGAGGAGAGTATCCCTATATTAATTATCCCACTCCGTGAAGATGCAATACTCTCCTGATCTCCAGGGCAGGTTGATACTTATCTTAATATGTTCCAAGTGGCTTATTCGGGTAAGCAGAGATGTTGCCTTGCAAAGCATCTCCTGAGGAACACACCTATATGAATTTGACTGTTAAAGTCGCAGTCTGTGAGAATTGGGTGTTCTCTAATAAATTCATGAAAGGCCCTGGAGTATGATGTATACGCTCCACCCGCGGGGAAGCCTTGCGGCAGCCCAGTATCGGTCAAGAATTTGTGTGAAACTAGTTGTCACACCCTGCATTTTGTAACATGTCATTTGCATCATTAAAGCATGAAATTTGGACCAGCAAAAACTTTTGGCATCATTTGGCTTTTATTTGGAATTAAGTTTTTCTCTCTGTGATTTTCAAGTGCTCTTTAAAGTCAACTACTCCCTCTTGTGTATTTCATCTCCTTACCCCAAAACTTCTGCCCAATGATCATACCAAGTGTATATAATAGTATAGTATTTTCTTACAAAATTAATTTGGCTAAAAAGTATTTTCAAAAATTAGTTTTCCAAAAAAACCCTGAATTGAGGTTTGCACTGCAAGTGCTTGATTTAGGGTGAGAAAAATAGTTCAAAGAGTATATTTGAAACCTAGTAGATATAGGACTCCCACAAACCACAAAAATATAATTTTAAAAGTTATTTTCCTATTTTATTTAAAAGCTTTTTCTTAAGGCCAGAAATGGTCTTTAATAGGGGAAAATTATTTAACTATTTCAAAACTATTTGCCAAAATTCAGAGAGACTCCTAGGACATATATTGTCCATATATAAGAGTTTCAACACTTGGTCATGTTCAAAATATTGGACAAATCATGTTCAAAATATTGGACAAATCCCTCAGAGACCCTTTATGGATATTTCAAGCTTTTGAAATATTTACAAAGGAAGTATTCTCTAAAAATTCCAGGGAAATTCTATCATGTCATATATGACATATTTGATGGTCTTGCCAAGCCCCATGCCATGGGAAACAAGAATACATCATCAAAACCCCTCAAAACCATTCTGTCCATTTTTGAAGTTTGAGCAACTTTACATTGCCAAACTTGTCCAAATGCTCTCAAACTTGGTACACATGCTAGAATGGTCTAATAATGCATCTAGACCAAATGGCACAAACTTTGGAGAGGGGTAACTTGATCAGAGTACCCCAAAACCATTTCTGTTCAAATTCAAATTTGAACAAGTTTACATTACCAACTTTTTACTTGGGGCTTCAAACTTTGTGGGCATGATCACAATCCCAAATGATGACACTACACCAAGTGGTGCATCAAGGAGGGATGATTTGCTTAACTCAAACTTGGTGAAACCATTTCTGTTGATTTCTAGGGTTCACCAAAGTTACATTGGCAAGTTTCTTCAAATGAGCCCAAACTTGGTGGAGCACCCTATTTCCATATACCAGTTGATCCTGTTAAGTCTCATTTCAAATGGAAAACATTAGGTTGCCCAAAACCACATCAAACACCTTCTGGTGATTTTCCAAAGTTACCACTTTCACCCCTTTTCTTAGTCTCCTTGAGCCCAACTTTTTACCACAGCTCCCTCAGGCTCCCCTGCACCTCCAGCAAATCTTCCCTGGCCTCAGCTCCATGATTGAGTAAGGGTAAAACCCCAATGTGCATTCTGGACAGCAGTTTTCACCATTCTATCTCAGCCCCCTCTTCTTCTAGAAGCTTTCCTGGGCATCCAACGACTCTCCTGCGTTGTTTACTCCCCCTAGAGCCAATGGGCAGGGTGGCCGCGCCCAGAGCGCGTGAGACACGGCCATGCCGGCCATTTGGGCGCTCTGGAGCACGCTACAGTGCGCTCCCGCACTGTAGCCTCCTCCAATCAGCAGCCCCCGACCACCTCGAGCTTCCCCCTCGCGCCAGTCGATGTGCCTCGGCGTCCGCGACACACCGCGGCCCTGTCCCCCTCCTCCTTCTCCCTCTTGTGGCTGCCCTCGCACGCGCGCCGGCCACCCGCAAGCTCCAATCTCTGGCTTCACACGCGCAAGCCCTTTGTATGCTTCCCCGCTCCTCCTCTTTCCTCCCGTAGGCGTAGAACTCGTCCACGATCAACCCCGACTCGTTCGCGTGAGCCTGCACGGCCTCTGGCCTCGCCCATGACCTCGCCGGCGCATGAGTCCACGGTGGACTGGAGCCCGGCTATATAAGCACGCCCCGAGCCTCTTCCCTGGCATCCATCCCACCTCCACACCCCCTAGAACACGCCAGCACCACCCAATCCTCTCCAGACGGGCCCGAGCTCGAGATCGAGCTCGAGCTCCGCCGCCTCGGGTGGCCGTCGATCCAGAGGTACAAGCCCTCCCCGCAGCTCCTCTCGCTCGATCTAGCACCACAGACCCCCACTAATCCTTTTCCCCCTCTTTTCCCTCTCTGCAGCTGCCGGAAACGACCGGAGCAACCTCCACCCGACGCCTCTCCGCCGTCCCTCCTCGTCGCCGGCGAACCAGGCCACTTCGGCGACCAACTCCACCTCCATCAGATCAGCGACTCCATGCTGACTCCGTCCCTGCCCTTAGCTCGCCCTGTCGTGCCCCGAATCGCCACCGGAGAGCTCGCCGGTCCTCTGCCGGAGGGTTAGGGATGACAGGCGGACCCCGCCTGTCAGCCTCTCCTCTCCCTCGCCTCTCTCTCCTCTCACTGACGTCGGGCCCCACCCGTCAGGTTTGAAACCTGGCGCGCGCGCAGGCGCCCGTGTGCTGGGCTGGTTCCCCTTTGGGCCTGCTACACTGTGGCCGTTCTGGCCCAGTTGCACAGCAGCCCTTTTACTTTTTCTTTTCTGTTAGATTTTAAATAATTCCACAGGATTAAATAATAATCCAAATGAATTAATTCCAGTTCCTAAAAACTTGTAAAATTCCAACCTATTTAATGATGTCACTTTCACCCATATCCATGGACCTTTTCTGTTCTGTTCAAATTTAAATCTATGTTTGAACACTAAAACCTATGTTCAAAAATTCAGATACCCCATTCTGTCACTCCAAATCTCAAACTAAGAATTTTTGCCATCTTAGTTTTCCCTCTAGTATTTTATAAAAATAAGTTGACATTTTTCTGAGCACTTTGGTTTTTCTGTTTTTATTATTATCTTATTTTCCCGTTGTTTATTGCGACGATTAGATACCGTGTTTGACGAGGTTGCTGAAGAAGAAGGAGGGGAAGGATTTGAAGACCTTGAAGACCAAGCCAATCCAGGCAAGCAGCCCTTTGACCATGATTCCACTTGTGTTCCTCAGAACCCTTTTATTTCTGAATGCATGCATGATAAGAGTGACGATGGTAAACTTGTTGAAAGCCACCACATGATGCATACCCTGCTCATGATCATTACCATGTGCTTAAATGAAAAAAGGGATTAGTTGTGATGCTTAGTGATGCATATGTGCCATGAATCCCTCGTGGTTGCATTCAATTTGAAAACCCCATCGGGTGCCCCTAATGCCCGAGGATGATGTTGAGTTAGGTCATCACTTGAGGAAGAAGTGGTGTGCCAAGAAAGATCTCGTGTGTGGGTAAAATGATCGATTAGATTTATGTGTGACTACCGTCCCAACCAAACATGTGCAACCACTCTACCCGTTATGGGACGGGGCATTATTGATTACTTAGGCTGATACTAGCATGGTGCCCACATTACTAGTGACGGGGGTGACTTGAGGTCTCTCCCGGGACGGGGTCGTGCTTGGATAGGCGACCATGACTGTTTTCACAGGGCACCGGACACACCATTGGTCCCTTCGTGTATGTGTGACATTGTAAAAAGGGCAAGTCCCATGATTTACCGTTTGTACACGAGGGCTGTGCACCAACGAGTGGACCCTATGTTAGTGTCGTCTAGGGAAAGGTAATGATCGGGTGCTTCCCCCGAGTACTTGAGGTACTGCGGGATCGTGGGTGACACGAAAGCTTCCCAGATCTTGTGGGTAAAGTGCGCAACCTCTGCAGAGTGTAAAACTATTTGTATAGCCGTGTCCACAGTCATGGACAGTTGGGAGGTGCTACTTAAACTATGTCTAGGATTTTACAATCCCGATGAAAGTATGTGTGTGTGTTGAGCCAAGGTGGTAACTTGACTCGTTGATAAAGAATTGAACTCTATTCATGTTGATATCTGTAACCTGTCTTCGAGGTTACCCAAGTTCATTGATGCATGTTTCATGATGGTAGAATAACTTAGCTAGCTTGCAGCTAGGTTGCTTATTGTCATACTCTTGCATTGTTACCCTGAACCAAATCATGGGTTGCTTGCGAGTACATTCAAAGTACTCATTGGCTTGCCACTGGTTATTTAATTGGCCAGGCATGGAGGAGCAGGAATATGAAGAACAATTCTATGGAGACGAACATGCGAAATAGGACGCTTTCCCAGTCGGAATGCCTGTAGGGTTAAGGCAGATGGCATGGGTTCTACTTATCTACGAAGACTTCCGCTATTCGAGTTTATTTGCTATTCAGCCCTTGAGGCTTTATCTATGTAAGACTTGGCCATAATGGTCATAATTTGTGTAAGACGGTATGTATGGATGTAAGACTCTTGTTATTCAGCTTCTGTGTGTTCAGTGAGCATTGATCTCTGGGATCACTGTACACGTGCATTCGGTGATCTCGACTCTTAAGTCGGGGTCCCCACACTAGTCTCACAGAGAACTTGTAGTTCAAGGCAAAGTCCACTATTCAAGTTGTGATCTAGTGTAGAATAAATCTCTGAGTGGAAGTTCAACTTTACAGTCTCCACTAAGCATCGGTATATAAACGATGTTTTGGAACTAAATGATGAGATGTGCCAATGAGACTTTGTGGGGGATTGCTGGAATTTTGCTAGTAGGCCTTTGGACCAAAGCCCAACTAAAATTCTGAAATTCTCTTGGCCCATTCATGCACACATGTGAGTGGTGTGAGTGGCACTAAAGTTTAGTCCCATCACAGAAGTTGAGAGAGAGTTGCACCTCTTTATAACGTGAGCTCTTCTACCACTTGTATGAGCATGAGAAGATGAGACGTACACGCGCGCTCCTCCTCCTCGCTTGCCTCATCATGCCACGCCTCATCACGACGCGCCGCTGGTTGCGGGAATGAGCCGAGCCGAGGACAGAGCTATGCACGTTGTCTATATTTTTGCTGCTCGGGAATAATTAATAAGTCATTAATTAATAATTAATGGATGCGTTAATTACTCAGCCGTTTTCGATCATTTTGGATCATGGGGCTGTTACTTGGACGTGGGGTTTTTTCCAGGACCGACCCGGCCCGCATTATATAGTTAGGCACATGTCTACCCTAGCCGCTGCTTCGTATGGTTTCGCACCATCGTTCCATAGCATTGCGCCGCCACGCAAGTCTTCTCCATCCCTCCTTCTGGTGTGCACCGCGAGAAGGGACAGTAGGCCTCCGGAATCCCGCCTCTCGTGATCCTGCACGGGAGAGGGGTGGTTTGGTTTTTGGGGAGCGCACTCGCATGACTGCTGGCAGCAACAACTTCGCCAACGATGACTTCTTCCCCAACCTCGGCAACCTCATCCTCAACGACATGGGCGACAACATCCACGCGGGCGGTGCTGCTTCCGCTACACCGTATGTCATTCGATCTTTCGTGTTCGAGATCGTGGTAGAATTCATGTTTCTAGTATGTGCCCTAGATGTGTTCTGTTCATCTACTATGCCAGCTCGCATGATTAGTTTAATCTCTGCTATTGTTGTCATGATTTATCTTCTGTTTATTCGGATTAAATCTCGTAGTAATTTCCTCATATCTCCAACAAGATTTTTAGACATGGCAAATAGAACGTTTTCCATGACAATTTATGCTCGCACGTGGATGGCAAATTTAGTTTGGAAGCATGGCAATTTCCTGGCAAAAAATGAAGTGAGGCGGATTTGCCATGATCGCTCGCCAAGTAAACTTGTCATCCTCGACTGTAACACCCCATATGTGATACTTTCCATATATGGCAATAAAGCAATTGTCATTTGATCCTTGTCCTATTCCTTGGGAGTTCTTTTCATTATGCATTATTATTGTTATTGCATTGCCATCTTATTATTATTTTTCTTTGCATTCATGCATTACTCATCATCACCATTGCATCATGATCATCATGGCCTTCTTACTTGTGTGGTGTTGGTGTTGATCATTGTCCTAGATTGTCATGTGAGCTCATCTTGTCCTTGTGTTGGTGGTCATAGCAAGACCATGGCCATGCTAACCTAACCCTCCCATTTTCTTCTTGCACCACCTCTTCTTCTCCTTCCTTCTTTTCTTTCCATTCTTTAAGTATTTTGCAAGTGTCTTAGCCTCTTCCAAAAATGTTCATCTTCTCCCCACATCTATGTTACCTTGTCCTACGCCACATTGCAAAGCCTTGCCTCTTTTGGGATTGTTTTGGTTAGGTTTTAAAATGGCTCAAGTTTGAATTATTTTCAAACTTGAATTATTTTACTTCCTCTAAAAATGCCCAGGATAATTTTATAAAATAGTGTCTGATTCTAGGAGCTTGAGGATATTTTTATATCTACCAAACTCCTCACCTAGCCCCCTATACATTTTCTTTTATGCAGCTGTTTATTATCAAACAGAAATTCTTAAGAAAATGGAAAACGGAGCAGCGCAGCCAACAGCAACCCAGCAGCCGCATCCACCTAGGCCTATACACGCCGCGGCCCAGCCAGCTACTCCACGCGCGCAGCCCGCCAACGCGTAGTCGTGCCATGACCCCCCTCTCGCCCGGGCCCGCCTGCCAGCATCTCTGCCCCAAACGGACACCTGCTCCGTCTTCCTCCGTCGCCCGCGTCCGGAGACAGAGCACGCCCGCACCGTCGTGCCATGATCTCACGGACGTCGAGGCCAGCGCGTCGACCCGACCGCCCCTTTTAAACCCGAGCATCACCTCCTAGGGTTCCCCCTCTCTCCCTTCCTCCCTCGCGCTGCGCATCTCCACGCCTCCTCCTCGCACGCTGCCGCCGACGCCATGACCGAACCGAGCCGCAGCTCGCCGCCGGCATAGCTCGCCCTGCCTTCCTCCACAAGGTCCTCCGGAACCGCGGTGCTGCCCCGGATCTGTTCAGAAGCAAGGCCGAGCCCAAGATCTCCTTCAACGACGTCCTCGTCATCGTCTTCTTCTCGGTCAGCAGCTCGCCGAACTTCCTCGCTGTCGTCGCCGTCGTGTTGTCGCGTCCCCGGCCCCGTCTTCACATCCTAGGTAAACTAGGTATATCCAGCCCCCTTCCCCGCTCCTTCTCGTCGTCTTTAGTGCACCGGCAACGTCGCCAGATCCATGTCATCCCCGCGCTCCCCGTGCTCCGGTGGGTCTCTGAACTTTTCAGAGAGTGCTCGCAGTCCGCGCGCCCCGTGTCCCCGGCAGCTCCGTGCTCGCGTCGCGCGCACCTGAACGCTCTCTGCAGCAGATCTGCGACCCTGCTTCGCCTTGCCGCCGCCGTCGCACGCCCGCACCGTGCCGTGCTCGTGCACGAGCCCAGCCTCTGCCTCTGCTATGTCCTGTGCTCCCTCGCCTCAAAGCTGAGATCCGCACGCGCACACACACCCCTTGCAGGTTCCGCACGCCCGCCAGCACCTGTAGTGCCTCACCGTCACCGTTGCTGCTCGCCGGTGTCGACGAGCCTCTCTGTTGTAGGGAGGATGAGAACCTGTACTGGTTACAGGTTACCTCATAAAGCAACACGCCCCTTCTCTGTCAGATGCACGCTCGTAGCCCAGTGGTGTGTCTCTTTGTCAGTTAGCCAGCGACGTGTGTTCGAATCACGCCGGGGGCAGTGGAATTATTCCCCCCTTTTTGCCTTACCTGAGCCACTGACAGGCCGGCCCCACCTGTCAGCCACCCAGCTCACTCCTACCCACTCTCACACCCGCAGCGCCACCTCAGCTCCTCCTGGACCCACTAGTCATTGACTAGTGCGATTCCAGGCTGTGTCAGCTTAGCCTTTTCTTTTCTGTTTTGTGTTTTTATTTTCTTTTTCTGCATTTTCCTTGCATAATTCATATCTTTAAATATATGCTTCTGATGGAAATGTTTTATATATGAAAACTGCTTAGTTTTTCATGTAGAATATTAATATGTTGTTTGTTGCCATGTTTAAGAACATTTAAATTGTTGTTTGAATTATTTGGAGTTTAATTATGCTTAAACTTGTAAAAACCATAACTAAATAACTACAACTCCAAATTTGACAAACTTTATATGTATTTGGGGTGGAAAAATGTGTAGATTAATGTGGTGCTGTTACTTTGCATGTTTAACAATTTTAAAATGTGAATTTCTCATATCTGTCATACTTGTATTTAAATGAATATGGGAGTTTCCGGAAATTGTTGTTTGTTCTTTCCGGCCCATTTAAAATGCTAGCATGTTGTTGTTGGTCCTAGTTGAACCCCTTGCCATGGTAAACAACTTATAAAACTTGTTGGGTGCTTGTTTAAAACATCTACATAACCACTTGTGGCCATGTTAGTTTTGTTTCCTTTTGCTTGTGTTCCTCATGTGTGTGATCTTGTTATTGCCATGATGCTTGTGCATTCTTCTTGTCCCTAGGAGTTGCACCATATCCTACCCATGTCCATATGCATCATATTCATGCATCATGTGGTTGAACATTGCATAATGATTGATTGTTGTTCCGGTGTTTGCATTTTTGTGTTGGTTAGAGCCCGATGACGATTCGGAGTTCGAGGTTCCTTTCGAGGCTGAGTTTGAGGAGCAAGGTTACGATCCCTCTATGGACTCAATAGGCAAGATGACCATTCCCAGATATCACTTCTATCTTTGCCTATGCTAGATGTCTCGTTCTTTAGATATTTCCTCGATGCCTATTCCTGTTTGTCAGCCCCACTATTGTTGCCATGAAACACTCTAACCGCCTTCCTAGCAAACCGTTGTTTGTCTAAGTACGCATCGCTCAGCCCCTCTTATAGTGTTGTTAGCTGTAGGTGAAGTTTTGAAGATTACTCCATGATGAACTTGTTTGGGATAGCACAATATATACCTGATATAAACTAATGCACCTATGTATTGGTAATGGGTGGAAGGCTAAGCCTTTCTGCTTGGTGTTTTGTTCCACTCATGCCACCTTAGGAAACGATAAACCGGTGTTTTGTTCCTTGATTTGGCGTTCCCAACATGGTTGGGGACTTGGGGTTTATGGGCCCCCCTTGATAATTCGCTCTATTTAAAGCTTTTCCAGCAAGGCCCAATATTGGTTTTACATTTGCCTAATAACTAAAACTTGCATAGGGCGTTGCAAACCCGAGTTCTTAATTAACAACCCGGGCCAGTGCTCCTCATGAGTGTTGGTCCAAACTGGGCGGACTGCATGACCACCTTGGGGAAACCCGAGGTATTTTCCTGTAGGCTGACCTATCCGGTCGTGGCCTGAGATGAGATACGCGTGGCTACTATCAGGGTGTCGGCACATCGGGAGGTCTTGCTGGATTAGTTTTACCTTTGTCGAAATATCTTGAGCACGGGATTCCGAGAATACTCGGGTCTTCCCACTTTGGAGTTGTGACTCCGCCGATCGTAAGCTTGTGATGGGCTAAGTTGGGACACCCCTGCAGGGTTTGATCTTTCGAAGGGCTTATTCATGAATACACTACCTGTGTGAGTAACCTTGATGGTCTCTTTCCGAAGGGCTTCGGGAAGTGAACACGGAGGGGTTATGTTTGATCGTGAGTAGTTAGGATCGCTTCTTGATCAACTTGGCGATCGATGGCACTTGTTCTCTTCTCGCTCCAAACTCGTAAGCTAGTGCTTAGTGCTTGCTGCAACCCTTGTTTATAGCCTTTCCACACCTAAGGTTTTGGTAGTTTTGATACCCGGGAACGGGATTGCTGAGTCCTCTGTGGCTCGTAGATTCAACACACACCAGGTGCAGGTACCGCTGAGAACAATGCAGGAGATGGTTCGGAACTTCATTGGGAGTTCGATGAAGAGTGTGGTATTACTATGTTTCATATCCCGACGATTAGTAGTGGTTTTTACTAGGAGGATCCAGGCTTATGTTTTGGTATCTTTCTCATTTGGATTTTCGTCCGTAGTCGGACCCTGATGTTCTTTGGATGATGTATGCTATTGTATTCATTGTGTGACGTGGCGAGTGTAAGACAACTATCATTTTACAATTTCATCCCTGAATTTTACATGAGATGTGCAAAGATACCATACTTGAGATCATTCTAGTATGCGCTTATGTCTTTAAGTCGTGCTTCGATACGTGGGAGACATAGTCGCATACTGGGCATTACAAGTTGGTATTCAGAGCCTTCTCCGACCTAGGAGCCCCCTAATTGATCGAATCGCCGACAGTTGAGTCTAGGAACACACACAAAATGTTTTGAGTCCTATATATATATCGGAGAGTAGGATTTCTTTTTACTCCTCATCCCTTCATCGCTCTGGTGAGGACTCCTGACGTTGTTCTATCTCCTCTATTCTCAAAAATTCACTAATTTTTTTTAGGATCACACGGGTATTGTTTGGATTGTTCTGATATCTTTGTGACGAGAACATTGTTCTCGATGCCTCTTATCATTTAGGGGTTGTGGCAGTGTCCCGGGGAGTTGAGCTCCGAGGTGTTGTTGTCACAAATGTATCGTAGCGGTTCTAGAAAACTAGAGTCGGCCGACATCGAAAACTCTTTTATGCGGTTAGTGGTGAGATAACCCCGACATCACCTAGTACTGGCGGGATAGTTCGGGAGTATTGCCACAACTAGTATAGCGGATGCGTTTCGAAGGTCCGAGGTAAACAGTTTATGAGGATGACTGGTTATGTGTTGACGGATGGATACATCTGGATGTGGGTTTAGAGTTGAGTGCGTGGTGCTTCCCCTGTATCCCCAACACTAGATTGCATAACCGGAAAGCTTCGGGAATAAATAGGTGGGTTTCAAGTAGCTCGTAGGTATTCTTCCAACGAGTGCATGGTATGAGTTTTGGGGTTCAACATCGAGTGAAGAGATTTTATGGGCGATGTTCCAATTGGGAGTTGCATCTTAAAGGGTCCTTGGCTATGCTGATCCGGGGATTGCAACACCCTTTGTAACACGTACCATGGGGCATTCAGCACGAACATGTGGGATGAAACTTCTATCATGTATTTGTTCCATCTGTACCTTGTTGCTTTATTTTATCTTTTGTTCTCCCAAGTGGCTTCTCGACAAGATTGTTGTACCATTACGCTGTGGAATTCATTCGTTCATTTTGTTTGAATGTTCATTGTGAAGACTATTGTTGCAAATATCTAGCCGTTGATTCAGCTAACCTGTTTTGCATCAATGGCTAACAGTGGTCGTCATATTCAGGATGGCTCCTAAGAAGGTTCCCAACCCAAACCAAGAGGGTGAAGAAGAGCGTCCTCCTGAACGTCCTCCTTCCCCTCCTCCTCCATCGGAGGCATGGAGAGCAATTATGCAAGCAACCAACCAGAACACTCAGATGCTCATGCATATAATGCAGAATTTTCAAGCCAATCAAGCAAATCAAGGCAATCATGGGAACCAAGGCCAAGGCAATCTGTTCAATCAACCTCACTTTGCGACACTGAACCAATTCCTGGCAAACCAACCAATGTCGTTCGGTTACTGTGTGGACCCGTTAGATGCTGAAGATTGGATCACAGATATCAAAAAGCACTTTGAATGTAGTAACGTGAGGCCTGAGGATTATGTCAAGTTTGCCACTTTCCAACTCAAAGATCAAGCTGCTGATTGGTGGCAACAGTACAAAGACTCCAGAGGTGATCGTGATATCTCGTGGACTGACTTCTGCAAAGATTTCCGTTCCCATCTGTCGGGGGAAACTGTCCGCCCACGAACACCTATGGGACCGGAGCCCCTTCTACGTTGCGGTAAGGGAGCGGAGGGAGCACGGAGAGCAGATCGAGGAGCACACGCGGGCAGTTTTACCCAGGTTCGGGCCGCGCGGACGCGTAAAACCCTACTCCTGCTTAGGTTGTATTGAGTTCTTGAGCTCGGGAGCTTGAAGATCTACAGTACTAGCTACACCGAGCGAGAGAGTTGTCTCGGTTTCCAACCCCCACTACGTTGTGCATGGGCCTCCTTTTATAGCTCAAAGGGGTCACCGACAGGTGTCAACGTAGAGGAGGGTAAAAGTGTAAATTTGGTGGTAGTTGCAACAGTGCATGAACAGTGGTCTTCACCTAACTTTGACAGTGGGGGACACGGGCATTAAATGCCCGTCGCCGTCACCCCCAAAAGCGTCCGTCCATGCTTCTCCCTTCGCCACGGCGGTAGCCTCGTCACCGTGGCTGCCACCGTGTGCCCCAGGCTGCACAGCCGTCTGCCACGTGCCCCTGGAAGGGCCCCAGGGCGACGCGTGGGCAGATGTGCTGGAGCGCGGGCACACAGCATAGGTTTCCCCGGCAAGCACCTTGCCGGGGTCGTGATTTTGCCGGGCCCGAAAGCTTGTCGCTCTCCGGGTCCTGCCGGGGCGCATGATGCGCCGAGACATCTCTTGAGGTATGTGTTCCTTGGCCTTCCTGGCAAGCTCCTCTTGCCAGGGTCTTGTGCTAAAGTGATAACCTTGAGCCTAGTGCGGCCTTCCCGGCAAGCTCCTCTTGCCGGGGCCTTGATCTTGTGACTTGTATACTTTGTTCTTGAATGGCTTCATAGGGACCAGAACGGTTCTTGGCGAGCACGTGGTAAACCCTGCCACGGGAAGCTGCTACTGCCCGTGCACAAGTTGGGGTACTAAGGTACCCCTATCTTAGTACACCGACAGGAGCCCCCGGGCCTGGGCCACACACGGTGCCGAGCGCTGTTGGGCCAGGCCCAAGACAATGCATGGGCACACGCGGCCCACGGCAAGCCGTATCCCCTTCCGTATCCGCCGCATCCCTCCCTAACGGCACGCGTCGATTGCGGCGTCGTGGGAGAGATCGTGGCCTGTTCTTTAATGGGAAATGCGGAACGTCCCCCACTTCCCCCTTAAAAGCAGAGGAAGCAGGGCCAGTTCCCTCCATCGTTTTCATTGCGCCTTGATTCTCCAGAAACCCCTGTCGCCCTCTGCATCCCAAAGGTCGACAGAGAGCCCAGCCCCTCCCTTCCTCCGCCATCTCCCGCATCCGCGGCACCGTCGACCTCCTCGCCTCTTTCCTCTCCGCCCCCGCCATGGCTCCAAAGAGCGACAAGGCGAAGAGTGACAAGGCCAAGAAGGAGAAGTCCGAGCAGGCGTCGAAGCTGGCAGCCCTGCGGAGGAAGTGCGTGGTCTTCGTGCCGAGGCTTGGCGCGAGGGAGCTGCGGGACAAATACTATTTGTTCTGGGCGAGGGAGACCAAAGCTCATCCCCGCACCAGAGTCCTCCCCGCCGTTGCCGCCGACATGTTCCCCGGCGGGTACTTTTACTTTGCCACATTCTTCCATTGTGGTCTGTGCCCTCCGTACTCGGAGTTCTTTTGTGATGTAATGAATACATATGGCCTCCACCTCCTAGATTTCACCCCCAACGCCATCCTTACGATGGCGGTTTTCGCACATCTGTGCGAAAACTATGTTGGGGTCCACCCAAATGTAGCTCTTTTCCGCCATTTCTTCACGCCTAGAGTAGAGTCTGGATCTCCCCTCTCCGGCGGTATCTCCTGGATCTTCAGGCTGAACAAGAAGGAGGTGTACTTGAAGGGAGAGCTCCGCGGCAAGTGGGAGGAGTGGAGAGCCGATTGGTGCTGGGTGCTGGAAGACAAGCCTGAGCCTTTTACCTCGCCGCGCAAGACTGCCATAGTGCGCGATAAAGATTGGAGTGAATTGGCCCCGGAGGACAGCAAGCTTCAGATCGCCCTCATTAGGATTCTTCGCCTCCGGGTCGCCAATCTGACAGTTGGAGAAGTTGGAGCAGATTTCCTCCGCCGCCGCATCGCCCCTCTGCAGGAAAGGAAGAGGCCCGCCTGGGAATTCGGCAATGCGGCAGATTGCATGAGGCTGCGCCCTGGATTGAACTACAATTTCACCGTCTTGGAGTTGAAGGGGATGGTCCGGGAGCTCTTCAAGCATGACCCCACCCACCCGGAATGGTTCAAACCTTCCCGGGGAGTGGTGCCGCTGTGCAACAGCACTGCCCGCGATTCCATACGCGCGATGATGCCCGAGTGCGACTCCCATGGCGTCGTCCCCACTTGGCTGGAGCCTCCAGCGGAGACCGTGCAGACCTTCTTCGATAACTTGGTCGAGAAGCCCCGCAACGCCGAGGAGAAGAAGGGCCTCACCCGGGATACTACTGACCGAGATCTAGCTTACATTGCCTCCAGGATGGAGGAGGCCGCCGCAGCTGCGGCTGCGGGCGAATTTGGATACACTGTGGACGAGGCAGAGACCGCGGACGCAGTGAGTCAAGCAGAGGAGGCGGAAATCCTCAAGCTGATGAAGATTGCGCCCGAGGAGTTTGCCGGGGAGCCTTCCGTGAAGCTTGCCGGGACGAGCGAGGTTGCCGGGGGAAGCGAGGCCGCCGGGCATGGTACTGAGTCCAGCGGGCCTGCCGAGGAGGAGGAGGACGCCGAGTCTGGAGATTCCGATGAAGACTCTGGTGGATCTCTGAATCTTGACGACGATGCCTCCTCATCCTCGGAGAACTCTCCGCCTCCGCCAAGCCCTCCGCAGCAACCGAAGAAGCGCCTCCGCAAGGCAGCTGAGATGGTGAGGCCACAGGCGCCTCGACAGCAGCCGACGCGCCGTGCGACGCGCGCCACCAAGACGAGCGAAGTCGTCAAGGAGGCGCCCCGTGCTCGAGCGCCAAGCGGAGGGGGATCTTCCCGGAGCGGAACGGGTGCTCCTTCTGCCCCTCGGTCCTCGGCGACGACGGGGGCCGGGTCTTCACAGCCCACAGCCCCGGAGCCCGCCAAGCGCCCGAGGGAGTCTTCTCCTCCAGCTCCTCGCGCGGGAGCACACCAGGCGGAGTTCGACTTCTCCGCCCTCAGCTCCGACGAAGAGGAAGAGGAGTGAACTTGCAATTCTTTTAGTTTCTTTGATTTTGTCTTGATTTCCCTTGCTTGGTTCTAATCTTGCTTTTGTTTTTCTTCGCAGGACCTTGACCCAGCGGATGGCAAAGAGGGCCAAGATCCCTGTGGTCAATATTGAGGACGACGAGCTCGTCGCGGCGACAAGCGACGCGCCGGCGACGAGCTTGCCGGATCAGCCTGCTGCTCCGAGGAGCAGCCCCCAGCGCAGCCCCCAGCGTAAGTCTGGTATTTATCTTTCTGCTTGACGGGTGCGCTCGAGGTTATCATCTTGGTTGATGTCTTGTTGTCTTGTGCAGAAGTGGAGCCGCAGCCGCAGGAGCACCAGGAGGTCGCCCCCAACGAGCTGCTTGCTCCAACCTCCCCGCCAAGGGTGAACTCCCCGGCAAGGGAGAATGCTCCGCCAAGGACGGGCACTCCGCCAAGGGCGAGTACCCCGCCAAGGGTGAGCAGCCCGACAAGGGTGAGCACCCCGCCAAGGGAGGGCGTAGGCGGCCCTCCGCCAGCAGGGGCCACTACTTCGCCGCCAAGGGAGAATTCCCCGGCGAGGGACCCCGTCGTCGAAGAAATCCGCGAAGGTAAACTTTGTAATTTCTTCTTCTTGGCTTCGTCTTTTTTGGATATTTGCTTGACTCTTTCTTTTCTTTTTCTTCCGCTAGATCCTCCCGCCCCAGAGCTGATGGAGACGGAGACCACCGCTGAGGAGTAGGTGCACGGCGACGGCGGCAACGCCACTGCCGCCGAGGGATCGGCTGGAGCTGACGAGCCAGTCGTTGAGGAGATCGCCCCGACCGCCGACGCCGCGGCTGGGGAAGGGACCGGCGACCATACTGCTGGCCCGGAGGCCGCAGGAGCACCAGACGCTGCACCGGCCGCCGATCCTTTCGCCTCCGCGGCGGGGGAGGGCGTCTATCTGGAGGCCGCCAACGGGGTTTTCATTCAAGTCCCGTGGGCGTCCTCATCCAGGGCACCCGCGGAGGGAGAAACCTTCGACGGAGAGGTTCTCGCCTCCGCCGGGCTGAAGGTCGTTGAAGCGCCCGGCAGCAGCGACGAGCCCGAAGAGGAGAGACTCCTTCGTCGGCTCCTGGCTTTGTACCGGGCCAGGCAGGCGAAGTTGGAGTCTCGGGAGGCTCTCGCCGCCAAGGCTGGAGCTGACTTGGAGAAGCGCGCCGCGGAGCTCCGCGCCGCCAATCAGGCGGCCCTCCGGAGCTTGGCGGAGGAGCGTGAAGAGCTTCTCGGGGCGCAGCAAGCATTTATCCTTGAAAAAGCTGAGGCCGAGGAGCATCAACGATTGGCCGCCGAGGAGTTGTCTCGGCGGGAAGGAGTACTCAACCAGCGGAAGGTCGACCTCGACGCCCACGAGGACGACCTCGCCGCCCGGGAGCAGGCCATTGGCGGGGCTCTGAAGGAGGCGAGGAACGCCGCAGCCGCCGCAGAGACTGCCAAGAAGGACCTGGAGGCCAAGGTGGCGCAGACGGAGCTGTACTTGAAGGCGAGCGAGGAGAGGGTCACTGCGCTCAACGTGGCGTGGGAGAGAGATGCCCACACCAACTCTGAGCTGCAGGTACGCCTCTACGAGAAGGGCCAGGAGCTCACCAACGCTAGGGACTCCATCGCTGACTTGGAGCTGAAGGTCTCCACTCTGACTGACTCGCTCGACGCCGCCCGGGATCGCGAGACGAAGCTGAAGGACGAGCTCCGCAAAGAAAGGGCCTTGGTGGAGAGCGCCGCTGTCTCGCAGAACAACTTCCACCGGGCAGTGGAGCAGTGGACTGACGAACTCGTCACTTCCGCCGCTAACATAGACATGGAGATGATGGCGCTGAGGGCGGAGCACCTTGTGTACTCCCCGGACGAAAACCTCCCTCACAGCGCCAAACTGGGTCTGTTCTTCAGGGGAATAGCGCCGGCGCTTGCTCGGCTGCGGGAGAAGATCCCCGTGCAGCTGGCCGACGAGGCGCGTCGGCTCTGCATGGGCACCATCGAACGGGTCTTATCAAAGATCGTCTACCGCAACCCCGGCATCAACCTCGTCAATGTCCTCCGCTCCTTGCCGCCCGAAGCTGACCAGGAGGCGTTGAAGGCGCAAGTTGCCCACATCGTCGCCAAGGTGGGCAAGATCACGAGGCGTGAAGGCGACCGCGTAGATTAGATTCCTTTCTTTCTGCTTCCTTTGCCGCTGCAAAGCATGTTACGGACAAGAATCTGTTAGTATTGCGGCAAGTTATCTTTGTAATATACAATCTTATTTTTAGCAACCAATGCAGTGTTATCTCCCTTGCTCTGGTCCCTTCACTTTGTATGCATTCCACCCTACGTTTTTAGGGAGCTTGCCGGCAAAGGACCCTTGCCGCGAGCGCTGAGTGCTGGACTCTTAGCAGCCTGCTGGCAATACCTTTGCCGGCAAGAAACCTTGCCGCAGCTAGTCGCAGCATGCTTAGATTGCTGAGCGAACTCGAAAACGAAGTAAGGGCGCGACACTTGTCGCAGCTCACTTAAGTCGTTGAGCGTGCTCGAAACAAAATAAGGGTGCGGCTAGCCACGGGTAGGTTCCTCCGCGCACAGGTTTTCCATACAAAGTGTGGTTGTTCAAGGAAGACAACTAATTTTCTTTTGAAAAACTTGAATTACTCAAACTTTGGTAACTTAGCTTTCATAGATTGTTTGCTCCCCGACAAGGCTTCTCTTTCTTGAACAGTACTTGATTCATGCCTCCGTCTCCTTCCCCCCGGCAAACTTGTGCGCGAGGAATACTCCTTCTGCTTAAGAGGGAAAGAAAAAGAGGAGGAAAAACAAGTATAGGGCCTTATGGCTTGCTAGTGCTTACCGGGGATGTGCGTTGCACAAGGTGTCAGATGATGCATGCAAATAACAAAGAAAAGCATGAAAATGACAAATAGTGCGAAGCACATAAGTTTTACTGATGCACGGGGTCTGCGCCCGGCTTTGTACAAAGGTTTACATGCAATAGCGGCAAGACTTGTACAAAAGGTGGTTGCCGGAGCGGATCACGGCAACCGCGCCTTATGGGTGAAACTTGCGAAGATGCTCTATGTTCCAGGAGTTGCTCACCGGTAAGCCTTCTTCGGTCTCAAGGCGGACAGCGCCGGGCCTTGTGACTTGTCTCACCCGATAAGGGCCTTCCCACTTCGGCGTCAACTTGTTGGAATTCTTGGCGGACTGAACACGCCGAAGAACAAGGTCGCCTTCCTTGAGACTCCTTGCCCTGACCTTGCGGCTATGATAGCGACGCAAGGCTTGCTGGTATCGAGCAGCTCGTACAGCAGCCTGGAGACGTTCCTCCTCAAGGAGCAATGCATCATCTTGTCGCAGTTGCTCTTGCTCGAGCTCATCATAAGCGAGCACTCGAGGAGATCCGTATACGAGTTTCGTGGGGAGAACTGCCTCTGCTCCATAGACAAGAGCAAAGGGTGTCTGTCCGGTGGCTCGATTTGGTGTCGTCCTGATTGACCAAAGAGCCGCCGGCAACTCCTCTATCCAGTTTCTTCCGCACTTGCGCAGCCTGTCGAAGGTTCTTGTCTTGAGTCCGTGCAGCACTTGAGCATTGGCCCTCTCCGCTTGACCATTGCTCCTCGGGTGAGCAACAGAAGCGAAGCAGACCTTGGCGACAAGGTCTTGGACGTACTGCATGAAGGTGCGACTTGTAAACTATGTGCCGTTGTCGGTGATGATCCTGTTAGGGATTCCGAAACGGCAAACAATCGATCTGAAGAACCTGACTGCTGACTGTGCTGTCACCTTTCTCACTGGTTCCACTTCTGGCCACTTTGTGAACTTGTCGATTGCTACGTACAAGTACTCAAAGCCCCCGACTGCACGGGGAAATGGGCCGAGAATATCGAGCCCCCAGACCGAGAAGGGCCAGGACAAAGGGATCGTCTGGAGAGCTTGAGCTGGCTGGTGAATTTGCTTGGCATGGAACTGGCACGCTTCACACTTGGTTACTTGTGCAGTTGCATCTTGGAGGGCTTCTGGCCAGAAGAACCCTTGCCGGAATGCCTTCCCGGCAAGTGCCCTTGCGCCAATGTGGTGGCCACATATGCCTCCATGTATCTCTGCCAACAGCTTCTGTCCATCTTCCTTGGAAATGCATTTCAACCTGACACCATTGAGTCTTCTTCTATACAGTTCATTGCCAACGAACTGGTACATACTCGACTGCCTGGTTATTTTCTCTATCTCTTCTGGCTCGTCGGGAAGTTCTCCAGTTTGCAGAAAGCGGACGATTTGTTGTGCCCATGCTGGAGCCTGAGGCTCAACAACAGGGACTAAAGGCATGAGGGCTGCTGCGGGAACCTCAGCTTCTACGGCAAGAACCTGTGGCTCTGCCGGAGCTGATGGTCCCCCGGCAAGCCTGCCGGGGCAAGGCTTGTCGGGAACGCCTGCTTCAACTGTACAGACCCTTGGATCTGCAGGAGCAAACTGTTCCTCAGCATCTTGGCTGTTGATCTTGGGGACCTTGGCGGTGGCTTCGGGAAGATCCGCCGGCAAGTAGTCGCCGGAGACCAACTTCCTCTTCTTGTTTTGCCCAACTGATGGTGTAACGGATGGCTGAGTTAACTTGAGCACGAAGGTCCCTGGTTCCATAGGTAACTTCATTGCGGCACACTTTGAGAGGGCATCTGCAATATCATTCTGAGCTCTTGGGACGTGCTCCATTTGCAGACCTTCAAAGTGTTCTTCAAGCTTCCTCACTTCATCAACATAAGCTTCCATCAAAGGGCTCTGGTAACTCTTATTCACTTGTCGGACCACCAACTGTGAATCTCCCCGCACAATCAACTTCCTGATCCCAAGCTCGGCTGCAATTTTGAGGCCGGCACGCAAACCTTCATACTCAGCAGTATTGTTTGTCGCTTGCTCCTTGGGAAACTGCATCGGGACAACATACTTGAGGTGCTCTCCGGTGGGCGCTATGAGTACCACGCCGGCACCGGGGCCTTGCAGCGAGAAAGCACCATCAAAGTACATTATCCACTCGTTGCTCGCGTCTTGGACGGGGACGCTTGTTTCTGGGACTTCTTCATCTGGCGTTGGGGTCCATTCTGCTATGAATTCTGCCAAAGCTCTGCTCTGTATGGTTGAAGTACTCTCAAACTTGAGACCAAAGCTTGACAGCTCCAGTGCCCACTCGACGATCCTGCCTGTTGCTTCGGGATTTTGCAATATCCTCTTCAACGGAAAGCGAGTGACCAGCGTTATCTCGTGTGCTTGGAAGTAATGGCGCAGCTTCCTTGAGGCCATGAGGAGGCCGAAAAGCAACTTCTGCACCCCAGAGTATCTTGATCTAGCCCCCTGCAGAAGGGAACTTACGAAATACACTGGGCGCTGCACCATCTTCCTTCTTACTTCTCCTTGCTCCTGCGCAGACTTGTCCTTGTCGGGGCCAGAGCTTGTCGGGTAAGCCCCCTGCTTGTCGCTGGGTTCGCTTGTCGGGGATGTGGGTTCCTCATTCGCCTCTCTCTCCGCTACTAACGCAGCACTAACCACTTGATTGGTTGCCGCTAGGTACAGCAGCAACTTCTCTTGTGGCCTAGGTGCGACAAGTATCGGAGTGGAGGACAGGTATCCTTTCAAGTCTTGCAGCGCTGCCTCCGCTTCCGGAGTCCATTTCATAGGACCTGCCTTTTTCAAAATTTTGAAGAAAGGCAGGGCGCACTCTGCAGACTTTGAAATGAACCTGCTGAGGGCAGCCACACAACCAGCAAGTCTTCTTACGTCCTTGACGCGCTTTGGGGCTTCAATCTGCTCGATGGCTTTTATCTTGTCGGGATTGGCTTCAATCCCCCTCTGGGACACAAAGAACCCGAGAAGTTTGCCGGAGTGAACTCCGAAGACGCACTTCTCGGGGTTCAACTTGAGCTGTATCTTGCACAAATTCTCAAAAGTCTCTTCTAGATCTTGGATCAGGGTATCCTTACTCTTGCTCTTGACCACTATATCATCCATGTAGGCTTCTACATTTCTGTGTATCTGTGGCTCAAAAGCAGTGTGCACCACCCTCGCAAATGTGGAGCCTGCATTCTTCAATCCAAAAGGCATGCGTATGAAGCAGTATGTGCCGCATGGAGTAATGAATGCAGTCTTCTCTTCATCTTCCTTGGCCATGAATATCTGGTGGTAACCTGACTATGCATCAAGGAATGAGAGCAACTGACATCCAGCTGTGGAGGCAACAATTTGGTCGATGCGCGGCAAGGGAAAGGGATCCTTGGGACAAGCTTTGTTCACGTCGGTGAAATCTATACAAAGTCTCCACTTTCCATTAGCCTTTCGCACGACAACTGGATTGGCCAACCACGTGGGATGTATTACGCCTCTAACTAGGCCTGCTGCTTCCAACTTCTTTATCTCCTCGGCAATGAACTCTTGGCGCTCCACAGCTTGCTTCCTGACCTTCTGCTTGACGGGCCGCGCGTGAGGACAAACAACAAGCTTGTGCTCAATCGCCTTCCTGGGAATGCCGGGGATGTCAGACGGTTGCCATGCAAACACGTCGACATTCGCCCGCAGGAAGGCAACGAGCGCGCTTTCCTATTTGTGGTCGAGTGTAGCACTGATGGTGAAGGTACCACCAGTGCCGTCCTCCTTGGCGGACACCTTCTTGGTTGCCGGTGGAGCTGCCATCCCTTTCTTGCACTTGCCGGTGGAGCTCGATGGTGCGTCCTCGACGGCAGCGCAGCACTCCGAAGAGGTGCGTTTGCCGGAGTGGGCCCCAGAGCTCTTGCCGGTCTTGGTCTTGGTCTTCCCCCCGGGAGCATCAGCGGCAAGTGTGTTGCTCTCTGCTGCGGCTGCTGCATCCCGGTAGATCTTGTCGGCGCAGATAAGCGCGTCCTTCTTGTCGCCGGGGACAGAGATGACGCTTATCGGCCCCGGCATCTTGAGCATGTTGTATGCATAGTGGGAAGCTGCCATGAACTTGGCGAGGGCAGGATGGCCAAGTATCCCATTGTATGGTAATGGGATATCAGCAACATCAAACGTGATCCTCTCCGTCCTGAAGTTGAGCTCCCCGCCAAAGGTTACTGGCAGCGTAATCTTCCCCTTCGGCTTGCTCCTTCCCGGGTTGATCCCTTGGAACGACCCGGTTTCCTTGAGCTCACCGTCGGAGATCTGTAGCTTCTTGATCACAGCTGAGGAGATCAAGTTCAGGCCGGCCCCGCCGTCAACCAACATCTTGGTGACCTTGAGGTTGCGGATAGTTGGTGAGACCAACATCGGCAAGCACCCGACCGCAGTTGTGCGGTCAGGGTGGTCCTCAAGGTCAAAGATGATGGGCGTGCCGGACCAATTCAGCAGCCTGCGCGACTCGACGGGCGGCTCAGCTGCGTTCACTTCCCGCACCCACTGCTTGAGTTGGCGGTGGGAAGTGTGCAGAGAGGCACCTCCGTCGACACACAGAACCTCTGTGGCCTTCTGGAACTCCTGCTCGCTGTTGTCTCCTTCTTCCATGTCATCATCGTCGTCTTCTTCCTCATCCTTGTCGCGGCCCCGGGGAGGTCTATCACCTTGCCGCTGCTTGGCCTTGCCGCGGCGTCCTCCCCGGCCATTGAACGGCCGCTTCTTGCTGGGTTCTCCTCCGCCTCCTTGGGCCTTCTCCTTGTCACGTCGCTCGTATTCAGCCTTCTGTTGCTCTACGAGGTACTCCACTCTTTTGCAGTTCTGGAGATCGTGGCCCTTGGTGCGGTGGATCTTGCAGTACTGCTTGTCGGAGCCGTCCTGCTTGTCGGCTGCCGCTACAGGGGCGGGCTCCTTGCCGGAACCGCCAGCCTGTGCCTTCTTGGCGGGAGCCTCCTTGCCGGACTGCTCGACAACCAGCACCTCCTTGCTCTTCTTCTTTCTGTTATTCCGCCGCCGGTTTTTCCTTGCCGGGGCGGCATCCTCGCTGTCGCTTCCTCCTGCGCCAGTATCCTCTCCGGGGAGTCTCCTCCCTTCTTCAGCGCGCGCGCACTTGTCAGCCAGAGCGTAGAGCTCGCTGACATCCCGGATCTTGGTCATGGCCATCTCCTCCCTCATCCGGCGGTTACGCACGTTCTGGTGAAACGCGCTGATAACCGCGGCAGGGTGGACGTCGGGAATGTTGTGCTGAACGCGGCTGAATCTTTGGATGTATTTGCGCAGGGACTCTCCCTCCTTCTGGGCGAGGATGTGGAGATCGCTCTCCTGGCCGTGGGGTTTGTGGCCGCCCGTGAAGGTGCCAACAAACTGGTGGCACAGATCTGCCCATGAGGATATGGAGTTCTCCGGCAAGTGCATAAGCCAAGACCGGACGTTTGGCTTAAGCACTAGCGAGAAATAGTTGGCTAGGATCTTCTCGTCGCGTCCCCCGGCAGCCTGCACCGCAATGGTGTAGATGCTGAGGAACTCCGAGGGGTGTGTCTTGCCGTCGTACTTCTCGGGTACGTCGGGCTTGAAGTTCTTCATGCTGGGCCACTGGACTTGCCGCAGCTCACGGGTGAACGCAGGGCAACCTGCCGCGTACGGCAAGTCGCCTGGTTCACCGGGCGTGTGCGCGTTGACAGCGGTCCCAGCGCGCTGATCTGACTGTCTTCGGGCTTCTCGTCGACGCTCGATGCGAGTCCGAGCGTCCTCTTGCCGCCTGTCGTCTAGGACTTGGCGCTGATCGCGGCGAGCCCGCGGATCCGACGACGCCGTGGAGTCGTCGTCGACGTTGATCCGGCGGGGTGGTGATTTATGCTTCCGCGGCGGGGAGTGCACGGTAGTTGCACCCCCGGCGGTCCTGTCTCCATCGGCCTTCGTCTGGTCGACTTGCCGCGGCCGCGACGTTGCCGGCTGCTGCGGCGTGTCGTTGTTGGCGAAGGCGATGAGGCTCTGGATCGTCGCCCTCCAGTCTTCGGCTTTATCTGCCGCTGGAGGGAAGTCGAGGAGCAGCTGTGCTCTTGCTAGAGCTTCTGCTGGAGAGGAAGGGAGCGGCGGCGAACGGTGCGAGGAGCGAGATATGCTCGGACTTCTAACAGGGTTAGAAGGAGCAGTTTCTCGCCCCGGCGATCGCGCCTTGCTCGTACCAGCGCGCTGGCCTTGAGCATCCCGTGATCCTCCGGCTTGGCCACGCCCCAGCAAGCGTATGGTACCTCCCGTACCACGCCGCTGCTGGTCTTGCACCTCCTGGGAGGGACGTGGGGCGTGTACTGATACCGAGGCTTTGGAGTTCGCCCGGTCGTCCGTCTTGTCCTTGGACTTGGTGGCGCCGTGAGTCTCCTCACCGGCGGTCACCCTTCCACCGGCGTCTACCCCACCAACCGTTGGTTCTGGTGGTGGCGGGATCGACGCAGACGGGCCTCCGACCTCCGAAGCCTTCTTCTTCGGAGGCATGTTGATGCTGTCGATGAGGTTGATGAAGCTGGTGAAGTTGCTGAAGGTTGCGCCCGCGTGAGCGCCGGATCAGGTTCGCACAACCTCGACGCCCCCTACCTGGCGCGCCAAAGATGTCGGGGGAAACTGTCCGCCCACGAACACCTATGGGACCGGAGCCCCTTCTACGTTGCGGTAAGGGAGCGGAGGGAGCACAGAGAGCAGATCGAGGAGCACACGCGGGCAGTTTTACCCAGGTTCGGGCCGCGCGGACGCGTAAAACCCTACTCCTGCTTAGGTTGTATTGAGTTCTTGAGCTCGGGAGCTTGAAGATCTACAGTACTAGCTACACCGAGCGAGAGAGTTTTCTCGGTTTCCAACCCCCACTACATTGTGCATGGGCCTCCTTTTATAGCTCAAAGGGGTCACCGACAGGTGTCAACGTAGAGGAGGGTAAAAGTGTAAATTTGGTGGTAGTTGCAACAGTGCATGAACAGTATATGAACAGTGGTCTTCACCTAACTTTGACAGTGGGGGACAAGGGCATTAAATGCCCGTTGCCGTCGCCCCCAAAAGCGTCCGTCCATGCTTCTCCGTTCGCCACGGCGGTAGCCTCGTCACCGTGGCTTGCCACCGTGTGCCCCAGGCTGCACAGCCGTCTGCCACGTGCCCCTGGAAGGGCCCCAGGGCGACGCGTGGGCAGATGTGCTGGAGCGCGGGCACACAGCGTAGGTTTCCCCGGCAAGCACCTTGCCGGGGTCGTGATCTTGCCGGGCCCGGAAGCTTGTCGCTCTCCGGGTCCTGCCGGGGCGCATGATGCGCCGAGACATCTCTTGAGGTATGTGTTCCTTGGCCTTCCTGGCAAGCTCCTCTTGCCAGGGTCTTGTGCTAAAGTGATAACCTTGAGCCTGGTGCGGCCTTCCCGGCAAGCTCCTCTTGCCGGGGCCTTGATCTTCTGACTTGTATACTTTGTTCTTGAATGGCTTCATAGGGACCAGAACGGTTCTTGGCGAGCACGTGGTAAACCCTGCCACGGGAAGCTGCTACTGCCCGTGCACAAGTTGGGGTACTAAGGTACCCCTATCTTAGTACACCGACACCATCATATTCCAACCAGTGTCATTGAAGGCATGCGTGAGCAATTCCGCAACCTGAAGCAAGGCACCATGTCCATCTATCAATACAATGTCAAGTTCCAGAATCTTGTCTGTTATGCGAAGCAAGACATCCCCGATGCTAAGAGCAAGATATACCAGTTCCGAGGTGGTCTGAAAGATGAACTCCAACTTGCTCTCACCTTGTTCGAGCCAGATGAATTTGACCAATTCTACAATATGGCTCTCAAGCAGAGGCAGCTCAGCTCAAGTGTGAAGCTTCCAAAAAGAGGATAAGAGATGATGTCCACTCTTCCTCTTCCCCTCAAGTGGTTGCCAAGCTGCAGAAGTTCTGGCTACCGCCTCCTCCAGTGCTCCGTCCTCCAAGCAACAACAAGCACTCAGGTGGTCGTGCATTCTCCCACCCACACAACCCGTGCAACCAGTCCAAGCCTTAGTTCCAAGCTCCAAGATCAAGTGGTCTTTATCATCGGCCTCTTTCAGAAGTTACTTGCAACAAGTGTTCTTAGACGGGTCACTATGCCAACAAGTGTCCCAACCCAAGGCGCCTTCCGCCTCCTCCACCTGTCAGCACTACTATTGTCAAGCACAATCCCAAGCATGCAAGAGTGAACCTGATGAATGCAGCTCAAGCAGAGAATTCTTCCGATGTGATATTGGGTAACCTCTCAGTTAACTCTATTCCTGCAAAAGCCTTGTTTGATTCTGGTGCATCACTTTGCCTCATGTCAAGACCATTCTTTTCCAAGCATGATTTCATTTCGGCACTCCTGGATAAGGAGTTATCAATTATTTCTCCGGGCAAACACATGAATTCTAGCTTGTATGCTCCGGATATATCTATCCACATGGGTGATTACAGTTTTCTGGTTTCCCCGGTTATTCTCGGTAACTCCGACATTGATCTTATTCTTGGGATGGATTGGCTCTCCAAGCATGATGCAAACATTGATTGTGCTAACAAGGAGGTCAAGCTAACTCATCCTGATGAAGACGTGATTATCTTCGCAGCTCGAGATAACACAATCAGGCTATTCTCTCTAAATGACAAGGGCGAGATTAATGCCATTTCTCAGATTCCGATGGTTTGTGAATATGAGGATGTATTCCCTGAAGAGCATCCAGGCATGCCTCCCCACCGTCGAGTTGAATTCGTCATTGAACTTGAACCCGGTACCGATCCAGCATGTCGGTGTCTGTACAAGCTTTCTCCTGATGAGTTGAAGGAGCGGAAGAAACAACTCGATGAGCAAGAACGTATGGGTCTAATCAGACCAAGTACTTCTCCTTGGGGCTGTGGGGTTCTATTTGTCAAGAAGAAGGATGGCACGGAACACCTTTGCGTTGATTACCGGCCATTGAACAAGAAGACAATAAAGAATAAGTACCCGCTCCCCAATATCAATAAATTGTTCGAGCAGCTCAAAGGAGCAAAGGTGTTCTCGAAGCTCGATCTCCGGATGGGTTACCATCAGATTCGTATCCGTGAAGAGGATATTCCTAAGACCGCACTCAGAACGAGTTTTGGCTCCTATGAATACATGGTCATGTCTTTCGGCCTTGCTAATGCTCCACCCACCTTCTCTCAAATGATGCACTTCATATTCAACCCCTACACCAATGAATTCATTCTCATCTATCTGGATGATATCTTGGTATTCTCCAAGAATGAAGAAGACCACGCCAAGCACCTCTGTTTGGTCCTTCACAGGCTCCGTGAGCACCGGTTCTATGTGAAGTTCTCCAAATGTGAATTCTGGCTGGATAAAGTCCTCTATCTTGGCCATATTATCTCTGCCGAGGGCATTTCTGTTAACCCTGAGAAGGTTGAAGCTATTGTCAATTGGGAACCTCCGCAGAATGTCAAGCAACTCCGAAGCTTCCTTAGCCTCACTAGCTATTGCAGAAGGTTCGTTGAGAACTTCTCCAAGATTGCCAAACCTCTTTCCGACTTGCTCCAGAAGAATGTCAATTACTCGTGGACTCCTGATTGTGATGTGGCATTCAAGACACTCAAAGAGAAGCTCATTTCTGCTCCGGTTCTTACTCCTCCGGATGAGTCCAAGCCTTATGAAGTCTTTTGTGATGCTTCATTGCAAGGTCTTGGTGGTGTTCTCATGCAAGACAAGAAGATTGTGGCATACACTTCACGCCAGCTGAAACCAAATGAGAAGAATTACCCCACACATGATCTTGAGCTAGCAGCAGTTGTTCATGCCTTGATCACGTGGAGACACCTTCTGTTGGGCAGAAAAGTGGACATCTTCACCGACCACAAGAGCTTGAAGTACATTTTCACTCAGCCAAACCTTAACCTTCGCCAGACTCGTTGGGTTGAGAAGATTCAAGAGTACGATCCAAGCATTGAGTATACTCCTGGCAAGGCCAATGTCATTGCAGATGCCTTGAGCAGAAAGGCATATTGCAAGAGTCTCCTTCTCAAACCGTTCCAACCTGAACTTTGTGAATCATTCAGGAAGCTCAAGCTCCAAGTTGTTCCGCAAGGCTTTCTTGCAAACCTTCAAGTTGCTCCTACCTTGGAAGATCAAATCCGTGAGGCTCAACTCAGTGATGCTATGGTGCAGAAAGTGAAACATGGTATTGCTAAGGGTACTCCCAAGTACAAGTGCTATCGCATTGATGACAGAGAAACTTTGTTCTTTGAGGACAGGATTGTGGTTCCCAAAGGTGATCTCAGAAAGCTCATAATGAACGAAGCACATGACTCACTTCTCTCGATACATCCAGGAAGCTCCAAGATGTACCATGACCTCAAGCAATCATATTGGCGGACTCGCATGAAAAGAGAGATTGCCCAATTCGTGAATGAATGTGATGTCTACAGAAGAGTGAAGGCAGAGCATCAACGTCCAGTCGGACTCCTTCAACCTCTACCTACTCCCGAGTGGAAATTCGATCACATTGAGATGGATTTCATCACCGGTTTTCCCAAGTCCAAGAAAGGAAATGATGCTATCTTTGTGGTGATTGACAAGCTAACTAAAGTGGCTCATTTTCTTCCCGTCAAAGAATCCATCAACGCAGCTCAGCTGGCAGAGCTGTACACCTCCAGAATTGTCTCTTTGCATGGCATTCCTCAAGTGATCTCCTCAGACCGCGGAAGCTTGTTCACTTCCAAGTTCTGGGATTCTTTTCAGTCAGCCATGGGCACAAAGATTCGCTTCAACACTGTGTTTCACCCTCAGACTAGTGGTCAAGTCAAAAGAGTGAACCAGATCCTCGAAGATATGCTCAAGGCTTGTGTCATCTCCTTCGGTATGAAATGGGAAGATTGCCTTCCATTTGCCGAATTCTCCTACAACAACAGCTTTCAAGCAAGTGCCGGTAAAGCTTCTTTTCAATTCCTCTATGGCAGAAAGTGTCGTACCCCTCTCAACTGGTCCGAGACTGGTGAACGTCAACTCCTTGGAAATGATTTGATCTCAGAAGCCGAAGAAATGTGCAAAGTCATATGTGAGAATCTCAAGGCCGTGCAATCGCGTCAAAAGAGCTACTATGACGGCAAGCATCATGACTTGGCTTTTGACATTGGAGACCATGTCTATCTCCGTGTTTCTCCCATGAACGGCACTCAAAGGTTCGGCATCAAGGGCAAGCTTGCTCCAAGATACGTGGGCCCTTTCAAGATTCTTGGCAAGAGAGGCGATCTAGCCAACCAAATCGAGCTTCCCTCCAACTTTGCAAATGTGCATGATGTGTTTCACGTGTCTCAGCTCCGCAAGTGCTTCAAGACGCCTGAACGCACCATTCCGTTCAAAGAGATTGATCTTCAACAAGACTTGTCTTATCGAGAGCACCCCGTTGCTATTCTTGAAGAAACTAAGCGCAAGACCCGCAACAAGTCCATCAAATTCTTGAAAGTGAAGTGGTCACACCATACCGACCGAGAAGTACATGGGAACAAGAAGATCATCTCTGTTCCGAGTATCCCTCCTTCCAGTCCTAGATCTCGGGGCGAGATCTTTTTGTAGTGGAGGAGAGTTTGTAACACCCCATATGTGATACTTTCCATATATGGCAATAAAGCAATTGTCATTTGATCCTTGTCCTATTCCTTGGGGGTTCCTTTCATTATGCATTATTATTGTTATTGCATTGTCATCTTATTATTATTTTTCTTTGCATTCATGCATTACTCATCATCACCATTGCATCATGATCATCATGGCCTTCTTACTTGTGTGGTGTTGATCCTTGCCCTAGCTTGTCATGCGAGCTCATCTTGTCCTTGTGTTGGTGGTCATAGAAAGACCATGTCCATGCTAACCTACCCCTCCATTTTTCTTCTTGCACCACGTCTTCTTCTCCTTCCTTCTTTTCTTTCCATTCTTTAAGTAATTTTGCAAGTGTCTTAGCCTCTTCCAAAAATGTTCATCTTCTCCCCACATCTATGTTACCTTGTCCTAAGCCACATTGCAAAGCCTTGCCTCTTTTGGGATTGTTTTCGTTAGGTTTTAAAATGGCTCAAGTTTGAATTATTTTCAAACTTGAATTATTTTACTTCCTCTAAAAATGCCCAGGACAATTTTATAAAATAGTGTGTGATTCTAGGAGCTTGAGGATATTTTTATATCTACCAAACTCCTCACCTAGCCCCCTGTACATTTTCTTTTATGCAGCTGTTTATTATTAAACATAAATTGTTAAGAAAATGGAAAAGGGAGCAACACAGGCAGCAGCAGCCCAGCAGCCGCATCCACCCGGACCTATCCACGCCGCGGCCTAGCCAGCTACTCCACGCGCGCAGCCCGCCAACGCGCAGTCGTGCCGTGACCCCCCTCTCGTCCGGGCGCGCCTGCTAGCGTCTCTGCCCTGAACGGACACCTGCTCCGTCTTCCTCCGTCGCCCGCGTCCAGAGACAGAGCCCGCCCGCACCGTCGTGCCGTGATCTCACGGACGTCGAGGCCAGCGCGTCGACCGCCCCCTTTTAAACCCGAGCAGCGCCTCCTAGGGTTCCCCCTCTCTCCCTTCCTCCCTCGCGCCGTGCATCTCCACGCCTCCTCCTCGCACGCTGCCGCCGACGCCATGACCGAACCGAGCCGCAGCTCGCCGCCGGCATAACTCGCCCTGCCTTCCTCCACGACGTCCTCCGGAACCACGGCGCTGCCCCGGATCTGTTCAGAAGCAAGGCCGAGCCCAAGATCTCCTTCCATGACGTCCTCATCGTCGTCTTCTTCTCGGTCAGTAGCTCGCCGGACTTCCTCGCCGTCGTCGCCGTCGTGTTGCTGCGTCCCCGGCCCCGTCTTCACGTCCTAGGTAAACTAGGTATATCCAGCCCCCTTCCCCGCTCCTTACTGTCGTCTTTAGTGTACCGGCAACGTCACCAGATCCATGTCATACCCGCGCTCCCCGTGCTCCGGTGGTTCTCTGAACTTTTTCAGAGAGCGCTCACAGTACGCGCGCCCCGCGTCCCCAGCAGCTCCGCGCTCGTGTCGCGTGCACCTAAACGCTCTCTGCAGGAAATCTGTGACCCTGCTTCGCCTTGCCGCCGCTGTTGCACGCCCGCACCGAACCGTGCTCGCGCACGAGCCCGGCCTCTGCCTCTGCTGCGTCCCACGCTCCCTCGCCTCGAAGCCGAGATCCGCGCGCGCGCACACCCCTTGCAAGTTTTGCATGCCCGCCAGCACCTGTAGTGCCTCGCCGTTGCCGTTGCTGCTCGCCGGCGTCGATGAGCCTCTCTGTTGCAGGGAGGATGAGAACCTGTACTGATTACAGGTTACCTCATAAGGCAACACGCACCTTCTCTGTCAGATGCACGCTCGTAGCCCAGTGTTGTGTCTCTTCGTTAGTTAGCCAGCGACCTGTGTTCGAATCACGCCGGGGGCAGTGGAATTATTCCCCCCTTTTTGCCTTACCTGAGCCACTGACAGGCCAGCCCCACTTGTCAGCCACCCAGCTCACTCCTACCCACTCTCACACCCGCACCACCTCAGCTCCTCCTGGACCCACTAGTCATTGACTAGGGCGAGTCCAGGCTGTATCAGCTTAGCCTTTTCTTTTATGTTTTGTGTTTTTATTTTCTTTTTCTGCATTTTCCTTGCATAATTCATATATTTAAATATATGCTTCTGATGGAAATGTTTTATATATGAAAACTACTTAGTTTTTCATGTAGAATATTAATATGCTGTTTGTTGCCATGTTTAAGAACATTTAAATTTTTGTTTGAATTATTTGGAGTTTAATTATGCTTAAACTTGTAAAAACCATAACTAAATAACTACAACTCCAAATTTGACAAACTTTATATGTATTTGTGGTGGAAAAATGTGTAGATTAATGTGGTGATGTTACTTTGCATGTTTAACAACTTTAAAATTTGAGTTTCTCAGATCTGTCCTACTTGTATTTAAATGAATATGGGAGTTTCCGGAAATTGTTGTTTGTTCTTTCCGGCCCATTTAAAATGCTAGCATGTTGCTGTTGGTCCTAGTTGAACCCCTTGCCATGGTAAACAACTTATAAAACTTGTTGGGTGCTTGTTTAAAACATCTACATAACCACTTGTGGCCATGTTAGTTTTGTTTCATTTTGCTTATGTTCCTCATGTGTGTGATCGTGTTATTGCCATGATGCTTGTGCACTCTTCTTGTCCCTTGGTGTTGCAACATATCCTACCCATGTCCATATGCATCATATTCATGCATCATGTGGCTGAACATTGCATAATGATTGATTGTTGTTCCAGTGTTTGCATTGTTGTGTTGGTTAGAGCCCGGTGACGATTCAGAGTTCGAGGTTCCTTTCGAGGCTGAGTTTGAGGAGCAAGGTTACGATCCCTCTGTGGACTCAACAGGCAAGATGACCATTCCCAGATATCACTTCTATCTTTGCCTATGCTAGATGTCTCGTTCTTTAGAAATTACCTCGATGCCTATTCCTGTTTGTCAGCCCCCCTATTGTTGCCATGAAACACTCTAACCGCCTTCCAAGCAAACCGTTGTTTGGCTAAGTACGCATCGCTCAGCCCCTCTTATAGCGTTGTTAGCTGCAGGTGATGTTTTGAAGATTACTCCATGATGAACTTGTTTGGGATAGCATAATATATACCTGATATAAACTAATGCACCTATATATTGGTAATGGGTGGAAGGCTAAGCCTTTCTGCTTGGTGTTTTGTTCCACTCATGCCACCTTAGGGACCGATAAACCGGTGTTATGTTCCTTGATTTTTGATACGTCTCCAACGTATCTATAATTTTTGGTTGTTCCTTGCTATTATTTATGAAGTCTTGGATGTTTAATGGGCTTAATCATTCACTTTTATATCATTTTGGGACTAACCTACTAACCCAAAGGCCCAGTCCAGATTGCTGTTTTTTGCCTATTTTAGGGTTTTGCAGAAAAGGAATATCAAACGGAGTCCAAACGGAATGAAACCTTTGCGAGAGATATTTTTGGAGAAAATCACGCACGAAGAACTTGAGAACCATGTCAGAAGAGCCATGAGGGGCCCACGAGGGTGGGGGCGTGCCCCCTACCTCGTGGGGCCCCCGTGACTCCCCCGGTGCCCTTCTTCTTCCTATATAAGTCCATGTACCCCAGAAACTCTGTGAACAGAGAGAAAACCCTAATTCCGCCGATGTACCTTCTGTTCCCGTGGAGATCCCATCTTGGAGCCTGTTTCGGAGCTCCACCGGAGGGGGATCCATCATGGAGGCCTTCATCATCATCATCATCGCCCTCACCATGAGTTGTGAGTAGTTTACCACAGACCTTCGGGTCCATAGCTAGTATCTAGATGGCTTCTTCTCTCTCTTTGGATCTCAATACAAAGTTCTCTCAGTCTTCGAGGAGATCTATTCAATGTAATCTCTTTTTGCGGTGTGTTTGCCGAGATCCGATGAATTGTGAGTTTATGATCAAGGTTATCTATGAAAGATATTTGGTTCTTCTCTAAACTTTTTATGCGTGCTCATAATATCCTTGCAAGTCTCTTCGAATTATTGGTTTGGTTTGGCCTACTAGATCTATAGTTCTGGCAATGGGAGAAGTGCTTGGCTTTGGGTTCAATCTTGCGGTGTCCTTTCCCAGTGACAGTAGGGGAAGCAAGGCATGTATTGTATTGTTGCCATCGAGGATAAAAAGATGGGGTTTATATCATATTGCTTGAGTTTATCCCTCTACATCATGTCATCTTGCTTAAGGCGTTACTCTGTTCTTATGAACTCAATACACTAGATGCATGCTGGATAGTGGTCGATGTGTGGAGTAATAGTAGGAGATGCAGGCAGGAGTCGGTCTACTTGTCTCGGACGTGATGCCTATATACAATGATCATGCCTAGATAGTCTCATAATTATTCGCTTTTTTATCAATTGCTCGGCAGTAATTTGTTTACCCGCCGTAGAATATCGCTATCATGAGAGAAGCCACTAGAGAAAACTATGGCCCCCGGGTCTATTCTCAACATATGAATCTATATATACTTTACCTTTACCGCTTTTATTTGCTGTTCTTATAAACTAAAAATACCAAAAATATAAACTATCATCTCTATTAGATCTCACTTTCGTAAGTGACCGTAAAGGGATTGACAACCCCTTATCGCGTTGGCTGCGAAGTTCTTATTTGTTTGTGCAGGTGCGAGGGACTCGCGCGTGGTCTCCTACTGGATTGATACCTTGGTTCTCAAAAACCGAGGGAAATACTTACGCTACTATGCTGCATCTCCCTTTCCTCTTCGAGGGAATACAACGCAAGCTCAAGAGGTAGCAAGAAGAATTTATGGCGCCGTTGCTGGGGAGGCTTACGCAAAAGTCATATACCAAGTACCTATCACGAACCCTTATCCTTCGCATTACACTTATTTGCCTCTCGTTTTCCTCTCCCCCACTTCACGCTTTCCGTTTTATTATCCCTCCTTCCGACGTGTGTTTATCGTTCGCTTGCTTCTCGTTTGCTTGTGTGTGCTGGATTGCTTGCTTGTCACTATGGCTCAGAACAATACCAAATTGTGTGACTTCTCCAATAACAACAATAATGATTTTATTAGCACTCCGATTGCTCCTATTACCGATGCTAAATCTTATGAGATCAATGCTGCTTTGTTGAATATTGTCATGAAATATCAATACCCCGGCCTTCCTAGTGAAGATGCCGCTACCCATCTAAACAACTTTGTTGATTTGTGTGATATACAAAAGAAAAGGGATACGGATAACGATATTGTTAAATTGAAGTTATTTCCGTTTTTACTTATAGATCGTGCTAAAACTTGGTTTTCCTCTTTGCCTAGAAATAGTATTGATTCGTGGAATAAGTGCAAAGATGCTTTTATCTCTAAGTATTTCCCTCCTGCTAAGATCATCTCTCTTAGAAACGATATTATGAATTTTAAGCAACTAGATCATGAGCATGTTGCACAAGCTTGGGAGAGAATGAAATTGATGATACGTAATTGCTCTACACATGGTTTGATTCTATGGATGATTATTCAGAACTTTTATGCCAGCTTGAATTTTGCTTCTAGAAATATTTTAGGTTCGGCCGCCACAGGCACTTTCATGGAAACTACCTTAGGAGAAGCTACCAAACTCCTACTCCCTCCGTTCCAAAATAGATGACCCAACTTTATACTAAAGTTAGTACAAAGTTGAGTCATCTATTTTAGAACAGAGGGAGTAGATAATATTATGGTTAATTATTCTCAATGGCACACCGAAAGATCTACTAGTAAAAAAGTGCATGCTATCGAAGAAATTAGTGTTTTGAGTGGAAAGATGGATGAACTTATGAAATTGTTTGCTGCTAAGAGTGCTTCTTCTGATCCTAATGATATGCCTTTGTCCACTTTGATTGAGAATAACAATGAATCTTTGGATGTGAATTTTGTTGGTAGGAATAATTTTGGTAACAATGCTTATAGAGGTAATTTTAATACTAGGCCTTTTCCTAGTAATTCCTCTAATAATTATGGTAATTCCTACAACAACTCTTATGGAAAGATGCCTTCTGAATTTGAAACTAGTGTTAAGGAGTTTATGATCTTGCAAAAGAATTTCAATGCTTTGCTTGAAGAGAAATTGCTTAAGGTTGATGAATTGGCTAGAAGTGTGGATAGAATTACTCTTGATGTTGATTCTTTGAAACTTAGATCTATCCCACCTAAGCATGATATCAATGAGTCTCTCAAAGCCATGAGAATTTCCATTGATGAATGTAAAGAAAGAACCGCTAGAATGCGTGCTAAAAGAGAAGATTATATTAAATCGTGTTCTTCTAGTTATCATGAAAATAAACATGAAGATCTGAAAGTTATTGATGTGTCTCCTATTAGATCCTTGTTTTCTAGTATTAATCTTGATGAAAATAGGATTGGAGATGACTCTGCTTTAAGGTGTCCCAATGATTCAGAGTTTTTTGATCTTGATGGTAAAATAGCTAAAAGTGGGAGTGAAGAGATTAAAACTTTGCATAGTGATGAACCCACTACTTTGGATTTCAAGGGATTCAATTATGATAATTTCTCTTTGATTGATTGTATTTACTGGTGACAATCTGTGCTAAATTCTTCGCATGCTTATAGTCCAAATAAAGCTTTCACCAAACACATAGTTGATGCTTTGATGCAATCTTATGAAGAAAAACTTGAGCTGGAAGTTTCTATCCCTAGAAAGCTTTATGATGAATGGGAACCTACTATCAAAATAGAAATAAAAGATCATGAATGCTATGCTTTGTGTGATTGGGGTGCTAGTGTCTCCACTATCCCAAAAACTTTGTGTGATTTGCTAGGGTTCCATGAGCTTGATGATTGTTCTTTAAATTTGCATCTTTCAGATTCCACTATTAAGAAACCTATGGGAAGAATTAATGATGCTCTTATTGTTGCCAATAGGAATTATGTGTCCGTAGATTTCATTGTTCTTGATATAGATTGCAATCCTTCATGTCCTATTATTCTTGGTAGACCTTTCCTTAGAATGATTGGTGCAATTATTGATATGAAGGAAGGAAATATTAGATTCCAATTTCCGTTCAGGAAAGGCATGGAACACTTTCCTAGAAAGAAAATCAAATTACCATGTGAATCTATCAATATGGATTGCCTTCCAAAGATGGTAATACCTAGATCTATCTTGTATTGTGCCTAGCTAGGGGCGTAAAACAATAGCGCTTGTTGGGAGGCAACCCAACTTTATGTTTTTTGTTTTTGTTGCTGTTAGGTAATAAACATTGCATCTAGCCTCTGATTAGATGTGTTTTCATGTTTTGTTTAGTGTTTGTGCCAAGTAGAACCTTTGGGAAGACTTGTGTGAAGTTTATGTGATCTTGCTGTGAAAAACAGAAACGTTAGCGCTGGCTAAAGTAGTCTTCAGATTTTTATGGAGCGTGATTTTTAGTTGATTTTTTTGCAGATGATTGGTAGACAAATTCCGCAAATTTACCAATTTAGTTTGAATTTTTTGGAGTTCCAGAAGTAGGCGAAACCTGCAGATTACTACAGAATGTTCTGTTTTTTGACACATTCAGTTTTTCGTGTGTTGTTTGCTTATTCCGATGCATCTATGAGTAGTATTGGAGGATATGAACCATAGAGAAGTTAGAATACAGTAGGTTTAACACCAATATAAAAGAATGAATTCATTGATGTACCTTTGAGTAGTGGTTTGCTTTCTTATACTAACGGAGCTCACGAGAATTTTTGTCTAACTTTTGTGTTGTGAAGTTTTCAAATTTTGAGTATTGCTTTGATGGACTGTGGAACAAGGAGTAGCAAAGGCCTAAGCTTGGGAATGCCCATGGCACCCCAAGTAAATTCAAGATAATCAAAAGCCTAAGCTTGGGGATGCCCCGGGAAGGCATCCCCTCTTTCGTCTTCATCCATCGGTAACTATACTTGGAGCTATATTTTTATTCGCAACATGATATGTGTTTTGCTTGGAGCGTCTTGTATAATTTGAGACTTTGCTTGTTAAGTTTGCCACAATCATCCTTGCTGGACACACCTATTTGAGAGAGTTAAATATGGCTTAGTGTAAGTGCATCTAGTGCCACCCCTAGTTGGTTTTGGAGTATTGACGACAAACCTGGTTGAGGGACTAATGTGTTTGTGAGAATTGCAGGACAACACAGGTAGTAGTCCCTCAATGATTCGGTTTACCTACCGGAGATGACCCCTAAAAATGTATGAAGACATTGACGACAATGGTGGTATATGAAGATAATCATATTGAAGACTATGACAAGAGAAGACATTGTGTGAAGACTATGGAGCGCGAAGATTTAGATGTTTCGTTGTTTCCTTTTCTTCTTCTTGAGCCATAGGAACCACCGTACTGTTAAGTGGGGTCCAAGTGAACAAAGTCAGAGTGACTGAAGTGATGCTCAACCAAATCCTATGTCTTCGAGCCAAGACAATGAGAGCAAATCTTATCCAGAGCTGGATGAGTCAGCTTTACTTGTAGCCCAAGTAAAGTTGCCATGTGTGTTTGAAATATGACCGTTGGAACACGTGTCAGTTCCTTACTGACCCAGGGTCACTTCGGACAAATTAGGTCGGGTTGCCCAGTGGCTATAAATAGCCCACCCCCTACACCATAAATTGGTGGCTGCTCAGAGTTATTAAACGGCATTTGTCGTTTGAGAGCAACCCACCTCCGAAGCATTTGAGAGAGAGATCCTTGCGAGGACAAAGCCCAAACACCCAGAGCCAAAGAGTGTTAGGCATCACTGAAGTCTTTCTGTCTGTGTGACCTGAAGACTTGTTACACTTGAGGACTGTGTTTCCTCCAGCCGGTTAGGCGTCGCGTTCTGAGCATCCAAGAGTCATTGTGGATTGCCGGTGAACGAAGTGTGTGAAGGTTTGGAAGTCTACCTTGAAGACTTACCAGAGTGATTGGGCGAGGACTAGGTGTCCTTAGCTCAAGGGGAACAAGGTGAAGACGCGGTCTTCTGAGTTAAATCTTAGCCTCCCTAACCAGACGTATAGTTGTCACAGCAACTGGAACTGGTCCAACAAATCACTGTCTTCCCAAGCTACTAGTTATATCCTTTCCTTCTCTTTACTTATTATCTCTCTTTGTGAAGTCATTGCCTGTTTGCCATATCTGTTTGACTTCACTGTGTGACTGCTTGTTCTGATTGGCTTCATTCAATCTTCCATCCTGCTCCATACTGCCTAGCTGCTATTAGTCTTCATGCTTTCACTTCATTGAATACTTGACTATGGCTTGTCTAGTGTAGTCTACCTTCCGCTGCATATAAATAGGATCGGTTCTATCGTTTGTCTTCGAAACTTCCATGTTTTGAAGCTTTCCATAAAAATCGCCTATTCATCCCCCCTCTAGTCGATATACAGCACTTTCAATTGGTATCAGAGCAAGGTACTCCCTTGTTCTGTGTGATTCGGTTTAACCACCTGGAGTTTTTGCTATGTCGACTGCAGGGATAATCAAAGTCTCCGCTGCATGCCCTGTCTTCGATGGCACTTAATACCCCTATTGGAAGAACAAGATGCGCATGCATCTTGAAGCTATTGACGTGGATCTATGGTTTGTCGTCAAGAACGGCATTCCCAAGACTGGTGAAGGTCTCACCCCTGCTGATGTCAAGAAGCTCGTCCAACTGGATTCCACTGCCAATAATATCATCTGTGGTCATCTGACCAAAGGACAGTATGGTCGTGTGAGTCCTCTGGAAACGTCGAAGGAAGTCTGGGACTGGCTCTCTAAGGTCAACGAAGGCGTCTCAACCCAGAGAGATCAAAGAATCAGTGTCCTTCGCAACCTCTTCAATCATTTCAAGAGACGCGACAATGAGAATGTTCAGCATACATTCGATCGCCTCACTGACATCACAAATGAGCTTCAGGCACTTGGCACCACTGAGATCACCAAGCATGAAATCGTCAAGACACTTCTGAGATCACTTGACAGCTCATTTGACATCCTTGCCCTGATGATTCAAGAACGCCCTGACTTCAAGACTCTCGATCCGTCTGACATACTTGAGAGGCTCAACACACATGAGTTCCAGCTATCTGAGAAATGTGACATCTATGGTCCCAACTATGGCCGAACTCGCGCTTTGAAGGCAAAGGCTGCTTCCTCATCTGAAGAAGAATCTGACTGCAGTTCTGATGATCCTGAAGACATTGGAAAGGATCTTGCCATGCTTGTGAAGAAGTTCCAGAAATTCACTAGGAAGAAAGGCTTCAGAAAGTCTTCACGATCAAGCTCAAGAAATGATGAAGCTTCTACCCATGACTACAAGAAGAGAACATGTCATAAATGCAAGAAACCTGGTCACTACATCTCTGAGTGTCCTCAATGGGACAACGAGAAGAAGAAGAAGAAGAGCAAGGAATATGATTCTGATGACAAGAAGAAGAAGAAATCCTCAAGGTTTTCTTCCAAGTCTTCATCGAAGTCTTCATCACACAAGAAGAATTCATCTGGCAAGGCTCGTGCGTTTGTTGGCAAAGAGATGGATTCAGAGGACGAGTCTTCTTCAGAAGAAGCGGAGGTGGATTCTGAGGAAGAGTCCGATTCTGGTGCTGCAAGTCTGGCTCTAGCCACAGCCTACGTTGCCAAGTCCATCTTCAACACTGAAGACAATAGCCCCGTCACCAACATTGATGATGAGAACGACGACTCTGCTCCCACCTACTGCTTCATGGCACGCGGTGCCAAGGTAAAATCACGCGATGCTTACTTTCAAACATCCAGTGAAGATGACTTTGATTGTGAATCAAAACCTAGCTACAAAACACTTGCTAAAATTGCCACTGAACAGCAGAAAGCTATGGAACATATTCAAAAACTGTTCGACAAAAGCGATGACCTGTTGGACGCGGAAATGACCCGTTCTCAGTCATTAATTGAAGACATAAAAAAATCTTCATGTTAAGTACGAGGAACTTGAAAGTCTTTATGAATCGCTCTCAAAAACTCATGAAAATCTTTCCCACAATTACCTTCAAAGGAAGCGAGAACTTGAGAAATTGAAAGCGGCTCATGAAGATCTTCAAAAAGAAAATGAGTCACTCCGCGTACAACTGATCAGCTTCGCTCAGGAAGGATTTGAACCACCATGTCTAAAATGCATTGAGCGTGATAACGCTACATCTGTTGCTGAATGTTCTACTGTTGCCACTGTTGCAATATCTTCAACTGCTGATGTGGTAACTAACCCCTCTGCTGAGGATACCACTACTATTGCTAATGAAAATGCTAGGTTGAAGACTTTGCTTGAAACGGGGATGTACAAAAGCCTCAAAGGGCATCAGAATTTATGTGATGTCCTCAAAAAGTAGATACTGAACCGAAACCCTAGGAAAGAGGGTGTACGATTCGAGAGGAAAATGAATGTTGATGGTTCATACTGGAAGCCTGAGCAGTACCCCAAAACCACATGGGTTGCTGCAAAGGAACCTTCAGTGGATCCGTCTAACTTATCTGGCTTCACTTGTGCTAATCCTATTGTCATTGATGAATCCTTTGATGAAAACTATAAACTATTTAAGAATCAGAATGATGAAGTGTTTGCCAGGTATATTGGTACTAACTGCAGGAACGGGCCACCAATGAAGAAGATATGGGTTCCCAAAGGTTGTCTTGAGAAGCTTCCAGTAAATGTCATCATGACACCACCTGGGAAGAAGACAAACCCCAGACTAAAGGCTTCATATGGTCCTAAGGCTTCATACAAACAAAGGACTCACCTGAGTCACCCTAACGCCAATGTTTTGCAGGGAAATGATACTCAGATTCATGAATATGAGCGTGTTTACTCAAACCGCTATATTCACAAAAGAAAGAACTTTTCTGCTTATTCTTATGAGTATTATTCTCCTACTGCAAGACTATTTGCTAGGGCTCCAAAGCCAAAATTCTCAGATGCTGCTCTTAGACTCATTGCTTCTAAGCCACCCCTAAAGATGTGGGTGGTTAAGAAGAATTAACTTTCTCTTGCAGGGAAAGGTCCCCAGCCGAAAATCAAAGGCGTCTGATGCTATTGTTGGGGACCTAAAACAACTTGTAGGGCGCAAGATCAAATGCCCAAATGGTCTTACTATCTATTTTTTTCCTGGATCGCTTGCAAATCATCCTATATGTCCTAACTTGGATTTATGCTTTCATAATCCACTTGTACGTCAAATGTTTATGCTTCACATTGACTATTGGTGAAGCCTATCCCCCTAACTGCATTGTAGGGTATGACACCAAAGACTTCAGAATGGATTATGGACAGCGGATGCACAAATCATATGACTAGAGATCGAAGTCTTCTTATGGACTCAACCTTACGTCCATCTAACAAGAGTCACATCACATTTGCTGATACTGGTAAAAGCAAAGTATTGGGTCTAGGTAGAGTTGCAATCTCAAGGGATCAGCACATGGATAAAGTCATGCTTGTTGAGTCCCTTGGTTTCAACTTAATGTTTGTCTCAATGCTTTGTGACTTAAACATGATCGTGATATTTGGAAAATATCGTTGCCTTGTACTAATGGAATCTGACAAGTCTCTAGTCTTTGAAGGATACATAAAAGGTGATCTGTATATGGTAGATTTCTCAGCTGGACCATAGATGGCCGTATGTCTTCTAGCAAAAGCTTCAGAGTGATGGCTCTAGCATCGGAGGCTAGGACATGCCGGCATGAGGAACTTGCACACTCTCGCGAAGAAGAAACACGTCGTAGGCATCGAGGGCGTCAAATTCAAGAAAGATCATTTGTATGGTGCCTGCGAAGCTGGGAAGATGACAAGGCCAAGCATCCCTCGAAGACAATCATGACGACATCCAAACCCTTCGAGCTGCTTCACATGGACTTATTTGGCCCTACTCACTACTCCACGTTCACCACCACAGCTTGTCTCTATGCCTTCGTCATTGTTGATGATTACTCAAGATACACATGGGTGCACATAATTCTCTACAAGACTGAAGTTCAAGATGTCTTCAGACGCTTCGCCAACCGTGCCATGAACAACTATGGCGTCAAGATCAAGAATATAAGAAGTGACAATGGAACTGAATTCAAGAATACCGGCCTTGATCTTTATCTGGATACAATGGGAATCACTCATGAATTCTCAGCTCCGTACACACCTCAACAGAATGGCATCGTAGAGCGCAAGAACAGAACCCTAATTGAGATGGCTCGAACGATGCTCGATGAATACAAGACACCAAGAAAGTTTTGGCCCGAAGCTATTGATACGGCATGCCATATCATCAACTGTGTTTATCTTCACAAGCTTCTGAAGAAAACATCCTATGAATTCCTTACTGGCAAGAAGCCAAATGTCAGTTACTTCAAGGTATTTGGAGCTAGGTGCTGGATCAAGGATCCACATCACAAGTCAAAATTTGCACCAAAAGCACATGAAGGTTTCATGCTCGGCTACAGAAAGGACTCACACTCCTACAGAGTCTTCAACATCTTTCTCTATAAAGTAGTTGAAACTGTGGGTGTGCGGTTTGATGAAACAAATGGTTCACAAAGAGAGTTCCTGCCAAATGTGCTGGATGAAGCTACACCTAGTGAATCTATCAAGCTAATGGGAACAGGTGAAATCATGCCTTCTGAAGCACAGCCTGACGAGGAACTCATGATTTCTGCTCCAAATCAACCTGAAGACAATGCTCAGCCTGAAGACAATCCTCTTGATGATGACAATGACCAGCAAGAGCAAAATCTTCGTCCAGGTCATCCTCGTGTTGCAAATGAAGTACAAGTTGAGAAGATAATTGACAGCATAAATGCACGTGGTCCACTCACTCGTTCAAGAGCAACACAGCTAGCAAATTTCTGTGGGCACTATGCATTTGTCTCAATATCTAAACCCAAGAAAGTTGTTGAAGCCTTTATGGAACCTGAATGGATTCAAGCAATGCAAGAAGAGCTTCAACAGTTTGAGCTGAACAACGTACGGGAACTTGTCAAGCGTCCTGACCCTCGCAAGCACACCATAATAGGCACAAAATGGATATATTGCAACAAGCAAGATGAGCATGGTCAAGTTGTCAGAAACAAAGCTCGTCTCGTTGCTCAAGGATACACTCAAGTTGAAGGGATTGACTTCGATGAAACGTTTGCTCCTGTGGCTAGGCTTGAAGCTATCCGTATACTGCTAGCCTATGCAAACCATCACAACATCCTTATGTATCAAATGGATGTGAAGAGTGTTTTTCTTAATGGCAAGATTGAAGAAGAAGCGTATGTTGCACAACCACCTGGCTTTGAAGATCCAAAACGTCCTGATATGGTATACAAGCTCAACAAGGCACTGTATGGCCTCAAACAAGCTCCTCGTGCTTGGTATAACACACTCAAAGACTTCCTGAAGAGCAAAGGCTTCAAACTTGGTTCCCTAGATCCCACACTCTTCACGAAGACATATGATGGTGAAATGTTTGTCTGCCAAATCTATGTGGACGACATTATCTTCGGCTGCACTGACAAAAGATACAGTGATGAGTTCGGTCACATGATGCAAGAGCAATATCAGATGTCAATGATAGGTGAACTGAAGTTCTTCCTTGGTCTTCAAATTCGTCAGCAAAGCAATGGCATCTTCATATCTCAAGAGAAATACCTCAAAGATTTCCTGAAGAAGTTTGGTATGCAAGACTGCAAAGGATACACGACGCCTATGCCAACTAAAAGTCATCTGAGTCCCAACGCCAATGGTAAAGATTTCGATCAAAAGGTATACCGCTCCATGATTGGTTCTTTACTTTATTTATGTGCATCTAGGCCAGATATTATGCTTAGTGTTTGCATGTGTGCTTGATTTCAAGCGGCACCAAAGGAATCGCATCACTTAGCTGTGAAGCGAATTCTTTGATATTTGGCTTACACCCCAACACTAGGATTGTGGTATCCAAAGGGCTCGGAGTTTGATCTAGTTGGATTATCAGATGCTGATTATGCTGGTGACAAAGTTGATCGCAAGTCTACATCAGGCACATGTCACTTTCTGGGTCGATCACTTGTCTGTTGGTCTTCAAAGAAGCAGAACTGTGTATCACTCTCCACTGCTGAATCTGAATACATTGCTGCTGGATCTTGCTGCGCTCAGCTTCTCTAGATGAAGCAAACACTCAAGGACTATGGTGTCCATCTGAAGCATGTGCCACTCTATTGTGACAATGAAAGCACCATCAAGATTGCCAACAATCCAGTTCAGCACTCGAAGACAAAGCACATTGAAATTCGTCATCACTTTCTCAGAGATCATGTCATGAAGGAAGATATTGATATCATACACATCAACACAGAAGAGCAGCTGACAGATATCTTCACAAAGCCCTTGGATGAGAAAAGGTTTTGCAAGTTGCGGTGTGAGATAAATATCTTAGAATCCTCGAATGTCCTGTGATCAGGCACACATCCTAACACTTATGCATATTGATGACTTAAATGTGCAACACACGAAGTAAAGTATATCTTCAATTAATGAAGACTTACACTCTGAGTGTGAATACATTAACTTGGAATTTGACTTCGGAGCGCCACGATAATTGTGCGCCGTGTCTGGGTCTAATACTTCCTATACAGTGGGTAACGCCACCACCAAATCTTTGCTTCAAGTATTTCTCCTGGCGTTACATTTGCAAAGTCTTCGCATTTGGTTTATCTTCATATAGGATATATATAGACTTGTGTTCTGTCCTCTACAGCATTCAATTATAGCTAAGTCTTCTCATTTGAATCTTTTGAACTAAGTGAATGTGATCGGACCCTAACCTCTCTATGCTCTCTCGTCTCAAACTCTATCTATCCAAATCATATGCATTATGTTGGAACCGTCGAATATCTTCTCTGCGTCCTTGTCAGCAGAAGATACAAAGACAAACTTTAAATCTGTTTTTAATGCTCAATCCTTTATGCCTGAAACCCGGAGAAGCCAGAACGACCACCCCGACAGTCCAGGCGTACGTGGGATCGTGGGACAACTCCCAATGTGATACATGTACACCACGTGTCCCTCAGATGTGAACCGCCAGGGGCACCTGTGTAATTGCGTTGTGCCGTCTCCCATCCTTATAAATGCACGTCCCATCACGGTCAAAAACTCTTCTACCACCTCTCCACCTCGACCAACCCTAGCGCCTCCGCTAGCTCTCGACGACACCGGCGACGAAGCGCTTCGCTACCGCGACCTCGTCGACGCCGTCTTCAAGCCGGCCGCGGACATCGTCTTCTCTGCCGCCGCCGTAGGTGTCCACCATCGCCAAGTTAGGGCACGGAAGATCGAACTGCTCGGCATCCACTTCTTCTCCGTCTAGCAGTTCATCGTGTGGTAAATTAAAACTCTCTTTTTACCGTCTTCTTGATCCAACAGATTCATCCTCTTTACCATAAGAAGTTTCTGCCTCCACATATTTGGATCTATCCTGTCTGCATCTCATATTTTGCCAAGTACATTCACATATGCTTCACACATAGTTAGATTCCTCACTTGTACCTATTCTTGGATTCGTACAAATCTGGAACCAACTCTCAACATAAAAGTGAATGTCTTCGCACTATGAGGTCAATGTCTTCTAAACAGATTTATCTTCAAAATCTTCTGAGAATGCATATGACCTCTTCCCCTTCCCTCGCATCTCTAATGCTGTCATAGGTACATGTCCGTGGGAGAATCCCTTGGTTCTCATAGTCTGCATTCATTTGCAGAATTCTTGCAGCGTCACATTCATTCTCCCGTAGCCAGTTCCTGTCTGACCAGCAGGCCGAAGCATTTGCCAGTGTTGAAGCCTTTCAGGTTGAACCCAATGGCAACTGAGAAATCTGTTAGGAAGGGTGGCAGACAGCGTCGTGGCAACACCTCCAAAGATTTGCCTCCTGACCTCATTGAGATGTACAAGACTGATCTAGAGGAGGACTATAATCAGAGGAAGACTCGAATCCAATGGATTCGAAGATATTGGGCAGAACAGTGGTTCAAGTACAGATTTGTGACCCAAGAGTATGCTAAGAAGAATGCCATCAAACGACCATGGGGAGACATTCTATACAAAAATCTTCCACCCAGGACTCAAGCTGAAGCCATTGCTCAAGGCTTCTGTCCTTGTATGGTCAGAGGGCCACAACCAGTAGATGCTGACCCATCATCACTGCTATGGTGTCGCGACGACAATCTGTTCAAGCGAAATCTTCAGTATGCCAAGAACTCAGCCAAAGAAAACAAGAAGACTTGGAGATTAGATTTCAATCCTGGCCCCTCTGCACCTCGTGTCGATGGCACTCGCGAAGCTGAACCAAATCTGGTTGGGCCCTTCTACAACTTAGAAGGTCTCATCAGTCACATAAGGGTTCAAGGTGCGGATGTGGATCAACCTACAGATGACGCTGATTCTGATGAAGCGCCTGCATCTCCGAAGCCAAAGAAGAAGAAGAAATCCAAGGCTTCAAAGACCACCCCACCAACAGCTTCAAGAGTGAAGCCTTTGGCCACTGCTCCACCTGCACCAAGTGTGCAATCTGAAGAGCACTCTCGAATATCCAAGAGCAGACAGCTAAGGAAGAAGCCCATGCACAACCCCAGTCCAGCTCTGACTCCTGATGTTGTTCGGAAGAACACCAATGAAGCCGTTGATCTATCAAGCGATGAAGATCTAACTGATGACGCCCTTGAGCAATTGATCAAGAGCAAGCAAGATGCAGAAATCTTCAATGATCTACCCCTCTTTGACGTGGAAGTGTTGAACAACTTCATAGATGAGTGGTTTGACACCCCCAACCTCAGCTTTGATGATCTGCAACTTCCCGTTGGCCTAAGCGTCTCCTTCAGTGGCGCCATTGCTTCTGAGCTAGCTCTTGCTCAGAGAATTGTTGAGCTGAAGCAAAAGATTGACTATGAAAAGGCTCAGTTCAAGAAGCACATGGCCAAGCTCATAGTTGAAGATATCCAACACTTCAAAGCAATGATGCATGAGCTCAAGGAAGCCTTTCACAAGAGGCGTGAAGAAGCTAAGGGTTCTCGTGAGCGCATCAAGGCCTTGGCTGCCAAGTGCGTCCAAGCCTACAATGAAGCTGAGAAGCGCAAGGCCCTTGGGCGTCCTGGCATCGACCCCAGGATGGCTGCAAAGAAGAAGAAGCCGACTGTGGCCCAAGCTGAAGAATCAAGGCAGGAAGAACCTCGCATTGTCTTCCCTGCCAGCATGACAGGCACGAAGCCTCAGGTCTCCACAGTTGCTTCAGAGCGCAAGAAGACGTAAGTGGCTGAAGCTGAAGCCCGCAAGCGCAAGAACAACACTGATGATGCTCCCCCCACTAATAAGCGCAAGACCAAGAAGGTCCGGGCTGCTCCCTCAGAGCCCCTTGTCGTCGAGCCAATCTCTGTTGCTCGTCCTGCATCTGCACACCAAGAACGTCGTCTGACTGTTCATGAGCCTGCTCCCACAGAGGCTAGTGAAGACATTCCAGCTGTTGACCCCACCGCGGCTGAAGACATTGGTCCTCAAGACAATGTTGAAGATGATGAAGTCCTTCCTCAGATCGACTATAATGTGGTATCATCGCCTGTTCTCACGAACAGCGAACGCATCAGCATTGGTCGTCCATTGACGCCAATTGCTCAGGATGACTCATGGGCTGATCACCCACAACAATCACCAGCAACACCCCCTACTCAAGTCACCAGTTCGGTGCTTGAAGATGAAGACTTTGAGGCCCAACCAACTCCATCTCCACAAGCGTCGCCAGCATTCCGCAGGCTTCGCAAAGGACCGAGGCCTCAAGTCGATCCATCAAATGTTCCAAAAGGAGATGTGAACCAAACTGCTTCACATAAAGTGTTACCTGAAGACTCTCCAACTGTGAACGTCCCTAAGTCTGAAGCCAAAGAGGCTGAAGATATTCCGGCTGCATCAGCCGATGAAGAACAACCAAGAGAAGATGAAGCACGTGTTGCCACACCCCCTGTTCTCGAGGAGAACGTGTCCGACCCTCCAGCCCCTGAAGTGGAGGTTCCAAATTCTGAGGCTGCCACCACCACCACTGAAGCCAATGACATTGTCATGGCTGAAGCTAATGTGGCACCTGAAGTCAATGTGGTGCCTGAAGTGATGGCGCCTGAAGCCAGTGCTGCACCTGACGCCACTCAGCAGCCCGAAGCCAATGCCTCTGCTCCTGTTCCGCCTCCAAGGCCACACACAATCGAGCAAGCATACGACGAAGATGACCAGCTCGTCTCTGTCAGATGGCCTATTCTGGTTCCACCGCTTGTTGCTGGTCCTCAATTTGACTACCATGTTGAGCACAGGCCTCAGGTTCAGAAGCCTAAGCCAAGACTGCCAAGGTTCCCAGGTACTACCACTTCACTAGGGTCCTTCAATGCAAATGGCTTCACTGCGCACAACACTTTCTTTGACAGTGCCAAGAACCCCTATTCTAAGCCAAGGATCTCATCAGATAGGTTCTGGAGCCATCAACAACGCAGTTATTATTCACGAGTACTCTATGATCAAGGGCGCATTTTCCCTCATATGTGTCTTGACACTGAAGCCGTTACTGGGCTGCCCTGTCTTGAGGAAGCTCTTGATTGCTTCCGTGACGCTGGGCTGCTGAATTTTGTGACTGACAAAGAGCACTGGAATGAAGAGCTGCTTCTGCAATTCTATGCAACCCTCCACATTCGAGGTTACAGCAGGGATCCGAAGACATGGATCCTTGAGTGGATGACAGGCAATGTCCATCATGAAGCCAAAGCCCTTGATCTCATTGAGCTAACTGGCCTGCCCACTCCAGGAGAACTATATGAACCTGGCTGTCAACTACATAGCGAAGCTTTGGAGAGTATCTTTCAGAAGCCAAAACCCAACATGAGCCAAATGCTAAGCATGATGAAGCCTTTGCCACTTGATGCTGCATACCCAAAGGAGTTCTTTGTTGAAGACCTTGAGTATCTGCCACGCACCATATATCATATCATCAGGCGAACTCTATGGCCTGTCAAAGGACACTCTTCATCAGCCAAGCTTGAAGGCACAATGAAGACATTGGTCTTCTATATCTTCAATGGCATCAGCTTCAATGCTCAAGATTTCTTTATCAGGAAGTTGGTTGTGTCAGGCTCTGATCTTTTTGGTCTCAAATTCTACGCTCCATGGATTATGCGCCTCATCAAGCTTCATTCTGCTATCAACTATCAGCCTTCTGCTCGCAACCATCACATATTCTTGCCAGAGGTTGATATGCCAGCTGAAGCCATATACTAAGAGCCTGCCAAAGAGCCTGTTAGTCTTCACAATGCTGATCACCAAAGCTTCACTCAGCTCATTGAAGGAGTTCCAGCGGTCTCTTGTGTTTATCCTTTGGCTGGCCATACTCGCTTACCTCGCCATGCAGAGACTGAAGCTACTGAGAGCACCATTGCCCAAAGGCCTCGGAAGCAATCTCGTGTTCTAAATAACCGAGAGCTTCTCGTTGCCTTACATCAGAAACAGGATAAGCATCACTACTGGCTGAAGCGTCAGATGCAAAGCCTCTTGGTGGACGTCAATCGCATTCGCAACCTTGCCACCAAGAATGCCTTTGTTGCTCATGAAACCTGTCGGAGGTCATGGAAGAGTTTGACTTTGATGAGTGATGAAGCAGATCTTCAAGACGATGGCTTCACAGAAAGATTCAAGTTTGACCACACTCCCCAAGGAATGTTGTTCTGCGTCGAACTCCGTCTCTTGAAGACTCTGTATTCCTCCTCCGCTGCAACGCTTGATGCCAGGGTGATAGATGATCAAGATGATGCTACCTCACCACCTCCTTCGTCAGTGCATGTCGACACTGCACCAACTTCTTCTGCACCGCCAAACACCAATGCCGACCCTGCATCTTCTCCTACTCCAACTGGGAACGAGTAGAGGCTCTATGTCTTCAAACCTTTTTGGTCCTTACTGACAAAAGGGGAGAAGCATATGAGTTGATAGTCTTCAAGCGGGTCCATATGGACGGGTGCTTTATATTTTGCCTAGTGTTCACAACTCTCGATTCTGCTACATTTGGTTCTTTGAGTTGTAACACTTAAACTTGATGGTTGTCTACTACGTTTTCTGGTACTCTGTAATGCGATGATAAATTCTGCATGTGCTACGATATATTCCACACTTAGTCATTTTGCAGACGTCCATTTCTCATTATGCATATCATTGTATTCGACATATCGATTGTGCATGATGAATTGTCTTCATAAGTTAAAGAGGATCTCCACAAGTACAACCTGCCATGTGCATTTGCATTCTAAAGCAAATCAATTATATACACATCTTCAGGGGGAGCCTTTTGCTACTTATGATGACAATACCTTTATCCTTTACAATTTCACATACTTTTATCCCCGTTGAAAACTTCAACCAGTTTGTCATCAATCACCAAAAAGGGGGAGATTGTAAGTGCATCTAGTGCCACCCCTAGTTGGTTTTGGAGTATTGACGACAAACCTGGTTGAGGGACTAATGTGCTTGTGAGAATTGCAGGATAACACAGGTAGTAGTCCCTCATTGATTCGGTTTACCTACCGGAGATGACCCCTAAAAATGTATGAAGACATTGACCACAATGGTGGTATATGAAGACAATCATATTGAAGACTATGACAAGAGAAGACATTGTGTGAAGACTATGGAGCGCGAAGATTTAGATGTTTCTTTGTTTCCTTTTCTTCTTGTTGAGTCATAGGAACCACCGTACTGTTAAGTGGGGTCCAAGTGAACAAAGTCAGAGTGACTGAAGTGATGCTCAACCAAATCCTATGTCTTTGAGCGAAGACAATGAGAGCAAATCTTATCCAGAGCTGGATGAGTCAGCTTTACTTGTAGCCCAAGTAAAGTTGCCATGTGTGTTTGAAATCTGACCGTTGGAACACGTGTCAGTTCCTGAGTGACCCAGGGTCACTTCAGACAAATCAGATCGGGTTGCCCAGTGGCTATAAATAGCCCACCCCCTACACCATAAATTGGTGGATGCTCAAAGTTATTACACGGCTTTTGTCGTTTGAGAGCAACCCACCTCCGAAGCATTTGAGAGAGAGATCCTTGAGAGGACATAGCCCAAACACCCAGAGCCAAAGAGTGTTAGGCATCACTGAAGTCTTTCTGTCTGTGTGACCTGAAGGCTTGTTACACTTGTGGACTGTGTTTCCTCCAGCCGGTTAGGCATCGCATTCTGAGCATCCAAGAATCACTGTGGATTGCCGGTGAACGAAGTCTGTGAAGGTTTGGAAGTCTACCTTGAACACTTACCAGAGTGATTGGGCGAGGACTAGGTGTCCTTAGCTCAAGGGGAACAAGGTGAAGACGCGGTCTTCTGAGTTAAATCTCAGCCTCCCTAACCAGACGTACAGTTGTCACAGCAACTGGAACTGGTCCAACAAATCACTGTCTTCCCAAGCTACTAGTTCTATCCTTTCCTTCTCTTTACTTACTATCTCTCTTTGTGAAGTCATTGCCTGTTTGCCATATCTGTTTGACTTCACTGTGTGACTGCTTGTTCTGATTGGCTTCATTCAATCTTCCATCCTGATCCATACTGCCTAGCTGCTATTAGTCTTCATGCTTTCACTTCATTGAATACTTGACTATGACTTGTCTAGTGTAGTCTACCTTCCGCTGCATATAAATAGGATCGGTTCTATCGTTTGTCTAAGAAACTTCCATGTTTTGAAGCTTTCCATAAAAATCTCCTATTCACCCCCCTCTAGTCGATATACAACACTTTCACTTAGAAATTATTAGAACACTCTATGTGCTTCACTTATATCTTTTGAGTTGAATAGTTTTTGCTCTGGCGCTTCACTTATATCTTTTAGAGCACGGTGGTGGTAATATTTTGCAGAAATTGTTGAACTCTCATGCTTCACTTATATCCTTTTGAGAGTCTATTAAAACAGCATGGTAATGTGTTTAGGCTAAAGAAACTAGTCTTCACATGATAGACATCCAATGTCAATGTAGTAAAAAAATTCACACCAAGTGCATTGAATAGAATGAGATGTTGGATGCTTGATAATTGTCTTGAGATATGAGGATGGTGATATTTGAGTCATGCTAGTGGAGTTATTATGAAAAATTGAGAAATACTTGTGTTAAGGTTAGTGATTCCCTTAGCATGCGTGTATGGTGAACCGTTGTGTGACTAAGTTAGAGCATGAGGTATTTGTAGAGTGCCAACCTTTGTGTGGAGGTCGGGGGCGCGTGATGGTTAACTCCTACCAATCTCCCCCCTAGGAGCATGTGTTGATTGCTTTGTTTTGATGACTCGTAGATTTTTGCAATAAGTATATGAGTTCTTATGACTAATATTGAGTCCATGGATTATACGCACTCTCACCCTTCCACCATTGCTAGCCTCTCTTGTACCGCGCAACTTTCGCCGATGCCATAAACCCACTATATATCCTTCCTCAAAACAGCCACCATATTGTTCCTCAAAACAGCCACCATACCTACCTATCATGGCATTTCCATAGCCATTCCAAGATATATTGCCATGCAACTTTCCACCATTCCGTTCATATGACACGCATCATATTGTCATATTGCCATTGCATGATCATGTAGTTGACATCGTATTTGTGGCAAGGCCACCATGCATAATTTTTATACATGTCACTCGTGTTTCATTGCACATACCGATACACCACCGGAGGCATTCATATAGAGTCATACTTTGTTGTTGTAGTATCGAGTTGTAATTTCAAGTTGTAATGAAACTGTGATGATCCTCATTATTAGAGCATTGTCCCATGGGAGGAAAGGCTAAATATATAAAGCCCCTCTGCAAAAAAAAGAAAGAAAGGCCAAAGAAAATAAGAAAGGCCCAAAAAAAGGGGGAAAAGGGGACAATTGCTACTATCTTTTTTTCCACACTTGTGCTTCAAAGTAGCACCATGTTCTTCACTGTAGAGAGTCTCATGTTTAGTCACTTTCATATACTAGTGGGAATTTTCATTATAGAACTTGGCTTGTATATTCCAACGATGGGCTTCCTCAAATGCCCTAGGTCTTCGTGAGCAAGCAAGTTGGATGCACACCCACTAGTTTCTTTTGTTGAGCTTTCATTCTTATTTAGCTCTAGTGCATCCGTTGCATGGAAATCCCTACTCACTCACATTGATATCTATTGAAGGGCATCTCCATAGCCCGTTGATACACCTAGTCGATGTGAGACTATCTCCCTCTTTTTTGTCTTCTCCACAACCACCTCTATTCCACCCATAGTGCTATGTCCATGGCTCACACTCATGTATTGCATGAAAGTTGAAAGGTTTGAAAAGATAGAGTATGAAAACAAGTGCTTGGCTGAAATCGGGGTTGTGCATGATATGAATATTTAGTGTGATAACAAGGGAGTATAGCCAACACTATATGATTTTGTAGGGATAACTTTCTTTACCCATAGTATTTTGAGAAGACATGATTGCTTTGTTAGTATGCTTGAAGTATTATTATTTCTTGTGTCAATATAGGCTTTTATCTTGAATCCTTCAGATCAAAACATTCATGCCACAATTAAGAGAATTACATTGAAAAACTATATTGGTTAGCATTCCACATCAAAAATTCTTTCTTTATCATTTACCTACTCGAGGACGAGCAGGAATTAAGCTTGGGGATGCTTGATACGTCAACGTATCTATAATTTTTTATTGTCCCATGCTATTATTTATGAAGTCTTGGATGTTTAATGGGCTTTATCATTCACTTTTATATCATTTTTGGGACTAACCTACTAACCCAAAGGCCCAGTCCAGATTGTTGTTTTTGCCTATTTCGGGGTTTTGTAGAAAGAATATGAAATGGAGTCCAAACGGAATGAAACCTTCGCGAGAGATCTTTTTGGAGAAAATCACGCACGAAGAACTTGAGAACCACGTCATAAGAGCCACAAGGGGCCCACGAGGGTGGGGGCGCGCCCCCCTTCCCAGGGTGCACCCCCTGCCTCGTGGGACCCCTGTGACTCCCCCGGTGCCCTCCTTCTTCCTATATAAGTCCATGTACCCCAGAAACTCCGTGAACAGAGAGAAAACCCTAATTCCACCACCGTACCTTCTGTTCCCGTGGAGATCCCATCTTGGAGCCTGTTTCGAAGCTCCATCGGAGGGGGATCCATCACGGAGGCCTTCATCATCATCATCATCGCCCTCACCATGAGTTGTGAGTAGTTTACCACAGACCTTCGGGTCCATAGCTAGTATCTAGATGGCTTCTTCTCTCTCTCTGGATCTCAATACAAAGTTCTCCTCGGTCTTCGAGGAGATCTATTCGATGTAATCTCTTTTTGCGGTGTGTTTGTCGAGATCCGATGAATTGTGAGTTTATGATGAAGGTTATCCATGAAAGATATTGGGTTCTTCTCTGAACTTTTTATGTGTGCTCATAATATCCTTGCAAGTCTCTTCGAATTATTGGTTTGGTTTGGCCTACTAGATCTATAGTTCTTGCAATGGGAGAAGTGCTTGGCTTTGGGTTCAACCTTGCGGTGTCCTTTCCTAGTGACAGTAGGGGCAGCAAGGCACGTATTGTATTGTTGCCATCGAGGATAAAAAGATGGGGTTTATATCATATTGCTTGAGTTTATCCCTCTACATCATGTCATCTTGCTCAAGGCGTTACTCTGTTCTTATGAACTCAATACACTAGATGCATGCTGGATAGCGGTCGATGTGTGGAGTAATAGTAGTAGATGCAGGCAGGAGTCGGTCTACTTGTCTCGGACGTGATGCCTATATACAATGATCATGCCTAGATAGTCTCATAATTATTCGCTTTTCTATCAATTGCTCGACAGAAATTTGTTTACCCGCTGAAGAATATCGCTATCATGAGAGAAGCCACTAGAGAAAACTATGGCCCCGGGTCTATTCTCAACATATCAATCTATATCTACTTTACCTTTACCGCTTTTATTTGTTGTTCTTATAAACTAAAAATACCAAAAATATAAACTATCATCTCTATCAGATCTCACTTTTGTAAGTGACCGTAAAGGGATTGACAACCCCTTACCGCGTTGGCTGCGAAGTTCTTATTTGTCTGTGCAGGTGCAAGGGACTCGCGCATGGTTTCCTACTGGATTGATACCTTGGTTCTCAAAAACTGAGGGAAATACTTACGCTACTGTGCTGCATCTCCCTTTCCTCTTCGAGGGAATACAACGCAAGCTCAAGAGGTAGCAATTTTGCGTTCCTAACACGGTTGGGGTTTATGGGCCCCCCTTGATAATTTGCTATGTTTAAAGCTTTTCCAGCAAGGCCCAACATTGGTTTTACATTTGCCTAATAACTAAATCTTGCATAGGGCGTTGCAAACCCGAGTTCTTAATTAACAACCTGGGCCAGTGCTCCTCATGAGTGTTGGTCCAAACTGGGCGGACTACAGGGCCACCTTGGGGAAACCCGAGGTCTGGTATTTTCCTGTAGGCTGACCTATCCGGTCGTGGCCTGAGACGAGATGCGCGCGGCTACTATCAGGGTGTCGGCACGCTGGGAGGTCTTGCTGGATTAGTTTACCTTTGTCGAAATATCTTGAGCACGGCATTCCGAGAATACTCGGGTCTTCCCACTTTGGAGTTGCGACTCCGCAGATGGTGAGCTTGTGATGGGCTAAGTTGGGACACCCCTGTAGGGTTTGATCTTTCGAAAGTTATGTCCGCGGTTATGTGGCAGATGGGAATTTGTTAATATTCAGTTGTAGATAACTTGACACCTTATTCATGAATATACTACCTGTGTGAGTAACCGTGATGGTCTCTTTCCGAAGGGCTTCGGGAAGTGAACACGGTGGGGTTATGTTTGATCGTGAGTAGTTAGGATCACTTCTTGATCAACTTGGCGATCGATGGCACTTGTTCTCTTCTCGCTCCAAACTCGTGAGCTAGTGCTTAGTGCTTGCTGCAACCCTTGTTTATAGCCTTTCCACACCTAAGGTTTTGGTAGTTTTGATACCCGGGAACGGGATTGCTGAGTCCTCTGTGGCTCACAGATTCAACACATACCAGATGCAGGTACCGCTGAGAACAATGCAGGAGATGGTTTGAAACTTCACTGGGAGTTCGATGAAGAGCGTGGTCGTTACTATGTTTCGTATCCCGACGATCAGTAGTGGTTCTTACTAGGAGGATCCGGGCTTGTGTTTTGGTATCTTTCTCAATTGGATTTTCGTCCGTAGTCGTACCCTGATGTTCTTTGGATGATGTATGCTATTGTATTCATTGTGTGACATGGCGAGTGTAAGCCAACTATCATTTTACAATTTCATCCCTGAGTTTTACATGAGATGTGAAAAGATACCATACTTGAGATGATTCTAGTATGCGCTTATGTCTTTAAGTCGTGCCTCGACACGTGGGAGTCATAATCGCATACTGGGCATTACATCAACAAACATAATTTGCCATAAAAACGTTTAATTTGTCCAAAAAAAATCTGATGTTCCCAAGATATTCCAATCCTTCTCTTGTGACCTCTGCCCAGGAAGTTCAACCTTTGAAAGTTCTACGCATTGTTTTCCTAGAGGGTCTATTTGGAAAAATAATCTGCATAACTATTGGATGTTATTCAGCCTTTCAATGTTTTAATTGTGGATAGTTTCTCTTTTCAAGTGCACTTGAAGAAAATTAAACGAAGTCACCACATAAACACACATAGGTGGAAAGTCTAAAATAAATCCAGGAAAATGCGAGCATAAGTATCAAGTATAGAACTTGAACCCTGATGGACAAAGGATACGAAGGTCCTCCTAACCATCCAACCACGTTTGCTTGACTCTGATTGTTAGGAAACTAGTTTATTTGTTTGCTCCATAGGTCTCGGGTGCTTCAAGCCCATCCATGTATCGCGCTATGGGTAATAGGTGGGACCGACATCGAGCGCATTGTGGACTTTGCTTCGAGCCCATCCATTGCACGGAGGTTGCAACATGGCGGGGATAGGTGTCAGTTGTCCATCTAGCTCGATTTCTTCGTAGCTGTAAGTTAGGCAACTTTATCCAACTGGAATCCAGTTGAACATAAGACCATGCAAACTAAATGCAGCTCAGACGATTAACCTTATTTATGGTGCAAATCATTCTATTAGAACTCAAGTCCTGGACTTTAAACACTTGCTCGCATTATTTAGATTTATTTCAGGTTTTTCTAGGACGTTTTGTTCGGTAAGAAATGATATTTTCATCGACTACTGCAAAGCACATGGGATGATTTCCTTGATATAGTTCACATGGCTGCTCCCGTATTTTTGATGGAAATATGCCCTAGAGGCAATAATAAAGTTGTTATTATTTTATATTTCTTTATTCATAATAAAGGTTTATTATTCATGTTAGAATTGTATTGACTAGAAACCTAAATACATGTGTGAATACATAAACAAATACCGTGTCCCTAGTATGCCTCGACTAGACTAGTTCGTTGATCAAAGATGGTTAAGGTTACCTAACCATAGACATGAGTTGTCATTTGATAACGGGATCACATCATTATGAGAATGATGTGATGGATAAGACCCATCCGTTAGCTTAGCATCTGATCGTAAGTTTATTGCTACTACTTTCATCTATGTCAAATACATGTTCCTATGACTATGAGATCATGCAACTCCCGGATACCGGAGGAGTGCCTTGTGTGCTATCAAATGTCACAACGTAACTGGGTGATTATAAAGATGCTCTACAGGTATCTCCGAAGGTGTCTTGTTGGGTTGGCATGAATCAAGATTAGGATTTGTCACTCTAAGTATCGGAGAGGTATCTCTGGGCCCTCTCGGTAACACACATCATAATAAGCCTTGCAATCAAATGACTAATATGTTATTCACGGGATGATGTATTACAGAACGAGTAAAGAGAGTTTCCGGTAACGAGATTGAACTAGGTATGGAGATACTGACGATCAAATCCCGGGCAAGTAACATACCAACAAACAAAGGGAATTGTGTATGTTGTCATAACGGTTGGACCGATAAAGATCTTCGTAGAATATGTAGGAGCCAATATGGGCATCCAGGTTCCACTATTGGTTATTGACCAGAGAGGTGTCTCGGTCATTTCTACATAGTTCTCGAACCCGTAGGGTCCGCACGCTTAACGTTCGTTGACGATATAGTATTATATGAGTTATGTGTGTTGGTGACCGAATGTTGCTCGGAGTTCCGGATGAGATCACGGACATGACAAGGAGCTCCAGAATGGTCTGGAGGTAAAGATTAATATATGAAATAATAGTGTTTGATCTCCGAAAAGGTTTCGGAATTCACTGAAAGGGGTTCCGGATGTTTGCCGAAATGTTTGGGTACGAGAACACTTTATTTGGGCCAAAGGGGAAAGCCCACGAGGTTTTTGGAAAGTGCAAAAGGGAGTTTTGCGGAGACCAGAGGCTAGACGCCAGGAACCTGACATCTAGGGGGTAGATGCTGGGAACCCTGGCGTCTAGCCCTGGAGTCCGAGTAGGACTCTTACCTTTCGGGCAAAACCGACTTTGAGGAGGCTTTTGCTCCAAGTTTCGACCCCGGGGCTCAACATATAAATAGAGGGTCAGGGCTAGCACCCAAGACACATCAAGATTCACCAAGCCGTGTGTCGGCAACCCCGACCCTCTAGTTTATCCTCCATCTAGTTTCTGTTGCAGACCCAAGCGAGAAGAGCAACGACATAATAAATTGTCGGATGATGGGCCGGATTAGACGGTGCATCTCTGACTTGGACCTTAAAGATCTCTATCTCAATGGCCGGAAATACATGTGGTCCAATGGGAGACAAGAGGCAACCCTCGAGAAGCTTGATAGGGTTCTGGTTTCGGTGCATTGGGAACCTCTACACCCGCAGTCTTTCCTCACAGCGCTCAGTACTGGCACATCTGATCACTGCCCCCTACATATCATCCTGGAGGCCGACCTTCGACGAGGCAAGCGGTTTCACTTTCTGAAATTTTGGACGAAGATTGATGGCTTTCATGAGGTGGCTCGACAAGCCTAGGTGAACCTGCCGGGCATGGCAAATCCTTTCAAAAGGCTTGCTATGAAGCTGAAGGCCACCGCAAACAAACTCATGGGTTGGAGTGATAAATATGTGGGAAGCATCAAACAACAGTTGTGCATTGCTCATGACGTGATTTTGCGGCTTGATGTTGCCATGGAGACATGACCGCTTTCCCCTCTGGAGATGGAACTACGGTGAACAATCAAGTAGAAACTCTTCGGATTAGCATCGCTAGAGCACTCAATCGCGAGGCAGCGGTCCCGCTTGAATTGGTTGAAGGATGGAGATGCAAGCATAGAATTTTTCCGTGCGCATGCCAGCTATAGGACACGGAAGAACTACATCTTAAAGATGAAAGTGGATGACAACATAACGTCGGATCACGAGGCTATGGCGGAAGCGGTAGACTCCTTTTCTGCTAATCTTCTTGGAGTGGCACCAGACCGGGCATACACTCTGGACCTAGGAGAGCTGGGAGTACCAACTTTTGACATGACACATCTGGAGGGGGGAGTTCACAGAGGAGGAAATTTGGGAGGCGGTCCGTGCGCAAGACCTCGACAAAGCGCCGAGTCTGGACGGGTTCTCGGCCCGGTTCTATGTTGCATGTTGTCCGGTCATTAAGGGCGATGTGTTGGCAGCTTTCCAGGCATTTGGGAACATGGAATTTTGTGGAATGACTTCCATCAATCAGGCATTCATCACTCTTCTACCAAAATCTGCTACTGCAATTGAGGTCCGGGATTACAGAACGATCAGCCTAATTCATAGCTTTCCAAAGCTGGCTGCTAAGGTGCTAGCGGCACGGGTCACTGGAGATATGCCGCACTTGGTCGGTGCTCAGCAGATTGCCTTCATAAGAGGGAGATGCTTACATGATAACTACATGATGGTACAAGGCATGGCAAAGAAACTACACATTTCCTCGACGCCTTCGGTCATGCTTAAGCTAGACATTACGAAAGCACTTGACACTGTGGACTGGGCGTTCCTGATGGAGGTTCTGAAGCAATTTGGGTTCGGCCCAAAGTGGATCGCTTGGGTTGCCGGCCTCCTTGCATCTTCCTCAACAAGGGTCCTTGCTACTTCTTGAGCATCTGTTGTATTCCCTCGAAGAGGAAAGGGTGATGCAGCACAGTAGCATAAGTATTTCCCTCAGTTTTTGAGAACCAAGGTATCAATCCAGTAGGAGACCACGCGTGAGTCCCTCGTACCTGCACAAACAAATAAGAACCTTGCAGCCAACACAATAAAAGGGGTTATCAATCCCTTCTCGGTCACTTACAAAAGTGCGATCTGATAGAGATGATAAGATAATATTTTTGGTATTTTTGGTATAGAGACTGAAAGTAAATAATGCAAAGTAAAGTAAATGGTTGATGGAAGATTAATATGATGAGAATAGACACGGGGGCCATAGGTTTCACTAGGTGCTTCTCTCATGATAGCAGATTTCTACGGTGGGTGAACAAATTACTGTCGAGCAATTGATAGAAAAGCGCATAGTTATGAGAATATCTAGGCATGGTCATTGTATATAGGCATCACGTCCGTGACAAGTAGACCGAAACAATTCTGCATCTACTACTATTACTCCACACATCGACCGCTATCCAGCATGCATCTAGAGTATTAAGTTCATAAGAACAGAGTAACGCCTTAAGCAAGATGACATGATGTAGAGGGATAAACTCAAGCAATATGATATAAACCCCATCTTTTTATCCTCGATGGCAACAATACAATACGTGCCTTGCTGCCCCTACTGTCACTGGGAAAGGACACCGCAAGATTGAACCCAAAGCCAAGCACTTCCCCCATTGCAAGAACTATAGATCTAGTAGGCCAAACCAAACCGAAAATTCGAAGAGACTTACAAGGATATTGTAATCATACATAAAGGATTTCAGAAAAGAATCCAATATTGTTCATAGATAATCTTGATCATAAACCCACAATTCATCGAATCTCGAAAAACACACCGCAAAAGATTACATCGAATAGATCTCCTCGAATATCGAGGAGAATTTGTATTGAGATCCAAAGAGAGAGAAGAAGCTATCTAGCTAATAACTATGGACCCGAAGGTCTGTGGTAAACTACACACAACTCATCGGAGAGGCTATGGTGTTGATGTAGAAGCACTCCGTGATTGATGCCCCCTCCGGTGGAGCTCCGGAACAGGCCTCAAGATGGGATCTCATGGGTACAGAAGGTTACGGTGGTGGAATTAGGGTTTCGTGGATGCCCTCGATGTTTTCAGGGTATGGGAGTATATATAGGCGGAAGAGGCACGTCAGGGGAGCCACAAGGGGCCCACGAGGGTGGGGGGTGTGCCCCTGCCCTCGTGGCCGCCTCTCTTGCTTGCTGGCGTGTACTCCAAGTCTCCTGTGTTGATATCGTTTCAAAAATAACTCTCCCGAAGGTTTCATTCCGTTTGGACTCCGTTTGATATTCCTTTTCTGCGAAATACTGAAATAGGCAAAAAAAACAACAATTTGCACTGGGCCTTGGGTTAGTAGGTTAGTCCCAAAAATAATATAAAAGTGTATAATAAAGCTCATTAAACATTCAAAACATAATATATAATAGCATGGAACAATCAAAAATTATAGATACGTTGGAGACGTATCAAGCATCCCCAAGCTTAATTCCTGCTCGTCCTCGAGTAGGTAAATGATAAAAACAGAATTTTTGATGTGGAATGCTAACCAACATAATTCTCAATGTAATTTTCTTTATTGTGGCATGAATGTTCAGATCCGAAAGATTCAAGACAAAAGTTTATATTGACATAAGAATAATAATACTTCAAGCATACTAACAAAGCGATCGTGTCTTCTCAAAATAACATGGCCAAAGAATGTTATCCCTACAAAATCATATAGTCTGGCTATGCTCTATCTTTATCACACAAAATATTTAAATCATGCACAACCCTGGTTTCAGCCAAGCAATTGTTTCACACTTCAATTTTTTCAAACTTTTGAACTTTCACGCAATACATGAGCGTGATCCATGGATATAGCACTATGTGGAATAGAGTGGTGGTTGTGGAGAAGACAAAAAGGAGGAAGATAGTCTCACATCAACTAGGCGTATCAATGGGCTATGGAGATGCCCATCAAAAGATATCAATGTGAGTGAGTAGGGATTGCCATGCAACGGATGCACTAGAGCTATAAGTGTATGAAAGCTCAACAAAAGAAACTAAGTCGGTGTGCATCCAACTTGCTTGCTCATGAAGACCTAGGGCGTTTGAGGAAGCCCATCATTGGAATATACAAGCCAAGTTCTATAATGAAAATTACCACTAGTATATGTAAGTGACAAAACAAGAGACTCTCTATCATGAAGATCATGGTGCTACTTCGAAGCACAAGTGTGGAAAAAGGATAGTAACATTGTCCCTTCTCTCTTTTTCTCTCATTTTTTTCTCTTTCTCTTTTTTTCTTTGGGCCTTTTCTCCTTTTTCTCTTTTTCTTTTTCTTTTTATGGCCTCTTTTTTTCTTACGTCCGGAGTCTCATCCCGACTTGTGGGAGAATCATAGTCTCCATCATCCTTTCCTCACTGGGACAATGCTCTAATAATGAAGATCATCACACTTTTATTTACTTACAACTCGAAGCTAGAACAAAATATGACTCTATGTGAATGACAATGATGAAGTGCATCATATGAATGGAACAGTGGAAAGTAGCATGGAAATATATCTCGGAATGGCTATGGAAATGCCATGATAGGTAGGTACGGTGGCTGTTTTGAGGAAGGTATATGGTGGGTGTATGGTACCGGTGAAAGTTGCGCAGTACAAGAGAGGCTAGCAATGGTGGAAGGGTGAGAGTGCGTATAATCCATGGACTCAACATTAGTCATAAAGAACTCATATACTTATTGCAAAAATCTATGAGTTATCAAAACAAAGTATTCAATGCATGCTCCTAGGGGAAGGGTTGGTAGGAGTTAACCATCGCGTGATCCCGACCTCCACACAAAGGATGACACTCAATAAATAAATCATGCTCCAACTTCATCACATAATTGTTTACCATACATGCATGCTACGGGAATCACAAACTTTAATACAAGTGTTCCTCAAATTCACAATTACTCTACTAGCATGACTCTAATATCACCATCCTCATATCTCAAAACAATCATCAAATATCAAACTTCTCATCATATTCAATGCACTTTATATGAAAGTTTTTACTATACCCATCTTGGATGCCTATCATATTAGGACTAGTTTTATAACCAAAGCACATTACCATGCTGTTCTAAAAGACTCTCAAAAGGATATAAGTGAAGCATGAGACATCAATAATTTCTACAAAATAAACCCACCACCGTGCTCTAAAAGATATAAGTGAAGCACTAGAGCAAAACTATCTAGCTCAAAAGATGTAAGTGAAGCACAAAGAGTATTTTAATAAATTCTGAATCATTTGTATCTCTCTCAAAAGATGTGTCCAGCAAGGATGATTGTGGTACACTAAAAAGCAAAGACTCAAATCATACATGACGCTCCAAGCAAAACACATATCATGTGGTGAATAAAAATATAGTCTCAAGTAAAGTTACCGATAGATGAAGACAAAAGAGGGGATGCCTTCCCGGGGCATCCCCAAGCTTAGGCTTTTGGTTGTCCTTTAATTTTACCTTGGGGTGCCTTGGGAATCCCAAAGCTTAGGCTATTTCCACTCTTTGTTCCATAGTCCATCGAATCCTTACCCAAAACATGAAAACTTCACAAGACAAAACTTAGCCAAAAATCTCGTGAGCTCCGTTAGTATAAGAAAACAAACCACCACTCAAAGGTACTGTAATGAACTCATCCTTTGTTTATATTGGTGTTAAACCTACTGTATTCCAACATCTCTATGATTCATACCCCCCGATACTACTCATAGATTCATAAAAATAAGCAAACAACACACGAAAAACAGAAACTGTCAAAAACAGAACGGTCTATAGCAATCTGTAACTTTTGAATACTTCTGTAACTCTAAAAAAATTGAAATAAATTGGTGGATGTGAGGAATTTGTCTATTAATCATCTGCAAAAAGAATCAACTAAAAAGCACTCTCCAGTAAAAATGGTAGCTAATCTCGTGATCACTAAAGTTTCTGTTTTTTACAGCATGATCGCATAAACTTCACACAAGTCTTCCCAAAGGTTCTACTTGGCACAAACACTAATTAAAACACAAAACCACATCTAAACAGAAGCTAGATGCAATATTTATTCCTAAACAGAACCAACAGCAAAGAAAATAAAATTGGATTGCCTCCCAACAAGCGCTATCGTTTAACGCCCCTAGCTAGGCACGATACAAGAATAGATCTAGGTATTGCCATCTTTGGTAGGCAATCCATAAGTGGCTCTCATAATAGATTCATAAGGTAACTTGATTTTATTTCTAGGCAAGTGTTCCATGCCTTTCCTTAATGGAAATTGGAATCTAATATTTCCTTCCTTCATATCAATAATTGCACCAATCGTTCTAAGGAAAGGTCTACCAAGAATAATAGGACATGTAGGATTGCAATCTATATCAAGAACGATGAAATCTACGGGCACATAATTCCAATTGGAAACAATAAGATCATCATTAATCCTTCCCATAGGTTTCTTAATGGTGGAATCCACAAGATGCAAATTTATAGAACAATCATCAAGTTCATGGAAACCTAACATATCACTCAAAGTTTTTGGAATTGTGGAAACACTTGTACCCAAATCACACAAAGCAAAGCATTCATGATCTTTAATCTTAATTTTAATAGTAGGCTCCCACTCATCATAAAGCTTTCTAGGGATAGAAAGTTCTAATTCAAGTTTTTCTTCATAAGATTGCATTAAAGCATCAACTATATGTTTGGTAAAAGCTTTATTTTGACTATAAGCATGTGGAGAATTTAGCACGGATTGCAACAAGGAAATACAATCTATTAAAGAGAAATTATCATAATTAAATCCCTTGAAATCCAAGATAGTGGGTTCATTGCTATGTAAAGTTTTGACCTCTTCAATCCCACTTTTAACAACTTTAGCATCAAGATCTAAAAACTCCGAATCATTGGGACGCCTTTTAACTAAAGTAGACTCATCTCCAGTCCCATCTTTATCAAGATTCATACTAGAAAACAAGGATTTAATAGGAGACACATCAATCACTTTCAGATCTTCATCTTTATTTTCTAAATCTTCCGGTTTAGCGGCCATCTTATTAACTAAGGTGGCTTGCTTATCCGATATTTGGGCTATTAAGTTGTCAAGATGAGCAAACTAAGATTTCAAACCATAAAATTCTTTAGACATGTCATCAAGCTCTTTATTCATGTATTCCATAAAACTTTTCTGTTCTTTAAGCTCGTTTCTAAAGAAATCATTATGCTCAAATTGCACAGACATACAACTTCTAACATTGTTTTCAATCTCTTCCAACCTCTTAAGGTGAGGATCAACACTAATAGGGGGAGCCATTGTGACGAACAAGCATTCCAACACACAAGCAAACAAGAGGCAAGCGAACGGAAAAAGGGCAAATAAAACGGCAAGGGTGAAGTGGGGGAGAGGAAAACGACAGGCAAAAAATGTAATGCGAGGGATAAGTGTTTGTGATAGGTACTTGGTATATGACTTTGCGTAGATCTCCCCGGCAACGGCGCCAGAAATTCTTCTTGCTACTTCTCGAGCTAGCGTTGTATTCCCTCGAAGAGGTAAGGGTGATGCAGCACAGTAACGTAAGTATTTTCGTTAGTTTTTGAGAACCAAGGTATCAATCCAGTAGCAGACCACGCGTGAGTCCCTCGTACCTGCACAAACAAATAAGAACCTTGCAGCCAACGCGATAAAAGGGGTTGTCAATCCCTTCTCGGTCACTTACAAAAGTGCGATCTGATAGAGATGATAAGATAATATTTTTGGTATTTTTGGTATAGAGACTGAAAGTAAATAATGTAAAGTAAAGTAAATGGTTGATGGAAGATTAATATGATGAGAATAGACCCGGGGACCATAGGTTTCACTAGTGGCTTCTCTCATGATAGCAGATTTCTACGGTGGGTCAACAAATTACTGTCGAGCAATTGACAGAAAAGCGCATAGTTATGAGAATATCTAGGCATGATCATTGTATATAGGCATCACATCCATGACAAGTAGACCGAAACGATTCTGCATCTACTACTATTACTCCAAACATCGACCGCTATCCGGCATGCATCTAGAGTATTAAGTTCAAAAGAACAGAGTAACGCCTTAAGCAAGATGACATGATGTAGAGGGATAAACTCAAGCAATATGATATAAACCCCATATTTTTATCCTCGATGGCAACAATACAATATGTGCCTTGCTGCCCCTGCTGTCACTGGGAAATGACACCGCAAGATTGAACCCAAAGCCAAGCACTTCTCCCATTGCAAGAACTATAGATCTAGTAGGCCAAACCAAACCGATAATTTGAAGAGACTTGCAAGGATATTATAATCATACATAAAGGATTTCAGAAAAGAATCCAATATTGTTCATAGATAATCTTGATCATAAACCCACAATTCATCTGATCTCGACAAACACACCGCAAAAGATTACATCGGATAGATCTCCTCGAAGATCGAGGAGAACTTTGTATTGAGATCCAAAGAGAGAGAAGAAGCCATCTAGCTAATAACTATGGACCTGAAGGTCTGTGGTAAACTACTCAAAACTCACCGGAGAGGCTATGGTGTTGATTGAGAAGCCCTTTGTGATCGATGCCCCCTCCGGTGGAGCTCCAGAACAGGCCCCAAGATGGGATCTCACGGGTACAGAAGGTTACGGCAGTGGAATTAGGGTTTCGTGGATGTCCTCGAAGTTTTTAGGGTATGGGAGTATATATAGGCTGAAGAGGCACGTTAGGGGAGCCACAGGGGGCCCACGAGGGTGGGGGCGCGCCCCCTGCCCTCATGGCAGCCTCTCTTGCTTCCTGGCGTGTACTCGAAGTCTCCTGTGTTGATATCGTTCCAAAAATAACTCTCCCGAAGGTTTCATTCCGTTTGGACTCCGTTTGATATTCCTTTTCTGTGAAACAATGAAATAGGCAAAAAACAGCAATTTGCACTGGGCCTTGGGTTAGTAGGTTAGTCCCAAAAATAATATAAAAGTGTATAATAAAGCCCATTAAACATCCAAAACAGAATATATAATAGCATGGAACAATCAAAAATTATAGATACGTTGGAGACGTATCAGTTCTGCTAAATGGAATACCAGGCGAAGTCATATATAACCGGCAAGGCCTACGGCAGGGATACCCTATGCCCTCCCTGCTTTTTGTCATGATCATGGAGGCCCTTCACCACCTGCTTCAACGCGCGGCCTTAGATGGTGTGCTGACTCATCTTGCACCAAACGGGCTACAGCACAGGACTTCGATATATACGGATGATGTGGTCACCTTTCTCAAGCCTAAGCGTGGGAGCCTTAGGGCATGCGCTGCACTACTCACAGATTTTGGTATGGCTTCGGGCCTATGGACGAACATGCTCAAATGTTCTGCGCACCCGATTCATTGTTCGGAGGAGCAAGTGTAGTGGATAGCTAAGGAGCTGGGTTGCCAGGTGAACGGATGGCCTTGCCGGTACCTCGAGCTACCTTTGGGCTTGCGCAAGATATCGACATCGCGGTTGAAGTACATGGTTGATAGAATGGCCGATTGATACGTCCATTTTGCATCATGCTTTTAAGTTGATATTTATTGCATTATGGGCTGTCATTACACGTTATATCACAATACTTATGCCTTTTCTCTCTTATTTTACAAGGTTTACATTAAGAGGGAGAATGCCAGCAGCTGGAATTCTGGGCTGGAAAGGAAGCAAACTCTGGAAACCTATTATGCACAACTCAAAAAGCTCTGAAACTCCACAGGACACCGTTTCAGAAAATATAAAAAATATCTGGCAAAAAAGGATCACCAGGGGGGCCACCACCTGTCCACGAGGGTGGGGGGCGCCCCCCTGCCTGGGCGCGCCCCCTGCCTCATGGGCCCCTCGATTCCCATCTTCTCCTATATGAGGTGTTTTGACCTGGACAAAATCATAAGGAGGCTTTCGGGACCAGACGCCGCCATCTCGAGGCGGAACCTTGGCGGAAACCAATCTAGGGCTCTGGCAGAGCTGTTCTGCCAGGGATACTTCCCTCCGGGAGGGGGAAATCATCACCGTCGTCATCACCAACAACTCTTCCATCTTGGGGAGGGTTATCTTCATCAACATCTTCACCAGCACCATCTCCTCTCAAACACTAGTTCATCTCTTGTATCCAATCTTTGTACCCAAACCTCATATTGGTACCTGTGGGTTGCTAGTAGTGTTGATTACTCCTTTTAGTTGATGCTAGTTGGTTTACCTGGTGGAAGATCATATGTTCAGATCCATTATGCATATTAATACACCTCTGAGCATGCACAATATTATGTCTTGTGAGTAGTTACTTTTGTTCCTGAGGACATGGGAGAAGTCTTGCTATAAGTAGTCATGTGAATTTGGTATTCGTTCGATATTTTGATGAGATGTATGTTGTCTCTCCTCTAGTGGTGTCATGTGAACGTCGACTACATGACACTTCACCATTATTTGGGCCTAGAGGAAGGCATTGGGAATTAATAAGTAGATGATGGGTTGCTAGAGTGACATAAGCTTAAACCCTAGTTTATGCGTTGCTTCGTAAGGGGCTGATTTGGATCCACTTGTTTCATGCTATGGTTAGGTTTACTTTAATACTTCTTTTATAGTTGCGGATGCTTGCATTAGAGGTTTATCATAAATGGGAGGCTTGTCCAAGTAAGGACAGCACCAAAGCACCGGTCCACCCACATACCAAATTATCAAAGTACCGAACGTGAATCAGATGATCATGATGAAAACTAGCTTGACGATAATACCCATGTGTCCTCGGGAGCATTTTCCGTCATATAAGAGTTTGTCCAGGCTTGTCCTTTGCTACAAAAAGTATTGGGCCATCTTGCTGCACCTTATTTACTTTTACCTTTTGTCACTTGCTACCAATTACCTTATCACAAAACTATCTGTTACCTATAATTTTAGTGCTTGCAGAAAATACCTTACTGAAAACTGCCTATCATTTCCTTCTGCTCCTTGTTGGGTTCGACACTCTTACTTATCGAAAGGACTACGATATATCCCCTACACTTGTGGGTCATCAAGACTCTTTTCTGGCGCCGTTGCCGGGGAGTGAAGTGAAGGAAATATGCCCTAGAGGCAATAATAAAGTTGTTATTTATATTTCCTTCTATCATGATAAATGTTTATTATTCATGCTAGAATTGTATTAACCGGAAACTTAGTACATGTGTGAATACATAGACAAAACAGAGTGTCCCTAGTATGCCTCTACTAGACTAGCTCATTGATCAAAGATGGTTATGTTTCCTAACCATAGACATGAGGTGTCATTTGATCAACGGGATCACATCATTAGGAGAATGATGTGATGGACTAGACCCATCCGTTAGCTTAGCACTATGATCGTTTAGTTTTACTGCTATTGCTTTCTTCATGACTTATACATGTTCCTATGACTATGAGATTATGCAACTCCTGAATACCGTAGGAACACCTTGTGTGCTATCAAACGTCACAACGTAACTGGGTGATCATAAAGATGCTCTACAGGTGTCTCCGAAAGTATTCGTGGTGTTGGCATAGATCAAGACTAGGATTTGTCACTCCGAGTGTCGGAGAGGTATCTCTGGGCCCTCTCGGTAATTCACATCATAATAAGCCTTGCAAGCAAATGACTAATGAGTTAGTCATGAGATGATGTATTATGGAACGAGTAAAGAGACTTGCCGGTAACGAGATTGAACTAGGTATAGAGATACCGACGATCGAATCTCGGGCAAGTAACATACCGATGACAAAAGGAACAACGTATGTTGTTATGCGGTTTGACCGATAAAGATCTTCGTAGAATATGTAGGAACCAATATGAGCTTCCAGGTTCCGCTATTGGTTATTGACCGAAGATGAGTCTCGGTCATGTCTACATAGTTCTCGAACCCGTAGGGTCCGCACGCTTAACGTTTGATGACGATCGGTATTATGAGTTTATGAATTTTGATGTACCGAAGGAAGTTCGGAGTCCCAGATGAGATCACGGACATGACGAAGAGTCTCGGAATGTCCGAGACATAAAGATTGATATATTGGACGACTATATTCGGACACCGGAAGTGTTCCGGAAAAGTTTTGGATTTAACCGGATTGCCGGAGGGGGTTACCGGAACCCCCCACGAGGGGGGATGGTCCATAGTGGTCCTTGAGGGAAGAAGAGAGGCAGCCCATAGAGGCTGGCCGGCGCCCCACCAGGGAATACTAGTTGGACTAGGATTGGGGGGGGGGGCGCCACCTCTCCCTCTCCTTCCTTTCCCCCTCTTCCTTCTTGGTGGACTCCTACTAGGAATAGGATTGCAATCCTATTCCTAGTAGGATTGCCTCCCTGGTGCGCCATAGAAGGGCTGGCCGGCCCCTCCCCTTGCTCCTTTATATATGGGGCCAGGGGACACCCTAGAACACACAAGTTGATCAGTTGATCTCTCCCAACCGTGTGCGGTGCTCCCCTCCACAGAAACACACCTCGATTATACCTTTGCAGTGCTTAGGCGAAGCCCTGCGCCGGTAGATACATCATATCTGTCACCACGCCGTCGTGCTGACGAAACTCTCTCGTGAAGCTCAAATGGATCAAGAGCTCGTGGGACGTCATCAAGCTGAACGTGTGCTGAACGCGAATGTGCCGTACGTTCGGTGCTTGATCGGTTGGATCGCGAAGAAGTTCGACTACATCAACCGCGTCACTTGACGCTTCCGCTCCCGGTCTACGAGGGTACGTAGACATACTCTCCCCCTCGTTTATGCATCTAGTAGATATATCTTGCGTGATCATAAGAAAAATTTGAAAATACAACGTTCCCCAACAGTGGCATCATGAGCCAGGTCTATGCGTAGATGATATGCACGAGTAGAACACAATGAGTTGTGGGCGATACTAGTCATACTTCTTACCAGCATGTCATACTTTGCATCGGCGGTATTGTGAGATGAAGCGGCCCGGACCGACATTACGCGTACGCTTACGCGAGACTGGTTTCACCGTTATGAGCACTCGTTGCTTAAAGGTGACTGGCGGGTGTCTGTCTCTCTCACTTTAGCTGAATCAAGTGTGGCTACGCCCGGTCCTTGTGAAGGTTAAAACAGCACATACTTGACGAAACATCGTTGTGGTTTTTGTATGCGTAGGTAAGAACGGTTCTTGCTAAACCCGTAGCAGCCACGTAAAACTTGCAACAACAAAGTAGAGGACGTCTAACTTGTTTTTGCAGGGCATGTTGTGATGTGATATGGTCAAGACATGATGAGTTATACGTTTTTGTATGAGATGATCATGTTTTGTAAAGTTATCGGCAACTGGCAGGAGCCATATGGTTGTCGCTTCATTGTATGAAATGCAATCGCCATGTAATTGCTTTACTTTATCACTAAGCGGTAGCGATAGTCGTAGAAGCAATAGTTGGCGAGATGACAACGATGCTACGATGGAGATCAAGGTGTCGCGCCGGTGACAAAGGTGATCATGACGGTGCTTTGGATATGGAGATCAAAAGCACAAGATGATGATGGCCATATCATGTCACATATTTTGATTTGCATGTGATGTCTATCTTATTATGCTTCTTATTTTTCTTAGTACGACGGTAGCATTATAAGATGATCCCTTACAAAATTTCAAGGTACAAGTGTTCTCCCTAAGTATGCACCGTTGTGAAAGTTCTTCGTGCCGAGACACCACGTGATGATCGGGTGTGATAAGCTCTACGTTCAAATACAACGGGTGTAAGATAGTTTTGCACACGCAGAATACTCGGGTTAAACTTGACGAGCCTAGCATATGCAGATATGGCCTTGGAACACTGGAGACCGAAAGGTCGAGCGTGAATCGTATAGTAGATATGATCAACATAAAGATGTTCACCATTGAAACTACTCCATCTCACGTGATGATCGGACATGGTTTAGTTGATTTGGATCACGTGATCATTTAGATGACTAGAGGGATGTCGATCTAAGTGGGAGTTCTAAGTTATATGATTAAATTGAACTTTAATTTATCATGAACTTAGTCCTGGTAGTATTAGCATATCTATGTTGTAGATCAATAGCTTGTGATGTTGCTCCGCGTTTATTTTTTTTATGTTCCTAGAGAAAACTAAATTGAAAGATGTTAGTAGCAATGATGCGGAATTGTTCCGTGATCCGAGGATTATCCTCATTGCTGCACAGAAGAATTATGTCCTTGATGCGCTGCTAGGTGACAGACCTATTGCAGGAGCAGATGCAGACGTTATGAACGTTTTGACAAAAGCTCGGTATGATGACTACTTGATAGTTTAAGTGCACCATGCTTTACGGCTTAGAACCGGGACTTCAAAAATGTTTTGAACGCCACGGAGCATATAAGATGTTCCAAGAGTTGAAATTAGTATTTCATACTCATGCCCATGTCGAGAGGTATGAGACCTCTGACAGTACTTTGCCTACAAGATGGAGGAGAATAGCTCAACCAGTGAGCATGTGCTCAAATTGTCTGGGTACTGCAATTGCTTGAATCAAGTGGGAGTTAATCTTCCAGATAAGATAGTAATTGACAAAGTTCTCTAGTCACTATCACCAAGTTAGTAGAACTTCGTGATGAACTATAATATGCAAGGGATGACGAAAGTAATTCCCGAGCTCTTCGCGATGCTGAAATCGGCGAAGGTAGAAATCAAGAAAGAGCATCAAGTGTTGATGGTTAACAAGACCACTTGTTTCAAGTAAAGGGCAAAGGGATAGAAGGGGAACTTCAAGAAGAATGACAAGCAAGTTGTCACTCCCATGAAGAAACCCAAAGCTAAACTCAAGCCTGAAACTAAGTGCTTCTACTGCAAAGGAAATGGTCACTGGAAGTGGAACTGCCCTAGATACTTGGCGGATAAGAAGGATGGCAAAGTGAACAAAGGTATATTTGATATATAGATTATTGATGTGTATTTTACTAGTGTTCATAGCAACCCCTCGGTATTTGATACTGGTTTAGTTGCTAAAGAGTAGTAACTAGAAATGGGAGTTGCATAATGAACAGAAACTAGTTAAAGGATGAAGTGACGATGTGTATTGGAAGTAGTTCCAAGATTGATATGATCATCATCGCACACTCCCTATACTTTTGGGATTAGTGTTGAACCTAAATAAGTGTTATTTGGTGTTTGTGTTGAACATGAATATGATTTGATCATGTTTATTGCAATACGGTTATTCATGTAAGTTAGAGAATAATTGTTGTTCTGTTTACATGAATAAAACCTTCTATGGTCATACACCCAATGAAAATGGTTTGTTGGATCTCGATCGTGTGATACACATATTCATAATATTGAAGCCAAAAGATGCAAGGTTAATAATGATAGTGCAACTTATTTGTGGCACTACCGTTTAGGTCATATTGGTGTACAGCACATGAAGAAACTCCATAGTGATGGACTTTTGGAATCACTTGATTATGAATCACTTGGTGCTTGCGAACCATGCCTCATGGGCAAGATGACTAAAACTCCGTTCTCCGGAACTGTGGAGCGAGCAACAGAGTTGTTGGAAATCATACATACTATGTATGCAGACCAATGAGTGTTGAAGCTCGCGGCGGGTATCGTTATTTTCTGACCTTCACTGATGATTTGAGCAGATATGGGTATATCTACTTAATGAAGCACAAGTCTGAAACATTTGAAAAGTTCAAAGAATTTCAGAGTGAAGTGGAGAATCATCGTAACAAGAAAATAAGAGTTTCTACGATATGATCGTAGAGGTAAAATATTTGAGTTAGCGAGTTTGGCCTTCAGTAAAAACAATGTGAAATAGTTTCACTACTCACGCCACCTGGAACACCACAGTGTAATGGTGTGTCCGAACGTCATAACCGTACTTTATTAGATATGGTGCGATCGATGATGTCTCTTACCGATCTACCACTATTGCTTTTGGGGTTATGCATTAGAGACAGCTACATTCACGTTAAATATGGCACCATCTAAATCCGTGGAGATGACACCGTATGAACTGTGGTTTGACGAGAAACCTAAGCTGTCATTTCTTTAAGTTTGGGACTGCGATGCTTATGTGAAAAAGTTTCAACATGATAAGCTCAAACCCAAATCAGAGAAGTAAATCTTCATAGGATACCCAAAAGAAACTGTTGGGTACACCTTCTATCACAGATCCGAAGGCAAGGTCTTTGTTGCTAAGAGTGGATCCTTTCTAGAGAAGGAGTTTCTCTCGAAAGAAGTGAGTGGGAGGAAAGTAGAACTTGATGAGGTAATTGTACATTCTCCCGAATTGGAAAGTGGAACATCACAGAAACTAGTTCCAGTGATTCCTACACCAATTAGTGAGGAAGCTAATGATGATGATCATGAAACTTCCGATCAAGTTTCTGCTGAACGTCATAGATCAACCAGAGTACGTTCCGCACCAGAGTGGTACGGCAACCTAGTTCTGGAAGTCATGTTACTAGACCATGATGAACCTGCGAACTATGAGGAAGCAATGATGAGCCCAGATTCCGCAAAATGGCTTGAGGCCATGAAATCTGAGATGGGATCCATGTATGAGAACAAAGTGTGGACTTTGGTTGACTTGCCCGATGATCGGCAAGCCATCAAAAATAAATGGATCTTCAAGAGGAAGACCGACGCTGACGGTAATGTTACTGTTTACAAAGCTTGACTTGTTGCGAAAGGTTTTCGACAAGTTCAAGGAGTTGACTACGATGAGACTTTCTCACCCGTAGCGAAGCTTAAGTCTGTCCGAATCATGTTAGCAATTGCCGCATTTTATGAAATCTGGCAAATGGATAACAAAACTGCATTCTTTAATGGATTTATTAAAGAAGAATTGTGTATGATGCAACCAGAAGGTTTTGTCAATCCTAAAGGTGCTAACAAAGTATGCAAGCTCCAGCGATCCATCTATGGACTGGTGCAAGCATCTCGGAGTTGGAATATACGCTTTGATAAGTTGATCAAATCATATAGATTTATACAGACTTGCGGTGAAGCCTGTATTTACAAGAAAGTGAGCGGGAGCACTACAACCTTTCTGATGAGTATATGTGAATGACATATTGTCGATCGGAAATGATGTAGAATTTTCTGGAAAGCATAAAGGAGTTTCTCAAAGAAAGACCTCGGTGAAGCTGCTTACATATTGAGCATCAAGATCTATAGGGATAGATCGAGACACTTGATAAGTTTTTTCAATGAGTACATACCTTGATAAGATTTTGAAGTAGTTCAAAATGGATCAGTCAAAGAAGGAGTTCTTGCCTGACTGGTAAGGTGTGAAGTTGAGTAAGACTCAAAGCCTGACCACGGCAGAAAAATATAGAGAGAATGAAAGTAATTCCCTATGCCTCAGCCATAGGTTCTATAAAGTATGACATGCTGTGTACCAAACATGTTGTGTACCTTGCCATGAGTTTGACAAGGAGGTACAATAGTGATCTAGGAGTAGATCACTGGACGGCGGTCAAAATTATCCTTAGTAACTGGATGACTAAGGAAATGTTTCTCGATTATGGAGGTGATAAAGAGTTCGTCGTAAAGGGTTACGCCGATGCAAGCTTTGACACTAAATCCAGATGACTCTAAGTATCAATCTGGATGCGTATTGAAAGTGGGAGCAATTAGCTAGAGTAGCTCCATGCAGAGCATTGTATGTTGGGGAACGTTGCATGGGAAACAAAAAAATTTTCTACGTTCACCAAGATCAATCTAGGAGATGCATCTACGAGGGGAGAGTTGGATCCACATACCCTTGTAGATCGCTAAGCGGAAGCGTTCAAGAACGCGGTTGATGGAGTCGTACTCGCCGCGATTCAGATCACCGAAGATCCTAGCACCGAAGCAACGGTGCCTCCGCGTTCTTCACACGTACAGCTCGGGGACGTCTCCTCCTTCTTGATCCAGCAAGGGGGAAGGAGAGGTTGATGGAGACACCGGCAGCACGACGGCGTGGTGGAGATGGTGGTGGAGGATTCCAGCAGGGCTTCGCCGAGCACCGCGGGAAAACGAAGATTGTTGTGGGAGAGGGAGGGCAGCACCGAGGCACGAACGTGTGTGGCTGCCCTCCCTCTGCCTCTCTTTATATAGGGGGAGTAGAGGGGAGGGGCGCCCTAGGGTTTACCCCTAGGGGCGGCAGCCAAGTGGAGATGGGGGGCGGCGGCCAGGGCTGCGCCAGGGTTAGGGCTCCCCCCCCCCCCCAGGTGCCTTGCCCCCCAAGCTAGGGGGTGCGGCAGCCCTAGGAGGGGCCAGCCCCCCTTGCGCATGAGGAGAGGGCCCAGGGGGGGCGCACAGCCCTATGAGGGCTGTTGTGTCCCCCCTTTGTGGCCCATTAGGCCCGAAACTCCTTCCGGGACCCCGAAACCCCTTTCGGTCATCCGCCGTCTTCCCGATACTCCCCGGAACACTTCCGGACTCCGAAACCTTTCATCCTATATATCAATCTTCGTCTCCGGACCATTCCGGAGACCCTCGTCACGTCCGGGATCTCATCCGGGACTCCGAACAACCTTCGGTAACCATGCACTGTTCTCACTAACAACCCTAGCGTCACCGAACCTTAAGTGTGTAGACCCTGCGGGTTCGGAAACTATGCAGACATGACCGAGACACTCCCAGGTCAATAACCAATAGCGGGATCTGGATACCCATATTGGTTCCCACACGTTTCTCGATGATCTCATCGGATGAACCACGATGTCAAGGATTCAGGCAATCCCGTATACAGTTCCCTTTGTCTCGTCGGTATGTTACTTGCCCGAGATTCGATCGTCGGTATCTCTATACCTAGTTCAATCTCGTTACCGGCAAGTCTCTTTACTTGTTGCCGTAATACATAATCCCGTGACTAACTACTTAGTCACTTTGAGCTCATTGAGATGATGTATTACCGAGTGGGCCCGGAGATACCTCTCCGTCACACGGAGTGACAAATCCCAGTCTCGATCCATGTCAACTCAACAGACACCTTCGGAGATACCTATAGAGTACCTTTATAGTCACCCAGTTACGTTGCGACGTTTGGCACACACAAAGCACTCCTACGGTGTCAGTGAGTTACATGATCTCATGGTCATAGGAACTTATACTTGACATGCAGAAAACTATAGCGATAACTGATACGATCAAAAAGCTATGTTTAACGTTTGGGTCTCGTCCATCACATCATTCTCCTAATGATGTGATCCCGTTATCAAATGACAACTCATGTCTATGACCTGGAAACCGCGGTCATCTTTGATCAACGAGCTAGTCCTGAAGAGGCTTACTAGGGACACAAAGTTTGTCTATTTATCCACACATGTATATGAGTTTCCAATCAATACAATTATAGCATGGATAATAAACGATTATCATGAACAAGGAAATATAATAATAACTCTTTTATTATTGCCTCTAGGGCATATTTCCAACAGTCTCCCACTTGCACTAGAGTCAATAATCTAGCATTACAAGGTAATGAATCTAACACCCATAGAGTCTTGGTGTTGATCATGCTTAGCCCGTGGAAGAGGCTTAGTCAACGGATCTGCAACATTCAAATCCGTGTGTTCTTTGCAAATGCTTATGTCCTCCTCCTTGACTGAATCGCGGATGGAATTGAAGCGTCGCTTTATGTGTCTGGTCCTCTTGTGAAACCTTGGTTCCTTGGCTAGAGCAATGGCACCAGTGTTGTCACAGAACAGAGTCATTGGGTTTAGTGCACTAGGCACAACTCCAAGATCTGTCATGAACTCCTTCATCCAGACACCTTCCTTTGCCGCCTCCGAGGCAGCTATGTACTCCGCTTCGCATGTAGAATCGGCTACCACGCTCTGCTTGGAACTGCACCAGCTTACCGCTCCCCCGTTGAGAATATATACGTATCCGGTTTGAGACTTAGAGTCATCCGGATCAGTGTCAAAACTTGCATCGACGTAACCCTTTACGACGAGCTCTTGATCACCTCCATAAACGAGAAACATTTCCTTAGTCCTTTTCAGGTACTTTAGGATATTCTTGACCGCTGTCCAGTGATCCATACCAGGATTACTTTGAAACCTTCCGGTCATACTTATGGCAAGGCTGACATCTGGTCTTGTGCACAGCATTGCATACATGATAGAGCCTATGGCTGAAGCATAGGGGACGACACTCATCTTTTCTCTATCTTCCGCAGTCACTGGGCATTGAGTCTTACTCAACTTTGTACCTTGCAATACCGGCAAGAACCCCTTCTTGGATTGATCCATTTTGAACTTCTTCAAAACTTTATCAAGGTATGTACTTTGTGAAAGTCCTATCAAGCGTCTTGATCTATCTCTATAGATCTTGATGCCCAATATGAAAGCAGCTTCACCGAGATCCTTCATCGAAAAACTCTTGTTCAAATACCCCTTCACGCTATCCAAAAATTCTATATTGTTTCCAATCAGCAATATGTCATCCACATATAATATTAGAAACGCTATAGAGCTCCCACTCACTTTCTTGTAAATACAAGCTTCATTGTAAACTTGTATAAACCCAAACGCTTTGATCACCTCATCAAAGCGAAGATTCCAACTCCGAGATGCTTGCACCAGCCCATAAATGGAACGCTGGAGCCTGCATACTTTGTCAGCATTCTCTGGATCGACAAACCTTCCGGTTGCATCATATACAACTCTTCCTTAAGAAAACCGTTAAGGAACGCTGTTTTGACATCCATCTGCCAAATTTCATAATCGAAATATGCAGCTATTGCTAACATGATTCGGACGGATTTAAGCATCGCTACGGGTGAGAAAGTCTCATCGTAGTCAATCCCTTGAACTTGTGAAAAACCCTTTGCCACAAGTCGAGCTTTATACACGGTGACATTACCGTCAGCGTCCGTCTTCCTCTTAAAAATCCATTTATTCTGAATGGCCTTCCGCCCTTCAGGTAATACTTCCAAAGTCCATACTTTGTTTTCATACATGGATCCCATCTCGGATTTCATGGCCTCTAACCATTTGTCGGAATCCGGGCCCACCATCGCTTCTCCATAGCTCGTAGGTTCACCGTTGTCTAACAACATGACCTCCAAGACAGGGTTACCATACCACTCAGGTGCAGTGCGTACCCTTGTCGACCTACGAGGTTCGGTAGTAACTTGATCAGAAGCTTCTTGATCATCATCATTGGCTTCCTCTTCAACCGCTGCAGGCTCCACAAAAACATCTTTCTGTGCTGCGCAACTCTCTGGTTGAAGCAGAGGTTCAATAACCTCATCAAGTTCTACCTTCCTCCCACTCAATTCTTTCGAGAGAAACTCTTTCTCAAGAAAGGACCCGTTCTTAGCGACAAACACTTTGCCTTCGGATCTGAGATAGAAGGTGTACCCAACAGTTTCTTTTGGGTATCCTATGAAGACACATTTGTCCGCTTTGGGTTCGAGCTTTTCTGGCTGAAGCCTTTTGACATAAGCATCGCAACCCCAAACCTTGAGAAAAGACAACTTAGGTTTCTTACCAAACCATAGTTCATACGGTGTTGTCTCAACGGACTTAGATGGAGCCCTATTTAAAGTGAATGCAGCTGTCTCTAACGCATATCCCCAGAACGATAGTGGCAAATCGGCAAGAGACATCATAGAACGCACCATATCTAATAGGGTTCGATTACGACGTTCGGACACACCATTACGCTGTGGTGTTCCAGGTGGCGTCAACTGTGAAACAATTCCACATTTTCTTAAGTGATTGCCAAACTCATAACTCAGATATTCCCCCCCTCGATCAGATCGTAGGAACTTGATCTTCTTGTTACGATGATTTTCAACTTCACTCTGAAATTGCTTGAACTTTTCAAAAGTTTCAGACTTATGCTTCATTAAGTAAATATACCCATATCTACTTAAGTCGTCAGTGAAGGTGAGAAAATAACGATATCCACCGCGTGCCGTGACACTCATCGGACCACACACATCAGTATGTATGATTTCCAATAAGTCACTTGCCCGTTCCATTGTCCCTGAAAACGGGGTCCTCGTCATCTTGCCCATGAGGCACGGCTCGCATGTGTCAAGTGATTCAAAATCAAGAGACTCCAAAAGTCCATCAGCATGGAGCTTCCTCATGCGTTTCACGCCGATATGACCCAGACGGCAGTGCCACAAGAAAGTGGTATTATCATTATCAACTCTACATCTTTTGGCATCAATGTTATGAACATGTGTATCATCACTATCGAGATTCAATAAGAATAAACCCCTCACTTCGGGTGCATGACCATAAAAGATATTACCCATATAAATAGAACAACCTTTATTCTCTGATTTAAATGAGTAACCGTCTCGCATCAAACAAGATCCAGATATAATGTTCATGCTTAACGCAGGCACTAAATAACAATTATTCAGGTTCATAACTAATCCCGATGGTAATCGAAAAGCGAGCGTGCCGACGGCGATCACATCAACCTTGGAACCATTTCCCACGCGCATCGTCACTTCGTCCTTCGCCAGCCTCCGTTTATTCCGCAGTTCCTGTTTAGAGTTGCAAATGTGAGCAACCGAACCGGTATCAAATACCCAGGCACTACAACGAGAGTTGGTAAGGTACACATCAATAACATGTATATCACATATACCTTGCTTGTTGTTGTTGTTGGCCCCCTTCTTGTCTGCCAGATACTTGGGGCAGTTCCGCTTCCAGTGGCCGTTCCCCTTGCAATAGAAACACTCAGTCTCTGGCTTGGGCCCAGCCTTGGGTTTCTTCACTGGATGAGCAACTGCCTTGCCACCCTTCTTAGAGTTACCCTTCTTGCCCTTGCCATTCTTCTTGAAACTGGTGGTTTTATTGACCATCAACACTTGATACTCCTTCTGGATGTCTTCCTCAGCGACTTTCAGCATCGAAAACAGCTCGGCGATGGTTTTGTTCATCCCTTGCATGTTATACTGCTGTACGAAGCTCTTGTAGCTAGGCGGGAGTGACTGGAGAATTCTGTCAATGATAGCCTCGTCCGGGAACACAAGTCCCAGATCAGCTATGCGGGTATAGTACCCAGACATCTTCAGTAAGTGCTCACTGACAGACGAATTCTCCTCCATCTTGCAAGCAAAGAATTTATCGGTGGTCTCATACCTCTCGATCTTGGCATTCTTTTCAAAGATGAACTTCAACTCCTGGAACATCTCATATGCTCCATGACGTTCAAAACGCCTTTGAAGTCCTCCTTCCAAGCTATACAATATGGCACACTGCACTATTGAGTAGTCATCCGAACGCGACTGCCAGGCGTTCATAACGTCCGCAGAGGCCTGAGGAGTGGGGGGTTCACCTAGCGGTGCATTTAAGACATAAACCTTTTGGGCAGCTGTGAGGATGATCCTCAGATTGCGGAGCCAGTCCACAAAGTTGCTCCCATCATCTTTCAGTTTAGCTTTCTCTAGGAATGCATTAAAATTCAGGGGAGCTACTGCGCGAGCCATCTACAACAAAAGATTTGCAAAGACATTTTAGACTATTGTTCATGATAAGTGAGTTATTACCTAATCAAATTATTTATAACTCCCACTCAAATTGACATCCCTCTGGTCATTCGAGCGTGACATGATCCAGATCCACCAACCCAAGTCCGATCATCACGTGAGATGAGGTGGTGTCAATGGTGAACATCTACATGTTGATCATATCTACTATATGACTCATGCTCGACCTTTCGATCTTCCGTGTTCCGAGGCCATGTCTGTACATGCTAGGCTCGTCAAGTCTAACCCGAGTGTTCTGCATGTGCAAAACTGGCTTGCACCCGTTGTATGCGAACGTAGAGTCTATCACACCCGATCATCACGTGGTGCTTCGAAACGACGAACCTTCGCAACGGCGCACACTCGGGGGGAACACAATTTTATCTTGAAATTTTAGTGAAGGATCATCTTATAATGCTACCGTCGTCCTAAGCAAAATAAGATGCATAAAAGGATTAACATCACATGCAAATCATAAGTGAGATGATATGGCCATCAACTCGTGCTTTTGATCTCCATCTCCAAAGCACCGGCATGATCTCCATCGTCACCGGCGCCACACCATGATCCCATCAGCATGATCTCCATCATCGTGTCGCCATCGGGGTTGTCGCGCGCCCACCATGCTCTTACTACTATTGCTACCGTTTAGCGATAAAGTAAAGCATTACAAAGCGCTTAATGATTGACACGCAGGTCATACAAAAATTAAAGACAACCCTATGGCTCCTGCCGGTTGCCGTATACATCGACATGCAAGTCGATATTAACTATTACAACTTGATCATCTCATACATCAAATATATCTCATCATGTCATTGGCCATATCATATCACATACATACCCTGCAAAAACAAGTTAGACGTCCTCTAAATTGTTGTTGCATGTTTTACGTGGCTGCTATGGGTATCTAGCAAGAACGCTTCTTACCTACGCAAAGCCACAACGGTGATATTTAAGTTGCTATTTAACCTTCTACAAGGACCGCCTTGTTCTGTTCCGATTCAACTAAGATAGGAGAGACAGACACCCGCCAGCCATCTTATGCAACAAAAGTCACATGTCTGTCGATGGAACCGGTCTCATGTACGTGGACATGTAAAGTTGGTCCGGGCCGCTTCATCCCATAATACCGCTGAATCAAGAAAGACTAAGGAGGGAAGCAATCTAAACATCAACGTCCACAAACCCTTTTGTGTTCTACTCGTGAAAGCATCTACGCAAGATCCTAGCTCTGATACCACTGTTGGGGAACGTTGCATGGGAAACAAAAAAAATTTCTACGTTCACCAAGATCAATCTAGGAGATGCATCTACGAGGGGAGAGTTGGATCCACATACCCTTGTAGATCGCTAAGCGGAAGCGTTCAAGAACGCGGTTGATGGAGTCGTACTCGCCGCGATTCAGATCGCCGAAGATCCTAGCACCGAAGCAACGGTGCCTCCGCGTTCTTCACACGTACAGCTCGGGGACGTCTCCTCCTTCTTGATCCAGCAAGGGGGAAGGAGAGGTTGATGGAGACACCGGCAGCACGACGGCGTGGTGGAGATGGTGGTGGAGGATTCCAGCAGGGCTTCGCCGAGCACCGCGGGAAAACGAAGATTGTTGTGGGAGAGGGAGGGCAGCACCGAGGCACGAACGTGTGTGGCTGCCCTCCCTCTGCCTCTCTTTATATTGGGGGAGTAGAGGGGAGGGGGCGCCCTAGGGTTTACCCCTAGGGGCGGCGGCCAAGTGGAGATGGGGGGGGGCGGCGGCCAGGGCTGCGCCAGGGTTAGGGCTCCCCCCCCCAGGTGCCTTGCCCCCCAAGCTAGGGGGTGCGGCAGCCCTAGGAGGGGCCAGCCCCCCTTGCGCATGAGGAGAGGGCCCAGGGGGGCGCACAGCCCTATGAGGGCTGTTGTGTCCCCCCTTTGTGGCCCATTAGGCCCGAAACTCCTTCCGGGACCCCGAAACCCCTTTCGGTCATCCGCCGTCTTCCCGATACTCCCCGGAACACTTCCGGACTCCGAAACCTTTCATCCTATATATCAATCTTCGTCTCCGGACCATTCCGGAGACCCTCGTCACGTCCGGGATCTCATCCGGGACTCCGAACAACCTTCGGTAACCATGCACTGTTCTCACTAACAACCCTAGCGTCACCGAACCTTAAGTGTGTAGACCCTGCGGGTTCGGAAACTATGCAGACATGACCGAGACACTCCCAGGTCAATAACCAATAGCGGGATCTGGATACCCATATTGGTTCCCACACGTTTCTCGATGATCTCATCGGATGAACCACGATGTCAAGGATTCAGGCAATCCCGTATACAGTTCCCTTTGTCTCGTCGGTATGTTACTTGCCCGAGATTCGATCGTCGGTATCTCTATACCTAGTTCAATCTCGTTACCGGCAAGTCTCTTTACTTGTTGCCGTAATACATAATCCCGTGACTAACTACTTAGTCACTTTGAGCTCATTGAGATGATGTATTACCGAGTGGGCCCGGAGATACCTCTCCGTCACACGGAGTGACAAATCCCAGTCTCGATCCATGTCAACTCAACAGACACCTTCGGAGATACCTATAGAGTACCTTTATAGTCACCCAGTTACGTTGCGACGTTTGGCACACACAAAGCACTCCTACGGTGTCAGTGAGTTACATGATCTCATGGTCATAGGAACTTATACTTGACATGCAGAAAACTATAGCGATAACTGATACGATCAAAAAGCTATGTTTAACGTTTGGGTCTCGTCCATCACATCATTCTCCTAATGATGTGATCCCGTTATCAAATGACAACTCATGTCTATGACCTGGAAACCGCGGTCATCTTTGATCAACGAGCTAGTCCTGAAGAGGCTTACTAGGGACACAAAGTTTGTCTATTTATCCACACATGTATATGAGTTTCCAATCAATACAATTATAGCATGGATAATAAACGATTATCATGAACAAGGAAATATAATAATAACTCTTTTATTATTGCCTCTAGGGCATATTTCCAACATTGTAGACATAGAAATTTGCGAAATACATACGGATCTGAATATGACAGACCCGTTGACTAAACTTCTCTCACAAGCAAAACATGATCACACCTTATTACTCTTGGGTATTAATCACATAGCGATGTGAACTAGATTATTGACTCTAGTATACCCTTTGGGTGTTGGTCACATGGCGATGTGAACTATGGGTGTTATTCACATAACGATGTGAACTAATGGTATTAAATCACATGGTGATGTGAGCTAGATTATTGACTCTAGAGCAAGTGGGAGACTGAAGGAAATATGCCCTAGAGGCAATAATAAAGTTGTTATTTATATTTCCTTATATCATGATAAATGTTTATTATTCATGCTAGAATTGTATTAACCGGAAACTTAGTACATGTGTGAATACATAGACAAAACAAAGTGTCCCTAGTATGCCTCTACTAGACTAGCTCATTGATCAAAGATGGTTATGTTTCCTAACCATAGACATGAGTTGTCATTTGATCAACGGGATCACATCATTAGGAGAATGATGTGATGGACTAGACCCATCCGTTAGCTTAGCACTATGATCGTTTAGTTTTACTGCTATTGCTTTCTTCATGACTTATACATGTTCCTATGACTATGAGATTATGCAACTCCCGAATATCGTAGGAACACCTTGTGTGCTATCAAACGTCACAACGTAACTGGGTGATCATAAAGATGCTCTACAGGTGTCTCTGAAAGTATTCGTGGTGTTGGCATAGATCAAGACTAGGATTTGTCACTCCGAGTGTCGGAGAGGTATCTCTGGGCCCTCTCGGTAATGCACATCATAATAAGCCTTGCAAGCAAATGACTAATGAGTTAGTCACGAGATGATGTATTACGGAACGAATAAAGAGACTTGCCGGTAACGAGATTGAACTAGGTATAGAGATACCGACGATCGAATCTCGGGCAAGTAACATACCGATGACAAAAGGAACAACGTATGTTGTTATGCGGTTTGACCGATAAAGATCTTCGTAGAATATGTAGGAACCAATATGAGCATCCAGGTTCCGCTATTGGTTATTGACCGGAGATGAGTCTCGGTCAGGTCTACATAGTTCTCGAACCCGTAGGGTCCGCACGCTTAACGTTTGATGACGATCGGTATTATGAGTTTATGAGTTTTGATGTACCGAAGGAAGTTCGGAGTCCCGGATGAGATCACGGAGATGACGAGGAGTCTCGGAATGTCCGAGACATAAAGATTGATATATTGGACGACTATATTCGGACACCGGAAGTGTTCCGGAAAAGTTTCAGATTTAACCGGATTGCCGGAGGGGGTTACCGGAACCCCCCACGAGGGGGGATGGTCCATAGTGGGCCTTGAGGAAAGAAGAGAGGCAGCCCATAGAGACTGGCCGGCACCCCACCCGGGAATCCTAGTTGGACTAGGATTTGGGGGGCGCCACCTCTCCCTCTCCTTCCTTTCCCCCTCTTCCTTCTTGGTGGACTCCTACTAGGAATAGGATTGCAATCCTATTCCTAGTAGGATTGCCTCCCTGGCGCGCCATAGAAGGGCTGGCCGGCCCTTCCCCTTGCTCCTTTATATACGAGGGAAGGGGGGAACCCTAGAACACACAAGTTGATCAGTTGATCTCTCCCAACCGTGTGCGGTGCTCCCCTCCACAGAAACACACCTTGATTATACCGTTGCAGTGCTTAGGCGAAGCCCTGTGCCGGTAGATACATCATATCCGTCACCACACCGTCGTGCTGACAAAACTCTCCCGTAAATCTCAACTGGATCAAGAGCTCGTGGGACGTCATCAAGCTGAATGTGTGCTGAACGCAGAGGTGCCGTACGTTCGGTGCTTGATCGGTTGGATCACGAAGAAGTTCGACTACATCAACCGCATCACTTGACGCTTCCGCTCCCGGTCAACGAGGGTACATAGACATACTCTCCCCCTCGTTGCTATGCATCTAGTAGATAGATCTTGCGTGATCGTAAGAAAATTTTGAAAATACTATGTTCCTCAACATGAAGCGCCTTTGGTAAGTGGAATTTGGTAAGGAAAAATTTATATAGTGTGCTGAAATTTACTGTCACTTGTTACTATGGCTCATCATCCTTTGAGGGGCTTGTTCGGGGTATCTTCACCCCGACCAGAAGAGCAAAGAATTGGTCCTGAACCTACTGCACCTACTGAAAATGTTTGCTTTGAAATTCCTTAGGGTATGATAGAGAAACTGCTAGATAATCCTTTTACAAGAGATGGAACACTGCATCCCGACTTACACCTAATCTATGTGAATGAATTTTGTGGATTATTTAAGCTTACAGGTATGCCCGAGGATGTTATCAAGAAGAAGGTCTTCCCATTAACTTTGAAGGGAGATGCATTGGCATGGTTTAGGCTATGTGATGATATTGGATCATGGAGCTATAATCGTTTGAAGTTGGAATTTCATCAGAAGTTCTACCCTATGCATCAGGTTCACCATGATCGTAATTATATTTATAATTTTTTGCCTCGCGATGGAGAAAGCATCGCTCAAGCTTGGGGGAGGCTTAAGTCAATGTTATATTCATGCCCCAATCATGAGCTCTCAGGAGAAATGATCACTCAAATTTTTTATGCTCGACTTTCTCTCAATAATCGCTCCATGCTCCATACTTCTTGTTCTGGTTCTTTTACGATGAAGACTGTTGAATTCAAATGGGATTTATTGGAAAGAATTAAATGCAACTTTGAAGATTGGGATCTCGACGAAGGTAAGGAGTCAGGTATGACCCCTAAGTTTGATTGTATTAAAGCTTTTATGGATATCGATGTTTTCCGTGAGTTTAGCACTAAATATGGACTTGACTCTGAGATAGTAGCTTCTTTCTGTGAATCATTTGCTACTCATGTTTATCTTCCCAAGGAGAAGTGGTTTAAATACCATCCTCCCATTGAATTAAAAGTAGTTGAACCTGTTAAAGTTGAAGAAAAGACTATCACTTATAATATTGATCCTATTGTTCCTACTGCTTACATTGCAAAACCACCTTTCCCTGTTAGAATTAAGGATCATGCTAAAGCTTCAACTGTGGTTCGTAAGAGTAGTACTAGAACACCTACACCCTTTGAGCAAATTAAAGTTGAACCTAGTGTTGCTATGGTTAAAGATCTCTTGGTTGAAAATTTAGATGGACATGTTATTTACCTCCAAGAGGAAGCTGCTAGAATAGACAAACCCGATGCTAGGAATAAACATAGACCCGTTGTAGGCTTGCCTGTTATATCTGTTAAAATAGGAGATCATTGCTATCAGGGTTTATGTGACGTAGGTGCTAGTGCAAGTATAATCCCCCATTCCCCATATCAAGAAATTGTGCATGATATTGCACCTGTTGAGTTGGAAGGGATTGATGTTACTATAAAGCTTGCTAACAGAGACACTATTTCACCAGCTGGGATTGTTAGAGACGTTGAAGTCTTGTGTCGGAAAGTTAAATACCATGCTGATTTTCTTATCCTTAGTTCCCCACAAGATGATTTTTGTCCCATTATATTTGGTAGACCCTTCTTGAATACTGTTAATGCTAAGATAGACTGCGTGAAATATATTGTTACTGTTGGTTTAGGTGATATGTCTCATGATTTTAACTTTGCTAAATTTCGTAGACAACCCCTTGACAAAGAATTACCTAGTAAGGATGAAATTATTGGTCTTGCTTCTATTGTTGTGCCTCCTAATGATCCCTTAGAACAATATCTGCTAGACCATGAAAATGATATGCATATGAATGAGAGAAGGGAAATAGATGAAATATTCTTTAAGCAGGGACCCGTATTGAAAAACAACTTGCATGTTGAAATCCTAGGGGATCCTCCTCCACCCAAGGGTTATCCCGTGTTTGAACTAAAACCTTTACCTGATAATCTTAAGTATGTTTATCTTGATGAAAAGAAGATATATCATGTTATTATTAGTGCTAACCTTTCAGAGCAGGAAGAAGAAAATTTATTGAAAACTCTGAACAAGCACCGTGCTGCTATTGGATATACTCTGGATGATCTTAAGGGCATTAGTCCCACTTTATGCCAACATAAGATAAAATTGGAAGAAAACGCTAAATCGGTTATTGATCATCAACGATAGTTAAATCCTAAGATGAAAGAAGTGGTAAGGAAGGAAATACTAAAGCTTCTAGAGGCAAGTATTATCTATCCAGTTGCTGATAGCCAGTGGGTAAGTCATGTCCATTGTGTCCCTAAGAAGGGAGGTATGACTGTTGTTCCTAATGATAAAGATGAATTGATCCCACAAAGAATTGTTACAGGTTATAGGATGGTAATTGATTTCCGCAAATTAAATAAAGCTGCTAAGAAAGATCATTACCCTTTACCTTTTATTGATTAAATGCTAGAAAGGTTATCCAAACATACTCATTTTTTGCTTTCTAGATGGTTATTCTGGTTTCTCTCAAATACCTGTGTCAAAAGGGGATCAAGAAAAGACCACTTTTACTTGTCCTTTCGGTACCTTTGCTTATAGACGTATGCCTTTTGGTTTATGTAATGCACTTGCTACCTTTCAAAGATGCATGATGGCTATATTCTCTTATTTTTGTGAAAAGATTGTTGAGGTTTTCATGGATGATTTCTCCGTTTACGGAACTTCTTTTGATGATTGCTTAAGCAACCTTGATCGATTTTTTAGAGATGCGAAGACACTAATCTTGTCTTGAATTGGGAGAAGTGCCACTTTATGGTTAATGAAGGCATTGTCTTGGGAAATAAAATTTCTGAAAGAGGTATTGAAGTTGATAAGGCTAAGGTTGATGCTATTGGAAAGATGCCATGCCCCAAGGACATCAAAGGTATACGAAGTTTCCTTGTTCATGCCGGGTTTTATAGGAGGTTCATTAAGGACTTCTCCAAAATCTACAGGCCTCTGACTAATCTCTTACAAAAAGATATTCCTTTTGTCTTTGATGATGATTGTCTAGAAGCATTTGAAATACTTAAGAAAGCATTGATCTCTGCACCTATTGTCCAGCCTCCTTACTGGAATATACCCTTTGAGATTATGTGCGATGCTAGTGATTATGATGTAGGTGTTGTTCTAGGACAAAGAGTTGATAAGGAATTGAATGTTATCCAATATGCTAGTAAAACCCTAGACAGTGCCCAGAGAAATTATGCTACTACTGAGAAATAATTTTTAGGAGTTGTATTTGCTTGTGATAAGTTTAGACCTTATATTGTTGATTCTAAAGTAACTATTCGCACTAATCATGCTGTTATCAAATACCTTATGGAAAAGAAAGATGCTAAACCTAGACTTATTAGATGGGTTCTCTTGCTGCAAGAGTTTGACTTGCATATTATTGATAGAAAGGGAGCTGAGAACCCCGTTGCAGATAACTTGTCTAGGCTAGAGAATATTCTTGATGACCCACAACCTATTGATGATAGCTTTCCTGATGAACAATTAGCTGTCATAAATACTTCTCGTACTGCTCCATGGTATGCTGATTATGCTAATTACATTGTTGCCAAGTTTATACCTCCTAGCTTCACATACCAGCAAAAGAAAAAGTTCTTCTATGATTTGAGGCATTACTTCTGGGATGGCCCACATCTTTATAAAGAAGGAGTAGATGGTATTATTAGACGTTGTGTACCTGAGCATGAACAGGAACAGATCCTATGCAAGTGCCACCCCAAAGCTTATGGAGGACACCATGCTGGAGATAGAACTACACATAAGGTATTGCAATCTGGTTTTTATTGGCCTACTCTCTTCAAGGATGCCCGTAAGTTTGTCTTATCTTGTGATGAATGTCAAAGAATTGGTAATATCAGTAGACGTCAAGAAATGCCTATGAATTATTCACTTGTTATTGAACCGTTTGATGTTTGGGGCTTTGATTATATGGGACCGTTTCCTTCCTCTAATGGGTACACACATATTTTAGTTGCCGTTGATTACGTTACTAAGTGGGTAGAAGATATTCCAACTAGTAGTGCTTATCACAACACTTCTATTAAGATGCTTAAAGAAGTTATTTCCCGAGGTTTGGAGTCCCTATATACTTAATGACTGATGGTGGTTCACACTTTATTCATGGTGCTTTCCGTAAAATGCTTGCTAAGTATGATGTTAACCATAGAATTGCATCCCCTTATCATCCTCAAACTAGTGGTCAAGTAGATTTAAGTAATAGAGAGCTGAAATTAATTTTGCAAAAGACAGTTAATAGGTCTAGAAAGAATTGGTCTAAGAAACTAGATGATGCATTATGGGCCTATAGAACTGCATACAAAAATCCTATGGGTATGTCTCCATATAAGATGGTTTATGGAAAAGCATGTCACTTACCTCTTGAGCTAGAACATAAGGCATATTGGGCTATTAAAGAGCTCAATTGTGATTTCAAACTTGCCGGTGAGAAGAGGTTATTTGACATTAGCTCTCTTGATGAATGGAGAACCCAGGCCTATGAGAATGCCAAGCTGTTTAAAGAAAAAGTTAAAAGATGGCATGACAAAAGGATACAAAAGCGTGAGTTTAACATAGGTGATTATGTCTTGCTATACAACTCTCGTTTAAGATTTTTTGCAGGAAAACTTCTCTCCAAATGGGAAGGTCCTTACGTTATCGAGGAGGTCTATCGTTCCGGTGCCATAAAAATCAACAACTTCTAAGGCACAAATCCGAAGGTGGTGAACGGTCAAAGAATCAAACATTATATCTCAGGTAATCCTATAAATGTTGAAACCAATGTTATTGAAACCATAACCCCGGAGGAATACATAAGGGACACTTTCCCGAACGATTCAAACCCCGAAAAGGAAGAGGTATGTGGTATGGTAAATAAACCGACTCCAAAATAGTTCTAATGGCAATTTTCTCAGTTTTGGAATATTTAGAAAAATAGAAAAATAAGTGGCAGTTTGGAAGGGACACGGGCCGCCAACGAGGGTGGAGGGCGCGCCCCCTGCCTCATGGGCACCTCGTGTGCCTCCCGAACCCCAATTTCTTGTATGTTACTCCTTTTGATCGGTAAAAATTCACTATATATACCCCCGAAGGTTTTGACCTCTGTATCACGCAAAAATCCTCTGTTTTCGTTTCGAGCTGTTGTTTCTGAAAGATCTAGATCATCATGGCGTCTCGCAGTACCCCCAAGGACAAGTTCTTCGAGAAGGTCATCAACCCCTACCTCGCGGAGGTGCTGCATCACCCTCAAACCATGGAGTTGCATGAAGGGGTGCTGCACATCCGCGATGTTGAGGGGCCAACGAGGACCGGAAGCATGGAGACGAGACTCGAAGCAATGGAGCAACAAGTTTTCAAGTGCCAAGGAAAACAAGCAGGCACTATGCAAGAAAATATTAAACCTTGAGCAGGAGATCAAAGACCCAAGGGAGCAAAATTCTGTCCTTAAGCGCAAGTTAAGGAAGGCCCCATCATCACCACCCCCGAAGAAGGAGACATAAGCATATGGGTATGGGCACTCCCCTTGGCAACTACCAAGCTTGGGGGAGTTTCCCCGCTATCGTATCACCATCACACTCCTATATTTACCGTTTTTCTTAGTTCGATCCTTTTGGTAGTATCTTGATCTAGTAGAATAAAGTTAGCATGATCTGGTTGTGAGCTTTTGCTTTATGATCTTTACCCTTTTTGTAATCAAGTCCGTGAGCTATATAATAAAGATTAGTGTTGAGTCAAGGGCTTGATTTCCTCACTTTGGTCATGATAGAATAAAAGAAAATATAAAAAGTATCAAGGAGATCACATTGATCTTATGGGAAGTAATGGCTTCACATAGAAAGAGTATGATGAATAAAAGTTGTTGAAAGTTGACAAACATAGTTTTGGTCATCGTTGCAATTAATAGGAGTTAATAAAGAAAGAGGGGTTTCACATACAAATATACTATCTTGGACATCTTTTATGATTGTGAGCACTCATTAAAATATGACACGCTAAAGAGTTGATGTTGGACAAGGAAGACAACATAATGGGTTATGTTTTCTTATATCTAAAATAAAGTATATTGTCATGGAACATCCAATATGTTGAGCTTGCCTTTCCCCCTCATGCTAGCCAAAACTCCTTGCACCAAGTAGAGATACTACTTGTGCTTCCATACATCCTTAAACCCAGTTTTGCCATGAGAGTCCACCATACCTACCTATGGATTGAGTAAGATCCTTCAAGTAAGTTGTCATGTTGCAAACTCGCTAAAATATGTATGATTTATTAGCATGGAGGAAATAAGCTTTATACGATCTTGTGATATGGAAGTAATAAAAGCGACGAACTGCATAATAAAGGTCCTTATCACAAGTGGCAATATAAAGTGACGTTCTTTTGCGCTAAGACTTTGTGCATCCAACCATAAAAGCACATGACAACCTCTGCTTCCCTCTGCGAAGGGCCTATCTATTATTCTTGCCTTATAAGAATCAAGGTGAAAATCACCTTTCCTTTTTACATTTTATCCTTTGGTAAGAACACTGTGTTGGAAAGATCCTGACATATATACCCACTTGGATGTAAGTTATCATGGTCTATTATTGTTGACATTACCCTTGAGGTAAAAGGTTGGGAGGCAGCACCATAAGCCCCTATCTTTCTCTGTGTCTGACTTAAACTCCATAACCATAAGTATTGCGTGAGTGTGAGCAATTGTGAAAGACTATATGATAGTTGAGTATGTAGGCTTGCTGAAAAGCTCTTATGTTGACTCTTTCCGATGTTATGATAAATTGCAATTGCTTCAATGAATGAGATCATAGTTTGTTGGTTTTCAATGAAGTTTCTGATTCATACTTGACATTGTGAATGAATTGTCACTTTGACATAAGAATCATATGACAATATATATGTGTTGTTGTTAAAAGAATGATCATGATGCCCTCATGTCCGTATTTTATTTTTATCGACACCTCTCTCTCTAAACATGTGGACATATTTTTCGATATCGGCTTTCGCTTGAGGACAAGCGAGGTCTAAGCTTGGCGAAGTTGATACGTCCATTTTGCATCATGCTTTTAAGTTGATATTTATTGCATTATGGGCTGTTATTACACGTTATGTCACAATACTTATGTTGTTTCTCTCTTATTTTACAAGGTTTACATGAAGAGGGAGAATGCCGGCAGCTGGAATTCTGGGCTAGAAAGGAAGCAAATTCTGGAAACCTATTCTGCACAACTCAAAAAGCTCCGCAACTCCATAGGACACCGTTTCATAAAATATAAAAATATCTAGCGAAAGAGGATCACCAGGGGGCACCACCTGTCCACGAGGGTGGGGGGCGCGCCCCCCTGCCTGGGCACGCCCCCTGCCTCGTGGGCCCCCCGATAGCCCCATGATGCCCATCTTCTACTATGTGAGGTGTTTTGACCTGGAAAAAATCATAAGGAGGCTTTCTGGACCAGACGCCGCCGTCTCGAGGTGGAACCTTGGCGGAAACCAATCTAGGGCTCCGACAGAGCTGTTCTGCCGGGGATACTTCCCTCCGGGAGGGGAAATCGTCACCGCCATCATCACCAACAAATCTCCCATCTTGGGGAGGGTTATCTTCATCAACATCTTCACCAGCACCATCTCCTCTCAAACCCTAGTTCATCTCTTATATCCAATCTTTGTACCCCAAACCTCAGATTGGTACCTGTGGGTTGCTAGTAGTGTTGATTACTCCTTGTAGTTGATGCTAGTTGGTTTACTTGGTGGAAGATCATATGTTCAGATCCATTATGCATATTAATACCCCTCTGATCATGAACAATATTATGTCTTGTGAGTAGTTACTTTTGTTCTTGAGGACATGGGAGAAGTCTTGCTATAAGTAGTCATGTGAATTTGGTATTCGTTCGATATTTTGATGAGATGTATGTTGTCTCTCCTCTAGTGGTGTCATGTGAACGTCGACTACATGACACTTCAACATTATTTGGGCCTAGAGGAAGGCATTGGGAAGTAATAAGTAGATGATGGGTTGCTAGAGTGACAGAAGCTTAAACCCTAGTTTATGTGTTGCTTCCTAAGGGGCTGATTTGGATCCACTTGTTTCATGCTATGGTTAGGTTTACCTTAATACTTCTTTTGTAGTTGCGGATGCTTGCATTAGAGGTTAATCATAAGTGGGAGGCTTGTCCAAGTAAGGACAACACCCAAGCACCGGTCCAGCCACATACCAAATTATACAAGTACCGAACGCGAATCAGATGATCGTGATGAAAACTAGCTTGACAATAATTCCCATGTGTCCACGGGAGCATTTTCCGTCATATCAGAGTTTGTCCAGGCTTGTCCTTTGCTACAAAAAGGATTGGGCCATCTTTCTGCACCTTATTTACTTTTACCTTTTGTCACTTTCTACCAATTACCTTATCACAAAACTATTTGTTACCTATAATTTCAGTGCTTGCATAAAATACCTTACTGAAAACTGCCTACCATTTCCTTCTGCTCCTTGTTGGGTTCGACACTCTTATTTATCGAAAGGACTACGATAGATCCCCTACACTTGTGGGTCATCAAGACGCTTTTCTGGCGCCGTTGCCAGGGAGTGAAGCGCCTTTGGTAAGTGGAATTTGGTAAGGAAAAATTTATATAGTGTGCTGAAATTTACTGTCACTTGTTACTATGGCTCATCATCCTTTGAGGGGCTTGTTCGGGGTATCTTCACCCCGACCAGAAGAGCAAAGAATTTCTCCTCAACCTACTGCACCTACTGAAAATGTTTGCTTTGAAATTCCTTCGGGTATGATCGAGAAACTGCTAGATAATCCTTTTACAGGAGACGGAACACTGCATCCTGACTTACACCCAATCTATGTGGATGAATTTGTGGATTATTTAAGCTTGCAGGTATGGCCGAGGATGTTATCAAGAAGAAGGTCTTCCCATTATCTTTGAAGGGAGATGCATTGACATGGTTTAGGGTCGTGCAAATCTGGCGCTCAAGAGCACCGGCGACCTACAAATTCTTTGTGTGGCCGGCGGCTCAGGAGAGGTGTTGGACGGCTGACAGGCTTACGCGTCGGCACCTACCGCATCCTCCGGCTTGTCCCTTCTGTGATCAGGAGCCGGAGACAATCAACCACACCCTTCCCGGCTGCATCTTTGCTAGACAAGTGTGGCTCTCCATTCTCGACCACTGGGACAAACTAACTTGGTTGCCAACTACGGATGACAATCTGGTGGAATGGTGGACCTCCATTAACCCGCAGTCAAAGCTTAGGAAGGAGACATGGACCGTCATTGCGTTGGTGGCTTGGATGTTGTGGAAACACATGAATGATGTAGTGTTCAACTGAGCAACAGCCTCCACAAGTGAGGTCCTCAGGAAGATTGACCTACAAGGGCAAGACTGGAGAGCAGCAGGGCTATTGCAAGCGGCGGGACCGCTCCCGGTTAGAGTAGATGAGTGGGCAGTGAGTAATCGGCATGTCGAGAATTGGCTTTCATAGCCGTGGCTAAGTTGTAAAACTGTCTGCCTTTCTAGGCATCTTCTATATATGATCTCCATACGTCAGCTTTGACGTATCCTTGAAAAAAAAAAAGAAGTTTCTATAGTGCTTAGCGAAGCCCTGCAAAGATTATTCTTCATCACTAACCGTCACCACGCCGTTGTGCTGCCAAAACTCATCTACTACTTCGCATGTCTTGCTGGATCAAGAAGGCGAGGACGTCGTTGAGCTAAACGTGTGCTGAACGCGGAGGTGCCGTGCATTCGGTGCTTGATCGATAGGATCGTGAAAAAGTTTGACTACATCAACCGCGTTACTAAACGCTTCCGCTTTCGTTCTATGGGGGTACATAGACATACTCTCCCCTCTCGTTGATATGCATCTCCTAGATAGATCTTGCGTGAGCGTAGGAAATTTTTTAAATTGCATGCTACATTTCCTAATAGTGGCATCATGAGCCAGGTTTATGCGTAGATGATATGCACGAGTAGAACACAAAGGAGTTGTGGGCGGTGATGCTCATACTGCTTATCACCAATGTCTTATTTTTGATTCGGCGGTATTGTAAGATGAAGCGGCCCGGACCAACATTACATGTACACGTACATGAGACTGGTTCCACCGTTACGTGCAACTTGTTTGCATAAATGTGGCTGGCGGGTGTCTGTTTCTCCTAGTTTAGTTGAATCGAATTTGACTACGGCCGGTCCTTGTTGAATGTTAAAATAGCAAAATTGATAAATCACCATTGTGGTATTGTGTCATAGGTAAGAACAGTACTTGCTAGAAGCCCGTAGCAGCCACGTAAAACTTGCAACAACAAATTAGAGGATGTCTAACTTATTTTTGCAGGGCATGTTGTGATGTGATATGGTCAAGACGTGATGATTTATACGTTATTGTATGAGATGATCATGTTTTGTAAATTATCAGCAACCGGCAGGAGCCTTATGGTTGTCGCTTTATTGTATGAAATGCAAGCGCCATATAATTGCTTTACTTTATCGCTATGAGTTAGCAATAGTCGTAGAAGCAATATTTGGCAAGACGACCACGACGCTACGATGGAGATCAAGGTGGCAAGCCGGTGACAATGGAGATCATGACGATGCTTTGAAGATGGAGATCAAAAGCACAAGATGATGATGGCCATATCATGTCACATATTTTGATTGCATGTGATGTTTATCATTTATGCTTCTTATTTTGCTTAGTACGACTGTAACATTATAAGATGATCCATTTACCAATTTTCAAGATAATAGTGTTCTCCCCGAGTATGCACCGTTGCTACAGTTCGTCGTTTCGAGACACCACATGATGATCAGCTATGATAGACTCTGCGTTCACATACAACGGGTGTAAGACAGTTTTACACACGCAGAATACTTGGGTTAAACTTGACGAGCCTAGCATGTACAGACATGGCCTCGTAACACTGGAGATCGAAAGGTCAAACATGAGTCATATAGTAGATATGATCAACATAGAGATGTTCACCATTGATGACTACTCCATCTCACGTGATGATCGGACATGGTTTAGTTGATTTGGATCATGTTTCACTTAGATAACCTGAGGGATGTTAATTTAAGTGGGAGTTCATTAGTAATTTGATTAAACTGAACTTAATTTATCATGAACTTAGTCTTGATAGTATTTGCATATCTATGTTGTAGATCAATGGCCCATGCTACCGTTCCCTTGAATTTTAATGCATTCCAAGAGAAAGCTAAGTTGAAAGATGATGGTAGAAACTACACTGACTGGGTCTGTAACTTGAGGATTATCCTCATTGCTGCATAGAAGAATTATATCCTTGATGCATCGGTAGGTGACCCACCTGCCCCCGCTAAACTGGATGCTATGAACGTCTGGCAAGCGTGAAGTGATGACTACTCTATAGTTCAGTGTGCCATGCGTTACGTCTTAGAACCGGGACTTCAGAGACGTTTTGAACTTCATGGAGCATATGAGATGTTCCAGGAGCTGAAATTGATATTTCAAGCTAATGCCCAGGTTGAGAGATATGAAGTCTCTAACAAGTTCTATAGCTGCAAGATGGAGGAGAATAGTTCTGTCAGTGAACACATACTCAAAATGTCTGGGTATCATAACCACTTGACTCATCTAGGAATTAATCTTCCACCGAAGAGTGTTGTTGACCGAGTTCTCCAATCATTGCCACCAAGCTACAAAGGCTTTGTGATGAACTATAATATGCAAGGGATGGATAAATCTATTTCCGATCTCTTCGCGATGCTGAAATCGGTGGAGGTAGAAATCAAGAAAGAGCATAAAGTGTTGATGGTTAACAAGACCACTAGTTTCAAGAAAAAGGGCAAGGGAAAGAAGGGGAAGTTCAAGAAGAACGGCTAACAGGTTGTCGCTCCCACGAAGAAACCCAAAGCTGGTTCTAAGCCTGAAACTAAGTGCTTCTACAGCAAAGGGAGTGGTCACTGGAAGCGGAACAGCCCCAAGTATTTGGTGGATAAGAAGGATGAAAAAGTGAACAAAGGTATATTTGATATACATGTTATTGATGTGCTCCTTACTAGTGCTCATAGAAGCGCCTGGGTATTTGATACTGGTTCGGTTGCTCATATTTGTAACTCAAAATAGGAGTTGCAGATTAAACGAAGACTGGCTAAGGACGAGGTGACGATGCGCGTCGGGAATGGTTCCAAGGTTGATGTGACGCCGTCGGCACGCTACATCTACATCTACCTTCGGGACTAGTTTTAGACCTAAATAATTGTTATTTGGTGCCTGCGTTGAGCATGAACATTATATCTGGATCTTGTTTGATGCGAGACGGTTATTCATTTAAGTCAGAGAATAATGGTTGTTCTATTTATATAAGTAATACCTTTTATGGTCATGCACCCTTGAAGAATGGTCTATTCTTGTTGAATCTTGATTGAAGAGATACACATATTCATATTATTGATGCCAAAAGATGCAGAGTTGATAATGATAGTGCAACATACTTGTGGCACTGCCGTTTAGGTCATATTGGTGTAAAGCGCATGAAGAAACTCCATGCTGGTGGACTTTTGGAATCACTTGATTATGAATCATTTGATACTTGCGAACCATGCCTCATGGGCAAGATGAATAAAACTCCATTCTCCGGAACAATGGACTGAGCTAATGACTTATTGGAAATAATACATACCGATGTATGCGGTCCGATGAGTGTTGAAGCACGTGGTGAGTATCGTTATTTTCTCACCTTCACAGATGATTTGAGTAGATATGGGTATATCTACTTAATGAAACACAAGTCTGAAACATTTGAAAAGTTCAAAGAATTTCAGTGTGAAGTAGAGAATCATCATAACAAGAAAATAAAGTTTCTACGATTCGATCGCGGAGGCGAATATTTGAGTTATGAGTTTGGTCTTCATTTGAAACAATGTGGAATAGTTTCACAGCTCATGCCACATGGAACACCACAGCGTAATGGTGTGTCTGAACGTCGTAATCGTACTTTATTGGATATATGGTGCATTCTATGATGTCTCTTACCAATTTGCCTTTATCATTTTGGGGTTATTCATTAGAGACAGCAGCATTCACGTTAAATAGGGTACCATCTAAATCCGTTGAGACGACACCGTATGAACTATGGTTTGGTAAGAAACCAAAGCTGTCGTTTCTTAAAGTTTGGGGTTGCAATGCTTATGTGAAAAAACTTCAGCCTAATAAGCTCGAACCCAAATCGGAGAAGTGCGTCTTCATAGGATACCCAAAAGAAAATGTTGGGTACACCTTCTACCATAGATCCAAAGGCAAGATCTTTGTTGCTAAGTATGGGTCCTTTCTAGAGAAGGAGTTTCTCTTGAAAGAAGTAAGTGGGAGGAAAGTAGAACTTGATGAGGTAATTGTACCTTCGCTCGAATGGAAAGTAGATCATCAGAGAAAACCATTCCCGTGATGCCTACACCAACTAGAGAAGAAGATAATGATCATGATCATGATACTTTTGATGAAGTTACTACCGAACCTCAAAGGTCGACCAGAACGCGTACCGCATCACAGTGGTACGGTAACCCTGTCCTGGATGTCATGTTGTTAGACAATGGTGAACCTTCGAACTATGAAGAAGCTATGATGAGCCCAGATTCCGATAAATGTCTTGAGGCCATGAAATCTGAGATAGGATCCATGTATGAGACCAAAGTATGGACTTTGGTGGACTTGCCCGATAATCGGAAATCCATTGAGAATAAATGGATCTTCAAGAGGAAGACAGACGCTGATGGTAATATAACTGTCTACAAAGCTCGACTTGTTGCGAAAGGTTTTCGACAAGTTCAAGGAGTTGACTATGATGAGACTTTCTCACTCGTAGCGATGCTTAAGTCTGCCCAAATCATGTTAGCAATTGCCGCATTTTATGATTATGAAATTTGGCAAATGGATGTCAAATCTGCATTCCTTAATGGATTTCTGAAAGAAGAGTTGTATATGATGCAACCAGAAGGTTTTGTCGATCCTAAAGGTGCTAACAAAGTGTGCAAACTCCAGCGATCCATATATGGACTGGTGCAAGCATCTCGGAGTTGGAATATACGCTTTGATGAGGTGATCAAAGCATATCGTTTTATACAGACTTACGATGAAGTCTGTATTTACAAGAAAGTGAGTGGGAGCTCTGTAGCATTTATGATATTATATGTGAATGACATGTTATTGATTAGAAATGATGTAGAATTTTTGGATAGCATAAAAGGATAATTGAATAAGAATTTTTCAATGAAAGGCCTCGGTGAAGTTGCTTACATATTGGGCATCAAGATCTATAGAAATAGATCAAGACGCTTAATTGGAGTTTCACAAAGCACATACCTTGACAAAGTTTTGAAGAAGTTCAAAATGGACCAGTCAAAGAAAGGGTTCTTGCCTGTGTTACAAGGTGTGAAATTGAGTCAGACTCAATGCCCGACCACTGCAGAAGATAGAGAGAAAATGAAATTCATTCCTTATGCCTCAGCCATAGGTTCTGTCATGTATGCAATGTTGTGTGTCAAACCTAATGTGTGCCTTGCTATAAGTTTGGCAGGGAGGTGCCAAAGTAATCCAAGAGTGGATCACTAGACAACGGTCAAGAACATCCTGAAGTACCTGAAAAGGAAAAGGATATGTTTCTTGTTTATGGAGGTGACGAAGAGCTCGTGGTCAAGGGTTACGTCGATGCTAGCTTCGACACAGATCCGGATGACTCTAAGTCACAAACCAGATACGTGTTTTTATTGAATGGTGGAGCTGTCAGTTGGTGCAGTTCTAAGCAGAGCGTCGTGGCGGGATCTACGTGTGAATCGGAGTACATAGCTGCTTCGGAAGGAGCACATGAAGGAGTCTAGATGAAGGAGTTCATATCCGATCTAGGTGTAATTCCTAGTACATCGGGTCCAATGACAATCTTTTGTGACAACACTGGTGCAATTGCTTTGGCGAAGGAATCCAGGTTTCACAAAAGAACAAAACACATCAAAAGACGCTTCAACTCCATTCGTGAATTGGTCAAGGATGGAGACATAGAAATTTGCAAAAGTACATACGGATCTGAATATTACAGACCCGTTGACTAAGCCTCTTCCGCGAGCAAAACATGATCAACACCAAGACTCCATGGGTGTTAGATTCATCACAATGTAATCTAAATTAGTGACTCTACCGCAAGTGGGAGACTGATGGAAATATGCCCTAGAGGCAATAATAAAGTTATTATTATTTTATATTTCCTTATTCATGATAAATATTTATTATTCATGCTAGAGTTGTATTGACCGGAAACCTAAATACATGTGTGAATACATAAACAAATACCATGTCCCTAGTATGCCTCGACTAGACTAGCTCGTTAATCAAAGATGGTTAAGGTTTCCTAACCATAGACATGAGTTGTCATTTGATAACGGGATCACATCATTATGAGAATGATGTGATGGACAAGACCCATCCGGTAGCTTAGCATTTGATCGTACAGTTTATTGCTACCTCTTTCATCTATTTCAAATACATTTTCCTATGACTATGAGATCATGCAACTCCCGGATACCAGAGGAGTGCCTTATGTGCTATCAAACGTCACAACGTAACTGGGTGATTATAAATATGCTCTACAGGTATCTCCGAAGGTGTCTTGTTGGGTTAGCGTGAATCGAGATTAGGATTTGTCACTCCGAGTATCGGAGAGGTATCTTTGGGCCCTCTCGGTAATACACATCATAATAAGCCTTGCAAGCAAATGACTAATATGTTAGTCACGGGATGATGTATTACGGAACGAGTAAAGAGACTTGCTGGTAACGAGATTGAACTAGGTATGGAGATACCGACGCTCGAATCTCGGGCAAGTAACATACCGACGGACAAAGGGAATTGTGTGTGTTGTCATAACGGTTCGACCGATAAAGATCTTTGTAGAATATGTAGGAGCCAATATGGGCATCCAGGTTCCGCTATTGGTTATTGACCAGAGAGGTGTCTCGGTCATGTCTACATAGTTTTCGAATCCATAGGGTCCACACGCTTAACGTTCGTTGACGATATAGTATTATATGAGTTATGTATGTTGGTGACCGAATGTTGTTTGAAGTTCTAGATGAGATTAGGGACATGAAGAGGAGCTCCAGATCCGGAGGTAAAGATCAATATATGGAATAATAGTGTTTGATCTTCGGAAAGGTTCTGGAATTCACCGGAAGGGGTTCCGGATGTTTCCCGAAATGTTTGGGTACGAGAACACTTTATTTGGGCAAGAGAGGAAAGCCCACGAGGTTTTTGGAAAGTGCAAAAGAGAGTTTTGCGGAGACTAGAGGCTAGACGTCAGGAACCCTGGCGTCTAGGGGGGTAGACGCCGGGAACCCTGGCGTCTAGCCCTGGAGTCCGAGTAGGACCCTTGCCTTTCGGGCAAAACCGACTTTGAGGAGGCTTTTGCTCCGGTTTCGACCCCATGGCTCAACATATAAATAGAGGGGTAGGGCTAGCACCCAAGACACATCAAGATTCACCAAGCCGTGTGCCGGAAACCCTGACCCTCTAGTTTATCCTCTGTCTAGTTTCTGTAGTGCTTGGCGAAGCCCTGCTGAGATTGTTCTTCATCACCAACCGTCACCACGTCATCGTGCTGCCGGAACTCATCTACTACTTCGTCCGTCTTGCTGGATCAAGAAGGCGAGGACATCATCGAGCTGAACGTGTGTTGAACGCGGAGGTGTCGTGCGTTCGGTGCTTGATCAGTTGGATCGCGAAGAAGTTCAACTACATCAACCGCGTTACTAAACGCTTTCACTTTCGATCTACGAGGGTACGTAGACATACTTTCCCCTCTCGTTGCTATGCATCTCCTAGATAGATCTTGCGTGAGCATACGAAATTTTGGAAATTGCATGCTACGTTTCCCAACAATTTCTTGATCTACGCCAATTTGTATAAGAGCATCTCCAACAGCCGCCCAACGCGCGGCGCGCTAAAAACCAGTTTGCAGCGCGCCCATCGCCTGATTTGGCGTGGCTGGCAGCGCTGAATCCAGCAGTCGCGGTAAAATGCAGCGCGCGCGAGCAGCCGGCGCTTTCCATATGTTGTATTTTGGACACGAATGAATTTCAAACATCCAAAACAAAGACATGGCATAGATAGTTCTCCTTCTACGATACATAGATAGTTCCATAGCCTCCTCTATGATACATAACTACTCGGACTCCGCCCTCCTACGATACATAACTACTACTGCTCGTCATCCCCCGACTCGAACTCCGCCTCGGTGATGTCCTTCTCCGACGTCTCAATGTAGGCGTCAAGAAACCGCTCGTCGTTGGAGCCCCAGGACGACGCATCTTCTAGCGTGATGTTGAATTTAGTGGCTGCCTTCCGCGTTCGCTTGTCCTCGCGATAGGCGGCTCGCTCCGCCCTCCTCTCCTCCCTCTCTGCCCTCCTCTCAGCGAAGAACTGTTGCTCGTTGATGATGTCTTGCGGGAGCGTTGGCGCCGCAGCGCCATGGCTTCCTCATCCATCTCGGCCAAGCTGAGACGGCGCTCCCGCCTCCGGTTCTCGCGATAATCCTCGTCGGTGATAAGCCGCGGGGGAGGCGTCAACTCCTGCGCCCGCTCCCCCGTCGCCACGTCTGGGAAGTCCATCACGCCACAGCGTTGTACGCGCGGGCGCCCTCGTGGGCGGTGTCGAAGGTGTCGAGGCGGAGGCGTACGTCGCCGGACCAAATCTCGGCGGAGTAGGTGTCGGGCGGGCGCACGCGGACGCCGCGGTAGCCCGAAGCTCCCCGGCGGCGCGGCGACATGGTGGCGCAGTGGTGGCACGTCGGCGGCGAGGTGAGAAAGCGGTAGAGGGAGCGAGGCGATGTGGATAGCGATGGAACGGTGCGTGGCGAGCGCCGCAATTTATAGGCGCGCCGGAAGCTGTGTGCCAAATCTAGCGCGCGCCCGCCCGCTTTCTCCAGCGCGCACAATCTTTTCCCGCGCGCACTAGTTTCCCGCCGCTGCTGGAGCGCGCGATAACGTCCCGTGCGCGGTAAAATGGCAGTTTACCCCGCGCGTGCGTCTTTTGGCGCCGCTGTTGGAGATGCTCTAACGAGCCCAAATTTTTATTTGACATGTCTTTTTAAGTCTATGGTCACATATTAATTATTACATGTCCTTACAAACACGTCCTTATTGTAGAATAAAATTGCATTAAACTTTTTGAGGATGCTGGAGTATTTTTCCTCATCCACCGGCTACTCGACGCGTGATCGTAGCTCGAGGGACCGCAATGTGCAAGCAAATCGATGCCCCACAGAAAAAATGCAAAAAAGGGCATGCAGAAAAGGGCATGTGGAACCTCATCCACCGCTAACAACACCGACTGAATCCTGAATAACCCGACGAAGACACAACTTCACACGCTCTCTACCGGCAAAAAGCACACCAATAGAACGGACAAAGGTGGACAAAATATTATTCCTACATTGGGCAAGCGCCACCGTCTCACCGCCCCAAGCCACAACTCCACACACTCTACCGGCAATAAGCACACCAACAGAACGAGACAATGGTGGACATGACATTATTCCCACACTAGTCAAGCACCAGCGTCTCACCGCCCCAAACTAGACACAAAGACCTTCTAAAGAAAACCCAAGACTGTCAAGATTGGTGCCGTCCAAGACCATGCACCACACCATCTTCTCCGGTGGCCTAGTCAGGCTGGGCCATTATGATTTTTGTTCAAAAGTACCACATGCCGAGCTGAATTGACGAAAAGACCACGTATAAAAAGAATTGACAGAAAAGATCCATTGGGCCGGGGCGACACATGGCGCCTGGCGTCACACGCGGAGGTGGCAGGACCTGCCGCCACGACAGCACGCGGCAACCTTGGAATTACCGAAAACCAGGCGAGGCCAGCTGCTGCAACGGAACAACGTGCGGTTGATCGGCCCTGCCGCCACAAACCATGGCGGCAGGTCTCCAGCAGCAGCGACTTGGCTCTCTCGTTCTACTCTTTGTTCTTCATGTCTTGTTAGCAAGTGTGAAATAGGCATGTTTGACTGAGATTTGAATCAATTTGAAGCTTGATTTTGAAGATGTTGCAGTTGAAGAAACGATAGATCAAGGTAAGATGTATCCATTCTTGTGTTTTTCGCTCACATCCACAGTGGTTTTGTACTGTATGATTAGTCTCTAACTTTCTATTCTCTGCTGTATTTAGCACTTGATAATAATTTTGGGGGGTGTCCTGGAGCATTTGGAAATTACAAAACGACCATGCATGTAAGCGAAATACATAAAAATGGATAGATCTTACCTTGATTTACTTTTCTCCAACTGCAACATCTTCAAAATCGGCCTTCAAATTGATTTAAGAGGTAAATACATCACGGGTGCCTTATCTTGCCTGTTGCGGTCAGTTTAGTGCCTAAACTTGCAAAATACATAAAAGTGATGCTATAACTTGTCGCACACCGCATATACGGTGCCTCCGCCCGTATGTGATGTCTGCGTTGTGTGACAGCTGGCAGGACGAATGGAACTACGTGTACAATTGTTTGATGGACATTATATAGTCTACTTATCGCTCTGCAATTTCCATTCTGTTTATTTTTTTCAAGTTACGGTTAGTTGTTTATGATACGTAAATTCTCCCATATAAAAATTTAAAAATATTAATATGCGATTATTTTCCATATAAATATGTATTATATTTAATTATTGTGTAGTTCGAAGAGGTAAACACGAGTTTTCGCAAAAAAAATATGTGGATTTAAACATTTCAACGTATATTATAAAACATTGTGTAACTCTTTGTTTATCTTCATTCAGGACCACAAGCATGCACATTTATTGTGTATCTTCATTGTATTTTTAAAATACATAATTATTAAAAATCAACAACATTGTATTTTGAAAATTGTTCTACCTGTAATAAAATAATTGTCTGAGAACAATAAATTATATAATTGTGTTAAAACATGTTAAACGTGTTTGTAGAAATCAAAAAATATTTTTAATACATGCTGAAAATTTTATGAAATAGATGTTGTACTTTTTTTGAATGCATGAGGAACAATTTTCAAAAAAAAAATTAATACACACAAGAATTTTTATAAAATATGCCGAATATTTTTTTCCAGATGCAATACATTTTATTTATGTTTATGCCAAGTAATATGTTGAATAGTTTTTTTTTCAAACGTGAGAATTTCTTAATAGTTTTTTCAATTTCCCGCTAGTCAACTTATTCTTTTTTATTTCACAATAATTTTCAATACACGTCGAACAGTTACGTTGTGATTTTTTTGTAATTATGTACTTTTAAAATACAATTAAGCTAGGCAATAATTTTCCATGCCTGTGGTCCTGCAAGAAGATACATCAATTTACACACTAATTTTTAATATACATTGAACTGTCTAAATCCATATAAATTACTAGAAAAAGTTCATGTTTACCTATTCTAAAGTACACAATAATGAAAATGGAGTAAAGAATTAAAATACACAATAATTGCCTACTGATAATTATTATATTTTTATATGGTAAAATTTACATTTCATGAAAATGGAACAGGAACTCGAAAGTAAATAAAAAGAAAACATGTGGAAAATGTGTGAAAGAATTATAGAGTGATACGCGGAATTGATCTATATATATATGAGTACTAGCTAATATGATCACGCATAATTTAGTTCAGCCGGGTGGTCTGTTCGTGTCTCGGGATGGAACCCACTCCTTGTAATTTGTTTTATTCATTTCCCTCTTTGTCATACTGACACATGGGACCCATACTTCTAATTTGGGGGGAGGGGGGCTTTCTACGTAATTAAATAAAACATGAGGTGTTATCTCCAAAACAAATTGCTCGTCCACTGACAAGTGGGCCTGCCGCTAGCTGGCATGCCACGCGGGCAGCTCATACGACTCGCATGCGGTCGGAGGCACCGTATATGCACGAAAGGACAGGTTATAATATTATTTTTGTGTATTTTGCAAGTTTGGGCAGCAAACTGATCATGACGGGTAAGTAAAGGCATCCTTGATATATTTAACTCTTGATTTAAATCTCAACCAAATGTGCCTATTTTCACACTTGCTAACACAAGTAAAACAGAGAGCAGAACGAGGACAGGGTGTGCTTGCTGGAGACTGTCAGGACCCCGATCCTAAGTCACACCGATCTAGCTGTAACACGTCATATCACTTTGCGGCCTCACGCACGGTAACCCCACGGGTGCCACCTTACCTGGCCCGGGACCGTTTGCGCATTTTGGCACACGTATATGACAATGTCGCTAGCATCCATATGACAGAGAACCCGGGCCGACATGGCTAGTTATAAACCAAAAGTGGCACTAAATTACAGAGACAGGCATCCATGACCCAGCAACGAACGTGTCGGTCATCAACGTATGAACCCAAGTCGTAGCAAGCTACATGGACTTAAAGGAACAACGCGTGACATTTCCCCTAAGGGACAGACACAGGAACGAAGAAGGACACATGCCGGCCAGCCTACGTGTTCCGAGCAGTAGCAAGCTACCAAGGCTCATTGGAATCACTAGGAGGCATTTCCCTGTAAGATAAGCTACCAAAGGAAAACAATTAGGTGTCGGATCCCACACATACCAAGCATTTCAATCATACACGCAATATGCTCAATATGTGCAAATACAACATTGCATCACAACAGAACTCTATGACTCAAAGTACTTTATTTAAAAGGCTCCAAGAGCCATACATAACATATTCATACAGGTAGGGGTCACATGACCCAACACTCAAGTCATACAGTCATACAAGCACAAGCGGAAGCTACATGTCTGAGTACAGACAACTTAGAAAATAAAACAGGCTTGGTGTAGCCTGGCTATCTACAAGGCCCTTCACAAGCTCCAGATCACCGTCTGGGTGTCAAGCTACTCGTCGACGTCAACGTCTATGTAGAACCCATCAGCAGGGGCAGGGTTCTCCTCTGCAACAGTTATTAAGCAAACATGAGTACAAAGGTACTCATCAAGTCTTACCACAGAACCTATCATACATGCAACATTATCAAAGGGGGTAGTGGAGTTTATAGCAGAATGCCAGCTTTGACCTTGGCTAACCTATACTATAACTCTCAACGGATTGCAAGATGTTATTACGAACACGAGTCCTCTAATCACCACATCAATACACCACCGAGGATCCTCTTCCGTCATCCTACGGAAGGGCCATCCACGGCACTCACGCTTATCTTGAGGCTTTTAGTAGTAACCATCAACTTGTCTATGAACTGTAAGAGCAACCAAGTAGTTCGTACCGCGAACAACGGCTATTCGAATAGTTTGATAACCCTGCAGGGGTGTACCTCTTCACACACGCTTTCACCACTTATCGCCGTTTACTCGGCGTGTACTCGGCAACCTTCAAGCGGAAGCCCAGCGGGGGTGTCGGCCACGACCTGACTAACTACTCAAGTCTCTCGTCCAGGTTTATCGCCTATTTGGGTTCCATCCGTGGGGAGATCCGGCCGGGGTGTCGCTCACGGCCCCAAACGATGTGTACAGGGTTCCCGAGTCACCAAACGGGCAACCGGTACACCGTGCCACGTACCTGTCACGTCACAACCCACCCCGAGGGTCAGCGTTGTGCACGACCTCCAGTAAGCTATAAACACCAGAAACTAATTGCAACTCCTGGACAGAGATCAAGGGTAATTAATAAGCCGAGAGGGTCAATTAAGGATCCCAATGCGTGGTAGTAGCTGTAACTTGAACCACACATACAGATCTCGGGTCCTATGGACGATTCCAATGAAACAACCCACCATGTACTCCTACATGGCCGTTCATCGATACCTTTACCAAGCGTATTCCACACTTCCTTCTCTTATCGGTAAGATCATTTCACTCTGATCCATCACCCAGATGAATCAGACCAGACACAACTCTAAGCATAGCAGGCAACATAAACAAATAGCATGGTGGATCACACATCACATGGCTCAATCAACTCCTACACATGCTAGTGGGTTTCAACTATTTACTATGGCAATGACAGGTCATGCAAGGGAATAGGGTTCAACTACCGCAGCAAGTAGTAGTTCACGCGTTGTTGCCTTAATGCAGTAAAAGAGAGCAGGAGCGAGAAGATTGGGTTTGTATCGGAATGATCAATGATTGCTTGCCTGACAAGGTAGTTATCGGGTACTGCTCTTCAACTGGATACGCAGCAGTATCCTCGGGAGCAGGACCTAACACAGGGAATACCGACGATACAATCATTAACAAACAAATGCAACAATATGATGCATGCTCATGACATGGCAAGATGCATGTGTGTTGGCTAATGTAACTAAAACCAGAAGGGTTTGAACCTATTTGAATCAAGGATTCAAATTGAAGTGCAAACTATTATTTAAATAAGTGCATTATCATGTTTTTGATATAAACAGCAAGTTAACTTGTTCAAACATGCATGAAACCAGTGCCATTAGAAAGATTGGATTTTTCTGATCATTTTTCATATATAAATCTTTTTCATCTGAGCTATGGTTGATTTTATATGATTTTTAGAAGTTTTGGGTATTTTCTGGAATTTCCTGAATTATTTTAAATCTAAAAATCCGAGAAAAACCTTTACTGCGTCAGCATGACATCATGCTGACGTCAGGCAGTCAACAGGGCCAGTCCAGGTCAAACCTGACCAGTGGGTCCCTCATGTCAGTGTCACAGCTAATTAACTAAGTTAATTAGAGTTAAACTAAAACTAATTAGCTGTCAGTGGGGCCAGGGCCCATGTGTCAGTGACTAAACTAATTAACTAATTAGAATTAAATTAACACCTAAACTAGGTTTGACTTGCGGGCATGGCCCACATGTCATTGACCCAGGGGGTCAAACCCGTGGTCAAAACAGGTTCAACTCGCCGGCGTTTAGCCGCCGGCGAAGCCAAACGCGACGGCGGGCTTCGGAAAATGCCTACGATGCACGGTTCGAGCTGCGGCTGGGTGCGTTGGATAGCCCTTGCTGTCGCGCGTCGGATGGAGGTGGTCGCCGGACCTGGGGTGGCCGGAGACGACGGCAACGAGCTCCACGGCGGCGACCGGCGTCGGGCGTGTGTGGAGAAACGGCTGCAGGGGCCTAGGCGATGCGTGCGTAGCACCATTCGCATCTACGTGCTGTGGTGAGTACGTTGGACGGGTGCCAGTGACCAAATGGTCACCGGAGCATCACCGGCGGCGAGCGCGACGGCGGTGCGTGCGGACGAGCTTTGTGCAGTGTGTTACAGGGCAAAAGGAAGCCAACGGAGAGGGGGAGGGGGTAGCTAGGCTCACAGGGGTTGCAGCAAGCACCGGAGCGAGCTCGGGGGTGGTCGGAGCTGAGCAGGACGGTGAGGGGGATCTCCGCGGCCGGAGTTGGGGAAGAAGAGGTCGGGGGCGTCTCCAGGGCGGGCGAGCGCTCGGGGCTCTGCCTGTTCGAAGCAGTCGAGGACGGCGGAGACGATGGACACCAGGGCGGAGCTCAGGGACGACGGTGGACGCGGCTTCTACGACGGTGCGATCACGGCGGCATCGGCCATGGCGCGGGGAGAGCGGAGGAGAGGAACTGGGGGGGAGGTGGAGGTGTCTGCGGGGTCGAGGAGGACGTGGAGGGTCGAACCATCCCTCCAGGACGGCGAGGGGGTGAAGCAAGGCGGCGGGCAGCTGCGTGGCGCGCGGCGCGGTCGCCGTCGAGCACCTGCCTGCCTGCCTGGCCGAGCCAAGCAGCTCGCTGGAGCGGCAGCTGGGCTGGGCCGGCAGGTGGGCCGGGTGGGCGCCAGGTAAGCTTCTCTCTCTCCCTTTTTTTCTATTTTCTTTTCTGTTTCATTTCTTTTGCAACTTTGTTTAATTAAATAAAATGCCAAAGCATTTTTGTAACTCATAACACTTGTCATACCTGCTGTATATAATATGAACAGTAGGAAACATTATAGTTTATGATTATTTGAGCATTTAAAATATTTTGTAGCATTTAAATGCCCAAATTCAAATACCATATGATTTAATCCCAAGCCCTAGATTGTCCTAGAAAAATGTGCACCATTTTTGGCAGAGGTTTAGGACCAAGGCAGAAATGATGAACATTTTGAAGGGCATTTTGGGTACATTGGAAAATATTTTAGCAAACCCTAGTTGTTAGGGGAGGGGTGCTGGGGTTTCTGTTAATCCCATTTCAAATTTCTTTGAAAGTAAACATGATGCACACTCTAGTTAGGTCCTAATGCAAGTGCTAGCTAGGGATGTGACAACTCACCCCCACTTAAAAGAATCGTGTCCCGAGATTCGGGTTCCTCCGGAAAGAGGGTGGGGTACTCAAGTCGAAGACGATCCTCCCTTTCCCAAGTAGCTTCACTCTCGGAATGATGTGACCATTGAACCTTGAGAAACTTGACATTGTGGCGTCGAGTGGTATGCTCAGTTTGATCAAGAATACGAACAGGGTATTCTCGATATGTGAGATTGTCTTGGAGATCAAGCGTTTCGTGGTCCACTCCGCGGATAGGATCCGAGAAGCAACGCCTGAGTTGGGAAACGTGGAAAACATCATGAACTCTGGAGAGGTGCGGAGGTAGTTCCAATTGGTAGGCAACTTCTCCTCGTTTGGCAAGAATGCGAAAAGGACCGATGTAACGAGGGGCCAATTTGCCTTTGATACCGAAGCGATGGGTTCCCTTAAGAGGAGTAATCCGAAGGTAAGCCTTATCGCCGACTTCAAAAGTCACAGCCTTATGATGACTATCATATTGGCTCTTTTGGCGAGACTGGGCTGTTTTCAATCTCTCACGAACGATGCGAACTTGTTCCTCTGCTTCCTGGATCATATCCGGGCCAAAGAATTGTCTTTCCCCGGTCTCTGACCAGTTAAGAGGTGTTCGACACCTTCGTCCATATAGAACTTCGAAGGGAGCTTTACCCAAGCTGGCTTGATAACTATTGTTATAAGCGAATTCGGCAAATGGAAGACATTTTTCCCATTCCATACTGAAAGAAATGAAAGAGGCTCGAAGCATGTCTTCCAGAATTTGATTGACTCGTTCCACTTGACCACTTGACTGTGGATGGAAGGCAGTACTGAAAGAGAGATGAGTTCCCATAGCATTCTGGAAACTTTCCCAAAATCGTGAAGTGAAAAGACTTCCACGGTCTGAGTTAATCTCCAACGGTACACCATGAAGTGATACTATTCGAGAGATATATAAGTCTGCTAGCTGGCTAGCGGTAATACTCTCCCGGACAGGCAGGAAATGAGCTACTTTAGAGAGGCGGTCGATAACGACGAAGATAGCATTATTCCCTTTCCTGGACCTGGGAAACCCGGTAATGAAGTCCATACCGACTTTATCCCATTTCCATTCAGGAATAGCTAAAGGTTGAAGGGTGCCAGCAGGCCGTTGATGCTCTGCTTTGACTCGACGACAAACGTCGCAGTTAGCAATGAACTGAGCGATTTCTCTCTTCATCCTAGTCCACCAGAATCTCTGACGTAGGTCTTGATACATTTTAGTACTACCGGGATGAATCGTGAGAGGAGATTCATGAGCCTCCTTAAGAATCATCGGTCGTAGTTGTGGTTTCTTGGGTACCACCAAGCGGTTCTCGAAGTACACAACACCTCGATCATCCACAGAGAAGCTTCTAGCAACTCCGCTAGCAATGTTCTCCTTGATCCGAGATATGCCTTTATCATACCGCTGGGCAACTATGATTTGATCCATAAGGGTAGGTTTCTCCACCAAGGTGGAAAGGAATCCTCGAGGAACAATGTGAAGGTTAAGCTTACGAAATTCCTCGTGGAGAAGTGGTTGACTTTGTTGTAACATTAAATTGTTACAATATGACTTACGACTTAGTGCATCAGCCATGACATTGGCCTTTCCAGGAGTGTAAGTGATTCCTAAGTCGTAGTCGGTGAGCAACTCAACCCAACGTCTTTGCCTGAGATTTAGATCCGGTTGAGTGAAAATATACTTCAAACTTTGGTGATCAGTGAAGATTTCACAGCGATTACCGAGGAGGTAATGTCGCCATGTTTTGAGTGCATGGACTACAGCTGCAAGCTCTAAATCATGAGTAGGATAGTTATCCTCGTGTGGACGCAACTGTCGAGATGCGTATGCAATCACTTGACGATCTTGCATGAGAATGCAACCTAGTCCTTGTCGCGAGGCGTCGCAATAGATTATAAAATCCTTGGAAAAGTCTGGTGGTACCAGTACAGGTGCAGATGTCAGGCGTATTTTCAGTTCCTGAAAACTGGACTCGCACTGTGGGGTCCACTCAAACTTTTTATCTTTCTTGAGGAGTTCGGTTAGAGGTTTAGCAACCTTGGAGAAATTCTCGACGAAACGTCGGCAATAGCTCGCTAAGCCAAGAAAACTCCTAACTTGCTTGACCGATTCAGGGGGAGTCCAATCAAGTACGGCTTGAACTCGCTCGGGATTGACAGCAATACCCTTGCCAGAGATCACATGACCTAGATAGGTTACTTCTGGCAACCAAAATTCACATTTAGAGAATTTGGCATAAAGGCGGTGCTCTCGAAGTTTCGTCAATACCAGCCTTAAATGCTCGGCATGATCTTCCTTGTTCTTGGAGAAAATGAGTATATCATCGAGGTATACCACGACGAATTTATCCAAATACTCCATGAATATAGAATTCATTAACCGAGAAAAGGTAGCTGGGGCATTGGTTAATCCGAAGGACATGACGGTCTACTCATATTGGCCATAACGAGTAACGAAAGCCGTTTTAGGAATGTCCCCGTTCTTGATTTTGATTTGATGGTAGCCCAACCTCAAATCCATCTTAGAGAAGACTGAGGATCCAGCGAGCTGATCATACAGGTCGTTGATCCTGGGGAGTGGATACTTATTCTTTATGGTGACCAGATTGACAGGTCGATAATCTACAACCATCCGCTCCGTTCCATCCTTCTTCTTGACGAAGAGGACAGGGCAAGCCCAAGGGGAAGAGCTAGGACGGATGAAACCTTTTTGCAAAGACTCATCGAGTTGTTTCTTTAGCTCAGCTAATTCTAGTGGTGCCATCTTATAAGGTCTCCTAGAGATTGGGACAGTTCCAGGAATAAGATCTATCACAAACTCGACATCTCTGTCAGGTGGAACTCCTGGCAGTTCTTCTGGAAAAACATCCGGGAAGTCACGGACTACCGGGATATCTTTGAGTTCTGGTAGAGGGTTGGCATTAAGAGAGTAGAGCTGGCGTTCAGCCATTCGAGTCAAGACATTGACTATCTTGCCGGATGGATGTGTAAGTTGAACGGTCCTAGTAAAGCAATCAATTTTGGCGTAATGGGTTGTCATCCAATCCATACCCAAAATGATATTTATGTCCGAGGACTTGAGAGTGATTAGAGATGCAAGGAAAACAAGTCTATCGACAAGGATTTCATTTCCATGGCTTACCCTAGAGGTTTGCCACTTCGAACCAGGAGTTTGAATAACCATGGAAGTAGGCATGTCACAAAAAGTCATGTTGTGCAATCGAGCATAGCTCTCAGATATGAACGAATGGGATGCTCCAGTATCGAAAAGAACAGATGCCGGATGGCAGTTTACGAGAAGCGTACCAAGGACGACGTTAGGATCCTCATAAGCTTCTTCGGCAGAAACATAGTTGACATGACCACGTGCAGTGGGGATTGGCTTGACATAGTTCACCTTGCCGGTTGGCTTACAACGGCCAACGGGTTTTCCTGGCTGATTCTGGGGACAATCACGCATGTAGTGTCCCGGTTCTCCACACTTGAAACATGTCACAGTGGTGGTGCGTGGAGCGAAGTTGGAGGGTGGACCTCCATAGGTCTTAGCAGGTGCAAACTGTTGAGTTGGGCGAGGCGCCTCATAGGATGGCCTCGGTGTATACTTGGGTGGCAGAGCAGTGTTAGGAACCCACACACGGCGCTTGTGAGAGCCAGAGCCGGATGAGGAACCAAAGTCTCGGGTATGCTTGCGGGTGGCCTCGAAGTCGGTCTGGCCTGTCTCAGCACTGATAGCCTTGTTAACCAACTTCTGGAAGGAAGTGCACTCGTGCAGACGTAAATCTCGACGAAGTTCAGGGCTGAGTCCCTTGCGGAACCTCGCCTGTTTCTTGGCATCGGTGGATACTTCCTCAGGTGCATAGCGTGCCAGATTACCAAACTCACGACTATAGCCATCCACAGTTAAACGGCCCTGGGTGAAATTGCAGAATTCCTCCCGCTTGCGATCCATGAGACCTTCCGGAATGTGATGTTCACGGAATGCCTCACTGAACTCAACCCAGGTAGTGACTTGGCCAGCAGGACGCATAGCTTCAAAGTTTTCCCACCAAAGACTGGCAGGGCCCTCAAGATGGTAGGCGGCGTAGATAACCTTATCAGCTTCGGCCACACGGGCAGAGTGTAGCTTGTGGGTGATACTACGTAGCCAGTCATCAGCATCCAGAGGTTCAGTGGAGTGATGGAACTTTGGTGGACACATCTTGATAAAATCGTGGATTGACACCACGTCATTCCTCTGACGGAACCCAGTGTTCTGCTCTATGCGTTCCAGCAGACAGTTGGTCTCTCTCTTGTTCCGTTCTGCTTCAAGCATAACTTCCGCCAAAGAGGGTGGCTGGGGCAGATTTCCATCTCTAGCCCCACTAGCCTCACCCTGCTCCTGAGCAGCAGGAGTGTTGCAGGTGTTGACCATCCTAGGAAGACAAAACAACGGTTTAGACAAGGATGGCAAAATTTTGACATAGAAGTGCAGAATGTAATGGATGACACAGAATGCAGAGATGTTCATCCGTACGACATGGTAATATAGAAACTGCTATATATACACCAGTGGTCATACACACCATACAAAGTTTAGTACAAGCCAAGGCTAAAGCACAACTGCGGTGAAAGACGATACATCCCATCAGAGGCATTCCAAGCTCCTATACATTATTTAACTACACCTCCGGAATTCAGTACACACTAAGTCATATTCCACAAGACGCGCAGGACTGTGGAAATACAACTACTACGATACTACTACTACCACGGACTAGCTCAGACATTCGCGTAGTAATCCTTGTAAAGATTACCACCGTAGCCTGGAAGTGGTACAGACGGATCTTGGAACTCGCGAGCACTCGAAGGCTGTGGACCATAGGGGCATGGGTGTGGTCTCGGTCCCGATGCTGGTGGTAACCGACGCCCACGTGGAGGTGTAATACCCCCAACGTCACGCCAATCCATGCGATCAGGCAGACGAGTCCGCACAGGATACAAATCCCGCATGTCCAGATATCCGGCGTGCACAGCAAGTGCAAGCCGTGTCAAAGTAGTCCAGTGAGTGGCTCGAGTGTTATACAGCTCCATTCGGAGGGCACGGACCTCACGGTCCCTATCCTCCAACATCTGAACAGTAGTCTGAAGCAGTGGCTCTTCATGAGCAGCATTAGTATACAGACCAGTGTAGTAGCCTTCCTCTCCGGGGAGTGAGGCTGGCATGTAACAGAACTCAGTGTTCAGCAACAGGGCATGCCTAGCACGGAGAATGGTCATCATCGAATAAGCGGCATCCTGCACTGCCATCTCGATGGTAATCCCGAGTCCATAAGACCAATGGATGGGATCATTAGCTCCGGGATATGAGGGGTATATCCGGACTGTGCAAAAATACTGACTTTGATTGAAATCCCGGTACTGTTCCTCCACAGTGTATTCAGGATACCAGCGATAACCGGTCTCAGTCATCACACGAACTAGCATGGCCGTGTGACCGGGCACATTAATGCACCGAGTCAAACGAACCACTTGGTGAGGGATGCGGCCAGACATCTGAAACACGAAATAATGCAAAGGCATTAGTGTTTCTGGAAGAAATCGGGCAGCATAACAACTGTAAATGCTCAAACAAAGATTTGAGACATCATACAAATGATAGCATAGCCACTCAATAATTCCATATCAAGGTTCCGGTTCAATAATCATTATACTAAAAGGATAGAAACTGAACTGAGGCTTGAAACCAACAATCCTAAGAGTCTACGGATTAGTAACACGTGAACCTAGTAAGGATAAGAGGCCTAGTCCTAATCCCCGTAGAAAGAATAGACTGACTCAGATCAGAAGGGCATAAGGTAGAGGAGTAAAAAGAGCCTTACGTTCCCTTCCACAATCAATTCCCCTACATATAACTAAGAATTTTTCTAGACTCAACATCGACCAGTTTGGCTTGAGAAACCTACAGGCAGTCCAGCCCTGATGCCAACGCTGTCAGGACCCCGATCCTAAGTCACACCAATCTAGCTGTAACACATCATATCACTTTGCGGCCTCACGCACGGTAACCCCACGGGTGCCACCTTACCTGGCCCGGGACCGTTTGCGCATTTTGGCACACGTATATGACAATGTCGCTAGCATCCATATGACAGAGAACCCGGGCCGACATGGCTAGTTATAAACCAAAAGTGGCACTAAATTACAGAGACAGGCATCCATGACCCAGCAACGAACGTGTCGGTCATCAACGTATGAACCCAAGTCGTAGCAAGCTACATGGACTTAAAGGAACAACGCGTGACATTTCCCCTAAGGGACAGACACAGGAACGAAGAAGGACACATGCCGGCCAGCCTACGTGTTCCGAGCAGTAGCAAGCTACCAAGGCTCATTGGAATCACTAGGAGGCATTTCCCTGTAAGATAGGCTACCAAAGGAAAACAACTAGGTATCGGATCCCACACATACCAAGCATTTCAATCATACACGCAATATGCTCAATATGTGCAAATACAACATTGCATCACAACAGAACTCTATGACTCAAAGTACTTTATTTAAAAGGCTCCAAGAGCCATACATAACATATTCATACAGGTAGGGGTCACATGACCCAACACTCAAGTCATACAGTCATACAAGCACAAGCGGAAGCTACATGTCTGAGTACAGACAACTTAGAAAATAAAACAAGCTTGGTGTAGCCTGGCTATCTACAAGGCCCTTCACAAGCTCCAGATCACCGTCTGGGTGTCAAGCTACTCGTCGACGTCAACGTCTATGTAGAACCCATCAGCAGGGGCAGGGTTCTCCTCTGCAACAGTTATTAAGCAAACATGAGTACAAAGGTACTCATCAAGTCTTACCACAGAACCTATCATACATGCAACATTATCAAAGGGGGTAGTGGAGTTTATAGCAGAATGCCAGCTTTGACCTTGGCTAACCTATACTACAACTCTCAACGGATTGCAAGATGTTATTACGAACACGAGTCCTCTAATCACCACATCAATACACCACCGAGGATCCTCTTCCGTCATCCTACGGAAGGGCCATCCACGGCACTCACGCTTATCTTGAGGCTTTTAGTAGTAACCATCAACTTGTCTATGAACTGTAAGAGCAACCAAGTAGTTCGTACCGCGAACAACGGCTATTCGAATAGTTTGATAACCCTGCAGGGGTGTACCTCTTCACACACGCTTTCACCACTTATCGCCGTTTACTCGGCGTGTACTCGGCAACCTTCAAGCGGAAGCCCAGCGGGGGTGTCGACCACGACCTGACTAACTACTCAAGTCTCTCGTCCAGGTTTATCGCCTATTTGGGTTCCATCCGTGGGGAGATCCGTCCGGGGTGTCGCTCACGGCCCCAAACGATGTGTAGAGGGTTCCCGAGTCACCAAACGGGCAACCGGTACACCGTGCCACGTACCTGTCACGTCACAACCCACCCCGAGGGTCAGCGTTGTGCACGACCTCCAGTAAGCTATAAACACCAGAAACTAATTGCAACTCCTGGACAGAGATCAAGGGTAATTAATAAGCCGAGAGGGTCAATTAAGGATCCCAATGCGTGGTAGTAGCTGTAACTTGAACCACACATACAGATCTCGGGTCCTATGGACGATTCCAATGAAACAACCCACCATGTACTCCTACATGGCCTTTCATCGATACCTTTACCAAGCGTATTCCACACTTCCTTCTCTTATCGGTAAGATCATTTCACTCTGATCCATCACCTAGATGAATCAGACCAGACACAACTCTAAGCATAGCAGGCAACATAAACAAATAGCATGGTGGATCACACATCACATGGCTCAATCAACTCCTACACATGCTAGTGGGTTTCAACTATTTACTGTGGCAATGACAGGTCATGCAAGGGAATAGGGTTCAACTACCGCAGCAAGTAGCAGTTCACGCGTTGTTGCCTTAATGCAGTAAAAGAGAGCAGGAGCGAGAAGATTGGGTTTGTATCGGAATGATCAATGATTGCTTGCCTGACAAGGTAGTTGTCGGGTACTGCTCTCCAACTGGATACGCAGCAGTATCCTCGGGAGCAGGACCTAACACAGGGAATACCGACGATACAATCATTAACAAACAAATGCAACAATATGATGCATGCTCATGACATGGCAAGATGCATGTGTGTTGGCTAATGTAACTAAAACCAGAAGGGTTTGAACCTATTTGAATCAAGGATTCAAATTAAAGTGCAAACTATTATTTAAATAAGTGCATTATCATGTTTTTGATATAAACAGCAAGTTAACTTGTTCAAACATGCATGAAACCAGTGCCATTAGAAAGATTGGATTTTTCTGATCATTTTTCATATATAAATCTTTTCCATCTGAGCTATGGTTGATTTTATATGATTTTTAGAAGTTTTGGGTATTTTCTGGAATTTCCTGAATTATTTTAAATCTAAAAATCCGAGAAAAACCTTTACTGCGTCAGCATGACATCATGCTGACGTCAGGCAGTCAACAGGGCCAGTCCAGGTCAAACCTGACCAGTGGGTCCCTCATGTCAGTGTCACAGCTAATTAACTGAGTTAATTAGAGTTAAACTAAAACTAATTAGTTGTCAGTGGGGCCAGGGCCCACGTGTCAGTGACTAAACTAATTAACTAATTAGAATTAAATTAACACCTAAACTAGGTTTGACTTGCGGGCAGGGCCCACATGTCATTGACCCAGGGGGTCAAACCCGTGGTCAAAACAGGTTCAACTCGCCGCGTTTAGCCGCCGGCGAGGCCAAACGCGGCGGCGGGCTTCGGAAAACGCCTACGGTGCACGGTTCGAGCTGCGGCTGGGTGCGTTGGATAGCCCTTGCTGTCGCGCGTCGGATGGAGGTGGTCGCCGGACCTGGGGTGGCCGGAGACGACGGCAACGAGCTCCACGGCGGCGACCGGCGTCGGGCGTGTGTGGAGAAACGGCTGCAGGGGCCTAGGCGATGCGTGCGTAGCACCATTCGCATCTACGTGCTGTGGTGAGTACGTTGGACGGGTGCCAGTGACCAAATGGTCACCGGAGCATCACCGGCGGCGAGCGCGACGGCGGTGCGTGCGGACGAGCTTCATGCAGTGTGTTACAGGGCAAAAGGAAGCCAACGGAGAGGGGGAGGAGGTAGCTAGGCTCACAGGGGTTGCAGCAAGCACCGGAGCGAGCTCGGGGGTGGTCGGAGCTGAGCAGGACGGTGAGGGGGATCTCCGCGGCCGGAGTTGGGGAAGAAGAGGTCGGGGGCGTCTCCAGGGCGGGCGGGCGCTCGGGGCTCGGCCTGTTCGAAGCAGTCGAGGACGGCGGAGACGATGGACACCAGGGCGGAGCTCAGGGACGACGGTGGACGCGGCTTCTACGATGGTGCGATCACGGCGGCGTCGGCCATGGCGCGGGGAGAGCGGAGGAGAGGAACTGGGGGGAGGTGGAGGTGTCTGCGGGGTCGAGGAGGACGTGGAGGGTCGAACCATCCCTCCAGGACGGCGAGGGGGTGAAGCAAGGCGGCGGGCAGCTGCGTGGCGCGCGGCGCGGTCGCCGTCGAGCACCTGCCTGCCTGCCTGGCCGAGCCAAGCAGCTCGCTGGAGCGGCAGCTGGGCTGGGCCGGCAGGTGGGCCGGGTGGGCGCCAGGTAAGCTTCTCTCTCTCCCTTTTTTTCTATTTTCTTTTCTGTTTCATTTCTTTTGCAACTTTGTTTAATTAAATAAAATACCAAAGCATTTTTGTAACTCATAACACTTGTCATACCTGCTGTATATAATATGAACAGTAGGAAACATTATAGTTTATGATTATTTAAGCATTTAAAATATTTTGTAGCATTTAAATGCCCAAATTCAAATACCATATGATTTAATCCCAAGCCCTAGATTGTCCTAGAAAAATGTGCACCATTTTTGGCAGAGGTTTAGGACCAAGGCAGAAATGATGAACATTTTGAAGGGCATTTTGGGTACATTGAAAAATATTTTAGCAAACCCTAGTTGTTAGGGGAGGGGTGCTGGGGTTTCTGTTAATCCAATTTTAAGTTTCTTTGAAAGTAAACATGATGCACACTCTAGTTAGGTCCTAATGCAAGTGCTAGCTAGGGATGTGACAGAGACCTTCCGCCACGTGTGACGGCAGGGCTGACCAGCCCATCCAATTCATTGCAGCAGCTGGCCTCACCTTTTTTTTTTAGAATCTGCAGCTGGCCTCACCTGGTATCCGATAATTCCAGGGATGCCGCGGCCCAGCTGATCTCTTTTGTCAATTCTTTTTAGAGGTGGGTTTTTTCACCAATTCGACTCGGTAGATGGTCCTTTTAAACACAAACTCAGGCCACCGTTGAATATTGTTGTGCTGGAGCATCGGTTACAGACCGCACCTCGGCCACTCATCTCTGTTGCGGACCACAACGCCCATCAACTTCTCCAGCAGGCCCCGACGATCATCAACCTCCCCGCCACAGTGGCGAGAGGGAGAGAAGGTAGGGTGACGCCTAGGGTTTCAGCCGACCACTCGACCGTCTCTCATGAAATTGTTTTGAAATTTTATTTCACATGTCACAAATTACGATTAAAAAATAACAACTCATTATTATACATCTATATTTATATCAATATCAATATAAAAAAAATCCAAAGGGGCAGATTCAATTAATCTCGGCCAACAGATCATGTCAATTCAACGACCTAGACTGCTTCAATGTCAAACGCTCGTGCAATTAATTTCATGTCAAATATAATGCTAATCACATAATAACACGTAAATGATATCCTACTTAATATCCTCATGCACTTTATGTACTACTTCCAGATTTACATGCATTGCACGTACACATTTACTAGTTATATTAAAGGCAAAACTAATCACTCAACCATGAACGGGAGCACGGGTAAGTTACTGCGATTTACTAATTTTTGTTACTTTATTTCTTCACGCAACTGTATCAGTGCTTTATTACGAAACTGGTTCGGGCAACAGTTCGCTGTCACATGCCTAGCAGGATCGCTAAAATGGCCATGCAACACCTAATGGTGGGAGTGTTGCTGGCTCCAGTTTTTCATTGTATCGCTACATTCAGGCTTTGCCTGCGGATCCGAAGAGACGCATCTTCTCTGCTACAACGGCTTTCATTGCTTCCTTGGCGGACGCCATGACCTGAACCAGGTCCGTTTCTGGCTTCTTGAGTGACTGCAGGTAGCTGTTGCGGACCTCCGTGTTCACGTTGAATTTCCTCACCCCCAAATCTATGCACTCCTGCTCCACAAGTTGGTCACACGTTATTATCACTTGCACGACAACATTTCAAAGATGACAGTAGTTGATAATAAGACCGGTTTCATCAACTCATAAGCTCTAGTATAACTATTTCACAAAAGGAAGCGTTTTATTGATTCTCTGCAAAACTATGAAGCTGGTATAGACACAGAAACTCTAGCCCTCCAGCATTTTTAACCTTGTCGTTAAATTATTTTATGCACTGCAACCATGATTGATGATTGTCTTATGGAGGGCAACGATTGCCCCCCAATTCTCCTATAACCTGAACCTTTCAGGATATAAGTTGGTGCGGGAAACTCAACAAGAACTAAAGCAAGTTACAAATTCGCTGATCTTAATAAAGGAAACAGTTTATCAAACCTTTACAAGTTCTTGAGGGAGGCCAGACGCTCCATGAAGTACCAAGCTAACTCCTTTCTTCATGGTTAATGCACGAAGTTCCTGTCATCATTTCAGTGAAAAAGAAATACTGAGTTCATTACTCAAAAGAAGTCGCTTGCAAAAGCACAAACTTGCTTGGTAATCCTTTACAAAATACTTCACGAGCCGTTGGAAAAAAAAACACTCTACAACCCTGAACTATTGCAGAATTCATTTTTCAACCTTAAACTCGAAAACCAGAAAACCAGTTGTTTTTAACCTTGAACTGTTGAATATGTTTACTTTACTGGTTTACCCCCTTGGTCCTATTCCAAGCGGTTTGAGCTGACTCAAACAACTCGTGGCAGACACATGGCATCACATTATACGCATTAGCACCTTGTCATGTTAACAGATTAAGTAAAACATAAAAAGAAATCAGAGAAGGATCATACTTTTTTGGACAAAGCTTAACAAATTTACGAAAAAAAGGGGAAATCAGAAAACAGGGTAAAAGATCTGGTAACACACACATAATCTGAAAGATGAAACAAAGATTTACATAGCTGTTCTGTCAAACCTTTAGCAAGTCAAGTGTCAGGTTCGGTCCACTGGGAGGATATTTTCCGTGAACATTCCCAATGCATACTGCTAATGCATCGATACCAGTTTCATCAATAAACTGCTCAGCCTGAAAATATGTAACATATAAGTTAAGCATTATTACAGGATTGTAATGATAGAATGCCATAGAGTTGAAATTTGTTGGGAAGATAAAATAACCTGAGCAATATCAGTAAATCTTGCTTCATATTCTTCAACTGTCAGCCCATCTTCAGTGCCTGATAGTCTCCCAAGTTCAGCTTCCACAAGCATGCCTTTCGCATGAGCCAGGGAAGATATGTTCTTTGTGTATAAGATGTTCTCTTCTAAAGTTAGATGGGAACCATCCACCATGACTGAATCAAATCCCTGAAAAATAAAAGGTCATAGTAGATGGTCCAGAGATAAGATTCAGATGTAGTCATTCATCATTCATGATTAGGAAAACATTTTGGTACCGCAATTTGAGAAAATAACACATTTTTTCGCTTACCATTTCAAGAGCTCCAAGCAAATCATGCTTGTCAGCACCGTGATCATAATGGACGGTGATAGGTACCTGAGTGACAATCACAGAATGATCATCTTTAAAGAACATAAATCAAGGATGGCTATCTGTTTCAAAAAACAAGGATGGCTAGAAGAAGGTAATATATGAGAACCCAAGTTATATAAACATTTATGAACTATTTTTATCCAGATCACTGGGTGTCCACATTTACTCTTTAAGCATGCTAGCTTCTGTTTGTCTTACGCTGGCTCGTTCTGCTGCAGCAATGCAGCATGCTACCAACGGAACTCCACCTTGCTTCAGGGCACTGGGATGAACCTAAATAACAACCACAATAAGCGTGGTTAGAAATCAAGACGATACACATCATCTACAAAAAATATGGATAATGAGTTATCCAAAATAAGTTTTAGCAAATTGCATCGGTGGTGCTCCCTCGACTTGTAAGTTCTCACTTTCTTCACTCAAACTGGAAATTCTGCAGCCATGATCCTTATGTTGCCACCCTTTGTGATCCAAGCAAGCTGACATGGTCAAGGAGAGGGCAAGACAGACAGGTAATGAAGAGGGACGGGAGCTGGGGAGCGACTTGAAGATGACAAACAATGCCACCTGGCTGCAATCTACTATCCGGGCATCGCCTCGCTCACCGTGTATCCAATAAAATGCAAAGCACCACCATACAAGTTTTCTGGGAATAGGGATGCTGCGTGGAGGCTGGACACTCCAGACCCAGAGCCGTCAGTGACAGAACTTCAGCGTGGCTGGACTACTCGTGTGAGATGAAGCAGAATGGAGCATGACAGCACACCGGACGACAACGCTGCTACTGGACTGATTGTCGCTGCTTTGAACCTTCCATTGGTGTGTGTATGGGAGGGGGGAGCAATGACGGACAGGGAGAAGGGGTGAGGAGAAAGAAGATGTGCCGGTGGACAGAGAGGAAGGACAGAAGGAGAATTACTCCACTAACATTTGGCACCAAGCCAACAGCTTTATTTTCTATTAGTAACTAAGCTGTTCTGCCATATCATGCTCTACATCAGCTACTTCCATTGTCTAGTGGCCCGATGGAGTCAGTTGGCGTACAGTAACAAGTTCAAGGAGCATGGGTGCAGAAAAGCTCATAAGTTGAGAGTGAGAAAAGCTCGTGTGTTGAGAGTGAGAAAAGCTCATGAGTTGAGAGAACCAATGCAATTCTCCCAACGGAAAAAAACACAGGTAGAAATCCATTTCAGGATCTGTGTGGTATTGCTTCTATCCCTCTGGAGCTAGATGTTGCGGCCTACTTACTAGTCCTATCATAACGTACTCCAGTAAAGAGTAGTACCAGAGGACACCCAACATGAAAAGTTACATAATTTTCACCATAAACTGCCAAAGAAAACATCCTATACTAACAAAGAATTCCTAACCTGCAGGATAGCAGGACTTTCTTCAGCCTCAGCAGCTGCAATTACAGCTTCAATTCCCTCAAGATTATATACATTGAAAGCACCAACTGCATAGCTACTCTTCTCCGCATTCTTCACAATAAGAAAAAATAACTGGTTAAGTATTTAAAGCAATACACAGCGATGTATAACCTTGAAGAGAAGTAGACGGTGGATAAGAACTTACAAGGAGAAGTTCCTTTGTTGAACTTCTAGAAGGGCAAGCCCAATTCTGGACCACTTCTGCAAGAGCACTGTTACCACCAACATTACCTGTCATTGGGGGAGTGGCAAGATAGTTTCTTGAGTAAAAAGGTAACGTTATTTATCTGTTGGTACGGAAATGAGATATGCTTATTACCAGGAAAAACAATGTAGGGGACACCAGGATGTCTACTCTCAGGGCCAAGCTGCCACAAAGGCACACCAGCTAAAGCTTGTCCCATTACTTTGGCACGCCGAGCTTCCAAAGCTTTTGTAGCAAGATCAGATGAAGTGATTCCTCCCTGTATAAAGAATATAGTAAGGAGTACCTTCAGAAGTATTCCATGCACAACTTGTGGAATCAATCATTTTGTTTGATATGGACAGTTGAATTTGCAGGGACTGTTTATTTTTTGTAGATACTATTCTTTTTTCTTTTTTCTTTTGTTCTCATGAATGAAACATGTAACCATGTACTCCCTCCGTTCCGATTTACTTGTCGTGGTTTTAGTTCAAATTTGAACTAAAACCACGACGAGTAAATCAGAACGGGAGGGAGTAGGTGTAATGCTATCTCAATATTTCATCAAGTATTTAATGACATAGGTCTAATAAAAGAGAACAAATATTTGGACCTAACAGTAACAGCTCCAGCGATTGGCAAATTTCCAGGAACCAAGTAACAACTAAATTTCAAAATTTTCAGAAAGAAGAAATAGGCTGTGCAATTTTACCTTTGCAAGGATGTAACGGGGTCGACTATCAATTCTTCGCACAATCTCTACTAGTGCTGAGCTCACTTTGTAATTAATTTCTAAGCTTTCTTCAGGAGCTGCAACATGACAGGTACAATCTTGTTAGGTGATCAAACTACTTCAGGACAGATATCCAAGAAAGAAATTATCTTATTTCGTTTGGCACACAAAAGGTAGCAAACAATACTAATAGGTCAGTTGTCTTGTACTGCTAATGCTTACATGAAGATAACAGCGGCTGTTCTTGAACATACTGTTTTGAAAAGCTGAGTTAGGTATGTAGACTCTAGCACACAATTTCAGGAACGTATACTGAAGTTAGTTTGCTTTTGGTCACTAGAAAAGATTATGATGCAAACTGGAGATGTTCTGTTCAAATGATTGGGACAATGCGCTCACGTTGTGATTGTGGTTGAATGTAGAGATTCATGGCTCTACCGGTGACTAATGCATTTTTGGGCTTGACTTTGAAAACAATAAACAACTTTATTTACAGTTAGCCTAGAATATGATAAAAGAAAACAAACTATCTCCCCAGATAAGTCCCATGCCTGGGAATGGCTGTCAGTTGAGGGATCATGACAATGTTGGTGGTGGTTGACTGGTGATCTGAGTTGAGCTCAGGGACTAGAGTTAGGCTGTGAGCCTCTGATACTGTGTGGAGTTTGGGGGAAATTGTGTGCTAGCCCTGAGGATCTCCACATCGTTTGTTAGTAAACAGTTCCTTACCAGCACAACTTGCTCAACAATTCGGCAGGTAGGATGTGGCTGAGGAATTGTTGGCATTAAGAAACTAGAAATCAAAATTGTCTCAGCATTTGATCACTGTATTTGAAGGGGAGCCTTGGCGCAGTGGTAAAGCTGCTGCCTTGTGACCATGAGGTCACGGGTTCAAGTCCTGGAAACAGCCTCTTGCAGAAATGCAGGGAAAGGCTGCGCACTAAAGACCCAAAGTGGTCGGACCCTTCCCTGGAACCTGCGCAAGCGGGAGCTACATGCACCGGGCTGCCCTTTTTATTTGATCACTGTATTTGCTAATGGAACAAACAACACATTTAGCCATATGATAATCGGAAAGATGCTAACTTTTTCCAGTAATGAGTTGGCGGCTGGTGACGACTAGTGTGTCTCTCCCGGACTGTATATAAGCATTTCCCAGTTCAACAATTCTGCTGATTTCTTGGTCTCTCTCTTCAGTTGATTTCAGTGAGATCATCTCAACAGATACCTACAGTGAGGAAAAAGAGAACACGATACTAACACCACAAATTGATCTCAAGCAAAACCATCCAACTTAAGACAGTACTATCCACAAATTCTATCCAAGTAGATGTATACGATGGTTGCTGGTTCATGTTTAGGCATGAAAGCCAAGATATAAATTACCTCTATCACTCTGAGGGATTGTGTGCATTGTGAGCGAAGCTCGTCGACCTAACAATGCAAAAAGAACATGTGAATGAGATAAATATGACTGACAAAATCTTAAAGCATTACAAGGCTAACCTGCTTCGTAGTTTTTGGCACATAAGAACCAACAACTATGAGGCCTCCCGCTAAATTTCTTTTTAATCCAAGGTCATTTGGGCGGATAGGTGGCTTCGGCTTGATTCCAATTCTAGCACTCACAAAACTAGCAGCTGTGCGACATAGAAACCGCTTTCCTTGCAATTCAGCCTGTCGAGTTAACATAAAAAAGAGAAGAAGAATAGCAGATCAAAACAGAGCATCAATACTTGATTAAGACTTATTAACATATCTTTCGTAAGGAATAGGTACTAAGAACAAATGCTTCTCGTAGAAATGGAGCGGCATAACGTGCCTGGATCATTCCAGCAGCAAAGACATTCATGTCCCTCTCACTAGCAGCATTGACAATACACACAGAGCCCTAAAAAGAGTCAAAATGCATGTCAGGAAATTCTCCAGCTAAATCAAGAAGAGAGAGAATCAAAACAGGATTTATGATACTATATGGTCGAATCAGCCAGTACAATTCTAGGGTCCCAAAAATGCCTGCAACATTTTATTAGCCATTTCAAGTACATAGCTGCCATGAGTGCATACAGAAATGAGAGTATAAAATATCAACAAAACTAAATATTTATAATTATATCCAAAAAAAGTTTAAACTGACTAAAAAATAACTCTTCATATGCACTGGAGGGGCGTAGTGGTGACCAAGGTGCACCTTGGCCAGCCCTTAATCTTGTATACTTTGTTAAAATAGGTGAAGCTTCTTTGCTAATTAAACAACAAAAATACATCTCAATTCATCTAACAATTAGTGCTGGCCTCTCCTTCATTTTGTTCCAAGCTCCGCTAATCATATGTTCCATGTTTATTATCATATACCTTCTCCAAGCTGCAGAGAAGCTGACAGACTGCATCTGGTCCTCCTTTACGTAAAAGACTTATGGAAATTGTTGAAACTTGGTTCTCCAAAATTCTTCCTTTAGTCTTTTCTTCAACCCACTGTACATTCATGTACAAAGCAAGTTACTACGGTCTTGCTCTTTGCTTTACCAATCAAACAATTCTACAACAGTACCTGTTTGAGATTGGAAGATGTATAGCCAAAAGCTGCATCCTTGGCAAACTCAGTCTCACCAGCAGGAATCAATCTGTTAGAGAATGTTGGACCACAATATTGTTATGTGTTATTTTTGTATTCAAATACATTGCGTAGTGATCGTGCACAGACTACCTTTCAGAGTCTGCAACATAATGAATATCATCAACAGTGTACCGCCCACCTTGAAGGAAGAATGGGCATATTATCCAAGCATCCATGTCACCTAATACTGACACAACTGCATCAGCTTCCTGGAAAGTAGAAGAGTATGACATGATCAGAGAAATGAAATGGAAAAGAAAAACAGAGAGAATTTCAGATATTAACCTCTGGGAAATGGCCACGTAAAGTGGAATCACCTCGCAAGACCACTGTATAACTAATACCAGGAACAGTCTTTGCTGCAGCTTCAAGATTTCTGCAGATATCTTTCACTAACAGTGCAGCCTGTGAAAGTGAGAAGGCTTTAAATATATATTTAAAGACCCTAAAGATAATCTGTTGAAGACTGCACTTTCCTACCTTATCAGCAATCATTGAACGGGAGTTTGTCAAAATAAAAAAGCAGGTTGGTAGTTTCAGAAACTGCTCTGTGAGGGCTTCAACTGGCCTGCAGTTCAGCATTACAAGCAAAGCTTATGGAACTATGTATGAAACATGGGCAAAACGAAAATGCTAGCAGAAAACATATGTAATCTAAAAGACAATATGCTTTCGTTTACCATTCAGTTAAGACCTCTATATCATGAACTGTTTGAGTTCCAGTTGGATCATCATCTAAAACTACAAGAACCTTTTTGCTATCATGAGATGCAGAGGAAACAAGACCATCCATTGGAACTTCTGGCCACTCCGCAGGAAGAGAACGCAGGACATCTTCTTTATTAAGCATGGGTGGCCTTCCTTCTACTTTTACTCCAGTTAATGTCTCATATACCTGTGCCAGGCGCAATCAGCGGGCACATTTAGGAAAGGGAATTAAATTAAGGCCATCAGTATACCATATTTTGGCATAAGTTCTGTCTACTGAGAGCTGCGAGCTGCTCACCTTTACAACAGCACTATCATCATATCGACCCCATCCAGAAGCAGAGCCTGTTGAAATACATCAAATGAATAAAACAATAGCCATCCTATTTTAAGACTGTTATCCAAACAATAACTGTAAGCTTATTTGTTTTCTTCTAAAACTAACTGTAATATACTGCTATAAAAAACAGAGGGGATGGCCATGCAACATTCTGTTAATTTGGGTAACCACTTTCATTGAAGATAAGAAATATAGCATGACTTGATGAACAATGGAACCAAAACATAGAATGGAAAATGATCTTTGATTTATCACAGACAATTACCTGAAACAAACAGCTGATGAGCAACACTAGAGACATGCAATGGGATCCTCAAGTTGGAGCTTTCATGAGATACTATACCCTGAAATAGACGAGATAAATGCATTATTATCTTTTGTTAGTACTCCCTCTGTTCCTAAATGTAAGAGGTTTTTGCAGTTCAGGACGAGATAAATGCATTATTATCTTTTGTTAGTACTCCCTCTGTTCCTAAATGTAAGACGTTTTTGCAGTTCAATACATTTACGAACAGAGGTAATAGTTCATAAAACGAATAAGTTAATAGCTCGGTTATCCATACAAGATCCTTGACGAATATGTCCACCGCAGATAAAGGTGTATAATCATTATCAAGCATGTGTGGCACACGGTTTCCAAACATCCTGCAATATGAACATTGAGTGTATCAACCATCAGATAGCCACCTTCACTCATGCTAGAACACACCACTAGATATCTGAAAGACTGACCTATAGGGAGCTGATAGCAAAAACAAGTAGAAATAATTGTTTTGTTTCTTTCTCATAATCATTTTATTACTCAGCCAATATAAGCAAATCTAAACAGTGAAGAGTAAAAAAGGAAGATTCATTAGAGTGGATTAAACAATGACACATACCACGAGTAACCTCTTGCATGTTGAATAATTTCGAAAACTCTTCTTGTTCGCAAATTTAATCGAGCACCAAATGCCATTGCTTCAGATGCTGAGGCTATATGGACCCCAGCAAGAAGTTGGTTCACCATTTTAACAGAACTGGGAACAATAGCAGAAGAGAGATGTTGATTCACAAGCGCCAGCACTAATGAAAAAAGTGCCATTATGCAGAAATAAGACCCTGTAAGGAAGGTATATGACTACAAAATGTGTGTATCACCTCGCAGCTCCGCATCCTCCTTTGATGAGATATAGTTTCTCACTTAGTGCTGTTACGCAAAAATAAGATAATAGTTATCGACCCGTTTCCGTACTTTGTATACAGCATATCATGGTGTTCAGATAACCTTTTTCATACCTGACAAAACTCTACCCGTACAATGCAGAGCTTCATCTGTTCCCGAAACAATTACCTGTCAAAAGAAGTGCAAATATTTATATCCATAAAGATTACATCATTACTTCTACTAGATTAATGTTTCGCTAATCATACAGTTAGTGTCCCATCCGCTGCTCTCTTGACACCACCAGATACTGGAGCATCAACCAATTTTATATCTCGGCATTCGGCTGTATAGAAGTAGTTAATGATTCCAAAAGATTCATCAGTGGAAGCAGTAAACAACATTGTCGACATACTTAAAATGTAGAGAATGGTTCTAGTACTACAAGGCCTTGGTGTGTTATGGGAAACAATATAAAAAGTGACAAAATAATAAGTGCTCTTGATGCAATTTACATGACATAAATCTAACCAGATACGGATTTAACCTACACATGGAGAAAACAAAATTCAGATTCCTTTCGACAATAGCTGAAAACGATTGAAGCTTCTATCACAGCTTTCTTGATCATAGGTCAAATATGGATCAGATTTGTTTAGTAAAAGATTCATCTTCTGTTAGCGTTGTACTATTTTTTGGATGTTTCTGTGACTTTTGGAACCTTGGTAACATCCCAAAGGCCTTCTGCCGGAACATTTCCCTTAAAATGCAACTTCAACTTCATAACAACATCCCAACACAAAATACAGGTTAGCTGTCACAGCAGTCATTGCAACTTCAGCTGCAAATGATTATAAATCTGGTGTTTTATTATAATGAGAAAGGGCAAACAAACATTACTTGTGAGACACTGAAGCTACAGGGCTCAGCTGTCACTCGGAATCACAAACAGAAGATTTTAGATTTTCATGAGTTGGATTTATGAGTTACACAATGTGGTTTTTGTTGACCAATAATGTTTGTGGTATTCTTTCTTATTTTTAATGCAAACATGCCCAGGATAGATAAAAAGGAGCGGCTACCTTCCAATCTTCCTTTGAGTTGAGTCACAAAGCCAGGAGAAACTGTAGACGACAGAATGATGGATGTTCCCGCTGGCAAAACTGAAAGTGAAAGACAAAGGATATTCACAACCATGTAAGTACAGCTCAGAAAATAGTTAACCTACCTGGGATATGCTAATAATCAGCAGAACC
>LR738712.1:583721480-583878319 GCA_902687465.1 Secale cereale
GGGCCTTCATGTCAAACAAATAAAAGGCTTCCGGTGGTAGTTCAATTGGGGCCAATCCCGTCGCATCCACTTCCTTCTAGCCTTCTCTCAAAAAAAAAACTTCCTTCTAGCCATGTTTTTTTTTGAAAAATGTGAAGTTAGATGAAAGAGATAAGCTTTTGGTCAACCCTTGGAAGGGACTCCCATCCAAGAGTGTTCAAAACATCATTTCCATTGGGTATCTTGAACGCCAGTTTGAGGAAGTGCTTGCTAATCCGATCCCAAAAAACGAACATTGTTAATTTCCACCTCGTATTTTGTTCTGTGGTGCTAGGATTATGCGCATTTTATCGCGCTCGCACACCTCTTTTACCTGTTTTCACCAGGTTGTCACTTTCAAAAACATCTGGGAGTTAAAGGAAAGATCGCCAAGATATGGTGATAAAATCACATTAATTAAGGTGCAATGTTATTACCATAAAAGAATACAACAAAAGGGAGAAGAGACAAAGCTCACGAAGGACTCCAGAGCACTCGACGATGGTATGAGCACACCAGCTCGTACCACGTGTTGTCGATGCCGCCCGGTCGACTACTTCACCCCCGCTCGATCAAAGCTAGGACCAGACACACGCAGCCACCAAAAACTCATCGAGAATGACGAACCCAAGCCTTAAGAGGGATTTCGGGGGAATTTGAAAGGGTCGATATGGTTGACTAGAGGGGGTGAATAGGCAACTACCATTTTTTTGTTTTTCTTATCGAATTAGGTTTAGCAACAAATAGGTTGTCTAGATATGCAACTAGGTGAGCAACCTATGTGATGCAAACAACAACAGCAATACGAGAAAGAAAGAGAAGCAACACAAGTAAAGCTTGCACAAGGTAAAGGTAAGAAGTAACCACAAGTGGAGCCGGTGAAGGCGAGCATGTGTTACCTAAGTTCCTTCCCTTTGAGGGGAAGTACGTCTCTGTTGGAGCAGTGTGGATGCACATTGCTCCCCAAGAAGCCACTAGGGCCACCGTACTCTCCTCACGCCCTCGCACAATGCAAGATGTCGTGATTCTACTAGTGATGCCTTTGAAGGTGGCGATCGAACCTTTACAAACAAGATCGCGGCTCTCTCCACAACCGAATCGGAGGCTCCCAACACCACCACGGAGCTTCACCACAATGGAATGTGGCTCCAAGGTGACCTCTTCCGTGTAGGGTGCTCAAACACCAAAGAGTAACAAAATCCACACAAGGAAGTATGGGGAATTAAATTTCCTTTGGTGGAATTGTAGATCTAGGTCTCCTTCAATCCCTAGCAAATCAACAAGTTTGATTTGCTAGGGAAAGAGATCGGGCAAGAAAGCTTGAAGGGCATTAATGAAGGAGAGAGATAGAGACAAGAGGTAAGAAGGTAGGTGGAAGAACCACCCCCTTATATAGTGTCCCCCAAATCCAACTGTTATAGCAGTTTTTACACTCCAGCTGCACAACCGCTATAACTACCAGTACAACCGGAACACACGGGGTACCTTGCAGAAACCTACTGAGCGGTACAACCGGTGGAGTGGCCGGTAGTACCGGTCGTCAAGAACAACCGGAATAACCACTCCACCACCTCGCAACAACCGCTTCACAACAGACGAGGATCACCCCAATAGCGGTAGTTGAGGCGGTGCTTGCACCGGTGCAACCGCCAGGACCAAGCACTGGTGGTGGCTAAGTACCGAGAAGTGCAAACGCCACGGACCACTGGTAGTACCACTCAAAATGAGATGATAGGAACTACCGGGCCACCACCGCCCAAGAACCGCCGCACGATAGAGCCTAGTCCGGTGGTCGGGCGGTACTAGGCTGGTACAACCGCCTGAAGCCAGTCCTAGGATTGGCCATACCATAAGAGATACAACCACCCGAAGGCAGTGGTACAACCACTGACATCATCCTGAGGGCAGCAACTCCAGGGTATCACCCCTGAGGCGGTAGTTGCGCCGAACGTACCGACCAAGCGATTGTATCGCTTGGTCCGGTGGTATAACCGTTGGGGAGTAAAAACCACTGCTTTGTAAGAGATTGAGGACCTCCCTCTCCTCGAACGGAATGATATGTGGTGGGTGGAAAAGGAATGTGTATGTGCATTGATTCACCCAATACCTTCCGATGTGGATTCCCTCTTAATAGTATGGGTTTCCTACGACCAAAGCAAAAAACACGTAGAAAACACTGTCTTCATTCTTTTCCATCCAGAGGGAATGCCTAATCGTCTTGTACCAAACAAAGTGTACCTGAAGACCTTGGCATGCAATTAGACCACAAGGTGGGTTGTCGTCATCACCAAAATACTAAGGCGGGAAATGCCCTAACGAAATTGATAGAAGGGCTTCGTCGTCGCGTCGTTCCATCGAGGAGGCATCATCATCACCCGTCTATTGCGGTGACCCAGCATACTACTACATGGTGTAATATGTTAGTCGTTGATATAACGCCCATAAGACACCGTCTCATGAACCTTACATCCCTTAGAGTGTACAACATAAACATAGCTGGTCCAAACCACCATATATATTACAAACTTATTCAAACCAAATTTAGAAGCGCCAAATGTTCAAACTACTGGCACCCAAAATACATGGTACCACTATTGATTATGTGATCACTTATTGGGTTCAGGCCAGGATGCACATGACCGGTCTTGCCGCTATCACTACTACTGTTCTACTCTTGTTGTTTTGGGTGTCGTTCTCCATGGTCGGCTCTGCTACATCTTCAACGTATCAATATTTTTTTATTGTTCCATGCTATTATATTATCAACTTTGGATGTTTTATATACATGAATATGCTATTTTATATTATTTTTTGGGACTAACTTATCCTATATACTTAAGAATTTCATCCCCACTTTGGTATTTATCTTAACATGCGAGCTATCCACATCAGCGGCGCCACCATATCATCATTCTGTCACCGGCTTACAGGGGGGCCACCATAGATTGAGCAGCATATGGAACGGACACATCACCATTCAATTACCATTACAAAGAGACCCACCATAGGAGGCCCTGGGTACAAAAACAAGAGAACGACTGTCTCTCTCCCTTCTTCAGCCAAACCCATCGAGCCCCCATGCGCCCATGTTCCTCTGTACTGCGGCCTAGATCCCATCTCACGACCCTCTGCCCGTACTGCCGCCCTGGATCCCCTCCCCTCTATGATTCCCCTAAGTTGATCAAGACCCCTTTCCCCTGTGCACGATCCGGCAGGGTGGCCGGAATCCCACCCCAGGGCCCTTCATCAAGACCGCTGGCTCGACTCCTCTCCATGATTCTCCCAGGATCGCTCATGATATGTCCCCCTTCTTGGTGTGGTGCTTGCATCTGTGGTGCCATGGTTGTCCTCGACTTTCGGTCTGATTTTGCGCTGCCATGGTCTGGAGCTAGAAGCCTCACCATGGAATCGCTCTCCCATAGAGGACCTGTCATGGATGACGGCAACTATGAGCCTGCACGCCATGTTTTTTTTCTTTGGTCGAACATGCAGAGGTGGTGTATCTGGGGTTGTTGAGCCACCTTCACCTTTGTCAATGGTATCGGTTCTTCTGGCAAGTTGACCTCATGGATGTGAGTGGAAGTGATGCTCCTGTGTGTCAGTGATGTTTTTGCGGCAAGGTCGGCACCAGATTCTCTACTCTGTTCTTTAGGATTCGTCCTATCTTTAGTATTTCATTCTTATAAGAAAAAAATCACATTAATCTTATACACGTGCATATGGCTTGACACTTGATATTTATTAACAAGTGCATATAGGGATGTGAATAGCAACGTGAGTTATTAACATGTTACGAATTTCGTCTCCCTACCACCTTGATCGGAAATAGTTCTCCACCACTGTTAAATCCCTCTGCTGAAACTGCTCTACAGGTCCATTGTTTTAGATTCAGGTCCATTCATCTATCTAAATATAGCCATGCGGAGGAGCCACCAAGGCTGGGAATGCATGTACATCGCCCCTTGCCACCAATTCATAATTAGAAACAATATATAGCGGTCATCATATGATGCACATGCCTGCTCGAGCTATTGTCTCTGCCACTGGCATACACTTTGGAATAGTTGTCCGCTCCCAGTTTTCATCTTCTCATGCTTCCTCTTTTCCCTGAGTTTATGGTTTTGATTTGTCAGGTTACTCTCTAACTCGAAAGGTGCTCGAGGTTTTGCCAGCAAGGGCCAACACTCATCTCTTAATTTTCATATTTGCACCGTAAGCACATTCCCGTTTTAGTCTTATGTTATGTTAATTATGTTGTTTGCATGAAACTCCCATCTCTAGATTTAAGTAGTTACATTGGATAGCATGCAACTTCTGTTTGGAGTTGATAGCATAATAACTTGCTCCATGGATTCTTCCATGCAATGTATTTTTAGCAATAAACTAAAACGACAATCCCTGCTTCCTTTAAGGCAATTTTCATTTGTATGATTAGCAAAGATGGTTGGAGCTAAAAATTCTCGAGCCATTCTTTTAGTTTTTCACTCTCAATGTTTTGTTTCCCACTAGGCTGACTATACAAGTATAACCTTTATAATAGTGCCATTTTTATCCACACGCAGGGCAGTGCTAATCACACACGCAAGACTCCCATGAACTACTCTGCCTTCATCATAGAATTAGGTGTATTGTTTCTTAAATCAAATCGTAGGGACTCTGTACTCCATTATTTGACGTTGGCTCCACCACCAAATCCGCCATAATTCATATGACGAGAATTTGGAGATGTATTATTCGCATATATTCCAGTGATAAATTTAATACCATAAATTCTCACAGCAACGCGTGGGGTATTATCTAGTTAACCTAGTGCCTAGTGCTAGTTTCGGTTTTTTCCTTGTTTTTGAGCTTCGCAAAAAAGGAATATCAAACGGAGTCCAAATGGAATAAAACTTTTGCGATGATTTTTCTTGGACCAGAAGACATCCAGAGGACTTGAAGTCCAAGTCAGAAGATGCCCGAGGCGGCGAAAAGCCAGGGGGCGCGTCCTAGGGGGGCAGAGCTTGTGGCCCCCTCGATGACCCCCCTGGCCTCGTTCCTTGGGCTATATATTCTCAAATATTCCCAAAACCCTAGATTAACATACGAAAATACTTTTTCACCGCTGAGGGAGTTCTGGATTTGGGGGTCCTCGGGTGTCTGGACTACTGAAGGTGGGCTAGTCTGATGGGCCGTGAAGATAAAAGCAAAAGATCTGAAGGAAATATGCCCTAGAGGCAATAATAAAGTTGTTATTTATATTTCCTTATATATCATGATAAATTTCTTTTATTCATGCTAGAATTGTATTAACCGGAAACTTGATACATGTGTGAATACATAGACAAAACAGAGTGTCCCTATGTAATGCCCAGGATGGGACTATATCTCCTACGTGTCGAGGCACGACTTAGAGACATAACCCCATGCTAGAATGATCGCAAGTCTGGTATCTTTGCACAACTCATGTAAAAGATGGGGATGGAAAACATAAAATAGTTGGCTTACACTCGCCACGTCACACAAATACAATACATGTCTCAAATCATCATTCAAAAAAACATCACAGCCCTCTAAGGGTAAAATCCAAATGACAAGATACCAAACATAATTTAAATCCACATGTCGGATCAAATCCTAGTAGCAGTCTCCACTACTGATCATCAGGATAACGAACATAGTAACGGCTACGCTCCTCGTCGTACTCCCAGTCAAGCTCGGTGCCATCACCTGGATAGCTCACAACTGGACCTGCATCTGGTGTGGTGAAGTAACTGTGAGCCACAGAGGACTCAGCAATCCCGTTCTCGGGTAACAAGACTATTTAAACCTTGGGAGAGAATAAGGCTAAAGAAAAGAATAAGTGTCTGCAGCAGCAACTAGCACTAACTTACGTGAAAGAGTGCGAGAAGAGAAGTGCCTCGGTCGAGAGATGATCACGAAGTGATCCTAGCTAAAGCTCAACAAACATAACCCCACCGTGTTCAACTCCCGAATCCCTATTTGGAAATTGACAGTCACGGTACACACGCTGGTAGTGTATTAGAACATTGTGTCAAGTTATCTACAACCGGATATTAACAAGCTCCCATCTGCCACATAACCGCGGGCACGGCTTTCGAAAGTTCATAACCCTGCAGGGGTGTTCCAACTTGGCCCATTACAAGCTCACGATCCGCGGAGTCACAACTCCAAGGTGGGAAGACCCGAGTATTCTCGGAATCCCGTGTTCAAGATACTCCGAACTAAGGTAAGGCTAATCCAGCAAATCCTCCCGACGTGTCGACACCCTGATAGTAACCGCGCGTATCTAAGTCTCAGGACACGACCGGATGGGTGATGCTACAGGTGTATGCCAGATACCTCGGGTTGCCCCAAGGCGGCCCCGCAGAACCCCCGGTTCGGACCAACACTCATGTGGAGCACTGGCCCGGGTTGTTGATTAAGAAAGAGGGTTAATTACTCCCTATGCAAGTTTAATTAGTTATTAGGCAAATAGTACCAATGTTGGGACTTGCTGGAAAAGACTTAGCACTTAGCGGTTTATCGAGGGGGTCCCATACACACCAACCGTGTTAGGAACACATAATCAAGGAACATAACATCGGTTTATACGGTTCCTAACGGCATGAGTGGAACAAATCACCAAGCAAAAGGCTTAGCCTTCCACCCTTGCCAATATATAGATGGTTTCATTTTAAGCATTATATATAGTGTGATATAACCCAACAAAACTTCAACATGAAGCAAGCATCTTCGAACTTCACCTGCAACTAGCAATGCTATAAGAGGGCCAAGCGAAGCGTACTTAGCCAAGCAACGGTTTGCATAGGTAGGGTGGTTAGACATGGTCATGGTTACAAGTAGGAGGCTGACAAGAGAGACATGGGCATCGATGCAAAACTATAGATCGAGACTACTAGCAATAGGCAAAATAGTAATGGTATCCGGGTTCGGTCATCTTGCCTGAAGTGAAGTCGTTCGGATCGTAAGAAGGGTCCTCGTTCACAACCTCGTGCTCGTACTCATACTCGGTCTCAGCTTCCGGCTCTAAACAATACAATCACACAAGGCACGAATCAACAAGATGCAATGCGCATACCAAAATGATGGATGCATGAGGGATGCACTATGAGAGCACACGGAGCATGGAAAAATAGAACTCAAGCAAATCACTTCAAAACATGATAACAATAGGATATTATGAATCTACGCAGAAAATCAATTAAGTTTCATATAAGACTCGCTGAAAACGGAGCTACGGGCTAAAAGTTATGCCCGAAACAAGAAATATGCGAAAGCTGAAAATTACAGCAACATAGCAACTTCGGAGCACTAGAAAAATAAGCTACAGCACTCAAACAACATGGCAAAGAGCATGAACATAAACTAGACATATCCTACAGCAAATAAGTCCAAAGGTGCACCCCCAAAGGAGCCACGGATCAATAGCAACAAGCTTGGACATATTGAACTTGACAATAAAATCCTGACAGCAGAATTTTATTGAAACTTTGGAGCAAAAGATAAATGTGCTACAGCCACTCAAATAAGCATGTGAGAACATGAATGGATAGCCAACAATATATACTATAAGGAACCATCAAGATCCACCCCAAAACTATCATGGTTTGTCCTAGAACAGCACGCAAACATGGCATCGGAACATTACAGATTTCAGACTTAGTGAAAATCCACTAAGTGTTAAAACAACAGTTTCATCATGGCATATAAAAGCAAGTTTAAGTCACCTCGGAACTAAACATGGCAAGTGTTAAGCACCACATCAAAGTACACATGATGGTGATTCCGAAACACACAAGCATGCATCATGGAGATAAACACAACGATAGCAATGAGCTCAACTAGATGGCATTTCATAACAAGTGAAACAACATCACAGCCACATGGCACTTTGCAACGAAGATATACATGGCAAGAATAAATCTATCATGCAACCTAACACAAGCAACATGTAGAGCATGGCAAGACGAACACGTGGACATGTCATTTGCATCATTTGGATAAACGAGCTAAAAGATATCACTATGCAAAGATGGCATAAAAACAACACATAGCAGCAGTTTATATCGGGATGCACTCTTGCAACAGAAAAATAAGCATCTAGATGACCACAAACATGCATGGCACAATGGAATGAATCGTAGTGCTAATCACCACGAACGTCTGGACACCTCATTTGCGCTAATCGGAGCTACGCACAAAAAGTTATCATCATTCTAAAACTGCATCAGACACAAGCAAATCTGGGTCTTAGAGGAGAATGAGGTCAACCTCTCAGATCTGAGAAAACAGGCTCGGGCCAACGGATCTGGCCCAGGCGCGGAGGAGAGGCCGGCGGGCGAGTGGAGTGGGCCTCGGCTCGGGCAGATCGGGGCTGGGCCTCGCGGCGGTGGAAGCGGCCCAGCTGGCTGCTGGCTGGAAGGCGGATCGGCGGCGTCGAGGCAGACGCCCTGGCGGCGATCGGGCCTGTGGCTGGAAGGGGCCCAGCTGGGCGAGGCGGCGGCCTGGGCTGGGGAGGCCTCGGTCGGTGGGGCTGGGCCTTCGGGCGAACGGGCTGAGGCGCGCTGAGGGAGGCCTGCCCGGGGCGATGGCGATCGGGCCGATGCGGGAGCCCAGCTCGGTGGCTCGGGCGCCTCGATCTGAACGGGCGAGGCTGGCGTTGACCCGATCGGGATCGCCTCCCCGATCTGGAACCAGCGGCGGCGACTTGGCTTCGATCGAAGCGACGGGAACTGGGAGATGGCGACCGTCAGGTGGAGGGGCTCGGGGCCGGCTGGATCCGGCGGCCCCTCGCCGGATCTGGCCGGAGGACGGCGGTGGTGAGGTGGAGAGGGTAGTGGTGAGGTGAGGAGGTGTAGGAGAGGTACTCCGGCGATCTTCCGGCGAGGTGGAGGAAACTTCGGCGAGATTCCGGCGGAGCTCCGGCGAGGTGGCTGGTGGCTGGAGGTGGAAGAAGGAGAGGTCTAGGGTTTCCTTAATTTGGGGCAAAATTTGGGGGAGTGGACAAATATATAGGCACAAGGAGCTAGGGTTGCCCAAATGGAGTGCGGTTTTCGGCCACCGGATCAGATTTGGATTGCCTAGATGATAGAAGTGGCTAGGAGTGGTTGGTGGGCTGTTGGAGGGGTGTCTTGGGCCTCAAAGTGGAGGCACTTTGAGCCCACGAGAATAACTGTTGGGGTAGCAAACGGACTCGAAACGCGACGAGATTTGACAGGCGGGTTGCACACGCCTAAACAACAACACACGACAAGTCTCGCGCCAAACCGGTAACGTTACACGGCCAAACACCAAAGTAGGCCTACGGGACGCCACGGACACGTGAGGGAGCTCCGGAACGCGAAACGAACAACGGGAAGGAACGCGTGGAACCGGATGCAACCGACAACACCAATGCAATGCGATGCATATGACTACATGATATGAATGAATGCCACACACGCACACAACAAAACGACGAAAACCCAAAAGACAAGGAACCCGGAATGGAATAGATGAAGCCGGAGATATATTATATGCCCAAAAGGGAAAGTATTACATCCGGGGCATTACAAACTCTCCTCTACTACAAAAAGATCTCGTCCCGAGATCTAGGACTGGAAAAAGGAAGGGTACTCGGAACGAAGATGATCTTCTCGTTCCCACGTAGCTTCTCGGTCGGTGTGATGTGACCACTTGACTTTCAAGAATTTGATGGACTTGTTGCGGGTCTTGCGTTCGGTCTCTTCGAGAATAGCAACGGGATGCTCTCGGTAGGACAAATCTTGTTGAAGATCAGTCTCTTCAAACGGAATCGTGCGCTCAGGTGCCTTGAAGCATTTGCGAAGTTGAGACACATGGAACACATCATGAACATTGGCGAAGTTTGAAGGGAGCTCAAGTTGATAGGCTAGGTCGCCTCTTTTGCCAAGAATCTTGAAAGGCCCGACGTATCTAGGAGCAAGCTTTCCTTTGATACCGAATCTTTGGGTGCCTTTCATCGGAGAAACACGGAGATAGACATGATCATCAATGTTGAAAGCCAAATCACGATGCTTACCGTCATAGTAGCTCTTCTGACGCGACTGAGCGGCCTTGAGATTCTCACGTATGACTTTGCACATTTCTTCGGCTTTTGAGATCAAGTCATTGCCAAGAAGTTGACGTTCGCCTGTTTCAGACCAGTTGAGAGGGGTACGGCACTTTCTGCCATAGAGGATTTCAAACGGGGCTTTACCGGCACTTGCTTGAAAGCTGTTGTTGTAAGAGAACTCGGCAAATGGAAGGCAGTCTTCCCATTTCATGCCAAAAGATATGACACAGGCTCTGAGCATGTCTTCTAGAATCTGATTCACTCGCTCGACTTGACCACTAGTCTGAGGGTGAAAAGCAGTGCTGAACCTGATCTTAGTGCCCATGGTGGATTGAAAGGAGTCCCAGAACTTTGATGTGAGCAAACTTCCACGGTCTGAGGAGATGACTTGAGGAATGCCATGTAAGGACACAATTCTGGAAGTGTACAACTCTGCTAATTGAGCTGCATTGATTGATTCTTTGACTGGAAGGAAGTGAGCGACTTTGGTAAGCTTGTCAATCACCACGAAGATAGAATCATTCCCTCGCTTGGATTTAGGAAAGCCAGTGACGAAGTCCATTTCAATGTGGTCGAACTTCCACTCGGGAATAGGAAGAGGTTGGAGAAGACCGGCTGGACGTTGATGTTCTGCTTTCACTCTTCTGCAAACATCACATTCGTTCACGAATTGGGCAATTTACCTTTTCATGCGTGTCCACCAGTAAGATTGCTTGAGATCTTGGTACATCTTAGAACTGCCAGGATGAATGGAAAGGAGAGAATCATGTGCTTCTTCCATTATGAGCTTCCTCAGATCACCTTTGAGAACAACGAGTCTATCCTCGAAGAACAAGGTATCTCTCTCATCAACACGAAAGCACTTGTATTTTGGAGTGCCCTTTGCAATACCATGTTTCACCTTCTGCACCATGGCATCACTGAGTTGGGCCTCACGGACTTGATCTTCCAAGGTAGGAGCAACTTGAAGATTTGCAAGAAAACCCTGCGGAACAACTTGGAGGTTGAGTTTCCTGAATGCTTCACAAAGCTCAGGCTGGAACGGCTTGATAAGAAGGCTGTTGCAATATGCCTTTCTGCTCAAAGCATCTGCAATCACATTCGCCTTGCCAGGAGTGTATTCCATGCTGGGATTATACTCTTGGATCATTTCAACCCAACGAGTCTGGCGGAGGTTCAGATTCGGCTGTGTGAAGATGTACTTCAAGCTCTTGTGATCAGTGAAGATGTCGACTTTTCTGCCCAACAACAGATGTCTCCACGTAATCAAAGCATGTACCACAGCTGCTAGCTCGAGATCATGTGTGGGATAGTTCTTCTCACTTGGCTTGAGCTGACGAGAAGTATATGCCACAATTCTCTTATCTTGCATAAGCACACCACCAAGTCCTTGAAGAGAAGCATCACAGAATACTTCATAGGGCTTGGACTCATCTGTAGGAGTAAGAACTGGAGCAGAGACGAGCTTTTCTTTGAGAGTTTTGAATGCCACTTCACACTCTGGAGACCAAAAGTATTTGACATTCTTCTGAAGCAAGTTGGAAAGAGGCTTGGCAATCTTGGAGAAGTTCTCAACGAACCTTCTGCAATAGCTGGCAAGACCCAGAAAACTGCGGAGTTGCTTGACGTTCTGAGGAGCTTCCCAGTTGACAATTGCTTCAACTTTCTCGGGATTCACCGCAATACCGTCAGCTGAGATGATGTGGCCCAGGTACAAAACCTTATCGAGCCAGAACTCGCACTTGGAGAACTTGGCATAGAACTTATGCTCTCGGAGTCGATCAAGAACCAGACGTAAGTGCTTTTCGTGATCTTCTTCATTCTTGGAAAACACCAGAATATCATCCAGATACACAAGCACAAACTCGCCAGTATAGGCGTTGAAGATGTAGTGCATCATCCTCGAAAAGGTAGGAGGAGCATTTTCGAGACCAAAGGACATGACTGTATATTCATATGAACCGTAGCTCGTTCTGAAGGCAGTCTTGGGGATGTCTTCCTCGCGAATGTGAATTTGGTGATAGCCCATTCGGAGATCGAGCTTAGAGAACACTTTAGCTCCTTTGAGCTGCTCGAAGAGTTCGTTGATGTTGGGAAGCGGATACTTGTTCTTTATCGTCTTCTTGTTCAATGGCCGGTAATCAACGCAGAGACGCTCCGTGCCATCTTTCTTCTTGACAAATAAGACACCACAGCCCCAAGGAGACGTACTAGGCCTGATGAGACCCATATGCTCCTGTTCATCAAGCTGCTTCTTCAATTCCTTCAATTCTTCAGGAGAGAGCTTGTACGGACGCCGACATGCTGGCTCAGTACCCGGCTCGAGTTCAATGACGAATTCCACCTGACGGTGTGGAGGCATGCCTGGAAGTTCTTCAGGAAAGACGTTTTGATATTCGTTAACCACCGGAATTTGAGAAATGGCATTAATTTCGCCCTTATCATTGAGAGAGAAAAGCCTGATAGTGTTATCCCTGGATGCAAAGATAATCACATCTTCATCAGGATGAGTCATCTTGACTTCCTTCTATGCACAATCAATGTGAGCATCATGCTGAGACAGCCAATCCATTCCGAGGATGAGGTCAATGTCAAAATTACCAAGAACCACCGGTTTAGCCAGAAAGCGATAATCACCCATGCGAATAGAAACATTCGGAGCAAATATGTTGGAAGTCATACGTCTCCCCGGAGAAATGACTTGCAACTTCTGAGGCAGACTTTGGACGTCAACATTATACTTGGATGCAAATGGTTGAGACATGAAAGAACATGAAGCACCCGAATCAAACAACACTTTAGCTAGAAAAGAGTTAACTGAAAGGTTACCCAAAATGACATCCGAAGAATTCTCCGCTTGCGCTGCACTCATCAGGTTGACCCTTGCTTGCTTGGGATTATGCTTGACAATAGCTGAACTCACAGGTGGAGGAGGAGGAAGACGCTTTGGGTTCGGACATCTGTTGGCATAGTGACCTTTCTGAGTGCACTTGTTGCAGACCACTTCTGAAAGAGGACGGAAATGAGAACCACTTGACTTGGAGCCTTGAGACTGAAACTGGTTCTTCGACTTGTTGCTCGGGTTGGGTGGGTGGGAGAAAGCACGTCCACTAGAGTTGTTGTTGTTGGAGTTGTTGGAGTTGTTGTATGGAGCTCGAATCGCTGGAGGAGGAGGAAGCCAAAATTTCTGCTGCTTTGCGACGACTTGAGAAGATGAGGAGGAGTGAACGGTGATACGTCCAAAACGTATCTATAATTTCTGCTTGCTCCATGCCACTTTTGGGTGATATTGCTATGATATTCATACACTTCCATACACTTTTGATCATATTTGGACTAACTTACTAATCCAGTGCACCCCAGTGCCAGTTTCTGTTTTCGGCTGTTTTTGTATTTCAGGTTTTCACGTTTCGAGAACTGCCCAGAAAAATCCAGAAAAAAAAAATCAGCGTATCGGAAACAACACTGCGTCCGAAGGGCAACCTGGGGGGGGGGGGCACAGGGGCTCCAGGCGCCCTGTGGGCGCGCCCCCCCTGGGCCGCGCCGGGGGGGCGCCTCGGCCCCCCGAGAGCCCTCCGGTGCCCTACTTTGGCATATATTTAAAGGGTTCCCCGAAACCCTTGAAACATGACTTCTTTTCGCGATCCCATCTCTGTTCCGCCGCCGCCGCCGCTTCCAAGATCGGGAGCACCAGGAGAACTCTTCCCGGCACCCTGCCGGAGGGGAGGATCACCACCGGGAGCTTCTCCACCACCATGGACGCCTCCCGGATGACTCGTGAGTAGTCTCCCTTGGACCATGAGTCCATGACCAGTAGCTATGTGATGTTCTCCTCCCGTTCTTGTGCTTCACTAATTAGTCCTCGTGAGCTGCCCTACATGATCGAGGCACCTATGTAATCCTTATGCTGTTGCTATGTTGAGTTTGCTGGGATCCGATGGATTATGAGATTATGTTCAGATTGATCTTGAGTAATATATTTGATCTACCTCTTTTATATTTTAGTTCATAAGTAATTCTTGCATGTTCTCCGTTGTTATTTATTGCTTTGGTCGAGTAATAGGTAGTGACTCCAAGAGGGAACGTTATGCTCGATTGTGGGTTCATGCCCCTCGATGACTAGCTTGAGTGACAGAAACATGAGTCTAGGGGATGTGCTGTTGCCACAAGGGGGAAAACAACGGTGCTTGTGCCCGCGGGTGCAAGGATTGTTTACTTTACGCAAAGTTCTTTTAATGCAGTTGTCTGTTGCATTGAGTTTACACTATGGGTGGGACTCGCAACTTAATACCAGCGAGATGTTCTAGATAGATATCTCAAGGTGGATGATTAGTAGTAGATATTGATGGATTTCGGTCTACTTACTTTGGCGTACCGCCCATGCTTTGAACCTCAACCTTTCTTGCAATGTAATCAGCATTTGTATGCGCTCGTGGGTCCTGTCAATTGCCCAGCTGTAATTTGTTTACCTCACATAGCTGTTTTATCGTCTTTTGGGAGAGAGACATCACTAGTGAACATCATGAGACTCCGGTCCATATTACCATCATTGATCACATCCACTATTTACTTACTATTGCAAAAACACTATCTATCACTACTATCATATTGCTTTTAACCCTTTGTGAACTACAAGGCCGGTGAGATTGACAACCTCTCTGTACTCGTTGGGAGCAAAGTTATTTGTATCTGTGTGCAGGTCCACGTTGATTGCTAATTGCGTCGTTAGCAGTTGACACCTACTTGTTGAACCTAGGAGTCTCTGGGGATTCGATCCTTGGCATCTTTGCTAGGGGAAAACACTTCTACTTACTGCATCTTACACCTTCCACTTGGGGTAACCAACGAGGGGTTCGAGGCCCATCAAGGAGTATTTTCTGGCGCCGTTGCCGGGGACTCCACTCTTCAGGATAGGGGAGTTGCATGCTATCTTTTACCTTTGCTTATTAGTCTTGTTAGTTTACCTTTCATTTTTGCTTTAGTTCCTTTTATCGAAAATCACAAAAATAGTTATCTTGCTTGCTTGCTACTATGGGTTCCACCGAGAACACCAAGTTGTGTGACTTCACTAGTCACAACAACGATGACTTTATCAGCACACCTATCACTACACCTGCCACTTCAGCACCTTCATATGAAATTAAACCTGCTTTACTGAACTTAGTCATGAAAGAACAATTCTCCGGTGCTGGAGATGATGCTGCTTTACACTTGAACAACTTTGTAGAACTTTGTGATATGCAAAAGTACCAAGAAATAGATGGTAATATTGTTAAGCTTAAGCCTTTTCCTTTCTCTTTGAGAGGAGGAGCTAAAATTTGGTTTCAGTCTTTGCCTAGAAATAGCATAGATTCATGGGACAAGTGCAAAGATGCTTTTATCGGAAAATACTATCCACCTGCTAAAATTATCCAACTTAGAAGTAACATCATGAATTTTAAACAATTGGATAATGAACACGTTGCCCAAGCTTGGGAGCGTATGAAATCTCTTATCAAGAACTGCCCTACTCACGGTTTGACTACTTGGATGGTTATCCAAACTTTTTATGCAGGCTTGAACTTTACCTCGCGGAACTTGTTAGGTTCGGCCGTGGGAGGAACTTTTATGTCAACTACCCTTGGTGCTGCCACAAAGCTTCACGATGAGATGATGACCAACTATTCCAAATGGCACACCGAACGCGCTCCAACAGGTAGGAAGGTAAACTCTGTCGAGGAGATTTCCTCCCTCAATGAAAAAGTTGACTTGATCATGTCTCTACTGTCGAAGCAATCTACTGTTGATCCTCGTGATGTTCCTTTAAATTCTTTGATTGCTCAAGAACAAGTAGATGTGAATTTTATCTCTAGAAACAATTTTAACAACAATGCTTATAGGAGTAACTTTGGTAACAATTCTAGACCGTTCCCCTCTAACTCTTATGGGAACAACAATACTTATCCTAGTACCAAGAACTCCAATACTGAACTAGAGACCATGCTTAGAGATTTCATCACTACCCAAAAAGCCTTTAATAAGAATGTAGAAGAGAAACTACATAAACTAGATGATCTTTCTTTCAAGGTAGACCACTTAGCCAATGAGGTAAAATTGCTAAAAATTGAAACTTCTCCACTTAAGGAGAGGGAAGTCATCCCTATTAATGCTACTCAAGTACAAATTAATGAAAATATTAGGATGATGGCTAAGCTTAAAGAAAGATGGGCTAGAGAAAGGGAGGAAGAAGAAAGAATTAAGAGCCTTCCTACCCACCACACTGTTGCTACTATCCAAGTTATTGAGGATGTTCACACTCTTAGCACCCAATGTACTCCTGGTCCCAATGGACCTATTAATGGTGATGCTATAGAAACTACCAAACAGGTGAACCTTAAGGACACCACTACTACTTTACTTGATGCTCGTGACCTTGATTTTGATAATTGCACTCTTACAGATGTTATTGATTTCCTTCACAAGATGTCTAGAGATCCCCGCACTAGCACGCTTAACCTTGCCTTCACAGAGCATATCACTAATGCTCTCATCAAAGCTAGGGAGGAGAAACTTAGAGTAGAAGCCTCCATACCTAGAAAGCTAGAAGATGGTTGGGATCCTATGATAAAAATTTATTTGAATGACTTCTCTTGTTATGCATTATGTGATGTTGGTGCTAGTACCTCTGTTATGCCCAAAAGGATATATGATATGCTTAAATTGAAACCTTATGATTCTTGTTCTTTTGGTGTTCGTCTCGTTGATTCTTCCATAAAGAAACCTTTGGGGAGGATCGACGATGTTCTTATTGTTGTCAATGATAATTATGTGCCCGTTGATTTCACTATTGTGGATATTGAATGTGATCCTTCATGTCCAATTATTTTGGGACGTCCCTTTTTGCGCACCGTTGGTGCTGTCATTGACATGAAAGAGGGTAATATTAAATTTCAGTTTCCTCTCAAGAAAGGGATGGAACACTTCCCTCGTAAGAAGGTCAAGTTACCTTTTGAGTCCGTTGTACGGGCTAGTTATTCTTTTACTCTTGATAAAACTTGATCTATGCATTATGCCTAGCTTAAAGGCATAAAAGAAAGCGCTTTTGGGAGGCAGCCCACATGAATAATTTTTTTGCTTTTGTTGTGTCTTGATGTTGTTTACTGCTGTAGCATCATCATTGTATCTTTGCTTTTCATATTTGTGCCAAGTATAGCCTCTGATTGCTTGAAAGTTCAAAAGTTGTGAGGTGCTGTCCAGGAAACAGATTCTGTCCTTGGATAGAAAAATTCGTATAAAATCACCAGATCATCTTTTTGGTCTGAATTTTTTCGACAGCGTTCTCTATATAATTATCTTTCGTGCGCAGTTCTGAGTTTTTTGATTTGAGTTGCAGAAGTATCCCGAACAGGTCAATTACTTCCTGCTGTTCTGTTTTTCACAGATTCTGTCCTGTTTTGCCTTACCTTCACTTTGCAAATTAAGAACTTGCTTTTTCTTTGCAAAAACCTTTTGGCAATCTTGAGAAACAGTAGAACTTCAAGAATATCCTTATTTCCAGCAAGGTATAATTATTTTATTAAGGGTACTAACCTCACTAATCAGTTTATGATGAGTTGTGTATGAAGGGAGTTTTCAAGTGTGCGAGGGAAGATGATAAAAATATTCAGGAGTTTCAAGCGCTCAAGCTTGGGGATGCCCCCGTGCACCCCCAAGAAATATTCAAGGAGACTCAAGCGTCTAAGCTTGGGGATGCCCCCCGTGCATCCCCTTCTCCATCAACATTATCAGTTCGTCTTTCGTTCCGCTATATTTTTATCACTTCATGTGTTATGTGCTATGCTTGGAGCGTCTTGCTTTTAGTTTTCTTTTTAGTTTTTCATAACGAGTCGGAACTCAGCATTCCTTTATGTGGGAGAGAAACACGCTCCACCTCTACCTAGAACATTACATAGAATTTTCATGTCTATCTATGCTGTGTGTGTTCTTTGTCTTTTAATAGCTACTATCGTGCTCTGCTCTTAGTATTCATGCTTATCTTTTCAAGAGCTTTTATTTAGTTGGTTGCTTGAACTCTCTTTAATTACCATGCTCACCTTATTAAGAGAGTTTGCTTCCGTTGCATGGGTTAATGTGTCTATGATAAAGATGCTACTTTCATGATGGTGCTTAGTAGTTCAGGTTTTCTTTTGGTTAATCTCAAATAGCTGGGAGGTTCCCAATGTGTTATTGGAGTACCAACTTGGTTTGTTTGCCTATGATGTGGTATGGTTTAGTAATATCTTCCTTCGAGAATTTATTTTGATTGACTTGGCGTATGCTCACGCATATTCAAGACTGTAAAGAAAGTCTGTCAAGCCTTGATGATCTTTTGTTTCTAAGTAGCAATATAACTACCATGCCTGATTCAATATTGCTTTGTCGCTCTGCATGATTATGACCGTCATTGCTCTCTTAGTTGGTCGCTCCCAGTCTTTTGTAACCTCCACCTGCACTAAGCAAACTAACCATGCAATACATAGCTCATGGGAAAGTAGCCTAAAAACTATTGTGGTAAAGAATATGTTGCTTATGTATCTTATTTCTTATGAGTTGCTTGCTGAGCGGTAACCATGTTTCTGGGGACGCCATCAGCTGTCACACTTTTTGTTGAATATCATGTGAGTTGCTATGCATGTTCGTCTTGTCTGAAGTAAGGGTGATTCACCGTGGGTTGAATTAATATGCATATTGTTAGAGAAGAACATTGGGCCGCCAACCAAAGCCATGCATCATGGTGGAAGTTTTAGCTTGGACCTTAATCCTCAATCTCTCATGAGAATATGCTTATGCATTAAAGAGGAGTCCATCATCTATTTTCTATGTTGTCCCGGTATGGATGTCCTTAAGTTGAGGTCTATCAAAAACGAGAAATCAAATGCGATCTATCTCCTTGGACCTTTGTACAGGTGGCATAGAGGTACCCCTTTCTGACACTTGGTTAAAACATATGCAATGCAATGATAACCCATGGGGATCCGAGCTAATTAGGACAAGGAGCGAGCACTATTGGTATTCGATGCATGAGGCTTGCAACTTATAAGATGTTTTATACATGACACATATGAAGTACTACTACCGTTGACACAATTGCTTCCATGTTTTCAAATAAAAAAGCTTTAGCACTTAACCTTTCTTTTACCTTTATGTTGAAGCACCAACTACTGAGAGCATGATTGTCATTCTGAGTGTAATGTGCATTGTCCCAAAGTAGCATTGTCTTTTGCATGATTGTGATATCGTTTATTCTGAAATGATTGTATCTAGTCATCACTTAAACCTTGATGGTGCCATTGCATTTATGTTTTGCATCACTAAAGGGGGCAAGCTAGATATCACTTTATCATATTTGCACATCATGTTCATTGCAAATCTTTTTGATGTTTCAGTTTCATGTTGTAAAACTTTCAGTCATTTGTGATTTTCTCTTGAGACAACTTAATTACTTTAGAATCATTGTCTCGGTAAGCTTTTGTCATATGACTATGAGAAAGCCTTATATGGTTAATAGCATGTCACCACAGAAATTATTCTTGTTGTCATTTACCTACTCGAGGACGAGCAGGAATTAAGCTTGGGATGTTGATACGTCCAAAACGTATCTATAATTTCTGCTTGCTCCATGCCACTTTTGGGTGATATTGCTATGATATTCATACACTTCCATACACTTCTGATCATATTTGGACTAACTTACTAATCCAGTGCACCCCAGTGCCAGTTTCTGTTTTCGGCTGTTTTTGTATTTGAGGTTTTCACGTTTCGAGAACTGCCCAGAAAAATCCAGAAAAAATATATAAAAAATTAGCGTATCGGAAACAACACTGCGTCTGAAGGGCAACCTGGGGGGCCACAGGGGCTCCAGGCGCCCTGTGGGCGCGCCCCCCCTGGGCCGCGCCGGGGGGGGGGGGGGCGCCTCGGCCCCTCGAGAGCCCCCCGGTGCCCTACTTTGGCATATATTTAAAGGGTTCCCCGAAACCCTTGAAACATGACTTCTTTTTTCGATCCCATCTCTGTTCCGCCACCGCTGCCGCTTCCAAGATCGGGAGCACCAGGAGAACTCTTCCCGGCACCCTGCCGGAGGGGAGGATCACCACCGGGAGCTTCTCCACCACCATGGACGCCTCTCGGATGACTCGTGAGTAGTCTCCCTTGGACCATGAGTCCATGACCAGTAGCTATGTGATGTTTTCCTCCCGTTCTTGTGCTTCACTAATTAGTCCTCGTGAGCTGCCCTACATGATCGAGGCACCTATGTAATCCTTATGTTGTTGCTATGTTGAGTTTGCTGGGATTCGATGGATTATGAGATTATGTTCAGATTGATCTTGAGTAATATATTTGATCTACCTCTTTTATATTTTAGTTCATAAGTAATTCTTGCATGTTCTCCGTTGTTATTTATTGCTTTGGCCGAGTAATAGGTAGTGACTCCAAGAGGGAACGGTATGCTCGATTGTGGGTTCATGCCCCTCGATGACTAGCTTGAGTGACAGAAACATGTGTCTAGGGGATGTGCTGTTGCCACAAGGGGGAAAACAACGGTGCTTGTGCCCGCGGGTGCAAGGATTGTTTACTTTACGCAAAGTTCTTTTAATGCAGTTGTCTGTTGCATTGAGTTTACACTATGGGTGGGACTCGCAACTTAATACCAGCGAGATGTTCTGGATAGATATCTCAAGGTGGATGATTAGTAGTAGATATTGATGGATTTCGGTCTACTTACTTTGGCGTACCGCCCATGCTTTGAACCTCAACCTTTCTTGCAATGTAATCAGCATTTGTATGCGCTCGTGGGTCCTGTCAATTGCCCAGCTGTAATTTGTTTATCTCACATAGCTGTTTTATCGTCTTTTGGGAGAGAGACATCACTAGTGAACATCATGAGACTCCGGTCCATATTACCATCATTGATCACATCCACTATTTACTTTTTGCTATTTACTTACAATTGCAAAAACACTATCTATCACTACTATCATATTGCTTTTAACCCTTTGTGAACTACAAGGCCGGAGAGATTGACAACCAATCTGTACTCGTTGGGAGCAAAGTTATTTGTATCTGTGTGCAGGTCCACGTTGATTGCTAATTGCGCCGTTAGCAGTTGACACCTACTTGTTGAACCTAGGAGTCTCTGGGGATTCGATCCTTGGCATCTTTGCTAGGGGAAAACACTTCTACTTACTGCATCTTACACCTTTCACTTGGGGTAACCAACGAGGGGTTCGAGGCCCATCAAACGGCATCTCGAATCCTCTTTTTAGAAGCCTCCATCTTAAGCTGAGCTGCCTCTTGTTTCAAAGCCATGTTATAGAATTTGTCGAATTCATCGGGCTCGAACAAGGTGAGAGCAAGTTGAAGTTCATCTTTGAGACCTCCTCGGAATTGATAGATTTTACTCTTGGCATCAGGAATGTCTTGCTTAGCATAGCGGGCGAGGTTTTGGAACTTGACATTATACTGGTAGACTGACATAGAGCCCTGCTTCAGGTTGCGGAACTGCTCACGCATGCCCTCGATGACACTTGTTGGAATATGGTGAGAGCGAAAGTCCTTGCAGAAATCCTCCCAAGAGATCACACGACCTGGCCTGGAGTCTTTGTACTGCCGCCACCAGTCAGCTGCTTATTCTTTGAGTTGGAAGGCTGCAAACTTCACATAGTCCTCTTCCTTCACGTTACTGCACTCAAAATGCTTCTTGATATCGGTTAACCAATCTTCAGCATCAAGAGGGTCGACACAGTAACTGAAAGCTTTTGGATTATTGGCCAAAAACTGGTTGAGAGTAGCATGGTGCTGTTGGTTGAAGAAGTTGCCTTGATTCCCTGGAACACCCTGATTAGCTTGATTAGCTTGCATCTGCTGCATCATCTGCATCAACATCTGGGTGTTCTGAGCTGTAGTCTGCATAATCGCTCTCCAAGCCTCAGACGGAGGAGGAGGGGAAGGAGGACGATCTGGGACCTCTTCACCCTCTGGTTTAGCGTTGGGAACCCTTTTCGGAGCCATCCTGAAAGAGATGACCACGAATCAGCAATTGATTGACAGAAGGTATATGCTGAATCAATGGAATGAATAGCAAGAAGTCTTCACAATAATCATTCGAACAATAGGAACGAATGAAATCATTCGAACAAGAGGAACGAATGAAATTCTCAGTTAAATGATAACATCAATCTTCACGAGAAGCCACATAGGGGACAAAAGGTAAAATAAGAAAAACAACAAGATATGGATGGAAACAAACACAAGATAGGAGCTTCGTTCGACATTTTCGTGCTAAAAGCATATGAACGCGTTACGAAAGGGTTTTGCAATCCCCGGATCAGCATAGCCAAGGACCCTTTAAGATGCAACTCCCGATCAGAACATCGGTCATAATACCACTTCACTCAATGTAGAACCCCGAACTCACTAACCTGCATTCGTTGGAAGAATGCCTACGATCTACTGGATAAACCCACCTATGAATTTCCGAAAGATTCCAGTTATGCAATCAGGTGTTGGGGATACTGGGGAAGCACCGCGCAATCAACTCTAAACCTACATCCAGCTGTATCCATCCTTCAACACATAACCAGTCTTTCTCTGAAACTGTGTACCTCGGACCTTCGAAAAGCATCCACTATAACAAGCTATGGCAATACTCCCGAACTACCTCCCCAGTACTGGGTGATGTCGGGGTTATCTTGCCACTAACCGTATAGGAGAGATTTTCGATGTCGGCCGTCTTAAGTATTTAGTACTGCCGCGATATGCTTGTGACGACAATACCCCGAAGCTCAACTCCCCGGGACACTGCCACAACCCCTAATGTCAGGAGGCATCGGGAACAATATTCTCGTCACAAGAACATCGAAACAATCCCAGAATACTCGCGAGATTCCTAAAAAAAATTTGGTGCAATTTTGAAGATAGAAGAGACAAGAGTAGTCGTCAGGAGTCCTCACCAGAGAGAAAGGGGATGAGAAGCAAAGAATTCCTACTCTCCGATATAATATAGGACTCAAAATGTTTTTCAGTGTGTGCCTATACTTGACCGTCAACGATTCGATCAATCAGTGGGGGCTCCTAGGTCGGAGAAGGCTCTGATACCAACTTGTAATGCCCAGGATGGGACTATATCTCCTACGTGTCGAGGCACGACTTAGAGACATAACCCCATGCTGGAATGATCGCAAGTCTGGTATCTTGGCATAAGAATTTGGAAAGAAATGATCATGCTCATATAACCTTTTATGTGCTCAAAGCCAATAACATTCAACTCTAGTTCGGTAGCAAGCATGCATTTGCGGGAAAGCGCATCCGCACAACATTTTCTTTTCCTTTGATGTATTTGATGACATAGGGAAAAGACTCTATGAACTCGCGCCAATTAGCATGACGCTTGTTCAACTTAGTTTGACCCTTAAGATGCTTGAGCGTCTCATGGTCCATGTGAAGAATGAATTCATGAGGACGGAGATAGTGTTCCCACACATGCAAAACTTGCACTAAGGCATATAATTCCTTATCGTAGATGGGGTAGTTAAGTTGAGTGCCAGAAACACTAAAATACACAATTGGGCGCTTTTCTTGCATGAGCACACCTCCTATGCCGGTACCACTAGCATCGCAATGAATCTCGAAAGGTTTGTCAAAGTTAGGCAAGGAAAGTAAGGGTGCGTGAGTAAGCAAATTTTTCAGCTCGTTGAACGCGGTGCCTTGCAAGGTACCCCAAACAAATGTTGCGTTCTTTTTACTCAAAGCGTGCAAGGGAGAAGCAATTGTGCTAAAGTCCTTCACAAAACATCGATACAAACTATCTAAACCAAGAAAGCTACGCACTAGTTGGAGATTCGTTGGTTGGGGCCAAGTTTTAATTGCTTCAATTTTAGTTTCATCAACATGAACACCTTGTGAAGAAACGACGAATCCTAGGAAAACAACCTTATCAAGACCAAAAGTGCATTTTTCCATGTTAGCATAGAGACATTCTTTCTAAAGTGTTTGCAAAACAATGCGGATGTGTGTGATGTGATCCTCAAGTGACTTGCTAAAAACGAGGATGTCATCAAAGTAAACCACTATAAAGACGCTGATATAAGGTCGAAGAACGAAATGCATGAGATGCATGAATGAGCCGAGCGCTTCCGATAAGCCCATTGGCATGACCAACCATTCATATAACCCAAACTTGGTTTTGAAAGCTATTTTCCACTCATCACCCTCTTGAATGTGAATTTGGTAATATCCACTTTTAAGATCGATTTTCGAAAAGATGGTAGTACCACATAATTCATCAAGCATATCATCTCGGCGTGGAATAGGGTGACGGTATCTAACGGTGATAGCATTTATCGGACGACAATCGGAGCACATGTGAAAACTTCCATCTTTATTAGGCACGAGAATAACTGGAACGACGCAAGGGCTTAAGCTTTCACGTACATGACCTTTGTCGATGAGTTGTTGTACTTGACGTTGTATCTCCTTGGTTTCCTCTGGGTTGACGCGGTAAGGAGCCTTGTTCGGAAGTGGTGCGCCGGGTATGAGGTCGATGCGGTGTTCAATGCCGCGAAGTGGAGGTAGACCCGATGGTAGCTCACCGGGGAAGACGTCCTAGAATTCCTGCAACAACTGAGACAACACTAAAGTTCGCTTGAACCACTTCATCTTTTCACACGAGGACATAGTGAATGACACTAGTTGGGTTCTCACACACTTCTCTCATGTCTCTTTTGGTGGATAGTAGCACTATGTCACTCTTATCTCTCAAGGTGAGTGTACTCGAATTTGGCTTGTGGTGCTCGCTCTCTTTATGGTGGTTCCCTCTCTCACTAGTCTCTCCATGATGTGTTGAAGCTTGCTTGTCGGCGATCACTTGGCTTGGTAACATAGGAAGAAGCACATATTACTTGCCCTTCATCTTGAAGTTGTATTGATTTGTCCGTCCGTTGTGTAGGACACCTTGATCGTATTGCCACGGTCGTCCCAAGAGAAGGTGGCACACGGACATAGGGACAACATCACACTCCAAAGTATCTTCATATGCTCCGATCTTGAAGTAAACTTGAACCATGTGCTCGACTTGGATCGTGCCAGAGTCGCTAAGCCATTGAACCTTGTATGGATGCGGATGCTTCTTCTTCACAAGTTGCAACTTGGATCATAGTTCTTCACTTGCCAAATTATGACAACTTCCTCCATCGATGATAACCTTGACGGAACGTCCATTGATGCCGGCCTCGGTGTGGAAGATGTGACACCGTTGGTCTTCGTCTTGTTGGTGTTGAAGTGTCAAGACCTTGGAGACGACGAGAGCGGGGCTTGAGTCGTTGTCGCAAAAGACTTGATTGTCTTCATCATCATTCACTTGGCGGTGCATTGCCACATGGTCGATAGCTTCCATCTCATCTTCACTCATGGAGTCGTATGTGCCATCATCGTTGAAGATCATTGTTCTCTTGTTGGTGCATTGGAAAGACTTGTGTACACGGCCACCACATGTGAAACACTTCATAGAACTTGTCTTGACGGGATTGTCCGGTGGTGCCGAAGAAGAGGTCTTGTTCTTGTAGATGCTTGCCGGAGGATGAGTCGAGGAAGGCGTCACTTGCTTGAATCTGGACTTGTCACCGATGCTTGGAGATGCTCTAGTTGAGGTAGGAGGTGCCGAAGTCATTGGCGCTTGAGTGTAAGAGCCATAGTTCCTGGATGAGTACTTGGCGTACTTGAAGTCTTCTTGTACTTGTCGTTCCGCTTTGGTTGCTTGATGAACTAGCTCAAGGAGGTTTGAGTATGGTTGGAAATCGGCAATCTTCCATATTGTGTGGAGAGGCCGTTCAAGAAGCATGACATGGTTTGTTCATCATCTTCCTTGACATTGGCTCGTATCATGGCAATCTCCATCTCTTGATAGTATTCTTCCACCGTTTTCATGCCTTGCTTGAGGAGTTGGAGACTCTTGAAGAGATCTCAAGTGTAGTATGTAGGCACAAAGCGGGCTCGCATGACATCTTTCATTTGTATCCAAGTCGTGATAGGAGGCTCATCCTTCTCACGTCTCCTTTTCACCTTGCTCCCACCAAATGAGAATGTAGTCTTGAAACTCAAGAGATGCCATGGCAATCTTCTTTTGCTCTTCATAGTTGTGGAGATGGAATATCTTGTCCACTTTCAATGCCCATGAGAGATACTCCTCGGGGTCGTTTCTTCCTGAAACTTGGGCATGTTGAACTTGAGCTTGCCGTAGCATAGTTCTTCATCATAGTGCCGTTGGTGATGACGTTCTTGGCGTGGAACATGTTCTTCGTCATGATGACAGTCTTGGCGATGATAAGGGCGTGGCATGTGTGCCCAATTTCTCCGTTCTTGTTGTTCTTCACGACGTGTTGTTTCTTCTTGTCGAGCTTGGTGAAATGCTTCCTCTTTTTCACGGACTTGTCAGTTGTGTGTGGCAACGGCTCTTGAGGATTCGCGGAGTGCGTCTTGGGCCGCTTGAGCTTGAGCTTCATGGCTTTGTTGCTCTTGCCGGTTCATGTCACCGTCTTGAGAGGCTTGAGGTGGACGATGTGGTAGATGATGAGCATAGTCCATTGCTTCTCGATCTTGGCGTCGCGCTTGCTCACGTGCTCGAACTCGGTCTTGTAGTCCATTGCCATGGGACGGATTTTCTTGCGCTAGGCGGTCTTGAATGTCGTCACGTCGAGGAGAACTTGAGTTGGAAGACGAGTGTGACGACGAAGGGCGACTTGAGTGGCGCCGTCTTGGTGAAGAGGTTGAGGAAGACGAACGGCGTGCGATCAAGTGGCAGAAGTCATCCATTTGTTTGGAGAGCTTGTCATCCAAGTAGTCTTGTTGTCTCGCCTCCAATTGACGTAGGTCGTTGGTGAGTTGTTCGATGCGATCGCCCAAAGCTTCACTCTCTTGATGTAGGGCTCGTTGGGCGATGAAGAAATGCTTCTTGGTGATGTAGTCGCGGTCGACATCTTTCTCTTCAAAGAGAGGGTTCGCCGAAGAAGAAGGCCATCCATCATGTGGAGGTGGTGGTGAGTAGGAAAATGAGAAGAACAATACCAAAGTTACCTTTTCCGAAGATTGTGGATGTATCAAGTATGATCCCACGTGATGTTATAATAGTAGAATTGGTACCAGGTTTTGTTGTCTCACACCTACACACAAAAGGCTTTTCGAGGATCTCGGTTAGGATGTGACACAAATAATTCAAGCAAATGATTGTCAAGATGTTGAAAAAGTTGAAAAGATGCACAAATTGCAAGTAATACAAATAGATCAAACCCAAGGATATCACTAGGATCACACACACGGAAGATAGATGGGATCCACACAACCAAGGGGTGAGCTCAAAATAGAACCGCGGAAATGCTCTTGTTGCACGGATACTAGAGAGACGCTAGCTCGATTGCACCAATGGGCTAGATACGCTAGTGCACCAACCTAATAGAGAAACGAGTCGTCTCACTATCCCAAATATGCTTAAGTAGATATGAACCTTGATGGTGAACTAGGTGAATGCAATGCCGAAAGGCTCAATGCTTTGCGTACAAGCTCTTGCTTCTTTGCTCTTTTGCTTAAAAGCTTCTTATTCTTTTCTCGTTTTTTACTATGTCACAATGCTTGATATACGAGCCACAATATGAGGTAACAAGTAGTATATGCATGGGAGAGACGTAACACTAATGGTGCACTAAGGCGTGGCCCGGCAATACTCAACAAGCTAGTCTCAATGGGTAAGCTACGCAAAAGAGGCTCGAGGCTATCAAGGTAAGGGCAAATGTAGCACAAAGGCATCGTCGAGGTTACCGTCCTTGCTTATGGTTGGTATGAAGGTGATGTTGTCAAAGATGTTGTGGATTCCAAGTTAATAGTCGGGTGGCGGTGATGATGACGTCCAAATCGCGCCTAAGTAGCCGAAACACCTTAGTACACGAGGTAAACCGCAACCCAAAACTCAAACTACCACGAGAAATATTGCGGAAGAACATGAGTGGCGGTGGGGTGAAGAAATGGTGCAAAACGAAAAATGGCCGAGAGGTTCTGTGAGGTCCGTGTGCACGGGGTCTGCGAGGCCCGTGTGCACGGGGTCCCATGTGCATGGGGTCCCGATGGCCCGTGTGCACGCGGTGTGTGGGTGGCGGCTGATCTTGACCGGATTCGTGGGTAAAGCCCAAAATTCATCGAGATTATGCCGTGGGGTGGTTGTGGGATGTGGTGGAGGGGTAGATCCAAATGCCAAACAAGAATTTCGTGGATCAAATCAACCAAATCTCACAAGATCAAACAAATTGCAAGAAAAAATTTGGGGCTAGTTTTGGTGGGGATTTTTGGATTAGGACGAAAACACAACAAAGACAAGCTAGAAATGGGGGGTAGGGACTCCAAGATGTGAATCAACCTTGCTCATGATACCAAGATGATGTAGGGTGGAACCCTAAGTGGAGATCTTTTCACACTTGGAGGGGGAAAAGAGGATGAACACCAAGAACACAAAGAGGAATTCACTCCAACAAAACCCAATTACACATCCACTAGAATAGCAAACACATAGATCCACAAGAATACATGAACAATCCAAGGAAACAAGCACTAGATAAAGGTTCTTCCCACCCCTAGAGGAGGTGAGGTCTTGATGATAGTCTTCTTCTTATGGAGGTCTTAAAATCCACAAGGATTATTCCCTAGATGGGGTCTTGATCCACAAGAGGGAAGGAGCAAAGCTCACAATATCTCACATATACTTTGCTTACCCTAAACATAACCCTAGGTACGAAATATATAGGCTTGGGGTCGAAGTGGAGGAAGAGGGAATCCAAATTAGCATCTCAGCCGCCCATCCTGTAGGGCCCGTGCGCATGGGGTCGCTCCAGCAATGTCTCCTGTGTAGCACGTGGGTATGGGGTCTTGGGGGCCCATGCACATGGGGCTGCCTAGGACTTTCTGTCCAGCTCCTATTGGCCTTGTTCTTCCTCCTTGGTGACTTGGGGCACTTCTCCTTGGACTTGGTGATGTTCCACAGCTGCTTGGGGAGGAGCCTGTTCGTACCTAATGAGGCATAGAGTATTTTTTGAGGTAGCAACCAAGCTCCACTTGTATTCATATGCAAATCAACTAGGAAGGAGTTCACCTTAGTTTGTATTGCACATGCTCTAGCTCTTGTCATGGGTCCAGGTGGTGCTTGAAGTGTTGAAGTAGAGTCCATGGGGATGAGTGTCGGATACTCTGTATCACCTTGTGTTCTATCAAACGTCACAACGTAACTGGGTGATTATAAAGATGATCTACATGTGTTTCCGAAAGTGTTTGTGGTGTTGGCATAGATCAAGATTACGATTTGTCACTCCGAGTGTCAGAGAGGTATCTATGCGCCCTCTTGGTAGTACACATCATAATAAGCCTTGCAAGCAAATGACTAATGAGTTAGTCACGAGATGATGTATTACAAAATGAGTAAAGAGACTTGCTGGTAACGAGATTGAACTAGGTATTAAGATACCGACGATCGAATCTCGGGGAAGTAACATACCGCAAAGGGAACAACGTATGTTGTTGTGCGGTTTAACCGATAAAGATATTCGTAGAATATGTGGGAACCAATATGAGAATTCAGGTTCCGCTATTGGTTATTGACCCGAGATGTGTTTCGGTCATGTCTACATAGTTCTCGAACCCATAGGGTCCGCACGCCTAACGTTCAATGACGATTTGTATTATTAGTTATGTGTTTTTGATGACCGAAGATTGTTCGGAGTCCCGGATGAGATCACAGACATGACGAGGAGTCTCGAAATGGTTGATACAAAAATATTGATATATTCGAAGGTTATATTTGGACACCGGAAGGGTTCCGAAGTGTATCGGGTATTTTTCGGAGTACCGAGAGGTTACCGGAACCCCCCCGGGGAGTGAATGGGCCTTGATGGGCCCTAATGGAGAAAGAGGGTAGCAAGCAAGGTGTGGGGCGCCCGCCCCCCTAGGCCCAAACCGAATTGGTTTAGGGTTTGTGGGGCCACCCCCCTCCTTTCCTTCTCCTCTCCTCCTCCTTCCTCCTTCTCCTAGTAGGAAAAGGAAAGGGGGGGGGGACAAACCTACTTGGAGTAAGATTTCCCCCCCTTGGCGCGCGCCTCCTCCTAGGCCATTGATAACCCAAGAGTGTAGGGGATCGGAACAGTTTTCGAGGGTAAAGTATTCAACCCAAATTTATTGATTCGACACAAGGGGAGCCAAAGAATACTCTTAAGTATTAGCAACTGAGTTGTCAATTCAACCACACCTGGAAACTTAGTATCTGCAACACGGTAATTTAGTAGCAAAGTAATATGGAAATAGTGGTAACAGCAATAAAAGTAATGGTAGTGTTTTTGTAACAGTAGCAACAGAAAAGTAAATAAGCAACAAGCAATATGTGGAAAGCTCGTAGGCATTGGATCGGTGATGGGGAATTATGTCGGATGTGATTCATCATGTAAAAGTTATAACCTAGGGTGACACAGAACTAGCTCCAGTTCATCAATGTAATGTAGGCATGTATTCCGAATATAGTCATACGTGCTTATGGAAAAGAACTTGCATGACATCTTTTGTCCTACCCTCCCGTAGCAGCGGGGTCCTAGTGGAAACTAAGGGATATTAAGGCCTCCTTTTAATAGAGTACCAGACCAAAGCATTAACACATAGTGAATACATGAACTCCTCAAACTACGGTCATCATCGGGAGTGGTCCCGATTATTGCCACTTCGGTGTTGCCGGATCATAACACATAGTAGGTGACTATTGACTTGCAAGATAGGATCGAGAACACACATATATTCATGAAAACATAATAGGTTCATATCTGAAATCATGGCACTCGGGCCCTAGTGACAAGCATTAAGCATGGCAAAGTCATAGCAACATCAATCTTAGAACATAGTGGATACTAGGGATCAAACCCTAACAAAACTAACTCGATTACATGGTAAATCTCATCCAACCCATCACCGTCCAGCAAGCCTACGATGGGATTACTCACGCACGACGGTGAGCATCATGGAATTGGTGATGGAGGAAGGTTGATGATGATGATGGCGACGATCTCCCCTCTACGGAGCCCCGAACGGACTCCGGATCAGCCCTCCCGAGAGAGATTAGGGCTTGGCGGCGGCTCTGTATCGTAAAACGCGATAATTCTTCCTCTCTGATTTTTTTCTCCCCGAAAGTGAATATATGGAGTCCGGGGGTACGTCGGTGGAGCAACAGGGGGGCCACGAGGCAGGGGCGCGCCCAGGGGGAGGGAGCGCGCCCCACCCTCTTGGACATGGTGTGGGCCGCCTGGCTTGGATCTTTCCGCAGATATTTTTTATATTTTCCAAAATAATTACCCGTTGATTTTCAGGCCATTCCGAGAACTTTTATTTCTGCACAAAAATAACACCATGACAATTCTGCTGAAAACAATGTCAGCCCGGGTTAGTTCCATTCAAATCATGCAAGTTAGAGTCCAAAACAAGGGCAAAAGTGTTTGGAAAAGTAGATACGTTGGAGACGTATCAACTCCCCCAAGCTTAAACCTTTGCTTGTCCTCAAGCAATTCAGTTGATAGAGTGAAAGTGATAAAGAAAAACTTTGACAAACTCTGTTTGCTCTTGTTGTTGTAAATATGTAAATCCAGCATTCAAGTTTTCAGCAAAGATCATGAACTAACCACATTCACAATAACTTTTAGGTCTCATGTCTACTCATATAATTGGCATAATCAACTAGCGAGCAATAATAATAAACCTTGGATGACAACACTTTCTCAAAACAATCATAATATGATATAACAAGATGGTATCTCACTAGCCCTTTCTGAGACCGCAAAACATAAATGCAGAGCACCTTTAAAGATCAAGGACTGACTAGACATTATAATTCATGGTAAAAGAGATCCAGTCACAATCATACTCAATGCAAATTAATAGCAATACATGCAAATGACAGAGGTGCTCTCCAACTGGTGCTCTTTAATAAGAGATGATGACTCAGCATAAAAGTAAATAGATAGGCCCTTCGCAGAGGGAAGCATGTATTTGTAGAGGTGCCAAAGCTCGATTTTTAAATAGAGATGAATAATATTTTGAGCGGTATACTCTCATTGTCAACAACCAAGAATCTCGATATCTTCCATGCTACACACATTATAGGCGGTTCCCAAACAGAATGGTAAAGTTTTTACTCCCCCAACCACCAACAAGCACACTCCACGGCTAGCCCGAAACAACGGGTACCGTCCAAACTAGCAACAGCCCTGGGGGAGTTTTGTTTAATTATTATGGTTTGAGCATGGGACTGGGCATCCCGGTTACCAGCCATTTTCTCATGAATGATGAGCGGAGTCCACTCATCATGAGAATAACCCACCTAGCATGGAAGATATAGACAACCCTAGTTGATGCATGAGCTGTTCGAGCATACAAAGCAGAATTTCATTTGAATGTTTAGAGTTTGGCACATACAAATTTACTTGGAACGACAGGTCAATACTGCATATAGGAAGGTATGGTGGACTTATGTGGAAAAACTTTGGGGTTTATGGAAGTGGATGCACAAGCAGTATTCCCGCTTAGTACATGTGAAGGCTAGAAAGAGACTGGGAAGTGACTAGATAGAGAGCGAGAACAGTCATGAACATGCATTAAAATTAATCAACACTGAATGCAAACATGAGTAGGATATAAATCACCATGAACATAAATATCGTGGAGGCTATGTTGATTTTGTTTCAACCACATGCGTGAACATGTGCCAAGTCAGACCACTTGAATCGTTCAAAGGAGGATACCACCCTATCATACCACATCACAACCATTTTAATATCATGTTGGCACGCAAGATAGACCATTATAAACTCCTAGATAATTAAGCATGGCATGAGCAGCTATGATCTCTAATTGTCATTGCAAGCATGTTTCGTTCATAACAAGCTGAATCAGGAATGATGAACTATCATATTTACAAAAACAAGAGAGGTCGAGTTCATACCAGGTTTTCTCATCTCAATCAATTCATCATATATCGTCATTATTGCCTTTCACTCGCACGACCGAACAGTGTGGATAATAATAATAGTGTACGTGCATTGGACTAAGCTGGAATCTGCAAGCATTTAATACAAGAGATAAGACAAGGTAATATGGCTCAAGGTTAAATCAACAATAAAGCATAGGAGAGCCACTAAGCATTTTCAATCATGGTCTTCTACTCTTGACCCCCAAAGAAAAGAAAAGAAAGTATTTACACGGTAAAGCTCCCAACAAGCAAAAGAAGAATGAGAAATCTTTTTGGGTTTTCTTTTAATTACTACTACTACTACGAGCAAGGAAAGTAAACTAGCTAAAAACTACAACTATTTTTTTTCTTAAGGTTTTTCTAACACACAAGAAAAAGACTAAGAAAAAGAATTGAAACTAAGCATGGATGGTACAATGAAAGAGTGTGAGCACCGACGACTAGAATAAGTGTGTGAACATGAATGTAATGTCGGTGAGAAACACATACTCCCCCAAGCTTAGGCTTTTGGCCTAAGTTGGTCTATGGCCACGGATCGAAGCTACTCTCTCCGGTGTACTGAGAAGCGTCCTCTGGGTGCCACTGGTTGGCCATCTCATCCGGATCCCACCCATAAACAAACTGACGGTAAGGGTCAAGTGGTGGCTCCGGCTCAGGCTCTAAAGCTTGTGCCTGGCTCTGGTACTTGTAGAAGGCATCTGACGAAACGAGGTATATGCCTGAAACAGATCAAAGAGAGATGGTGCATGCAAGGTAATAATCTCGCAATATTTTTCACCAAACCTCAATTTATAGTTTAAAAACTTCTCCTTGTCTTTAACAATAAAATCATGTGCTATCATACTCTTATAATCTGGATAAACAAGGACCAGCAATTTTTCTTCCTTCTCATGATGCCTAATAGGTATTCTAAAATGTTCAGCAAGACGAGAAGCAAAGATGCCTCCAAAGACGGGACCTTTGGTGCGGTTCAGACTTAATCGTTTAGCAACAACGACACCCAAGCTAAAAGTCGTGTCTCGAAACAAAGCATGGCGCAAAATGACAAATCAGGGGCACTAAGATTCCCATTGTTCCCGCGACCAATTAAACATCTACCAGCAAATATAGCGAAGTAGCGTAGAACAGGAAAAATGTATACTAGTAATTCTTCCCCTTGATACTTGCCTAGTTTCCCGTACATCAATCATGTCGATAAACCCATCAACATCTTCACGACGTGGTTCATCAAGACTACCAGCAAAGGGTATCTTGCATACTTCACAATATTCAAAGAATGACATCTCCTTAACCTCATCATATAAACGAAGCTCCACTGAATGTGGTGATTTCTTAGCATGAAAATGAAAGTTTTGCGTGAAAATATTAGTGAGTAAGAGATATTGTTCACGCTGGTCGTGGAGGAAGTCGGCGAGGCCTGCATTGTTCGCCAAATAATAAAAGTCTTCATAAATCCCGGCGGCTTCCATGAACTCAATACAAGGCCATTCACACGGCCGAACTTCCGCAGTGCGAGGAATATTGTATTTGGGCTTCTTATTTCTTCCTTCTTCTTATCCTGTGAACTTTTACTGGAGGAGCCTCTCAACAATCTCTTTATCATTTTCCTCCTATGAGAATTTCTGAAATTTTTAGTAACTCAAAATAAAAGTGAACCAAATTCAACAAGATTGATAGCAACAACTCCTACAAGTGCCTAGAGACTATATCATGCATTAGAACTACTTGGGACCAAAGAAATTTGACATGCAAGCTCAAGAACAAGATCGCCACAGTAGCAAAAATTTGCAATAAATAAAGCACTAGAACACAAACTAATTGGACCAATGGAGGAGTCACATACCAAGGAACAATCTCCCCAAACAGTTTTGTGAATGGAGCTTTGAGCAAGGAGATTGAAAAAGGCAGCAAGATGAGCTAGAACTCGTGCTTGAGCTGGATAGTGATTTTTTTGGGAGGAAGAAGAAGTGTGTGGGTGCAGGAATAAGTGGAGGGGGGCCACGTGGGGCACACGAGGCAGGGGGCGCACCCTGGACCCTCGTGGCCAGGTGCTAGCTCCCCTCGCTGTGTTTTCTGTGCCAAATATTCTCTAATATTTTAGAAAAAATCATATTTCATTTTCAAGGCATTTGGAGAACTTTATTTTCGGGGTATACTTTTATTGCACGGATAAGTCTGGAAACAGACAGAAAATACTATTTTTGCTTTATTTAATCTAATTAATAGAAAGTAAAAGGAGGGTACACAAGGTTGTGCTATCTAGATTCATCCATCCCATGCTCATCAAAAGGAATCCATTAACAAGGTTGATCAGGTCTTGTTAATAAACTCTTTCCGAATAACATGAAACCAGAGAATTTTTGAATAACACTAGGTTACCTCAATGGGGATATGTATGTCCCCAACAATAAGAATATCATATGTCTTCTTGACGGTAGGAAGAGGAAATTCAAAACCTCCAATCGTAATAGTTGAAATTTTTCCAATAGAATTGATACTGTGGACCTGAGGTTGTTTCCTCGGAAAGTGTACCGTATGCTCATTACCATTGACATGAAAAGTGACATTGCCTTTGTTGCAATCAATAACAGCCCCTGCAGTATTCAAAAAGGGTCTACCAAGGATAATAGACATACTATCGTCCTCGGGAATATCAAGGATAACAAAGTCCGTTAGAATAGTGACATTTGCAACCACAATAGGCACATCCTCACAAATACCAACAGGTATAGCAGTTGATTTATTGGCCATTTGCAAAGATATTTCAGTAGGTGTCAACTTACTCAAGTCAAGTCTACGATATAAAGAGAGGCATAACACTAACACCAGCTCCAAGATCACATAAAGCGGTTTTAACATAGTTCCCTTTAATGGAGCAAGGTATAGTAGGTACTCCTGGATCTCCTAGTTTCTTAGGTATTCCACCCTTAAAAGTGTAATTTGCAAGCATGGTGGAAATTTCTACTTCAGTTTTTTTTCTTTTATTGATATCTTTCATATACTTAGCATAAGGATTTGTTTTGAGCATATCAGTCAAACGCATATGCAAAAAGATAGGTCTAATCATTTCCGCAAAGCGCTCAAAATCCTCATCATCCTTTTTCTTGGATGGTTTAGGAGGAAAAGGCATGGCTTTCTGAACCCATGTTTCTCTTTCCTTACCGTGCTTCCTAGCAACAAAGTCTCTCTTATCATAACGTTGATTCTTTGATTGTGGGTTATCAAGATCAACAACAGGTTCAATTTCTACATCATTATCATTGCTAGGTTGAGCATCATCATGAACATCATCATTAACATTTTCACTAGGTTCATGTTCATTACTAGATAGTGTCTCAGCATCAGAAACAGATATATCATTAGGATTCTGAGGTGTGTCAGCTACAGGTTCACTAGAAGCATGCAAAGTCCTATCATTTTTCTTTTTCTTCTTCTTAGAAGAACTAGGTGCATCTAAATTAGTTCTGTGAGAATCTTGCTCAATTCTCTTAGGGTGGCCCTCAGGATACAAAGGTTCCTGAGTAACCTTACCACCTCTAGTTGCAACTCTAACAGCAAAGTCATTATTCTTACTATTTAATTCATTGAGCAAATCATTCTGAGCCTTAAGTACTTGTTCTACTTGAGTGGTAACCATAGAAGCATGTTTACTAATGAGTTTCAATTCACCTTTAACTCTAGACATATAATCACTTAAGCGTTCAATCATATAATCATTACGTTGTAATTGTCTACCAACATAAGCATTGAAGTTTTCTTGCTTCACAATAAAATTATCAAACTCATCTAAGCATTGGCTAGCAGACTTATAATGAGGAATATCACCTTCATCAAATCTATAAAGAGAATTTACCTTTACTACCTGTGTCAGGTTATCAAGACCATGTATTTCTTCAATAGGTCATAAATTCTTAACATCTTCAGCTTTAATACCTTCTTTCATAGATTTCTTTGCCTCTTGCATATCTTCGGGGCTGAGAAATTGAACACCCCTTTTCTTCGGAATTGGCTTAGGGGATGGTTTAGGAAGTGTCCAATTATTTTCATTGGCCAACATATTATTCAATAGTAATTCAGGTTGATAAATTGTTCTATCCCCGAAAACACAACCAGCACAACTATCCAGGTGGTCTCCGGAAGCATCGGTTAGTCCATTATAAAAGACATCAAGTATTTCATTCCTCTGAAGAGGATGATCAGGCTGAGCATTAAGTAATTGGAGAAGCCTCCCCCAAGCTTGTGGGAGACTCTCTTCTTCAATTTGCACAAAATTATATATTTCCCGTAAGGCAGCTTGTTTCTTATGAGCGGGAAAATATTTAGTAGAGAAGTAATAAATCATATCCTGGGGACTACGCACACAACCAGGATCAAGAGAATTAAACCATGTCTTAGCATCACCCATTAACGAGAACGGAAATAACTTAAGGATATAGTAATAACGAATCTTTTCATCATTGGTAGACAGGGTGGCTATATCATTCAACTTAGTAAGATGTACCACAACAGTTTCAGATTCATAGCCATGGAAAGGATCAGATTCAACAAAAGTAATTAACTCAGGATCAACAGAGAAATCATAATCCTTATTAGTAACAAAGATAAGTGAAGGAGCAAAAGCAGGGCCATATTTCATTCTAGCATTCAAAGACTTTTCTTTCAGCTTAGCTAATAATTTCTTAAGATCATATCTATCGTTGCAAGCAAGAAAGTCTCTAGCAGTTTCTTCATCCATAACATAACCCCCAGGAATAACAGGCAATTCATATCTAGGGGGAGAACCTTCATCATCGCTTTCATAAATATTACCAGTTTCAGTATTTGCATTCTCCCTAACCTTAGCAATTTGTTCATCTAGAAATTCACCTAGTGGCACATTATTATCAAACATAGAAGTAATTTCATCATACATAGCAAAAGTGGCATCATCAAGAATATGCGACATATCAGATTCAATAGCAGAAGTAGGTGTCACAAGTTTACTCATAACAGAGGGTGAATCAAGTGCAGAGCTAGATGTCAGTTCCTTACCTCCCCTCGTAGTTGAGGGATCAATCTTGGTTTTTGAGTCCTTCAAGTTCTTCATAGTGATCAATAGATATAAATCCCAAGTGACTTAGAATATAGCTATGCTCCCCGGCAACGGCGCTAGAAAATAGTCTTGATAACCCACAAGTGTAGGGGATCGCAACAGTTTTCGAGGGTAAAGTATTCAACCCAAATTTATTGTTTCGACACAAGGGGAGCCAAAGGATACTCTTAAGTATTAGAAGCTGAGTTGTCAATTCAACCACACCTGGAAACTTAGTATCTGCAGCAAGGTAATTTAGTAGCAAAGTAATATGGAAATAGTGGTAACAGCAATAAAAGTAACGATAGTGTTTTTGTAGTTTTTGTAACAGTAGCAACGGAAAAGTAAATAAGCAACAAGCAATAGGTGGAAAGCTCGTAAGCATTGGATCGGTGATGGGGAATTATGTCGGATGCGATTCATCATGTAAAAGTTATAACCTAGGGTGACACAGAACTAGCTCCAGTTCATCAATGTAATGTAGGCATGTATTCCGAATATAATCATACATGCTTATGGAAAAGAACTTGCATGACATCTTTTGTCCTACCCTCCCGTGGCAGCGGGGTCCTACTGGAAACTAAGGGATATTAAGGCCTCCTTTTAATACAGTACCAGACCAAAGCATTAACACATAGTGAATACATGAACTCCTCTAACTACGGTCATCACTGGGAGTGATCCCGATTATTGTCACTTCGGGGTTGCGAGATCATAACACATAGTAGGTGACTATTGACTTGCAAGATAGGATCAAGAACACACATATATTCATGAAAACATAATAGGTTCATATCTGAAATCATGGCACTCGGGCCCTAGTGACAAGCATTAAGCATGACAAAGTCATAGCAACATCAATCTTAGAACATAGTGGATACTAGGGATCAAACCCTAACAAAACTAACTCGATTACATGGTAAATCTCATCCAACCCATCACCGTCCAGCAAGCCTACGATGGGATTACTCACGCACGGTGGTGAGCATCATGGAATTGGTGATGAAGGAAGGTTGATGATGACGATGGCGACGATATCCCCTCTCCGGAGCGCCGAACGGACTCCAGATCAGCCCTCCCGAGAGAGATTAGGGCTTGGTGGCGGCTCCGTATCGTGAAACGCGATAATTCTTCCTCTTTGATTTTTCTCTCCCCGAAAGTGAATATATGGAGTCCGGGGGTACGTCGGTGGAGCAACAGGGGGCCCACGAGGCAGGGGGCGTGCCCAGGGGGAGGGGGCGCGCCCCCACCCTCGTGGACAGGGTGTGGCCCCCTAGGCTTGGATCTTTCCTCGGATATTTTTTATATTTTCCAAAATAATTCTCCGTTGATTTTCTGGCCATTCCGAGAACTTTTATTTCTGCAAAAAAAATAACACCATGGCAATTCTGCTGAAAACAGCGTCAGTCCGGGTTAGTTCCATTCAAATCATGCAAGTTAGAGTCCAAAACAAGGGCAAAAGTGTTTGGAAAAGTAGATACGTTGGAGACGTATCAGTCAGCCTCCTGCTCCCTCCCTCCTGTATATACGTGGGGAGGGGGCACACCAAAGGCACACCAAAGTTTCTCTTAGCCGTGTCCGGTTCCCCCCTTCACAGTTACACACCTCGGTCATATCGTCGTTGTGCTTAGGCAAAGCCGTGCGTTGGTAACTTCATCATCACCGTCACCATGCCATCGTGCCGACGAAACTCTCCCTCGTCCTCAACTAGATCAAGAGCTCGAGGGACGTCATCGAGCTGAACGTGTGCTGAATGCGGAGGTGCCGTACGTTCGGTGCTTGGATTGGTAGGATCGCGAAGACGTTCGACTACATCAACCGCATTACTAAACACTTCCGCTTTCGGTCTATGAGGGTACGTGGACACACTCTCCCCGCTTGTTGTTATGCTTCTCCTAGATAGATCTTGTGTGACACTAGTAGAAAACGGGCCTTTAGTCCCGGTTCCAGAGGGCCTTTAGTCCTGGTTCTGGAACCGGGACTAAAGGGTCGGGACTAAAGGCTGTCCACGTGGCCGCTGGATGGAGCTCGACCTTTAGTCCCGGTTGGTAACACCAACCGGGACTAAAGGTTTTTTTTTGAAAATTTTTGGATTTTTTTGGTTTTTTAATGTTTTTCTCGATTTTCAAATTTCTGAATTATTTGTATTGAATCTCTAATCACCCCTCATCACTGCTCAATTTAATCTCTAATCTCTGATCACCTCTCATCATTCCAAATCGTCTAACTTCCGGCCGGTCACCCATCCTCTCACTACTCCAGCCCGAGCATGCTTAACTTCCGAGTTCTATTCCCCCTTGTTTCCAAGTCTGCACTTGTTGTTTTACTGACAACAGTAAGCTGTCAGTCCTACTAACCCTTAGGAGTTGAAGTTGAGCATGAAGTCACACGTTACACCATTTGAGTTTGAAACTATTATTATTAAAACCAATAATTATTAAGTAACACTAATATTTCTTGAATAAGTAGTTTGACCAGAGTTTGACCAGAGTTTGACCAGATTTGACCAAAATTCAAAAAGCTGAAATAATTATTTGGTTCACTAATATTCTTGAATAATTATTTAGTAACACTAATATTTCTTGAATAAGTAGTTTGACCATAGTTTGACCAAATTTAACCAAAATTCAAAAAAATTGAAATTTGAGCATAATTTTTTTCCTTTTAGAATTTGAGGATTCTAGAAAATTACAAAACAGCCTACGACGGTCAAAATCGAATGCGGATTTTCATGCTGAACATTTTGATATATTATACGTTTTTTTTCGACATCGTATGCAAAAGATATATTTGTTTTACATTTTCATCACACTTTTTTGCAAAACATGTCCAAATTTATATTTTTCAATTTTCCTAACTAGTAGGTGTAGTAACATAACTACATCTCGAAGGATTTTCATTTTTTAAGTTTTCATCATTTTTTTGTTTTTTCAAAACTAAAATGGCGATACACGGGGAGGGGGGTGGGTAGAGTTTGAACCCCTTTAGTCCGGGATGGTGTCCATCCAATCCTACCGTCGACTACATCTGCTAGCACAATCCCAGCAAGAGTCACAACTAAGGTTAACCAAGCCAGAGTCACGTTCTATTAAAGTGGCAAAAAATTTACTTTTTAATATAGCAAAACTAATTCTATCAACTATTATTATAGGCTAAACAACTATTAATAACAAACAATACAAGACACTAGCAAAATTAATATTAATCTCAATTTATATTATTCTAAAAATAACCAAATTAATCTTACTTTGACAACAATCTGACATGTGACTAGGAGTAGAAAGAATTAAATTAAAACTATTATTAAACTCAAATTATTCACAGTCTAGTGTTTGAAGCAAATTTGAACAAATTCATATTTAAATCATTCAAATTTGAAAATTAATGGTACAAACAGAAACTAGACAAAATTTGGAATCTAATGCAAAAAGAATCACTCAAAAATATTAAATATCCTAAAAGATATAAGCAATTTAAAACAGAAACTAAAAACAAAAAACAAATGGAAAAACGAAAAATAACCCCTTTAGTACAGGTTCTAGACATGAACCGGAACTAAAGGGCATCACACCCTTTACTACCGGTTCGTGTTTCAAACCGGGACTAAAGGTCTCATTTGAACCGGGACTAATGTCTTCCCAACGCCCTAGCCGCATGAACCGGGACTAATCCTCACATTAGTACCGGTTCGTAATGCAACCAGGGCTAATGTGTATATTACTATATTGAGAGTGGACCAAAGCCCTGTTTTCTACTAGTGTGATCATAGGTAATTTTTTTTTGAAATACTACGTTCCCCAACAGTGGCATCATGAGCCAGGTCTCTGCGTAGATGATATGCACGAGTAGAACACAAAGAGTTGTGGGCAATAATAGTCATACTGCTTACCAGCATGTCATACTTTGGTTCGGCGGTATTGTTCGATGAAGCGGCCCGGACCGACATTACATGACCGCGCTCATGAGACTAGTTCTACCGACGTGCTTTGCACATAGGTGGCTGGCGGGTGTCAGTTTCTCCAACTTTAGTTGAATCGAGTGTGACTACGCCCGGTCCTTGTTGATGGTTAAAACAATACACTTGACGAAAAATCGTTGTGGTTTTGATGCGTAGGTAAGAACGGTTCTTACTAGAATCCTGTAGCAGCCACGTAAAACTTGCAACAACAAAGTAGAGGACGTCTAACTTGTTTTTGCAGGGCATGTTGTGATGTGATATGGTCAAGACGTGATGAGTTATACGTTATTGTATGAGATGATCATGTTTTGTAAATTATCGGCAACCAACAGGAGCCTTATGATTGTCTCTTTATTGTATGAATTGCGAAAGCCATGTAATTGTTTACTTTATCACTATGAGTTAGCGATAATAGTAGTAGCAATAGTTGGCAAGATGACCATGATGCTATGATGAAGATCATGGTGTCAAGCCGGTGATGATGGAGATCAGACGATGCTTTGGAGATTGAGATCAAAAGCACAAGATGATGATGGCCATACCATGTCACATATTTTGATTGCATGTGATGTTTATCTTATTATGCATCTTATTTTTCTTAGTACGGCGGTAGCATTATAAGATGACCCCTTACAAAATTTCAATGTACAAGTGTTCTCCCTAAGTATGCACCATTGCGACAGTTCGTCGTGCCGAGACACCACGTGATGATCGGGTTTGATAAGCTCTACGTTCACATACAATGGGTGTAAGACTGTTTTGCACATGCAGAATACTCGGGTTAAACTTGACGAGCCTAGCATGTACACACGTGGCCTCGGAACATTAGAGACCGGAAGGTCGAGCGTGAATCATATAGTAGATATGATCAACATAAGATGTTCACCATTGAAAACTACTCCATCTCACGTGATGATCGGACATGGTTTAGTTGATTTGGACCACGTGATCATTTAAATGACTAGAGGGATGTCTATCTAAGTGGGAGTTCCTTAGTAATATGATTAATTGAACTTTAATTTACCATGAACTTAGTCCTGATAGTTTTTGCATATCTATGTTGTTGTAGATCAATGGCCCGTGCTACCGTTCCCTTGAATTTTAATGCGTTCCTACAAAAAACTAAGTTGAAAGATGATGGTAGCAACTACACGGACTGGGTCCGTAACTTGAGGATTATGCTCATTGCTGCACAGAAGAATTATGTCCTGGAAGCACCGCTAGTTGAAAAGCCCATTGCAGAGCAAAGCTGATGACTACTCGATAGTTCAGTGTATCATGCTTTACGGCTTAGAATCAGGTCTTCAAAGACGTTTTGAACGTCATGGAGCATATGAGATGTTCCAAGAGTTGAAGTTAATATTTCAAGCAAATGCCAGAGTTGAAAGATATGAAGTCTCCAACAAGTTCTATAGCTCCAAGATGGAGGAGAACAGTTCTATCAGTGAACACTTACTCAGAATGTCTAGGTACTACAATCACATGACTCAACTTGGAGTCAAAGTTGATGAATATAGTGTTATTGATAGAGTTCTTCAATCACTGCCACCAAGCTATAAAGGCTTTGTGATGAACTATAATATGCAAGGGATGCAGAAGACAATTCCCGAGCTCTTCGCTATGCTCAAAGCTGCGGAGGTAGAAATCAAAAAGGAGCATCAAGTGTTGATGGTTAACAAGACCTCTAGTTTCAAGAAAAAGGGCAAGGTAAAGAAGGGGAACTTCAAGAAGAATAGCAAGCCAGCTGCTACTCCCGCGAAGAAACCCAAGTCTAGAGCCAAGCCTGAAACTGAGTGTTTCTACTGCAAAGGGACTGGACACTGGAAGACGAACTGCCCCAAGTATTTGGCGGATAAGAAGGATGGAAAAGTGAACAAAGGTATATTTGATATACATCTTATTGATGTGTACCTTACTAATGCTCGTAGTAGCGCCTGAGTATTTGATACTGGTTCGGTTGCTCATATTTGTAACTCGAAACAGGGGCTACAGATTAAACAAAGATTGGCTAAGGACAAGGTGACGATGTGCGTGGGAAATGGTTCCAAAGTTGATGTGATCGCCCTCGGCATGCTACCTCTACATCTACCTTCGGGATTAGTTTTAGACCTAAATAATTGTTATTTGGTGCCAGAGTTGAGCATGAACATTATATCTGGATCATGTTTGCTGCGAGACGGTTATTCATTTAAATCAGAGAATAATGGTTGTTCTATTTATATGAGTAGTATCTTTTATGATCATGCACCCTTGATGAGTGGTCTATTTTTGTTGAATCTCGATCGTAGTGATAGACATATTCATAATATTGAAGCCAAAAGATGCAAAGTTGATAATGATAGTGCAACTTATTTGTGGCACTGCCGTTTAGGTCATATTGGTGTAAAGCGCATGAAGAAACTCCATGCTGATGGACTTTTGGAATCACTTGATTATGAATCACTTGGTGCTTGCGAACCATGCCTCATGGGCAAGATGACTGAAACTCCGTTCTCCGGAACAATGGAGCGAGCGACTGACTTATTGGAAATCATACATATTGATGTATGTGCTCCAATGAGTGTTGAGGCTCGTGGCGGGTATCGTTATTTTCCGACCTTCATAGATGATTTGAGCAGATATGGGTATATCTACTTGATGAAACACAAGTCTGAAACATTTGAAAAGTTCAAAGAACTTCAGAGTGAAGTAGAGAATCATCGTAACAACAAAATTAAGTTTCTACGATCTGATCGCGGAGGCGAATATTTGAGTTATGAGTTTGGTCTTCATTTGAAACAATGTGGAATAGTTTCACAACTCACGCCACCTGGAACACCACAGCGTAATAGTGTGTCCGAAAGTCGTAACCGTACTTTATTAGATATGGTGCGATCTATGATGTCTCTTACCAATTTACCACTATCATTTTGGGGTTATGCTTTAGAGACAGCGGCATTAACGTTGGGCACCATCTAAATCCGTTGAGATGACACCTTATGAACTGTGGTTTGGCAAGAAACCCAAGTTGTCATTTCTTAAAGTTTGGGGCTCTGATGCTTATGTGAAAAAGCTTCAACCTGATAAGATCGAACCCAAGTCGGAGAAATGTGTCTTCATAGGATACCCAAAGGAAACTATTGGGTATACCTTTAACTCAGATCCGAAGGCAGGATATTCGTTGCTAAGAATGGATCCTTTCTAGAGAAGGAGTTTCTCTCGAAAGAAGTGAGTGGGAGGAAATTAGAACTTGATGAGGTAATTGTACCTCCTCCTGAATTGGAAAGTGGTTCATCACAGAAATTAGTCTCAGTGATTCCTACACCAATTAGTGAGGAAGCTAATGATGATGATCATGAAACTTCAGATCAAGTTACTACTGAACCTCGTAGGTCAACCAGAGTACGTTCCACACCAAAGTGGTACAGTAATCCTGTTCTGGAAGTCATGTTACTAGACCATGATGAACCTACGAACTATGAGGAAGCGATGATGAACCTAGATTCTGCAAAATGGCTTGAGGGCATGAAATCTGAGATGGGATCCATGTATGAGAACAAAGTGTGGACTGTGGTTGACTTGCCCGATGATAGGCAAGCCATTGAAAATAAATGGATCTTTAAGAAGAAGACTGACGCCGATGGTAATGTTACTGTCTACAAAGCTCGACTTGTTGCGAAAGGTTTTTGGCAAGTTCAAGGAGTTGACTATGATGAGACTTTGTCACCAGTAGCGATGCTTAAGTCTGTCCGAATCATGTTAGCAATTGCCGCATTTTATGATTATGAAATCTGGCAAATGGATGTCAAAACTGCATTCCTCAATGGATATTCAAAGAATAGTTGTATATGATGCAACCAGAAGGTTTTTTCGATCCTAAAGGTGCTAACAACGTGTGCAAGCTCCAGTGATTCATCTATGGACTGGTGCAAGCATCTGAGAGTTGGAATATACGCTTTGATGAGGTGATCATAGCATATGGTTTATACAGACTTTTGGAGAAGCCTGTATTTACAAGAAAGTGAGTGGGAGCTCTGTAACATTTGTGATGTTATATGTGGATGACATATTGTTGATTGGAAATGATGTAGAATTTCTGGATAGTATAAAAGGATACTTGAATAAGAATTTTTCATTGAAAGACCTCGGTGAAGTTGCTTATATATTAGGCATCAAGATCTATAGAGATAGATCAAGACGCTTAATTGGACTTTCACAAAGCACATACCTTGATAAAGTTTTGAAGTAGTTCAAAATGGAACAGTCAAAGAAGGAGTTCTTGCCTATATTGCAAGGTGTAAAGTTGAGTAAGACTCAAAACCCGACCACGGCAGAAAATAGAAAGAGAATGGAAGTCATTCCCTATGCCTCAGCCATAGGTTCTATAAAGTATGATATGCTGTGTACCAGACCTATTGTGTACCTTGCCATGAGTTTGGCAAGGAGGTACAATAGTGATCCAGGAGTAGATCACTAGACAACGGTCAAAATTATCCTTAGTAACTGACGGACTAATGAAATGTTTCTCGATTATGGAGGTGATAAAGAGTTCGTCGTAAAGGGTTACGCTGATGCAAGCTCTGACACTAATCTAGATGACTCTAAGTATTAATATGGATGCGTATTGAAAGTGGGAGCAATTAGCTAGAGTAGCTCCATGCAGAGCATTGTAGACATAGAAATTTGTGAAATACATACGGATCTCAATGTGACAGACCCGTTGACTGAACTTCTCTCATAAAGAAAAACATGATCACACCTTAGTACTATTTGAGTGTTAATCACATGGCGATGTGAACTAGATTATTAACTCTAGTAAACCCTTTGGGTGTTGGTCACATGGCGATGTGAACTATGGGTGTCAATCACATCATGATGTGAACTATCTGTGACACCCCGAGACCGATGCGCCAGGTGTCAGCCAGTTATTCGTCGTCGTTGCCATGTCATCTACTTGCGTGTCGCATCTTTGCCTTGTCATCTTGTGTGTTGCATCCTCATGTTTTCAAAACTTGCATCCGTCCGAGTCCGCCCGTCCTCTCCGTTGTCCGTTCTGAGCCCAGACACACTTGCACGTGTCCGCGGCACCTCCGAATATTTATTTTATGAGTGGACGGAAAACGTTCTCGGAATGGGTTGAAACTTGGCATGTGGTCTAATTATAGTGTAGACAGGCCGCCTGCCAAATTTCATCACATTCGGAGCTCGATTGATAGCCCAACGGATATATGTAGCGGCACTAGTCGCCGGTTAATTCGTCGGACGTTTTCGGGCTCCGAAAACCTCCGCGGGCCTCTTTTCCCTTCTCTCCTCGCTGCCCGAGACCCTCTCTACACAGCCACTAGGCCTGCCTAACTCCCCCTCCGCTCCGGTGCCGTTGGATCGTGATCCGATGGCTCCGAAACGCTCCTAAACACCCCCAAACACCTAAACCCTAGCCCCTACTATAAATGGACTCCCCCTAGTCCATTTTTGGCAGCCACACCCCCCCTCCTTGTTTTCCGTGCCCCCAATCATCAGCCGCCGCCGCCCTCATCGTTTTCAGCGCCGCGAACCCCTCCCCGCCACTTGGCGGCCAGCCAGCCAGCCCGCGCCGCCGCCACCTCAGCGCGGGGGCCACCCATCAGCGTCTCGCGCATCCTCTCTCTCCCACCGCTGCCAGCCCAAGACAGGCCCGCGCCGGGCCGAACCGGGCCCGACCGGGCCCAACCGCCTCCCGTCCGTGCCCCTCGCTTCCCCGAGCTCCAGATCGGGAGGAGCCCGATCCAGAGCCGGCGCCGCCGCCTTCCCGTCGTTGGCCCCGGCCAGCGCGCCGCCGCCTCCACCCCAGGTCGCCCCGTCGTCCTCCGCCTCCTCCCCCGCTCACTCTTCCCTCTCCTCACCGTTCGCTGCCTCTTCTGCAGACCTCCCGCACCACCTCCGGCCATGGCCGTTCGGCCATCGCCGCGGCCAGATCCCGGCGGCACGGGCGCTGCCGGCCACCTCCAGCACCAGATCCGGGGTCTCCGGACCCGGGCCTATCCATTCCCGGCCGTCCCGCCGCCCCTCGTCCACCCTGCCGCCGGTGGCAACGGCCGCCGCACCGCGTCGGGGTCCTCCCCGACCACGCATCGTGGCAACCGCCGCCGCCGGACATGTCCGGTTGGCGACGGACATGTCCGCCCCTCTCTCTCTCTACCTCTGCCAGGTGGGCCCGAGAGCCAGTACCGACGGACGTGTCCGCTGACACCGGACAATGTCCATCCCGTTTACTAGGTATAAAAACTGCTAAGTCCCTAAACTATGTAATTTTGTTGCATCTTTGCATGGCTGTAACTTTTTGTGTGCTTGTCCAAATTGAGTGTATGAGATGTCAAAATGATCGTGGTGATATGCTCTACACTTTGTTCCATTGTGCCATGCTTGTTTGACTTCATCTTGATGCTCTAATCATCGTTGCAAGAGTGCTATAAGTTTAAAACTGATGTGAACTATAATTTTGTTGCATAATTGTGATGCTTGTAACTTTGTGCATGTTTATCCAAATGAATCATATGATATGTCAAAATGTTCATTGTGAAGTGCTCTAAATGATGGTTGCTGTAGCATTCATGTTAGGTGTCATATTGCCATGTTAATCTCTGTTGCAAAAGTGCATTTGACTGTTAAGTGTTGAAACTTGTTGTGAGATGCTGATTTCACTTGCTCATTGCTATTGTTGTGTTTGTCTTCATGCCACATTTCTATATGTTTTAGAATCACAATCATATGGTCTTTGCTGTGGTGCAATCCATTTTCCATGATATGCCTTGAGGTGACTTAAACAAGCTTGTAAACATGCCATGTCGTTATTACTGTTTTATACTTAGTGAAAAAACTGCTAAGTCTGGAATCTGTTTAACCTGATGCCATGTTTGCTTGATGCCCCACTCAAATCCATGCTTGTTATGGAGTGGCCAATGTTCATGTCTTGTTGTCCATGTTATTGTCTATCCATTCATGCCCTTACTTGCACATATGACCCGCTGTAGCTTATTTATTTCTTACTCTCAAGTTGCTATAAATTTTAGCTGTCAGATTTTAGGTCGTAGCTCCGAATTAAACAAACTTTATATGAAACTTGACTAGAATTTCGTGTAGATCATCACGGTGCATGCTAAACTGCTGTTTAACAATTTTAACTTAAGGTTTGTTCAGATCTGGACCAATTTAGAAATATGCATATGAGGACTTAGCGGAATTGTTATATGTAGTTTCCGGCCTCATTTAAACTTGTTGGTTTGTGTAGTTCTTGTGTGCTTCATCCCTTGCCATGTTTTGCATCATATAGACTTGTCTTGCATCATACTTGGTTGAGCATCTTGTCATGTTCTTGTGTTGGGTGTTTACTTTGTTGTGTGCTTTCTTCTCGTTAGTTATTTTCCGTTGCGACCGTGAGGATTCGTTCGTCTACATGTGGTTCGTCTTGGAGGCTTCTTCTTCGTCTTCTTCATGGACCCGTTCTTCTTCCTTGTGGGATCTCAGGCAAGATGACCATCACCTTGGATACCTTTACTATCATTGCCATGCTTAGTTGTCTCGATGCTATCGTTATATGTTGCACTACCCATCATTTATTGTCAGCCCCTCTCCTTGTTGCCATGAAACCTCTAACCTTGACACCTTCCTTGCAAACCGTTGCTTGGCTATGTTACCCGCTTGCTCAGCCCCTCTTATAGCGTTGTTAGTTGCAGGTGAAGATGAAGATCGTTCCATGTTGGAACTTGTTGTTGGAATATCACAATACCTACTATTATTATTAACACACCTATATACTTGGCAATGGGTGGAAGGCTTGGCCTTTTGCTGGGTGTTTTGTTCCACTCATGCCACCTTAGGAGCCGATAAACCGGCATTATGTTCCTTGATTTTGCGTTCCTTACACGGTTGGGTATATGGGGACCCCTTGACACTTCGTCTTTGAATAAAACTCCTCCAGCAAGGCCCAACTTTGGTTTTAATTTGCTCATAATAACAACTTAATTAATTAATTAATTGCATAGGGAGTTAGCGCTACCTGAGGATTCTTTCTACATAGCAGGGGGGCCAGTGCTGATGGTGTTGGTCCCGAACGAGGGGACTGCGGGGCCACCTCGGGGAAACTCGAGGGCTGGCCCCCGTAGGCTCACCTATCCGGACGTGGCCTCAGACGAGATACGCGCGGCTACTATCAGGGTGTCGGCACGCCGGGAGGTCTTGCTGGACTTGTTTTACCATTGTCGAAATGTCTTGTGCACCGGGATTCCGAGCCTGATCGGATTGTCCCTAAGATAAGGGGTGATAATATTATTATTACTTCTGCTGATCGTGAGAGCTTGTGATGGGCTAAGTTGGGACACCCCTGCAGGGTTATGATCTTTCGAAAGCCGTGCCCGCAGTTATGTGGCAGATTGGAATTTGTTAATGTTCGGTTGTAGAAAATTTGACAGAGGATCCGAAGTAAAACACACCACTGTGTGAGTAACCGTGACTGTCTCTTTTCACTTTGAGAAGAGAACACGGCGGGGTTATGTTTAACTCGTAGGTAGTTCAGGATCTTTAGCGATCACTACTAGTTTGCGACCGTTTGCGTAGATGCTCATCTTATTCTTGTACTCGTAAGCTAGCCACCATATATTTCTAAGCCGCTGCTGCAACCTCACCACTTTACCTCTTCCTACCCATTAAGCTTTGATAGTCTTGTTACCCATGGTTATGGGATTGCTGAGTCCTTGTGGCTCACAGATACTACAACAACAGTTACAGGTGCAGGTTTCCGATGTCTCGACGTGAGAGCGATGATCGTTGTGTTGGAGTTATTTCTTCTTCTTCTTCAGTCTTGGGTTAGGTTCCTGGTCGGCAGCCTGGGATAGCAGACGGATGTCGTTGAGCTTTTCATGTTTGCATCCATAGTCGGATGCCTTGTATTGGTGTTGTTGTATTCATGTGACTTGTATGTATTGTTGTATCCCCCATGTATGTATGTAATGGTACGATGTAATGATATCCATCTTGCTAAGCGCCTGAGATGCGGTTGTGCACTAATCACGTAAGTGTCACGTGATCGGGATAGAATCGCATCTTGGGCCTGACACTGTCGGTCTTAAATCACATGGCGATGTGAACTAGATTATTGACTCTAGTGCAAGTGGGAGACTGAAGGAAATATGCTCTAGAGGCAATAATAAAGTTTTTATTTATATTTCCTTATATATCATGATAAATGTCTTTTATTCAAGCTATAATTATATTAACCGGAAACTTGATACATGTGTGAATACATAGACAAAACAGAGTGCCCCTAGTATGCCTCTACTAGACTAGCTCGTTAATCAAAGATGGTTGTGTTTCCTAACCATATACATGTGTTGTCATTTTGATCAACGGGATCACATCATTAGGAGAATGATGTGATGGACAAGACCCATCCGTTAGCTTAGCACAATGATCGTTTAGTTTTATTGCTATTGCTTTCTTCATGACTTATACATGTTCCTTTGACTATGAGATTATGCAACTCCCGAATATTAGAGGAACACCTTCGGTGTTATCAAACGTCACAACGTACACTACAAAAAAATACACTTCCGTGATGATACGTTTTTGTCACAATAGGCCACGTTTTTTTGTCATGCATGTACATCCATGGCAATTTTATGACAGAATCAAGATAGTCATACCTGTGCTATCGTAGAAGTGTTCCATGACATTACCAAAATTATCATCACGGAAGTATCCACTTCCATGATGATAAATCGCGCGTCACAGAAGTGCTTTCGTCAAGGGTGACCGACACGTGGCATCCACCATAACGGTATGCCGTTAAGCTATCGGGTCCGGTTTTGGATCCGATAACCCGTTAACAGCCCGGACCAATGGGGATTTGCCACATGTAAAATTTTGATTGGCTGACGGAAACACGTGTCAGCTCCGCATTGGCACAGGTGTCACTCATCCAATGGGCGAGATGCGCCTATGATATGTTCACATGTGGACCGGCCCAAAAGTGTCCCATAAAGTTTAAATGGGCCGGCCCAACTAAAGGCCCGCAAGATTTTGCGGACCATAATGGGCCGACCCAGCTAAAGGCCCACGAGATTTTGCGAACCATAATGGGCTGGCCCAACTAAAGGCCCACAAGATTTTGTGGGCCATAATGGGCCGACCCAGGTAAAGGCCCACAAGATTTTTGTGGGCCATAATGGGCCAGCCCAGGTGAAGGCCCACAAAATTTTTGTGGACCATAATGGGCCGGCCCAGCTAAAGGCCCACGAGATTTCGCCGACATTAATGGGCCGACCCAGCTATAGGCCCACAAGATTTTGAGGACCCTAGTAGGCCGGCCCATTAACTGGCTGCCATGTTTTGGGCCAAATGCCGGCCCATATTTGATCCGGTCCATTAATGGCCTGCCACGTACCGGGCCTAACAATGGCCCATATGAGATCCGGACCGTTAAAAGCCTACCATGTTCTGGGCCAAATTATGGCCCTAATCCGGTCCGGCCCTTTAAGAGGCTTTGGGCTAAATTATGGCCCATATCAGATTCGGTCCGTCAACTGGACGCTATACTTTTGGGCCCACTTGCTAAAGGCCCATTTAGTAATTCGGCCTGATATTAGTTTCGGCCTGTTAAGGGCCCGTTTAACATTTCGGCCCTATATTAATTTCGGCCTGTTAAAAGCCCGTCATATAGTGTGGCCTAACTACGGCCCGGTTTGCATCCGGCCTGCTCGCAGCCGATAATCTGATTGGGCCAAACAAGGACCGAGACAATTTTGGCCTGTTAAAAGCCCATGATTTGATTGGCACAATCATGGGCCGGGGTCCATTTCGGGCTTCTGCCAGCCCGTGAGCTGTTCGGCACGTTTCAGGCCCAACCTATTTCTCAGCCTCCTAAAAGCCCATTGAGTTTTCTTGCGAAAAGAGGGCCGTCGGTTTACTGGGCGTATTAAAGGCCCGACTCTACTACTGGGTCAATTTACATTTAGGCCTTCTAATGGACCAAGATTATGGGGCCCATGATGCGGATCATACATCATGATTGCATGATGGCCCGATTATGTACCGTAATTTTACGGTTTGGCCGGTGTACTGCGAAGACATCATATATATACAGTAAAATAACTGCAGCATCGTGAATAAGAAAGAACCTAGACTGTACAATAAAGAAATTATGGCATATTACATCCATTGGGCATCAAAGTTCGCCACTATGATAATAAAGCACAAGCCGACAACATATTACATACACGGGGCATCAAAGATCGCCACCGGTGCAACTAAACACACCGACAAAATAATATACAAAACTGACAACACTTCAATAGAGTTCAAGAAAGGTTAGCCCTGCTGGGGAACTGCAGCGCAAGCAGCTGAGCAAGCTGATGAGACTACGCTTGTTTAACACTTATATCCTCCTCACTCTGAAAGATAAACAAGCATACAGATGACAGGTTTTGCACATAAAAGTATCAGTGCTGACAATTCATCACATTTCTTACTGACAAATAAAGTGACACAGTTTAAAATTGCATTAACACAATATGGTATTGTTCAGGTCAAGACATGGCAGGAAATGACATTGTGAAGGAGTTGGCAGCTTCACGACACCACTCGATTACAGATCAAGAACTCATAAGTATAAATTGTTAGTGTGTTGTCAATTTATCCCATTTCAGATTGGCAAATAAAGAGACGGTTTAAATAATAGTAGAATGATATGACATTGTTCATAGTTAAGACATTGTAGAATATGACATTGTGCTGTAGTGGGTAGGTTCACCACACCACTGGATTACGGATCAAGAACAGAAGCATACATGCAGTGCAAAAGAAGATCACTGGCTCTGTATAGTTTAATTTACATGTTATGAAGAAGGAACTTGGTTGTACAACTAAAAACTTAAATTGCGAAGGACAAACTTTTGTTTATGAACTACATAATAAACTTTAATCATGCAATTTGATGCAAACACCAAAAATAAACAGTTGTTGCAGTCATGCCTAACCAAATATACACAACAAAGTTTGAAGGCTTGAGAAGGACAAACTTACATTATTGGTGAAGGCAGGCTCTATAAAGCCCTTGTCCATGCTGATGGGGGGGGGGGCAATTCAAGAAGTTTACCACATAATCTTCTTCATAAGCATTGCCTTTATTCTACATTTTGTTAAGAGTAAATATAAATGTGACAATATAAGAAAAAATGGAGAATATTTAAGATAAGATGAAGAGTGATGCTACGTAACCAAGTAGCTATAAATGTAAGTACAACGATACAGGAAAAAGGTACAGCCAAGAGCAATGCTGAGCTAAACTTCTTCAGTACCATCGGTGTTATCCAACCTTTGGTAAGAGTAAATATAGATCTTATGTGTAGAAAATGGAGGGCAAATGAAAATAAGCTGTAGAGAGATGGTAGATGAAAAATTACCTGTCAATATAAGTACACTGATAAAGGACAGCAGGTACTTACAAGAACAATGCAGAGCTAAAAAATTTCATTGGCATTGGATATATTCTAAACTAATGTAACCATTCATACAGATCAGATAATTTGGAGCGAACAATTGATAAGCAAGCTATCATGCATACTACTGTCACATAATGAACCAGTATGTATGCAAGTACAGTGATAGAAGACAACAAGTACTAACAAGAGCAAAGCAGCGGGCAGCATATTTGCGATATCCTGTCGTTCTTTTCAAACCGGAATGCTTTTTCGAGCAGATTTCCTACAAAAAAGATCCGTAAGGCACATGCGGAAAAGTGGAAGTTCAAATTTTCATGCGATATCATAGACAATACCTCATCCTCGGAACGAGGCCAGTGCATAATAAGGTTTTTCCATTCAATGTCTTCTAAATTTAGCACAGGAGACTTCACCAGAAATTCGCTTGTAGACTTGCCATCAATGTGTGATTTCCTCAGGTAATACCAATACTGCTGCAATGCTTCCTTGAAAAGCGCAAGCAAGCTTCGCTCGTCATGACTATACAGATTGACCCTCGCCTACTTACAACAGTTTAATGTAAATCATTGATGTGTTCAATTAGGAGAAAACAGGAAAATAATCACCATGAATAATAGAAACTTACACGTAAGTGGGATAGGAAGATGTGAAAATGGTGTTTGTCTTCACTATAATCTTCCCATGATGGGAATACATGCACGTAGTCCCTAGCAACATTGAAAGCATTGTCTTTTAAACTAGGAATAACTGGAATGGGGTTCCAATCTACAGGAATTGGCCGTCTCTGCAGTTGGGATAGGTCTTCGGCCGATGGACTTGCTGTACTTTTTGCTGGAGTGGGATTTTTCTGTGGTACGGCTCGTGCTATGGCAACTGAAATCGGCATACCTTTTGCTGGAGTGCAGGTCCTGTGTGGTGCAGCTAGTGGTGTGGCAAGTGAAGTATGGGTACAGTCTGCTGGAGTCGGTCCTACGTTTTGTGTCACTGGTTGTACAACCAATATAAGTGGGGTGCTGTCTGATTTCTCCGGCACAACCACGTTTTTCAAGGACTTTGCTGGCGCTCCTTCGGGTTCGGCAATCACCCTATTCCTTTTTGATGTCTGATGCACAAGAACAACATTTGAGTGGAAATCATGGTATGATGACAGATGGAATATGTATTGATAATGGATGGGCATGGCATCTCGATATATATGATGAGTAAACTAAGCAGATGGCGGTGCAAAAAAGTAGAAGAAATGCAAGATAACATATGCAAGATATGCGCAACCAATAAAACCTTGCCAAATTAGAACAGGCACCTTGATGGGTGAACAAGACATGCCATCTGCCTTTGACTCCTCGAGGTTAGAATAGTCATTAGGATCATATTCTGAACAAGAATCAACAGGTGGGGAGCGTATGAGTTTCATTGCATCGAGAATGGCACTAAATGCCTTGGTGCCAATTTTGTAAGTCATTGCGGTGTTTAGCTTCAAGAGTGGATTGCTGCTAGTGCGACACAAAGCAGCTATACAGATCATAGTGTAGATATAACGGGAAAACCGTAAGCACCAGAGTAAAATCAACAAAGTGGAACCTGCTGGAATATATGTGCTAGTATTGTCGGTACGGCTAGAAAGGCTTCGGATGCCAGCTCTCTACAACTGAAGGTGTGGTACTGTTAATATGAGTGTAACTCTCAAAGGCGACACAACTCCCCGCATTTCCTTGCTATTCTTATAGGATTCAAGTGGGCAGGTGATGTCTACACACGCTTCTACTCTTGTAGACTATGTTGGGCCTCCAAGCGCAGAGGTTTGTAGGACAGCAGCAATTTCCCTCAAGTGGAAGACCTAAGGTTTATCGAACTCAGGGAAGTAGAGGTTGAAGATGGTCTCTCTCAAGCAACCCTGCAACTAAGATACAAGAAGTCTCTTGTGTCCCCAACACACCTAATACACTTGTTAGATGTATAGGTGCACTAGTTCGGCGAAGAGATGTTAAATGGCAAGTGATATGGATGGCAAAACAAAGTAATATAAATCTGTAATAAAAAGTGCAGCAAGCAAACAAGTGGTAAACGTGAGCACAAATGGTATTGCAATGGTGGAAACAAGGCCTATGGATCATACTTTCACTAGTGGCAACTCCCAACAACATTAACATAATCGAATCACATGATATTTCCCATAAAATATGCAATGGAGACGCACCCGGAGGTCATTCCTTCGTGGTCAAGAGAGGACGAGAATTATGTAGGGCTACAAAAGCACACCTCAAAGTTCGTAGTTCTCAATCTATGGATTTCCCAATGTCACCGCGACCATCCAAAGAGAGTCCCATAATCACCACAACATATCTAAAGGATAGTCAAAGACAAGCACCAAGAGACTCTCAATCTTCAATCAACACACACGAGAGGAAATCACTCATGAAAATATTTTTCTAATCCATGTCCAATAGACCGCTGTCACCTTGGTCTCGGGGATTATACTAGATAAAGACAAGTGAGTACATCAATCCAATAAATAGAGGAAGGGGAAATATCATGGGATCACCCTAGATTAACATAGCCTATGATCACAACGAAGATCACATCATGGGAGAGAGAGATAACCACATAGCTACACGTACGAGCCCTCGGCCCCGGAGAAGACTACTCACACATGGACATGGTGAGGAGGAGGTTGATGATGGTGTTGATGGAGAGGTGCAGCCCCGCGAGGAGGAGACGGCCGGCGGCAGCCACGGAGGCGGCGGCGGCGGCCCTTGGGGGCGCGGCGGCGGCGGCGGCCCTAGGGGCGGCGGCGGCCCTAGGGGGCAGCGGCTCCTTGGCCCCCCTTCTTCCTTGTGGATGGTGCTGCAATGGTGCTGGTCCTCCCCTCCAAGACGGCGGCTCGGGAGGAGGAAAATTTGTCTGGAGAAAAGGGGTCTGGAATCAGGGTTTCTGCGACGGGTGTTAAATATATGCCAAAGGGGGGCATCAGACGAGGCTCGAGGGGCCCAGGCGCCCCCCCGGCGCGGCCAGGGGGGGGGGCGCGTGGGCAGGCCGCCTGGAGCCCCTGTGGCCCCCCTCTGGCCCTACTTTGGCCGCAAGGAAGCTTCCGGAACGCTGATTTTTTATATATTTTTTTCGGAATTTTTCTAGCAGTTTTCGTAATGGGAAAACCTGAAATACAAAAACAGCAGAAAACAGAAACTGGCACCGGGGTGCACTGAGTTAATAGGTTAGTCCAAATATGATCAAAAGTGTATGGAAGTGTATAAATATCATAGCAATATCACCCAAAAGAGGCATGGAGCAAGCAGAAATTATAGATACGTTTTGGACGTATCAACATCCCCAAGCTTAATTCCTGCTCGTCTTCGAGTAGGTAAATGATAACAAGAATAATTTCTGTGGTGACATGCTATTAACCATATAGGACTTTTTCATAGTCACATGACAAAAGCTTACTGAGACAATGAATCTATAGTAATTAAGTTGCCTCATGAGAAAATCACAAAGAACTGAAAGTTTTACAATATGATACTCAAACATCAAATAGATTTGTAATGAGCATGGTGTGCAAATATGATAAAGTGGTATCTCGCTTGCCCCCTTTAGTGAAGCAAAACATAAATGCAGGGGCACCTCCAAGGTTTAAGTGACGACTAGATACAATGATTTCAGAATAAACGATATCACAATCATGCAAAAGACAATGCTACTTTGGGACAATGCACATTACACTCAGAATGACAATCATGCTCTCAGTAGTTGGTGCTTTAAAAGAAGGTGGAGACTCTCGAACCGTGGCTTTTGTTGGCAAGGTTGAAAACCCGTGGTCGGAAACAAAGACAAAACATGTACCAGAGCTCTTGGTTTTAAAAACAGAGGTAATAATTTTTTTTGGATATGCATGTTTCTTCAACGAATGCTAGCAGACAACTCAATCACTTCTTGAGATGGACAAGTTTCGAGGAACGGCTCCCGAATGAGGACGATCACATCCTCTTAATCTCCTTTGTTTATCACTGCCAAAGTTTTCTGATTTCTCATGAACAAAGCGTGAAGGAGGGTTTGTTTGTTATATTAATTTTGAGCCGGGCGCACTTTTTGCCAGTTCCTTCTCGTATTATGGGTTTGCACATTAGACATGCACTCCCGGGGTGAAGCTTGTCCAACTTAAAAAGATCATGAATTAACTACTACTTCCTCATGAGCTAAAACAGAGGCACAAAATAGAAATGCTTTTTTGAATAATTTCGAGATGGTACATGAAAGTCTTCATTAGGAATGGCAGGTAAATACCATGTATAGGAAGGTATGGTGGACTCATATGGCATAACTGGTTTAAAGGATTTTGGATGCACAAGCAGTCAGTCCGCTTAGTACAGGTGGAGGTTAGCAAAAGACTGGGAGCGACCAACTAAAAGAGCAATGACGGTTATAATCATGCAGAGCGACAAAGCAACATTGAATCAGGCTTGGAAGTTATATCGCTACTCAAAAATAAAGGATCATCAAGGCTTGACAGACTTTCTTTACAGTCTTAAATATGCGTGAGCATACGCCAAGTCAATCAAAATAAATTCTTGAAGGAAGATATCACTAAACCATACCACATCATAGGCAAACAAATCATGTTGGTACTCCAATAACACATTGGGAACCCCCCAGCTATTTGAGACTAACCATAAGAAAACATGAACTACTAAGCACCATTATGCACGTAGCATTTTTATCATAGACATATCAACCAATGCAACAGAAGCAAACTCTCTTAATAAGATAAGCATGATAACTAAAGAGAGTTCAAGAAACCAACTAAACAAAAGCTCTTTAAAAAGATAAGCATGAAAACTAAGAGCTAAGCATGATAGTAGCTATTGAAAGACAAAGAACACACACAACAAAGATAGACATGAAAATTCTATGTTATGTTCTAGTTAGAAGTGGAGCGTGTTTCTCTCCCACACAAAGAAAGCTGAGTTCCGACTCGTTATGAAAAGCTAAAGAAAACTTAAAAAGGAAACTAAAAGCAAGACGCTCCAAGCATAGCACATAACACATGAAGTGATAAAAATATAGTGGAACGAAAGACGAACTGATAATGTTGATGGAGAAGGGGATGCACGGGGGCATCCCCAAGCTTAGACGCTTGAGTCTCCTTGAATATTTCTTGGGGGTGCATGGGGGCATCCCCAAGCTTGAGCGTTTGACACTCCTGAATCTTTTTATCATCTTCCCTCGCACACTTGAAAACTCCTTTCATACATAACTCATCATAATCTGATTAGCGAGGTTAGTACCCTTAATAAAATAATTGTTCCTTGCTGGAAATAAGGATATTATTGAAGGTATACTGTTTCTCAAGATTGCCAAAAGGTTTTTGCAAAGAAAAAGCAAGCTCAAGGTTTGCAAAATGAAGGAAAGGCAAAACAGGACAGAATCTGTGAAAAACAGACCAGCAGGTAGTAAATGATTTTTTCGGGGCACTTCTGCAACTCTAATCAAAAAACTCAGAACAGACGCACGAAAGACAATTGTATAGAGCACGCTGTCGAAAAACATCAGACCAAAAAGACGATCTGGTGATTTTATACGAATTTTTCTATCCAAGGACAGAATCTGTTTCCTGGACATCACGTCACAACTTTTGAACTTTCTTGCAATCAGAGGCTACACTTGGCACAAAGTTGAAAAGTAAAGATACAATGATGATGCTACTGTAGTAACAACATCAAGACACAACAAAAGCAAAGTAAAATTTTATTCATTGTGGGCTGCCTCCCAAAAGCGCTTTCTTTTATGCCTTTAAGCTAGGCATAATACTTTAATGATGCTCTCGTAGGAATAAGAGTTGAAGAACAAAATAGAGCATCAAGAAGCAAATAACAAACACATTTAAGCCTAACATGCTTCCTATGCATAGGAATATTGCAATAGAATAATTCATTGAAGCACAAAGCAATAAGCATAGGAAGACAAAACAAGTGCAGCTTCAAAACCTTCAACATAAAGAGAGGGAACTTGATATTATTGAAATATCTATAAGCATATGTTCCCTTCTCATAATAATTTTCAGTGGGATCACGAATAAACTCAACAATATAAGCATCTCATAAAGCATTGTTACCATGATCCACATGCAAAAAGGTACTCTTACTCTCCACATAAGCATCTTTGGGGAGCCCATGGTTATGACTTTTTAGCATTAACGTTTTCAGTCTCCCCCAAGCTTGAGCTACGCTCTCTCCGTCACGAGACCTAAAATTATAGATATAGTTCCTGTCTCGATGAATCTCATAAAGAGGATAAAACTTAGTATAAAAGAGAGACATAAGCTCTTGCCAATCAAGCAAGTGCGCGTTATTGAGAAGCTTATACCAATCTGAAGCTTTATCTATAAGTGATACGGCGAACAATTTCCTCATGACAAACTCCCTTGATACACCTGCAAGCTTAAATAATGAACATAATTGTGACAGATATAGCAAGTGTTCACCGGGATGTCTGTCTCCTGCATAACGATTAGCCAAAACATAATCGATAATACCAGCTGGTATTTTATAGGGCACAATTTCAGTAGGGGGAGGAGCAACAACCACAGGTGTGGGGCGTCTTCCCACAAGCAACGATCCAATAGCAAGGTTGTCCATAAGCATAACTAGTGAAAAAAAACAAGAAACTAAAAGATTTAATTGCAAGATCTAAAGATATACCTTCAAGCGCTCACTTCCCCGGCAACGGCGCCAGAAATAGCTTGATGTCTACACACGCTTCTACTCTTGTAGACTATGTTGGGCCTCCAAGCGCAGAGGTTTGTAGGACAGCAACAATTTCCCTCAAGTGGATGACCTAAGGTTTATCGAACTCAAGGAAGTAGAGGTTGAAGATGGTCTCTCTCAAGCAACCCTGCAACTAAGATACAAGAAGTCTCTTGTGTCCCCAACACACCTAATACACTTGTTAGATGTATAGGTGCACTAGTTCGGCGAAGAGATGTTAAATGGCAAGTGATATGGATGGCAAAACAAAGTAATATAAATCTGTAATAAAAAGTGCAGCAAGCAAACAAGTGGTAAACGTGAGCACAAATGGTATTGCAATGGTGGAAACAAGGCCTAGGGATCATACTTTCACTAGTGGCAACTCCCAACAACATTAACATAATCGAATCACATGATATTTCACATAAAACATGCAATGGAGACGCACCCGGAGGTCATTCCTTCGTGGTCAAGAGAGGACGAGAATTATGTAGGGCTACAAAAGCACACCTCAAAGTTCGTAGTTCTCAATCTAAGGATTTCCCAATGTCACCGCGGCCATCCAAAGAGAGTCCCACAATCACCACAACATATCTAAAGGATAGTCAAAGACAAGCACCAAGAGACTCTCAATCTTCAATCAACACACAAGAGAGGAAATCACTCATGAAAATATTTTTCTAATCCATGTCCAATAGACCGCTGTCACCTTGGTCTCGGGGATTATACTAGATAAAGACAAGTGAGTACATCAATCCAATACATAGAGGAAGGGGAAACATCATGGGATCACCCTAGATTAACATAGCCTATGATCACAACGAAGATCACATCATGGGAGAGAGAGATAACCACATAGCTACTGGTAGAAACCTCAGCCCTGAGGAGGAACTACTCCCGCATCATGGAGGGAGGAAGCAACGTCGATGGAGATGAATCCGGGGGCACTTCCCCGTCCCGGCAGGGTGCCGGCTGATGTCTACACACGCTTCTACACTTGTAGACTATGTTGGGCCTCCAAGCGCAGAGGTTTGTAGGACAGCAACAATTTCCCTCAAGTGGATGACCTAAGGTTTATCGAACTCAGGGAAGTAGAGGTTGAAGATGGTCTCTCTCAAGCAACCCTGCAACTAAGATACAAGAAGTCTCTTGTGTCCCCAACACACCTAATACACTTGTTAGATGTATAGGTGCACTAGTTCGGCGAAGAGATGTTAAATGGCAAGTGATATGGATGGCAAAACAAAGTAATATAAATCTGTAATAAAAAGTGCAGCAAGCAAACAAGTGGTAAACGTGAGCACAAATGGTATTGCAATGGTGGAAACAAGGCCCAGGGTTCATACTTTCACTAGTGGCAACTCCCAACAACATTAACATAATCGAATCACATGATATTTCCCATAAAACATGCAAAGGGGACACACTCGGAGGTCATTCCTTCGTGGTCAAGAGAGGACGAGAATTATGTAGGGCTACAAAAGCACACCTCAAAGTTCGTAGTTCTCAATCTAAGGATTTCCCAATGTCACCGCAGCCATCCAAAGAGAGTCCCACAATCACCACAACATATCTAAAGGATAGTCAAAGACAAGCACCAAGAGACTCTCAATCTTCAATCAACACACAAGAGAGGAAATCACTCATGAAAATATTTTTCTAATCCATGTCCAATAGACCGCTGTCACCTTGGTCTCGAGGATTATACTAGATAAAGACAAGTGAGTACATCAATCCAATACATAGAGGAAGGGGAAATATCATGGGATCACCCTAGATTAACATAGCCTATGATCACAACGAAGATCACATCATGGGAGAGAGAGATAACCACATAGCTACACGTACGAGCCCTCGGCCCCGGATAAGACTACTCACACATGGACATGGTGAGGAGGAGGTTGATGATGGTGTTGATGGAGAGGTGCAGCCCCGCGAGGAGGAGACGGCCGGCGGCAGCCACGGAGGCGGCGGCGGCGGCCCTTAGGGGCGCGGCGGCGGCCCTCGGGGCGGCGGCGGCCCTAGGGGGCAGCGGCTCCTTGGCCCCCCTTCCTCCTTGTGGATGGTGCTGCAATGGTGCTGGTCCTCCCCTCCAAGACGGCGGCTCGGGAGGAGGAAAATTTGTCTGGAGAAAAGGGGTCTGGAATCAGGGTTTCTGCGACGGGTGTTAAATATATGCCAAAGGGGGGCATCAGACGAGGCTCGGGGGGCCCAGGCGCCCCCCCCGGCGCGGCCAGGGGGGGCCGCGTGGGCAGGCCGCCTGGAGCCCATGTGGCCCCCCTCTGGCCCTACTTTGGCCGCAAGGAAGCTTCCGGAACGCTGATTTTTTATATATTTTTTTCGGAATTTTTCTGGCAGTTTTCGTAATGGGAAAACCTGAAATACAAAAACAGCAGAAAACTGAAACTGGCACTGGGGTGCACTGAGTTAATAGGTTAGTACAAATATGATCAAAAGTGTATGGAAGTGTATAAATATCATAGCAATATCACCCAAAAGAGGCATGGAGCAAGCAGAAATTATAGATACGTTTTGGACGTATCAGCAGGCCACTACAAATCCTATTCCCATGTTTACAAAATCCTACGAATCAAAGAGGCCCGAAGAGTTCAAAGTGTTCATACCAACCAATCGTATTGACCTCTACACTGCAAATGCCCCTGCTCATCTTCACTACAAGGAACATACTGTACTACTATCATACTCCCTCCGTTCCAAAATATAAGTCTTGGTAGAGATTTCCACTATGGATCACATACAGATGTATCCAGATACACTTTAGAGTGTAGATTCACTCATTTTGCTCCATATGTAGTCCATGATGGAATCTATACAAAGACTTGTATTTAGGAACGGAGAGAGTACTTATTAAAGAAGAACGAAAGAGGAACATGCTAAAGAAGAGGAAGCAGATTTTGGATAATAAAATGTTGGTTGCGCAGTGCCCACACATGATGAACCAGAGCGCATTAAGAAAGCAACTCCCCGTTGTCTCTCTATATGTGGTGTTATACGTCTCCAACGTATCTATATTTTTTGATTGTTTCATGCTATTATTTATGAAGTCTTGGATGTTTAATGGGTTTTATCATTCACTTTTATATCATTTTTGGGACTAACCTACTAACTCAAAGGCCCATTCTAGATTGCTGTTTTTGCCTATTTCAGGGTTTTGCAGAAAAGGAATATCAAACGGAGTCCAAACAGAATGAAATCTCCGTGAGAGATATTTTTGGAGGAAATCACGCACGAAAGACTTCAGGGCCAAGCCAGGGGACAGAGGAGCCACCCTCGAGGGTGGGGGCACGCCCCCCTTCCCAGGGCACGCCCCCTGCCTCGAGGGCAGCCTGTGTGGCCCCCAGTGCCCCCCTTCTTCCTATATATACCTACGTACCCCAGAAACTCCAGATGCAGAGAGAAAACCCTAATTCCACCGCCATAGTTGTTGTTCCCGTGGAGATCCCATCTTGGAGCCTGTTCCGGGAGGGGGATCCATCACGAAGGCTTTAATCATCATCATCATCGCCCTCACCATGAGTTGTGAGTAGTTTACCTCAGACCTTCGGGTCCATAGCTAGTATCTAGATGGCTTCTTCTCTCTCTCTCCGGATCTCAATACAAAGTTCTCCTCGGTCTTTGAGGAGATCTATTCAATGTAATCCCTTTTTGCGGTGTGTTTGTCGAGATCCGATGAATTGTGAGTTTATGATCAAGGTTATCTATGAAAGATATTTGGTTCTTCTCTGAACTTTTTATGCATGCTCATAATATCCTTGCAAGTCTGTTCGAATTATTGGTTTGGTTTGGCCTACTAGATCTATAGTTCTTGCAATGGGAGAAGTGCTTGGCTTTGGGTTCAATCTTGCGGTGTTCTTTCCCAGTGATAGTAGGGGTAGCAAGGCACGTATTGTATTGTTGCCATCGAGGATAAAAAGACGGGGTTTTCGTCATATTGCTTGAGTTTATCCCTCTACATCATGTCATCTTACTTAAGGCGTTACTCTGTTCTTATGAACTCAATACACTAGATGCATGCTGGATAGCGGTCGATGTGTGGAGCAATAGTAGTAGATGCAGAATCGCTTCGGTCTACTTGTCCCTAACGTGATGCCTATATACAGTGATCATGCCTAGATAGTCTCATAATTATTCGCTTTTCTATCGATTGCTCGACAGTAATTTGTTTACCCGCCGTAGAATATCGCTATCATGAGAGTAGCCACTAGAGAAAACTATGGCCCTCGGGTCTATCTTTATCATATTACTTTCCCGTCAATTTCTGCCGTCGTTGTTTATTTGCTTTCTTTACTTTCTGTTTCTATACCAAAAATACCAAAAATATAATTATCATCTCTATCAGATCTCACTATCGTAAGTGACCGTAAAGGGATTGACAACCCCGTATCGCGTTGGCTGCGAAGTTCTTATTTGTTTGTGCAGGTGCGAGGGACTGGCGCGTGGTCTCCTACTGGATTGATACCTTGGTTCTAAAAAACTGAGGGAAATACTTACGCTACTGTGCTGCATCTCCCTTTCCTCTTCGAGGGAATACAACGCAAGCTCAAGAGGTAGCAAGAAGAATTTCTGGCGCCGTTGCCGGGGAGGCTTACGCAAAAGTCATATACCAAGTACCTATCACAAACCCTTATCCTTCGCATTAAATTTATTTGCCTCTCGTTCTCCTCTCCCCCACTTCACCCTTGCCGTTTTATTTGCCCTTCTTCTGCCGTGTGTTTACCGTTCGCGTGCCTCTTGTTTGCTTGTGTTGCTATGTGCCCTCATTTAGCTTGCATATTCGATTGCTAAAGTATGAATCCTCATCCACTTGCTAATCTCTTGAAGAGATCCAATTATATTGAACCTATTGCTAGTGAGCTGCGTGCACTAGACTATCTTTATGAGGTTTTGCTCGAGATTTATGAATCTGAAAATTGTGAGGAATTGTTAAAATAAAAAGTGATTCACGTTAGCTCTTTAAATAAAAAGCATGATTCCAATGATGTTACTATAAATTCTATTGATGTCAATTGTGCTAATAATATGCAAAACCCTAAGCTTGGGGATGCTAGTATTGCTATGTCCACTACTTGTTGCAATGATCATGATTGGGGTGATGCTTCTTACGATCTTGAAAATTTATTTAATCCCCATGATATATATGAGATTGATAATAATGTTTGCAATACTATTAAAAGTGAGTTTGGAAGAGTGTCAACTTTAGATCCCACATATTTGGAGAATATTCAATCTTATGAATTTTTTGATGAAAGTGGGTTTGGAGAGGTCATGACTTTAGTTAATGTTGATCCCACTATTTTGGAAGAGAGTCAACTTCTTATGCATGTGGATCGTGTTGAGAATATGTTTTGTGATTGCTATATTGTTGAATTTTCTTATGATCCTGCATGCAATTATTATGAGAGAGTAAAATATGGTTGTAGAAATCTTCATGTTACTAAATTACCTCTCTTCGTGTTGAGATTGATCTTGTTTCTTTCTTCTTCCTTGCTTATGCTAGATCTTGCTTGTCTTGCTAATTTGTTGTCCTATAGAATGCCTATGCATAGGAAGCATGTTAGACTTAGATGTGTTTGTCACATATTTTTTGATGCTCTCTTTGTCCTTCAATTCTTATCTTTCATGTGAGCATCATTGAATTAATCGTGCCTAGCCAAGGGCATAAAACGATAGCGCTTGTTGGGAGGCAACCCAACTTTAAGTTTTTTGCTGTTAGGGAATAAATATTGCATCTATCCTCTGTTTAGATGTGGTTTCATGTTTTGTTTAGTGTTTGTGCCAAGTAGAACCTTTGGTAAGACTTGTGTGAAGTTTATATGATCTTGCTGTGAAAAACAGAATCGTTAGCGCTCGCTAAAGTAGTCTTCAAATTTTACTGGATCGTGCTTTTTAGTTGATTATTTTTGCTGCTGATTGTTAGACAAATTTAGCAAATTTAAAAATTTAGTTTGAATTTTTTGGAGTTCCGGAAGTAGGCGAACCCAGCAGATTACTACAGACTGTTCTGTTTTTGACAGATTCTGTTTTTCGTGTATTGTTTGCTTATTCCGATGCATCTATGAGTAATATTAGAGGATATGAACCATAAAGCACTTGGATTACAGTAGGTTTAACACCAATATAAACAAAGAATGAATTCCTTGCTGTACCTTTGAGTGGTGGTTTGCTTTCTCTTACTAACGGAGCTCACGAGAATTTTTGTCTAAATTTTGTGTTGTGAAGTTTTCAAGTTTTGAGTATTGCTTTGATGGACTATGGAACAAGGAGTAGCAAAGGCCTAAGCTTGGGGATGCCCATGGCACCCCAAGTAAATTCAAGATAATCAAAAGCCTAAGCTTGGGGATGCCCCGGGAAGGCATCCCCTCTTTCGTCTTCATCCATTGGTAACTATACTTGGAGCTATATTTTTATTCGCAACATGCTATGTGTTTTGCTTGGAGCGTCTTGTATAATTTGAGTCTTTGCTTGTTACTTTGCCACAATCATCCTTGCTGGACACACCTATTTGAGAGAGTTAAATATGGCCAAGAAATTGTTAGAACACTCTATGTGCTTCACTTATATCTTTTGAGTTGAATAGTTTTTGCTCTAGTGTTTCACTTATATCTTTTAGAGCATGGTGGTGGTAATATTTTGTAGAAATTGTTGAACTCTCATGATTCACTTAGATCTATTTGAGAGTCTATTAAAACAGCATGGTAAAGTGTTTAGGCTAAAGAAACTAGTCTTCACATGATAAACATCCAATGTCAATGTAGTAAAAAAATTCACACCAAGTGCATTGAATAGAAAGAGATGTTGGATGCTTGATAATTGTTTTGAGAAATGAGGATAGTGATATTAGAGTCATGCTAGTTGAGTTATTATGAAATTGAGAAATACTTGTGTTAAGGTTAGTGATTCCCGTAGCATGAACGTATGGTGAACCGTTATGTGACTAAGTTAAAGCATGAGGTATTTGTAGAGTGTCAACCTTTGTGTGGAGGTCGGGGGCGCGCGATGGTTAACTCCTACCAACCTCCCCCCTAGGAGCATGCGTTGATTGCTTTGTTTTGATGACTTGTATATTTTTGCAATAAGTATATGAGTTCTTATGACTAATGTTGAGTCCATAGATTATACGCACTCTCACCCTTCCACCATTGCTAGCCTCTCTTGTACCGCGCAACTTTCGCCGGTGCCATAAACCACTATATATTCTTCCTCAAAACAGCCACCATATTGTTCCTCAAAACAACCACCATATTGTTCCTCAAAACAGCCACCATACCTAGCTATCATGGCATTTCCATAGCCATTCCGAGATATATTGCCATGCAACTTTCCACCGTTCCGTTTATATGACACGCATCATATTGTCATATTGCCATGCATGATCATGTAGTTGACATCGTATTTGTGGCAAAGCCACCATGCATAATCTTTTTATACATGTCACTCTTGTTTCATTGCACATACCGGTACACCGCCGGAGGCATTCATATAGAGTCATACTTTGTTGTAGTATCGAGTTGTAATATTGTGTTGTAATGAAAGTGTGATGATCATCATTTTTAGAGCATTGTCCCATGGGAGGAAAGGCTGAATCTATAAAGCCCCTCCGCAAAAAAAGGCCAAAGAAAAAAAGGGCCAAAAAAAAGAAAAAAAAGAAAAAAAGGGACAATTGCTACTATCTTGTTCCACACTTGTGCTTCAGAGTAGCACCATGTTCTTCATTGTAGAGAGTCTCATGCTTACTCACTTTCATATACTAGTGGGAATTTTCATTATAGAACTTGGCTTGTATATTCCAACGATGGGCTTCCTCAAATGCCCTAGGTCTTCGTGAGCAAGCAAGTTGGATGCACACCCACTAGTTTCTTTTGTTGAGCTTTCATTCATATTTAGCTCTAGTGCATCCGTTGCATGGCAATCCCTACTCACTCACATTGATATCTATTGATGGGCATCTCCATAGCCCGTTGATATGCCTAGTCGATGTGAGACTATCTACCTTCTTTTTGTCTTCTCCACAACCACCTCTATTCCACCCATAGTGCTATATCCATGGCTCACGCTCATGTATTGCGTGAAAGTTGAAAGGTTTGAAAAGATAGAGCATGAAAACAAGTGCTTGGCTGAAATGGGGGTTGTGCATGATATGAATATTTAGTGTGATAATAAGGGAGCATAGCCAACACTATATGATTTTGTAGGGATAACTTTCTTTAGCCATAGTATTTTGAGAAGACATGATTGCTTTGTTAGTATTGCTTGAAGTATTGTTATTTCTTATGTCAATATAGACTTTTGTCCTGAATCTTTCAGATCTGAACATTCATCCCAAAATTAAGAGAATTACATTGAAAAACTATATTGGTTAGCATTCCACATCAAAAATTCTTTCTTTATCATTTACCTACTCGAGGACGAGCAGGAATTAAGCTTGGGGATGCATTATACGTCTCCAACGTATCTATAATTTTTGATTGTTTCATGCTATTATTTATGAAGTCTTGGATGTTTAATGGGCTTTATCATTCACTTTTATATCATTTTTGGGACTAACCTACTAACCCAAAGGCCAAGTCCAGATTGTTGTTTTTTTTGCCTATTTCAGGGTTTTTGTAGAAAAGGAATATCAAACGGAGTCCAAACGGAATGAAACCTTCGCGAGAGATATTTTTGGAGGAAATCACGCACGAAAGACTTCAGGGCCAAGCCAGGGGACAGAGGGGCCACCCTCGAGGGTGGGGGGCGCGCCCTCCTACCTCGAGGGCAGCCCGTGTGGCCCCCGGTGCCCCCCTTCTTCCTATATATACCTACGTACCCCAGAAACTCCAGATGCAGAGAGAAAACCCTAATTCCACCGCCGTAGGTGCTGTTCCCTTGGAGATCCCATCTTGAAGCCTGTTCTGGGAGGCGGATCCATCACGAAGGCCTTCATGATCATCATCATCGCCCACACCATGAGTTGTGAGTAGTTTACCTCAGACCTTCGGGTCCATAGCTAGTATCTAGATGGCTTCTTCTCTCTCTCCGAATCTCAATACAAAGTTCTCCTCGGCCTTCAAGGAGATCTATTCGATGTAATCTCTTTTTGCGGTGTGTTTGTCGAGATACGATGAATTGTGAGTTTATGATCAAGGTTATCTATGAAAGATATTTGGTTCTTCTCTGAACTTTTTATGTGTGCTCATAATATCCTTGCAAGTCTCTTCGAATTATTGGTTTGGTTTGGCCTACTAGATCTATAGTTCTTGCAATGGGAGAAGTGCTTGGCTTTGGGTTTAATCTTGCGGTGTCCTTTCCCAGTGACAGTAGGGGCATCAAGGCACGTATTGGATTGTTGCCATCGAGGATAAAAAGATGGGGTTTTCATCATATTGCTCGAGTTTATCCCTCTACATCATGTCATCTTGCTTAAGGCGTTACTCTGTTCTTATGAACTCAATACACTAGATGCATGCTGGATAGCGGTCGATGTATGCAGTAATAGTAGTAGATGCAGAATTGTTTCGGTCTACTTGTCTCGAACGTGATGCCTATATACAATGATCATGCCTAGATAGTCTCATAATTATTCGCTTTTCTATCAATTGGTCGATAGTAATCTGTTTACCCGCCGTAGAATATCGCTATCATGAGAGAAGCCACTAGAGAAAACTATGGCCCCCGGGTCTATCTTTATCATATTACTTTCCCGTCAATTTCTGCCGCCGTTGTTTATTTGCTTTCTTTACTTTCTGTTTCTATACCAAAAATACCAAAAATATAATTATCATCTCTATCAGATTTCACTATCGTAAGTGACCATGAAGGGATTGACAACCCCTTATCGCGTTGGCTGCGAAGTTCTTATTTGTTTGTGCAGGTGCGAGGGACTGGCGCGTGGTCTCCTACTGGATTGATACCTTGGTTCTAAAAAACTGAGGGAAATACTTACGCTACTATGGTGCATCTCCCTTTCCTCTTCGAGGGAATACAACGCAAGCTCAAGAGGTAGCATGGTGCATGTGCTTTTACGAAAGTAAAGTAGGAACATTAGCTGGCTAATTAAATGTTATCTTTTTTAGTAATATCAACATCATATCAGATTCGTACTTGAGCAACAAGTTTGGAATTATGAGTGGCACGTTGTTTAACTTGATGGATTCAGGAGCAGTGCTAAGCAGGTACGATGATGGTACTGAATATAAAGGCATGTATGCATGCAAGTCGCGTGACTTTTGTCATTTGGGTCAGTCGACCATTTCAGGCGATTGGATGAAGATCCTACGTCTCCTAACCCTTCTTCTTGCTCGTCTCTGATTCTTCCCATACAGAACACCGCCGGGCTGCCGGGCGGACCATGGGCCCCCACCGCCTGTGTTCTTCCGTCACCCCCACGCCCCACCCCCGCCCCCACCCGCGTCGAGTTTTCTTCGTTCGGCGAGGCCCCACCACCGCCCCACCCCCACAACCAAAGTCCCCACCCGAGCCCCTTCGTTCGCACCGGCGAACTCCGGTGAGCTCTGAAAAATCGACTGACCCAATTTTGAAATTTATTCTACTGTGATTTAACTAGTGTGGAATATAAAAGGCGAAAACCATAACCATTGGGAGTATAGTGTTGAGCGTGCCATGGCGGATCTGAAGGTGCAAGCCGGACAAAGGCAACTTCGCAACCAATGTTTGCTTTCAACTAGCAAGTAAGTGATGGGCAAGAAATCAGAGTAAAGCAGTGGCGATCTATTTTCTTGCCTTGATAAATAAGTTGAGCAGATACGAAAGAGTACCGCCTCTGGTGCGGCGCCGTGTATGCATCTGCTGAGAATTTGATGGTGCTGCGGTAGCGATGGTTTTCGGCGGCGTGGAAGCAGATCTAGGAGCGTACACGGTGGCGGCGGGGCGCGGTGGATGAGACAGTCGTAGGAGCGGCGCCGGCAAGGTGGACGGTGGCGGGGATGAAGCGAGAGGACGGGATGCAAGGATCCCGGTCCGAAGGCGTGGATGAGAGAGGTCGATCTCTTGTAATGGACGGCGGCGTCGGGGTATCAGCTCCGGCATGGTGGAGAAGGACGGCGGTGGATGGGGTGGCGGACGGAGGAGGCTGGGGTGGAGAGGGTGTTTTGGCGCCCACGGAGTACAAATGGGGAAATGGACGTGGAGAGGAAGGGGGAACCATGTCTTCAGGGCGCGCTTGTCTCAAATGCGAGGAAATTTACAAACTTAGCCCCGTCTCAAATTTCCTACATCACATCAATATTAGTCGGTTGGGGATAGGACGGTAATCTCGCATACATCGAATATTTGCCGACGAGAGTTTGTTTTTGGCACCCACCGTGTATGAATCGGGGAGGGAGTCGATTTCGGCCGAGGACACTGTAATGCCCCGGATGTAATACTTTCCCTTTTGGGCATATAATATATCTCTGGCTTCATCTATTCCATTCCGGGTTCTTTGTCTTTCGGGTTTTCGTCGTTTTGTTGTGTGCGTGTGTGGCATTCATTCATATCATGTAGACATGTGCATCGCATTGCATTTGTGTTGTCGTTTGCATCCGGTTCCACGCGTTCCTTCCCGTTGTCCGTTTCGCGTTCCGGAGCTCCCTCACGTGTCCGTGGCGTCCCGTAGGCCTACTTTGGTGTTTGGGCGTGTTACGTTACCAGTTTGGTGCGAGACTTGTCGTGTGTTGTTGTTTTGGTGTGTGTAACCCGCCTGCCAAATCTCGTCACGTTTCGAGTCTGTTTGCTACCCCAACAGTTATTCTCGTGGGCTCAAAGTGCCTCCACTTTGAGGCCCAAGACACCCTCCGACAGCCCACCAAACCTCTCCTAGCCACTTCCTTCATCTAGGCCATCCAATCCTGATCGTGTGGCTGTAAACCGCACTCCATTTGGACAACCATAGCTTCTTGTGCCTATATATTTGTCCACTCCCCCAGTTTTGCCCCAAATCAAGGAAACCCTAGCCCCCACCTTCTCCTTCCTCCAGCCACCACCACCTCGCCGGAGTTCCGCCGGAATCTCACCGGAGCGTCGCCGGAGTTCACCGGAGTACACCTCCTCCACCTCATCCTCTCCTCCGCGCCGTTTCACTTCTCCCCGCAGAAAAACCGCCGCCTCCGGCCTCTCCCCGTCGCTGGGCCGGCCACCCCACCGCCTCGCCGGCCGGCCAGGGCGCCGGCGCCCCTCCACCTCCATCGGTCGCCGCCAGGTCTCCATCGACCAGCGCCGCCAGCACCGGATCGAAGGATCCAGCCGGATCGGCCGATTCCCTTCGCTGCGAACCCTACTGGGCCGCCTCCCCGATCCATCGATCGGCCAGATCCGCCAGCAGCGCCCGAGCGATCGCCTCGCTGTGCCGGCCCGCCACTTCGCCCCAGCCCGCATCGCCTTTCGCTCCCTTCCGCGCGTCGCCAGGCCGCGCCAGCGACCGAGCCGTCCCGCTCCCCCTGTGCCGGTTGCCTCTCCCGCGGGTACATGCCGCCTCGCCTCCAGGCCGGCCCACTCGCCAGGCCGGCTTCCTCTCCAGCCGGAACCGCGCAGGGCCGCTCCAGCCGCCCGTCGCGCGGGCCGCCGCCACCAGGTGGGCCGAGGCGCTCGCCTCCAGGCCGCCTCCGCCCGAGCACCAGCAGGCCTCCTCCGCAGGCCTCCTCCCGTGGGCCTCCCTCCGTCAGGCCGCGCGGCCCGTCCCACATCGCCGCGCCGCCGCATCGGGTCCCTGGGCCGCGGTCTCCAGCCACCACCGCTGCAGCCTAGTGGGCCGCGCCAGATCCAGCCCGTTTCCTCAGATCTGAGAGAGGTTGACTTCAAATCCCTAAGTCCCTGTGTTGATTGTTGTCTGATGCAATATTCAAACTGTGATAACTTGTTGTGTGTTGCTCCGTTTTGTGCAAATGACATGTCCAGACGTTCGTGGTGACTTGTACTACATTTCATTCCATTTTGCCATACATGTTCGAGTTCATCTAGGTGCTTATTTTTCTGTTGCAAGAGTGCATCGTGATATAAACTGCTGTTTGTAGTTATTTTCATGCCACCTTTGCATAGTGATAACTTGATGCTCGTTTATCCGAATGATGCAAATGGCATGTCCACACGTTCGTCTTGTCATGCTCTACATGATGAATGCTTAGAATTGCTTGATAGATTTTATCTTGCCATGTTTATCTTCGTTGCAAAGTGCTATGTGGCTGTTTAGTTGTTTTACTTGTTATGAAATGCCATCTTGTTGAGCTCATTGCTATCGTTGTGTTTATCTCCATGATGCATGCTTGTATGTTTTGGAATCACCATCATGTGTACTTTGATGTGGTGCTTACCACTTGCCATGTTTAGTTTCGAGGTGACTCAAACTTGCTCTCATAGATGCCATGATAAAACTGCTGTTTTAACACTTCGTGAAATTTTACTAAGTCTGGAATCTGTAATTTCCAGATGCCATGTTTGCTTGTTATTCTAGGACAAACCATGATAGTTTTGGGGTGAGTCTTGATGGTTCCTTGCAGTATATATTGTTGGCTATCCATTCATGCTCTCACATGCTTATTTGAGTGGCTCTAGCATATTTAACTTTTGCTCCAAAGTTGCAATAAATTACTGCTATCAGGATTTTGTTGTCAAGTTCAATATGTCCAAGCTTGTTGCTATTGATCCGTGGCTCCTTTGGGAGTGCACCAATGGACTTATTTGCTGTAGGATATGTCTAGTTTATGTTCATGCGCTTTGCCATGATGTTTGAGTGTTGTAGCTTATTTATCTAGTGCTCCGAAGTTGCTATGTTGCTGTAATTTTCAGCTTTCGCATGTTTATTGTTTTGTGTGTAACTTTTAGCCCGTAGCTCCGATTGCAGCAAGTCTTATATGAAACTTGATTGATATTTCGTGTAGATTCATAATATCCTATTGTTATCATGTTTTGAGGTATTTTGCTTGAGTGCTATTTTCCGTGCTCCGTGTGCTCTCATAGTGCATCAACCATGCATCCATCATTTTGGTATGCGCATTGCATCTTGTTGATTCGTGCCTTGTGTGATTGTATTGTTTAGAGCCGGAAGCTGAGACTGAGTACGAGTATGAACACGAGGTTACTACCGAGATTGAGCACGAGGACCCTTCTTACGATCCGAACGACAACTTTTCAGGCAAGATGACCGAACCCGGATACCATTACTATTTTTGCCTATTGCTAGAAGTCGCGATCTGTAGTTTTGCCTCGATGCCCATGTCTTTCCTGTCAGCCTCCTACTTGTAACCATGATCATGTCTAACCACCCTACCTATGCAAACCATTGATTGGCTATATGTAGGCTTCGCTCAGCCCCTCTTATAGCGTTGCTAGTTGCAGGTGAAGTTGAAGATGCTTGCTTCATGTTGAAGTTTGTTGGGTTATATCACACTATATAAATGCTTAAAATGAAATCATCTATATATTGGCATTGGGTGGAAGGCTAAGCCTTTTGCTTGGTGATTTGTTCCACTCATGCCGCTAGGAACCGTTTAAACCGGTGTTATGTTCCTTGATTATGCGTTCCTCACACGGTTGGGGTTATGGGGCCCCCTCGATAAACCACTAAGTGCTAAGTCTTTTCCAGCAAGTCCCAACATTGGTACTATTCGCCTAATAACTAATTAAACTTGCATAGGGTCTTGCAAACCCGAGTTCTTAATCAACAACCCCGGGCCAGTGCTCCTCATGAGTGTTGGTCCAAACCGGGGGTTCTGCAGGGTCACCACGAGGAAACTCGAGGATTGATATAAACTTGTAGAATCGCCCATCCGATCGTGGCCTGAGACTAGATACGCACGGCTATTGTCAGGTTGTCGGCATGCCAGGAGGATTTGCTGGATTAGCCTTACCTTAGTTCGGAGTATCTTGAGCACGGGATTAAAAGAATACTCGGGTCTTCCCACCTTGGAGTTGCGACTCCGCGGATCGTGGGCTTGTCATGGGCCAAGTTGGAACACCCCTGCAGGGTTTGAACTTTCGAAAGCCGTGCCCGTGGTTATGTGGCAGATGGGAGCTTGTTAATATCCGGTTGTAGAAAACTTGACACATTGAACCAATACACTACCAGCGTGTGTACCGTGACTGTCATTTTCCGAAAGGGGTTTCGGGAGATGAACACGGTGGGGTTATGTTTGACTTGATTAGTTTAGGATCACTTCGTGATCATCTCTCGACCGAGGCGCCTTTCTCTTCTCGCTCTCATTCACGTAAGCTAGGCTAGTGCTGCTGCTACCACTTTCTTATTCTTTCTTCAGCCTTGTTCCACACCCAAGGCTTAGATAGTCATGTTACCCGGGAACGGGATTGCTGAGTCCTCTGTGGCTCACAGTTACTTCACCACACCAGATGCAGGTCCGATGGTGAGCTATCCAGGTGATGGCACCGAGCTAGATTGGGAGTACGACGAGGAGCGTAGCCGTTACTATGTTCGTTATCCTGATGATCAGTGGTGGAACTTCTACTAGGATTCGATCCGACCTATGGATTTAATTTATGTTTGGTATCTTGTCATTTGGATTTTTACCCTTAGAGGGCTGTGATGTTTTATTGAATGATGATTTGAACATGTAATGAATTTGTGTGACGTGGCGAGTGTAAGCCAACTATTTTATGTTTTCCATCCCCATCTTTTACATGAGTTATGCAAAGATACCAAACTTGCGATCATTCCAGCATGGGGTTATGTCTCTAAGTCGTGCCTCGACACGTAGGAGATATAGTCCCATCCTGGGCATTACAAGTTGGTATTCAGAGCCTTCTCCGACCTAGGAGCCCCCACTGATTGATCAAATCGTTGACGGTCGAGTCTAGGCACACACTGAAAACATTTTGAGTCCTATATTTATATCGGAGAGTAGGAATTCTTTGCTTCTCATCCCCTTCTCTCTGGTGAGGACTCCTGACGTCTACTCTTGTCTCTTCTATCTTCAAAAATTGCACCAAATGTTTTTTAGGAATCTCGCGAGTATTCTGGGATTGTGTCGATGTTCTTGTGACGGGAATATTGTTCTCGATGCCTCCTGACATTAGGGGTTGTGGCAGTGTCCCGGGGAGTTGAGCTTCGGGGTATTGTCGTCACAAGCATATCGCGACAGTAATAAATTCTTAAGACGGCCGACATCGAAAATCTCTCCTATACGGTTAGTGGCAAGATAACCCCGACATCACCCAGTACTGGGGAGGTAGTTCGGGAGTATTGCCATAGCTTGGTATAGTGGATGCTTTTCGAAGGTCCGAGGTAGACAGTTTCCGAGAAAGACTGGTTATGTGTTGAAGGATGGATACAGCTGGATGTAGGTTTAGAGTTGATTGCGCGGTGCTTCCCCTGTATCCCCAACACCTGATTGCATAACTGGAATCTTTCGGAAATTAATAGGTGGGTTTATCCAGTAGATCGTAGGCATTCTTCCAACGAATGCAGGTTAGCGAGTTCGGGGTTCTACATTGAGTGAAGTGGTTTTATGACAGATGTTCCGATCGGGAGTTGCATCTTAAAGGGTCCTTGGCTATGCTGATCCGGGGATTGCAAAACCCTTTCGTAACGCGTTCATAAGCTTTCAGCACAAAGATGTTAGAACGAAGCTCCTATCTTGTGTTTCTTTCCGTCTGTACCTTGTTGTTTTTCTTATTTACCTTTTGTCCCCTATGTGGCTTCTCGTGAAGATTGATGTTATCATTTAACTGAGATTTTCATTCGTTCCTCTTGTTCGAATGATTATTGTGAAGACTATGTTGCATTCAATCCGTTGTTTCAGCTTATACCTTCTATCAATCAATTGGTCATTCGTGGTCATCTCTTTCAGGATGGCTCTGAAATGGGTTCCCAACGCTAACCCAGAGGGTGAAGAGGTCCCAGATCGTCCTCCTTCCCCTCCTCCTCCGTCTGAGGCTTGGAGAGCGATTATGCAGACTACAAATCAGAACACCCAGATGTTGATGCAGATGATGCAGCAGATGCAAGCTAATCAAGCTAATCAGGGTGTTCCAGGGAATCAAGGCAACTTCTTCAACCAACAGCACCATGCTACTCTCAACCAGTTCTTGGCCAATAATCCAAAAGCTTTCAGTTACTGTGTCGACCCTCTTGATGCTGAAGATTGGTTAACCGATATCAAGAAGCATTTTGAGTGCAGTAACGTAAGAGAAGAGGACTATGTGAAGTTTGCAGCCTTCCAACTCAAAGACCAAGCAGCTGACTGGTGGCAGCAGTACAAAGACTCCAGACCAGGTCGTGTGATATCTTGGGAGGATTTCTGCAAGGACTTTCGCTCTCACCACATTCCAACAAGTGTCATCGAGGGTATGCGTGAGCAATTCCGCAACCTGAAGCAGGGCTCTATGACTGTCTACCAGTATAATGTCAAGTTCCAAAACCTCGCCCGCTATGCTAAGCAAGACATACCAGATGCCAAGAGCAAGATCTATCAGTTTCGTGGGGGCCTGAAAGATGAACTTCAACTTGCTCTCACCTTGTTCGAGCCCGATGAATTCGACAAATTCTATAACATGGCTTTGAAACAAGAGGCAACTCAGCTCAAGATGGAGGCTTCTAAAAAGAGGATTCGAGATGCCATTCACTCCTCCTCATCTTCTCAAGTGGCTGCGAAACAACATAAGTTTTGGCTTCCTCCTCCTCCAGTGATTCGAGCTCCTTACAACAACTCCAACAACAACAAGAATGCTGGTGGTCGTGGTTTCTCCCACCCACCCAACTCCAACAAGCAGTCCAAGCAGCAGTTCCAAGTTCCAAGACCAAGTGTTCCTCCTGCTCGTCCACTTTCTGAGGTGACTTGCTACAAGTGTGGCCAGAAGGGTCATTATTCCAACAAGTGCAACAACCCAAGGCGCCTTCCGCCTCCTCCTCCTGTCGGTACCGCTATGGTCAAGCATGATCCAAAGGCAGCAAGGGTGAATTTGATGAATGCAGCACAAGCGGAGAATTCTTCTGATGTCATATTGGGTAACCTTCCAGTGAACTATTTTCCTGCAAAAGTGTTATTTGATTCGGGTGCTTCACATTCTTTCATGTCATACCCATTTGCATCCAAGCATAGTGTGATCACAGCAGCTTTACCAAGGCAATTGGCAATTTCTTCTCCGGCAAAGCAGATGCATTCTAGCTTGTATGCTCCGAATGTATCTATTCGCATGGGTGATTATCGATTTCTGGCTAATCCGGTGGTTCTTGGCAATTCCATCATCGACCTCATCCTCGGGATGGACTGGCTCTCTCAGCATGATGCTCAAATTGACTGTGCACAGAAGGAAGTCAAGATTACTCATTCCGATGATGATGTGATTATCTTCGCCGCCAGGGATAACACTATCAGGCTTTTCTCTCTCAATGATAAGGGCGAGATTAATGCCATATCTCAAATTCCGGTGGTAAACGAATACGAAGACGACTTTCATGAAGAACTTCCAGGCATGCCTCCACACCGTAAGGTGGAATTCGTCATTGAACTCGAGCCGGGTACTGAGCCAGCATGCCGGCGTCCGTACAAGCTCTCTCCTGAAGAATTGAAGGAATTGAAGAAGCAGCTTGATGGACAGGAGCGTATGGGTCTCATCAGGCCTAGTACGTCTCCTTGGGGCTGTGGTGTCTTATTTGTCAAGAAGAAAGATGGCACGGAACGTCTCTGCGTTGATTACCGGCCATTGAACAAGAAGACAATAAAGAACAAGTATCCGCTCCCCAAATCAATGAACTATTCGAGCAGCTCAAAGGAGCTAAAGTGTTCTCTAAGCTCGATCTCCGAATGGGCTATCACCAAATTCGCATTCGCGAGGAAGACATCCCCAAGACTGCTTTCAGAACGAGCTACGGCTCATACGAGTATACGGTCATGTCCTTTGGTCTCGCCAATGCTCCTCCTACCTTCTCGAGAATGATGCACTACATCTTCAACCCCTACACCGGCGAGTTTGTGCTTGTGTATCTGGATGATATTCTGGTGTTTTTCAAGAATGAAGAAGATCACGAAAAGCACTTACGTCTGGTTCTTGACCGACTCCGTGAGCATAAGTTCTATGCCAAGTTCTCCAAGTGCGAGTTTTGGCTCGATAAGGTTTTGTACCTGGGCCATATCATCTCAGCTGACGGTATTGCGGTAAACCCCGAGAAAGTTGAAGCAATTGTCAACTGGGAAGCTCCTCAAAACGTCAAGCAACTCTGCAGTTTTCTGGGTCTTGCCAGCTATTGCAGAAGGTTCGTTGAGAACTTCTCCAAGATTGCCAAGCCTCTTTCCAACTTGCTGCAGAAGAATGTCAAATACTTTTGCTCTCCAGAGTGTGAAGTGGCCTTCAGAACTCTCTAAGAAAAGCTCGTCTCTGCTCCAGTTCTTACTCCTCCAGATGAATCCAATCCCTACGAAGTATTCTGTGATGCTTCTCTTCAAGGACTTGGTGGTGTGCTTATGCAAGATAAGAGAATTGTGGCATACACTTCTCGTCAGCTGAAGCCAAGTGAGAAGAACTATCCCACACATGATCTCGAGCTAGCAGCTATGGTACATGCTTTGATTACGTGGAGACATCTGTTGTTGGGCAGAAAAGTCGACATCTTCACTGATCACAAGAGCTTGAAGTACATCTTCACACAGCCGAATCTGAACCTCCGCCAGACTCGTTGGGTTGAAATGATCCAAGAGTATGATCCCAGCATTGAATACACTCCTGGCAAGGCGAATGTGATTGCAGATGCTTTGAGCAGAAAGGCATATTGCAACAGCCTTCTTATCAAGCCGTTCCAGCCTGAGCTTTGTGAAGCTTTCAGGAAGCTCAACCTCCAAGTTGTTCCGCAAGGTTTTCTTGCAAATCTTCAAATTGCTCCTACCTTGGAAGATCAGGTCCATGAGCCCCAACTCAGTGATGCCATGGTGCAGAAGGTGAAACATGGTATTGCAAAGGGCACTCCTAAATACAAGTGCTATCGTGTTGATGAGAGAGATACCTTGTTCTTCGAGGACAGACTCGTGGTTCCCAAAGGTGATCTCAGGAAGCTCATAATGGAAGAAGCACATCATTCTCTCCTTTCCATTCATCCTGGTAGCTCCAAGATGTACCAAGATCTCAAGCAATCTTACTGGTGGACACGCATGAAAAGGGAAATTGCCCAATTCGTGAATGAATGTGATGTCTGCAGAAGAGTGAAAGCAGAACATCAACGTCCAGCCGGTCTTCTCCAACCTCTTCCTATTACCGAGTGGAAGTTCGACCACATTGAAATGGATTTCGTCACTGGCTTTCCTAAGTCCAAGAGAGGGAATGATTCTATCTTCGTGGTGATTGACAAGCTTACCAAAGTCGCTCACTTCCTTCCAGTCAAAGAATCCATCAATGCAGCTCAATTGGCAGAGTTGTACACTTCCAGAATTGTGTCCTTACATGGCATCCCTCTAGTTATCTCCTCAGACCGTGGAAGTTTGTTCACATCCAAGTTCTGGGACTCCTTTCAGTCTGCCATGGGCACTAAGATCAGGTTCAGCACTGCTTTTCACCCTCAGACTAGTGATCAAGTCGAGAGAGTGAATTAGATTCTAGAAGACATGCTCAGAGCCTGTGTCATATCTTTTGGCATGAAATGGGAAGATTGCCTTCCATTTGCCGAGTTCTCTTACAACAATAGCTTTCAAGCAAGTGCAGGCAAAGCTCCGTTTGAAATCCTCTATGGCAGAAAGTGTCGTACCCCTCTCAACTGGTCTGAAACAGGCGAACGTCAACTTCTTGGCAATGACTTGATCTCAGAAGCCGAAGAGATGTGCAAAGTCATACGTGAGAATCTCAAGGCCGCTCAGTCGCGTCAGAAGAGCTACTATGACGGCAAGCATCGTGACTTGGCTTTCAACATTGGTGATCATGTCTATATCCGTGTTTCTCCTATGAAAGGCACCCAAAGATTCGGTATCAAAGGAAAACTTGCTCCTAGATACGTCGGGCCTTTCAAGATCCCTGGCACAAGTGGCGATCTAGCCTATCAACTTGATCTCCCTTCCAACTTCGCCAATGTTCATGATGTGTTCCATGTGTCTCAACTCCGCAAATGCTTCAAGGCACCTGAATGCATGATTCCGTTTGAAGAGATTGATCTTCAACAAGACCTGTCTTACCGAGAGCATCCCGTTGCTATTCTCGAAGAAAACGAGCGCAAGACCCGCAACATGTCCATCAAATTCTTGAAAGTCAAGTGGTCACACCATACCGACCGAGAAGCTACGTGGGAACGAGAAGATCATCTTCGTTCTGAGTACCCTTCCTTTTTCCAGTCCTAGATCTCGGGACGAGATCTTTTTGTAGTAGAGGAGAGTTTGTAATGCCCCGGATGTAATACTTTTCCTTTTGGGCATATAATATATCTCTGGCTTCATCTATTCCATTCTGGGTTCTTTGTCTTTCGGGTTTTCGTCGTTTTGTTGTGTGTGTGTGTGGCATTCATTCATATCATGTAGACATGTGCATCGCATTGCATTTGTGTTGTCGTTTGCATCCGGTTCCACGCGTTCCTTCCCGTTGTCCGTTTCGCGTTCCGGAGCTCCCTCACGTGTCCGTGGCGTCCCGTAGGCCTACTTTGGTGTTTGGGCGTGTTACGTTACCGGTTTGGTGCGAGACTTGTCGTGTGTTGTTGTTTTGGTGTGTGTAACCCGCCTGCCAAATCTCGTCACGTTTCGAGTCTGTTTGCTACCCCAACAGTTATTCTCGTGGGCTCAAAGTGCCTCCACTTTGAGGCCCAAGACACCCTCCGACAGCCCACCAAACCTCTCCTAGCCACTTCCTTCATCTAGGCCATCCAATCCTGATCATGTGGCTGTAAACCGCACTCCATTTGGACAACCATAGCTTCTTGTGCCTATATATTTGTCCACTCCCCCAGTTTTGCCCCAAATCAAGGAAACCCTAGCCCCCACCTTCTCCTTCCTCCAGCCACCACCACCTCGCCGGAGTTCCGCCGGAATCTCGCCGGAGCGTCGCCGGAGTTCGCCGGAGTACACCTCCTCCACCTCATCCTCTCCTCCACGCCGTTTCACTTCTCCCTGCAGAAAAACCGCCGCCTCCGGCCTCTCCCCGTCGCCGGGCCGGCCACCCCACCGCCTCGCCGGCCGGCCAGGGCGCCCCTCCTCCTCCATCGGCCGTCGCCATGTCTCCATCAACCAGCGCCGCCAGCACCGGATCGAAGGATCCAGCCGGATCGGCCGATTCCCTTCGCTGCGAACCCTACTGGGCCGCCTCCCCGATCCATCGATCGGCCAGATCCGCCAGCAGCGCCCGAGCGGTCGCCTCGCTGGGCCGGCCCGCCACTTCGCCCCAGCCCGCATCGCCTTCCTCTCCCTTCCGCGAGTCGCCAGGCCGCGCCAGCGATCGAGCCGTCCCGCTCCCCCTGGGCCGGTCGCCTCTCCCGCGGGTCCAGGCCGCCTCGCCTCCAGGCCGGCCCACTCGCCAGGCCGGCTTCCTCTCCAGCCGCAACCGCGCAGGGCCGCTCCAGCCGCCCCTCGCGCGGGCCGCCGCCACCAGGTGGGCCGAGGCGCTCACCTCCAGGCCGCCACCAGGCGAGCCCCAGCAGGCCTCCTTCGCAGGCCTCCTCCCGTGGGCCTCCCTCCGCCAGGCCGCGCGGCCCGTCCCGCATCGCCGCGCCGCCGCATCGGCTCCCTGGGCCGTGGTCTCCAGCCGCCGCTGCTGCAGCCTAGTGGGCCGCGCCAGATCCAGCCCGTTTCCCCAGATCTGAGAGAGGTTGACTTCAAATCCCTAAGTCCCTGTGTTGATTGTTGTCTGATGCAATATTCAAACTGTGATAACTTGTTGTGTGTTGCTCCGTTTTGCGCAAATGACATGTCCAGACGTTCGTGGTGACTTGTACTACATTTCATTCCATTATGCCATACATGTTCGAGTTCATCTAGGTGCTTATTTTTCTGTTGCAAGAGTGCATCGTGATATAAACTGCTGTTTGTAGTTATTTTCATGCCACCTTTGCATAGTTTTAACTTGATGCTCGTTTATCCGAATGATGCAAATGGCATGTCCACGCGTTCGTCTTGTCATGCTCTACATGATGAATGCTTAGACTTGCATGATAGATTTTATCTTGCCATGTTTATCTTCGTTGCAAAGTGCTATGTGGCTGTTTAGTTGTTTTACTTCTTATGAAATGCCATCTTGTTGAGCTCATTGCTATCGTTGTGTTTATCTCCATGATGCATGCTTGTATGTTTCGGAATCACCATCATGTGTACTTTTTTGTGGTGCTTACCACTTGCCATGTTTAGTTTCGTGGTGACTCAAACTTGCTCTCATAGATGCCATGATAAAACTGCTGTTTTAACACTTAGTGAAATTTCACTAAGTCTGGAATCTGTAATTTCCAGATGCCATGTTTGCTTGTTGTTCTAGGACAAACCATGATAGTTTTGGGGTGACTCTTGATGGTTCCTTGCAGTATATATTGTTGGCTATCCATTCATGCCCTCACATGCTTATTTGAGTGGCTTTAGCATATTTAACTTTCGCTCCAAAGTTGCAATAAATTACTGCTGTCAGGATTTTGTTGTCAAGTTCAATATGTCCAAGCTTGTTGCTATTGATCCATGGCTCCTTTGGGGGGTGCACCAATGGACTTATTTGCTGTAGGATATGTCTAGTTTATGCTCATGCTCTTTGCCATGATGTTTGAGTGCTGTAGCTTATTTATCTAGTGCTCCGAAGTTGCTATGTTGCTGTAATTTTCAGCTTTCGCATGTTTATTGTTTCGTGTGTAACTTTTAGCCCGTAGCTCCGATTGCAGCAAGTCTTATATGAAACTTGATTGATTTTTCGTGTAGATTCATAATATACTATTGTTATCATGTTTTGAGGTATTTTGCTTGAGTGCTATTTTCCGTGCTCCGTGTGCTCTCATAGTGCATCAACCATGCATCCATCATTTTGGTGTGCGCATTGCATCTTGTTGATTCGTGCCTTGTGTGATTGTATTGTTTAGAGCCGGAAGTTGAGACCGAGTACGAGTACGACCACAAGGTTACAACCGAGATTGAGCACGAGGACCCTTCTTACGATCCGAACGACAACCTTTCAGGCAAGATGACCGAACCCGGATACCATTACTATTTTTGCCTATTGCTAGAAGTCGCGATTTGTAGTTTTGCCTCAATGCCCATGTCTTTCTTGTCAGCCTCCTACTTGTAACCATGATCATGTCTAACCACCCTACCTATGCAAACCATTGATTGGCTATACGTAGGCTTCGCTCAGCCCCTCTTATAGCCTTGCTAGTTGTAGGTGAAGTTGAAGATGCTTGCTTCATGTTGAAGTTTGTTGGGTTATATCACACTATATAAATGCTTAAAATGAAATCATCTATATATTGGCAATGGGTGGAAGGCTAAGCCTTTTGCTTGGTGATTTGTTCCACTCATGCCGCTAGGAACCGTTTAAACCGGTGTTATGTTCCTTGATTATGCGTTCCTCACACGGTTGGGGTTATGGGGCCCCCTCGATAAACCGCTAAGTGCTAAGTCTTTTCCAGCAAGTCCCAACATTGGTACTATTCGCCTAATAACTAATAAAACATGCATAGGGTCTTGCAAACCCGAGTTCTTAATCAACAACCCCGGGCCAGTGCTCCTCATGAGTGTTGTTCCAAACTGGGGGTTCTGCGGGGTCACCACGAGGAAACTCGAGGATTGATATAAACCTGTAGAATCGCCCATCCGGTCGTGGCCTGAGACTAGATACGCGCGGCTATTGTCAGGGTGTCGGCACGCCGGGAGGATTTGCTGGATTAGCCTTACCTTAGTTCGGAGTATCTTGAGCACGGGATTCCGAGAATACTCGGGTCTTCCCACCTTGGAGTTGCGACTCCGTGGATCGTGGGCTTGTCATGGGCCAAGTTGGAACACCCCTGCAGGGTTTGAACTTTCGAAAGCCGTGCCCGCGGTTATGTGGCAGATGGGAGCTTGTTAATATCCGGTTGTAGAAAACTTGACACATTGAACCAATACACTACCAGCGTGTGTACCGTGACTGTCATTTTCCGAAAGGGGTTTCGGGAGATGAACACGGTGGGGTTATGTTTGACTTGATTAGTTTAGGATCACTTCGTGATCATCTCTCGACCGAGGCGCCTTTCTCTTCTCGCTCTCATTCACGTAAGCTAGGCTAGTGCTGCTGCAACCACTTTCTTATTCTTTCTTCAGCCTTGTTCCACACCCAAGGCTTAGATAGTCATGTTACCCAGGAACGGGATTGCTGAGTCCTCTGTGGCTCACAGTTACTTCACCACACCAGATGCAGGTCTGATGGTGAGCTATCCAGGTGATGGCACCGAGCTAGACTGGGAGTACGACGAGGAGCGTAGCCGTTACTATGTTCGTTATCCTGATGATCAGTAGTGGAACTTCTACTAGGATTCGATCCGACCTGTGGATTTAATTTATGTTTGGTATCTTGTCATTTGGATTTTTACCCTTAGAGGGCTGTGATGTTTTATTGAATGATGATTTGAACATGTAATGAATTTGTGTGACGTGGCAAGTGTAAGCCAACTATTTTATGTTTCCCATCCCCATATTTTACATGAGTTGTGCAAAGATACCAAACTTGCGATCATTCCAGCATGGGGTTATGTCTCTAAGTCGTGCCTCGACACGTAGGAGATATAGTCCCATCCTGGGCATTACAGACACACTGTGTTTTGGCGCCCACCATGTATGAATCCGGGTGAGAGGCGGTTATGTCACGTTTGAGTGAAATTACAAGCCTACCCCTATCGAAGCCTATAGAAATCGAGCAGATAGGCTTTGTGTGGTAGGGATAGGCAGTAGTAATCCCCATCTCGCAAATTTTGGTTTCGGGCGGTTACTGCGACTTTCCCCGCTTCTTTCAAATTTTGTAGAGTGCACGTTTACCGTGCCAACTCAATTCGAATCCCGTTTGTATTCTATTTTTTTCGGGCGGGATTCATTTTCGATTGGAATAAAATTCTATATAAATCATTTTTATATATACTTCCAAAAGCACAACAAAGAATTCTGCTCCTTTATATGTATAACATGATTTACAAATACAATGATCTCAAAATCATAAGGTTGAAATCAAAAATTTAAACCAAATTATGTTCTACTAAAATGTATGGATCAGTAATATCTACATATTAAATAACATAGATGTGTGTGAATTCATATGAGTATGCATGTTTGATAGATCAATTTTGGTTCGAGTATGGATTACATGTATCATCATCTCGAATTCAAATATTTGAATCCCTTTTTTGTTCACTCCTTTCATGCCCATCTCTCTCGCATGCATGCTCCTTCATGTAGCTATCACTCTCTTTTCTCCAGCTCACCTGCACGCCCACTTCATGTTTCTCCTATCCTCGCAAACATGGTCACTCGACGTCTCCCTTGAGAAGTGTCACACTGTCCCTATCATTATACATTACACGGTTTTCATTATCTCTCATGTCTCTACGGTTCTCTCGTATCACTAGGTACCTAAACTTTCTTTTTCACCGCCACACACACAGTCTCCACTCGTCTTTCACTTTGTCTTTCTCTCTATGGGATTCTCTCACACACTCTATATGTCTCTAGATATGAATCATACCACTGAAATTACTCTCTCTCTCCTGTAGACACAACATTTGTTGCGGTCTCCTTTTCGTCTCCATCCCAGACTGACATTATTCATTTGTTTACCGATCAGACAAACTCCCCCCTCTCTCTCTCACACACAGACACAACTCCTGCTTCCACTCCCCTTACCGACTACCGTCTCTCTCTCACACACACAAAAAACTCGCTTTCGCACCCTGACTCGTATTTCTCTCACAAACAATTATCGACTAGCCTCTAGATAGGTTTATACACCAGCACACTCGTGCTTCCACTATCGCATACATGTCTCTCTCCCGCTCCTTGTATCTATGCAGATTTTTCTTCCCTTCTTGAGACACGCCCTCTCGATCGTGCACACACACACTATCGCCTCATTTTAAGCTGATACCTCTCGCACATACACTCTTTGTGTCTTTGTCACACATGCACTCCGTCCTCCTCCTCTCTCCCTCTCTCTCTCACACACACATGGGCGTTTTGCAACAACTAGCAAGATGCCCATGCGTTGCACGGAACATCAAGATGCATTGTATGAGTAGTTTATCTTGTGGGAGAAAAGGATGAACAAGGGAAGACCTTATTTGCAAGTGTGGAGAGGGGTGTGGGTATCTTTTTGCAAAATTGCCATAGTTTCCTTCTTATCCGTCAGATATAGATCAGACGGCCTATATTGCAGGATGGCAGGCACACGATCATCACCGACTATGATTTTTATAAGAGTAGGGATAAAAAACAGAGTTGGTGATGATGGTGGGCCTGCCATCCTGCAATATAGGCCATCTAGTTTATATGTGACGGATAGGAACGAAACTATGGCAATTTACCCGCACTCCTCTCCACATTTGCAGATAAGGCCTTCCCTCGTTCATCCTTTTCTCCCACAAGATCTTGATGTTCCGTGCAACGCATGGACATCTTGCTAGTAAGAGTAGAATTAGACATATACCACTTCTCGAATCTTGAAACCAACAACATTCCTCCCTTATCTCATCAAAACCGCCAAAGGAATATATTTTGAGTGAAACATAACAAATTTTTAGTGATATACGTATTTCAAAACTAGAATTTTTTTCTATCAAATCAGTGAATATGTATTAATATACGAATAGAAGAGGCGCACGCACGCAGTCGGTCTCTCACTATCTTGCACACACGAGTGTTACGTAAAGGCAACGTTAACAAATAAACCCTAAAACCCTAGATGCATGATTGTTGCATTCGCGGGTACCGGGTACGTGGTGGAGCGCACCTTTGTAGGAATAGTCAGCTCGCGTGATAAATTGATCCGTAAGAGTTGATGGTCGGGACCACAGGTGAACGACTTGGAGGCGATGGCTCGCCAGTTGCCACAGATCGAGTAACCACGTTTAAAATATCTTTTTTAGCGAGGTTAAGAGTTTTGATTTTCAATGGCGTGTTATAAGTACTAAGTAGTTTTTAGAACGATTGGTATGGAGCGAAAATGGAATTCATAGTACTACGTACCTCCTTGGCGTATGGTTGTATGGGTTTATGTTGCGAGATGTTGAACCTGGTAGTTCTAGGGAAAATACTATGTTTAGATTTAGATGTTGGTGTTCAGTACTCCCTCCATTCCCTTATACAAGGCCACAAACTCAAATTACAGGTACCAAGGCAAAATTTGATGACTACTTTGCAAGTTCACTTTTCTTTTCGTTAAGCAGGATCATTAATATGCCCACATGCATGCAAGGAAGGAATTAGAAGGAAGTAGCACATTGTCATTATGACTACATGCATGCAAGTATTAAAACAGTTGGTAGTACGAGAAAACAACATTAATTTTTGCCTCGATTACAGTTAGTGGCCTTATATAGATGCAAATTGTATGTTTCATAGTGGCCTTGTATAAGGGAATGGAGGGAGTAATGAAAATCGGAAGGGGGAAACCCTTCTTTGATTAAAAAAACTACTACCTCCGTTCTGGTTTACTAGTCCCCATCCTATTTTGGGTCAAAGTTTGTCCACGAATTCTACTTGTAAAATATGAATGGAAAAAAAGATTTTGTTATACGCAAACAAAAAAGGACTGGAGGGAGTGATTGCTCTGACACGGGCACGACCTCTCATAGCGCAGGCATTGAACCGGCGCGCCGGTCAAGAGGGCCCCACTCGCTGCAGGCCCGGCTGAACACGCCTCCTCGCCGCATGCAACCGGCTTCAGACTGCCCCGCCTGCCTTCATTGAATCCGCGCGTGTGCCGTCAACACGTCCTTCCATGAGCCGGCCGGCATTTTAGAACAAAAAAATGACCAAAATATAATTAATTATGCATGGTCTTGACTTGTTGTGCTCGCACTGGTAGCAGGAACTATAGGTTTTTCTTTATTCATAACTGTCCTCATTTTTTTGTCTTTGAAGTGAATCATGGTTGTGGACATTATGTATGAATGTGGAGATATCTGTGAACATGAGTTTGATGTGGAAGTTGAACTTGGAATGTCGGGCTTGCACGTGAACTATACCATGTCCAATATTTCATCTGTTATTGTTTGGAAAGTAATTGTTCTTATTACATGACCCGAAAAAATATATTTTGTGCCACATAAGTAGATGCACGGACATCACAACACGCATGCTGACTGGATAAACATTTGAACCTAGCTACTATGAAGGAAATTTTGTATTGACAACAATTTTAGATAGCAGGAGACGCCTAGCCTCCTCTGCCTCTGCTAGCTTATTTCTGGCTTCTTCCATCTCTTCTTTGGCATGGGTGAAGAGAGCATCTGATTTCTCTTCTTGCTTCTTCAGGAACTCAGCTACATTCTCAAGGGCTGTTGCACGCTTTCTTTCAGCCTTTACTAGAGCCACGAGGACACGAACATCTGACGACTCCACCTGGCTTGTGTGTAATCCAGCATCATATGGGAATTTGCACCTTGTGTCTAATCCAGCATCATTAGGGAACTGGCACCTTGTGTGTAATCCAGCCACATTCTGGAAACATGATCTCGAGGTTGACCATACTTCCTCCTCACAGGAACTGGATCCTGACATGAAGTTACTTCTTTTTTAGATAATTAATCAGAGCAACCCAGATCCATTTAGTAGAAGCCAGATAAACAGAACTGGAAGAAGTGAATTCAAAAGGAAAAAAATATAAAACAGACTACAAGGTGAGAACACCCACTTTCTACATCAAGCTAAAAACGAAAGCATTAGGACGATTAAGACTCTTCTTATGACACATCGAAGAACACGAGGCTTAAGAGAAACAGAAACTACAACATATACACATCGAAGAACACGAGGCTAAATGAAAGTAATTGAAAGGGTGTTACTTACCAAGGCTCGTTTTACAGGTTCGGTGCAGCTCCTCTTTAACTTGCGACGCTCCTTGAAGATGTCCCCAATATCCCGTGTTTGGTCTTCATTGCTCCTCTGCATGTTCGCACTCGTGGTTTTAAAATCTCAACATGGCAAGAAAAATATACTACTAGTAATACTCACGCATCTTGTGGGCAACATTAAAGCACTCGTCTGCCATGTTAGAGCATCTCCGACAGAATCGCAACGCACGACGCTTTAAAAAAGCGTTTAGAGTGCTGAGATCGAGAAGTAGAGATAGAGAGTAGAGGATAGGCCTCAGCATAGATAGATCAAAAATAGATTATTCAACTACTCCTCGTCGTCCGACTCCTCCGACGTCTGACTGTAGGCCTGAAGATATCGATCATCGTCAGATTCCCAGGGCGACACTGCTCCTAGCCTCATGTTGAATTGAGCGTCCGCTTTTTGCCTACGCTTGTCCTCGCGTTAGGCTGCTCATTCCTCCCTCTTATCCCTCTCCGCCCTCCTTTGCTCGTAGAACTCGCGCTCATTGATGATGTCCCGCGGGAAGCGTTGGCGCCGCAGTGCCATGACTTCCTCGTCCATCTCGATGATGCCGAGACAGTGCTCCCGTCTCCGGTTATCGCGACGATCCTCGTCGGTGATAAGCCGCGGCAGAGGCGCGAGCTTCTGTGCCCGCTCCCACGTCGACACGTTGGGGAAGTTCAATGTTCTATGAGGCCACCGGAGGCGCCACGCCACCGCGTCATACGCACGGTCGGCCTCGTTGGCGGTGTCGAAATTGCCGAGGCCGTGGTGCATCCCGCGGAACCGGATATCGGCGGAGAAGCTGTCGGAGGGGCGCGCGCGGACGCTGCGGTATCCCCAAGTTTCCCGGCGACGCGGTGGCATGGTGGCGCAGCGACGGCGAGGCGAGAAAGAGTGGAGAGAGAGCGGTGGCGAGGCACAGAGCGGGGAGAGAGCGGTGGCGAGGCACAAAGCGGTGGGAGGGCGCTGGATTTTATAAAGCGCGCCGGACGCCGTGCGCCAAAACTAGTGCACGCCCGGCCGCTTTTTCCCGCGCGTGCAATCCTTTCCCGACGTCTGTGCTATCTCTACTCTCTTCTCTATTGTTATATTTATTTTATATTTAATATTTACCTCTACTTCTCTACTCTCAATTTTTTCTCTACTTTTTCCCTAATGTTATAAAAAACAGAGCTGGTGATGATGGTGTTCCTGCCATCCTGCATGTTGTGATGTGATATGGTCAAGACGTAATGAGTTATACGTTGTTGTATGAGATAATCATGTTTTGTAAATTGTCGGCAACCGGCAGGAGCCTTATGGTTGTCTCTTTATTGTATGAGTTGTGAAAGCCATGTAATTGCTTTACTTTATCACTATGAGTTAGTGATAGTAGTTGTAGCAATAGTTGGCGAGACGACCACGACGCTACGATGAAGATCATGGTGTCAAGCCGGTGACGATAGAGGCCATGACGATGCTTTGGACATGGAGATCAAAAGCACAAGATGATGATGGCCATATCATGTCACATATTTGATTGCATGTGATGTTTATCTTATTATGCTTCTTATTTTGCTTAGTACGGCGGTGGCATTATAAGATGATCCCTTACAAAATTTCAAGGTACAAGTGTTCTCCCTGAGTATGCACCGTTGTGACAGTTCGTCGTGTCAGGACACCACGTGATGATCGGGTGTGATAATCTCTACATTCAAATACAACGGATGTAAGACAGTTTTGCACATGCAGAATACTCAGGTTAAACTTGACGAGCCTAGCATGTACAGACATGGCCTCGGAACACTGGAGACCGAAAGGTCGAGCGTGAATCATATAGTAGATATGATCAACATAAGATGTTCACCATTGAAAACAACTCCATCTCACGTGATGATCGGACATGGTTTAGTTGATTTGGATCACGTAATCATTTAGACGACTAGAGGGATGTCTATCTAAGTGGGAGTTCTTTAGTAATATGATTAATTGAACTTTAATTTATCATGAACTTAGTCCTGATAGTGTTTTCATATCTATGTTGTTGTAGATCAATGCCCGTGCTACCGTTCCCTTGAATTTTAATGCGTTCCTAGAGAAAGTTAAGTTGAAAGATGATGGTAGCAAATACACGGACTGGGTCCGTAACTTGAGGATTTCCTCATTGCTGCATAGAAGAATTATGTCCTGGAAGCACCGCTAGGTTAAAAGCCCCCTCCCACAAATGTAGACGCTTTGAGCGTCTGGCAGACGCGTTCTAATGACTACTTGATAGTTCACTGTGCCATGCTTTATGGCTTAGAATCGGGACTTCAAATACGTTTTGAACGTCATGGAGCATATGAGATGTTCCATGAGTTGAAGTTAATATTTGAAGCAAATGCCCGAATTGAGAGATATGAAGTCTCCAAATAGTTCTATAGCTGCAAGATGGAGGAGAACAGTTCTATCAGTGAACACTTACTCAGAATGTCTGGGTACTACAATCACATGACTCAACTTGGATGCAAAGTTGATGAAGATAGTGTTATTGATAGAGTTCTTCAATCACTGCCACCAAGCTATAAAGGTTTCATGATGAACTATAATATGCAAGGGATGCAGAAGACAATTCCCGAGCTCTTCGCTATGCTCAAAGCTGCGGAGGTAGAAATCAAAAAGGAGCATCAAGTGTTGATGTTTAACAAGACCACTAGTTTCAAGAAAAAGGGCAAGGGAAAGAAGAGGAACTTCAAGAAGAATAGCAAGCCAGTTGCTACTCCCACAAAGAAACCCAAGTCTGGAGCCAAGCCTGAAATTGAGTGCTTCTACTGCAAAGGGACTGGACACTGGAAGCGGAACTGCCCCAAGTATTTAGCGGATAAGAAGGATGGCAAGGTGAACAAAGGTATATTTGATATACATGTTATCGATGTGTACCTTACTAATGCTCGTAGTAGCACGTGGGTATTTGATACTGGTTCAGTTGCTAATATTTGTAACTCGAAACAGGCACTACGGATTAAACGAAGATTAGCTAAGGACGAGGTGACAATGCGCGTGGGAAATGGTTCCAAAGTCGATGTGATCGCCGTTGGCACGCTACCTCTACATCTACCATCGGGATTAGTTTTAGACCTAAATAATTGCTATTTGGTGCCAGCGTTGATCATGAACATTATATTTGGATCTTGTTTGTTGTTAGACGGTTATTCATTTAAATCAGAGAATAGTAGTTGTTCTATTTATATGAGTAATACCTTTTATGGTCATGCACCCTTGATGAATGGTCTATTTTTGTTGGATCTCAATCGTAGTGATACACATCTTCATGATACTGAAGCCCAAAAATGCAAAGTTGATAATGATAGTGCAATTTATTTGTGGCACTGCTGTTTAGGTCATATTGGTGTAAAGTGCATGAAGAAACTCCATGCTGATGGACTTTTGGAATCACTTGATTATGAATCACTTGGTGCTTCCGAACCATGCCTCATGGGCAAGATGACTAAAACTCTGTTCTCCGGAACAATGGAGCGAGCAACTGACTTATTGGAAATCATACATATAGATGTATGTGGTCCAATGAGTGTTGAGGCTCGTGACGGGTATCGTTATTTTCTGACCTTCACAGATGATTTGAGCATATATGGGTATATCTACTTGATGAGACACATGTCTGAAACATTTGAAAAGTTCAAAGAATTTCAGAGTGAAGTAGAGAATCATCATAACAAGAAACTAAAGTTTCTACGATATGATTGCAGAGGCGAATATTTGAGTTGCGAGTTTGGTCTTCATTTGAAACAATTTGGAATAGTTTCACAACTCACGCCACTCGGAACACCATAGCGTAACGGTGTGTCTGAACATCGTAACCGTACTTTATTAGATATATGGTGCGATCTTTGATGTCTCTTACCAATTTACCACTATCATTTTTGGGGTTATGCTTTAGAGATAGCTGCATTCACGTTAAATAGGGCACCATCTAAATCCGTTGAGACGACGCCTTATGAACTGTGGTTTGGCAAGAAACCCAAGTTGTCATTTCTTAAAGTTTGGGGCTGCGATGCTTATGTGAAAAAGCTTCAACCTAATAAGCTCGAACCCAAGTCGGAGAAATGTGTCTTCATAGGATACCCAAAGGAAACTATTGGGTACACCTTCTATCATAGATCTGAAGGCAAGATATTCATTGCTAAGAATGGATCCTTTCTAGAGAAGGAGTTTTTCTCGAAAGAAGTGAGTGGGAGGAAAGTAGAACTTGATGAGGTAATTTTACCTCCTCCCGAATTGGAAAGTAGTTCATCACAAAAACTAGTTCCAGTGATTCATACACCAATCAGTGAGGAAGCTAATGATGCTGATCATGAAACTTCAGATCAAGTTACTACTGAACCTCGTAGGTCAACCAGAGTACGTTCCGCACCACAGTGGTACGGTAACCCTGTTCTAGAAGTCATGTTACTAGACCATGATGAACCTATGAACTATGAGGAAGCGATAATGAGCCCAGATTCCGCAAAATGACTTGAGGCCATGAAATCTGAGATGGGATCCATGTATGAGAACAAAGTGTGGACTTTGGTTGACTTGCCCGATGATCGGCAATCCATTGAAAATAAATCAATTTTTAAGAGGAAGACCGACGCCGATGGTAATGTTACTGTCAACAAAGATCGACTTGCTGCGAAAGGTTTTCGACAAGTTCAAGGAGTTGACTATGATGAGACTTTCTCACCCGTGATGCTTAAGTCTGTCCGAATCATGTTAGCAATTGCCGCATTTTATGATTATGAAATCTGGCAAATGGATGTCAAAACTGCATTCTTAATGGATATCTCAAAGAAGAGTTGTATATGATGCAACCAGAAGGTTTTGTTGATCCTAATGGTGCTGACAAAGTGTGCAAGCTCCAGCGATCCATCTATGGACTGGTGCAAGCATCTCGGAGTTGGAATATACGCTTTGATGAGGTAATCAAAGCATATGGTTTTATACAGACTTTTGGAGAAGCCTGTATTTACAAGAAAGTGAGTGGGAGCTCTGTAGCATTTCTGATATTATATGTAGATGACATATTGTTGATTGGAAATGATATAGAATTTCTGGACAGCATAAAAGGATACTTGAATAAGAATTTTTCAATGAAAGACCTCTGTGAAGCTACTTATATATTGGGCATCAAGATCTATAGAGATAGATCAAGACGCTTAATTGGACTTTCACAAAGCACATACCTTGATAAAGTTTTGAAGAGGTTCAAAATGGATCAGTCAAAGAAAGGGTTCTTGCATGTGTTACAAGGTGTGAAGTTGAGTAAGACTCAATGCCCGACCACCGCAGGAGATAGAGAGAAAATGAAAGTCATTCCCTATGCTTCAGCCATAGGTTCTATCATGTATGCAATGTTGTGTACCAGACCTGATGTGTGCCTTGCTATAAGTCTAGCAGGGAGGTACCAAAGTAATCCAGGAGTGGATCACTGGACAGCGGTCAAGAATATCCTGAAGTACCTGAAAAGGATGAAGGATATGTTTCTCGTTTATGGAGGTGACAAAGAACTCGTCGTAAACGGCTACGTCGATTGAAGCTTTGACACTGATCCGGATGAATCTAAGTCACAAACCGGATACGTATTTTTGTTGAATGGTGGAGCTGTCAGTTGGTGCAGTTCCAAGCAGAGCGTCGTGCCGGATCTACGTGTGAAGCGGAGTACATAGCTGCTTCAGAAGCAGCAAATGAAGGAGTCTGGATGAAGGAGTTCATATCCGATCTAGGTGTAATACCTAGTGCATCGGGTCCAATAAAAATATTTTGTGACGACACTGGAGCAATAGCCTTGGCGAAGGAATCCAGGTTTCACAAGAGAACCAAGCACATCAAGAGATGCTTCAACTCCATCCGCGATAAAGTCAAGGAGAGAGACATAGAGATTTGCGCAATATATATGGATCTGAATGTTGTAGACCCGTTGACTAAGCCTCTTCCATGAGCAAAACATGATCAGCACCAAGACTCCATGGGTGTTAGAATCATTACTATGTAATCTAGATTACTGACTCTAGTGCAAGTGGGAGACTGAAGGAAATATACCCTAGAGGCAATATTAAAGTGGTTATTTATATTTCCTTGTATATCATGATAAATGTCTTTTATTCATGCTAGAATTGTATTAACCGGAAACTTGATACATGTGTGAACACATAGACAAAACAGAGTGTCCCTAGTATGCCTCTACTAGACTAGCTCGTTAATCAAAGATGGTTATGTTTCCTAACCATAGACATGTGTTGTCATTTGATCAATGGGATCACATCACTAGGAGAATGATGTGATGGACAAGACCCATCCGTTAGCTTAGCACAATGATCATTTAGTTTTACTGTTATTGCTTTCTTCATGATTTATACATGTTCCTTTGACTACGAGATTATGCAACTCCCAAATACTGGAGGAACACCTTGTGTGATATCAAACGTCACAATGTAACTAGGTGATTATAAAGATGCTCTACAGGTGTTTCCGAAAGTGTTTGTGGTATTGGCATAGATCAAGATTAGGATTTGTCACTCTGATTGTCGAAGAGGTATCTCTGGGCCCTCTCGGTAATACACATCATAATAAGACTTGCAAGCAAATGACTAATGAGTTAGTCATGAGATGATGTATTATGGAACAAGTAAAGAAACTTGTCGATAACGAGATTGAACTAGGTACGGTGATACCAACGATCGAATCTCGGGCAAGTAACATACCGATGACAACGGGAACAACATATGTTGTTATGCGGTTTGATCGATAAAGATCTTCATAGAATATGTAGGAGCCAATATGAGCATCCAGGTTCCGCTATTGGTTATTGACCGTAGATGTGTCTCGGTCATGTCTACATAGTTCTCGAACCCGTAGGGTCTGCACGCTTAACATTTGATGACGATTTGTATTACGAGTTATGTGTTTTTGATGACCGAAGATAGTTCAGAGTCCCGGATAAGATCATGGACATAACGAGGAGTCTCGAAATGGTCGAGACATAAATAATGATATATTGGACGATGTTATTCAGACATCAGATGAGTTCCGGGGGTCACCGGATAAATATCGGAGTGTCGGAAGGGTTATCAGAACCACCGGGGAAGTAATGGGCCTTATTGGGCTTTAGGGGAGAGAGAGGAAGGCAGCCAAGGGCAGGCCGCGCGCCCCCCATGGGCCTAGTTCGAATTGGACTAGGGGGAGGGGCGGCGCCCCCTCCTTCCTTCTCTTATCCCTCCCTTCCTTCTTCTCCTAGTTGGACTTGGAAAGGGGGTTTCCTACTCCTAGTAGGAGTAGGATTGCCCCCTTGGGCGCACCCTATAGGGGCCGGCCAGCCTCTCCCCTTGCTCTTTTCTACACGGGGGCAGGGGGCACCCTAGAATACACAAGCTAACAGTTGTTTAGCCGTGTGCGGTGCCCCCTCCACAAAATCCAGCCCAGGTCATATTGTCGTAGTGCTTAGGCGAAGCCCTGAGCGGATAACATCATCAACACTGTCGCCACGCCTTCGTGCTGACGGAACTCTCCCTCTTCCTCAACTGTATCAAGATCTCAAGGGACGTCATCATTCTGAGCATGTGCTGAACAGGAAGGTGTCGTACGTTTGGTACTTGGATCGGTTGGATCGTGAAGACGTTCCACTACATCAACCGCGTTACTAAATGCTTCCGCTTTCGGTCTACGAGGGTATGTGGGCACACTCTCCCCGCTCGTTGCTATGCTTCTCCTAGATAGATCCTGCGTGATCGTAGGAACTTTTTTGAAATACTACGTTCCCAACATAACCTCATATATGAGGACACGCTCGAAAAAATGCAGGTCGATAAAACCTGCATTGAGCAAATTAATAAAACCTTTCGAGAAATTACCCCTAGCCGGGAAGCCCGATGTCCGAGAAGTATCAAATTCGACATAGTATTCGGCACGCCTGAGAACTACAGGTCAGAAGAGCTGCTCTTCCACATTGTCCCCTTCAACAGCGAATACCACGCCCTTCTAGGGCGAGAAGCTTTCTCATGCTTTCAAGCCATACCCCATTACGGGCACATGAAGCTTAAAATGCCAGGGCCCAATGGAATAATCATAGTCACAAGTGATCCGGACAAAGCACTCCGTGCCGAAAACAAAAACACATCATTGGCCCTCGAGGCACTATCTGAAGCCTTTGCGGCCGAAGAATTAACCACCTTACAATCCACGGTGGACAAGGATGACGTGGTCCTCGATAAAAGGTCTAAATCTACCTCCTTCAAGCCAGCAGATGAAATTATCAAATTTTAGGTGCATCCGACGGACCCTAATAAGATGCCATCCATTGGAGCATAGTTGGACCCAATGGTAGACACTGCTTTGCATGCATTCCTACGTGAAAACTGGAATATATTCGCTTGGCATCCCTCAGACATGTCCGGGATCCCACGTACGCTGGCCGGACACAGCCTCAACATCATCAAAGGGTTCAAACCGGTCAAGCAATCACTGCGACGATTTTCCGAACCCAAGAGACAAGCTATGGGGGAGGAGCCGGCCAAGTTACTGGAAGCCGGGTTCATCAGAGAAATTAAACACCCGAATTGGCTAGCCAATTTGGTCATGGTGCCGAAGAAGGATAAATCCTGGCGCCTTTGTGTCAATTTTAAAGACTTAAACAAGGCTTGCCCTAAGAATCATTTTCCACTACCCACATCGATCAGATCACCAACGCAACAGCAGAACATGACTCATTATGCTTCCTCGACGCTTACTCCAGATACCATTGGATAAAAATGAAGGAACCCGACCATGCCGCAACAGCGTTTATCACTCGGTACGGGCCTTTCTACTTCAACACTATGCGTTTTGGGCTCAAAAACACTGGTGCCACGTATCAACGCATGATTCAAACATGCTTAGAGAAACAAATTGGCAAGACAGTGGAGGCATACGTGGATGATGTAGTCATCAAGACTAAACACGTTGAATCACTAGTTGACGATCTCCGCCTCACGTTTGACAACCTCCGAACATATGACATACGGCTCAATATGGAAAAATGCATCTTCGGCATTTCAGCGGGAAAGCTATTAGGGTTTATTGTCTCCCATAGAGGAATTGATGAAAACCCAGCTAAAATCCGAGCTTTGTCACAGCTGGCCACACCAACCGATCTAAAACAAGTCCAAAAGCTAGCAGGGTGTGTAGCGGTCTTAAGTCACTTCATCTCCAGACTGGGAGAAAAAGCATTACCACTCTATAGACTGCTAAGGTGCATGACAACTTTGAATGAATGGATGCGGACACAGCCGGACTAGAAGAAATAAAGACCATATTAGCGGGCAACCCAGTCCTATCCGCCCCAAGTGTTGGCGAGCTAATGTTGCTTTATATCTCAGCAACTCACCAGGTTCTGAGTGTTGTGCTCGTAGTTGAACGAGAGGAAGAGGGACATAACTTCCCCATCCAAAAACCAATCTACTACATATCAGAAGTTCTTACACCGTGCAAGTCACGATACCTCCATTATCAAAAAATTGCCTATGCGGTGTTCATCGCATCTCGGAAGGTCCGACACTACTTTCAAGAGTGTTCGATTACAGTGGCATCTGAAGTACCACTTAATGATATTATAAACAAAAAGGACGCCACATGACGCATAGCCAAATGGGCCATCAAGCTCTTACCGTTTGAAATAACATACAAACCACGCCGGGCTATTAAATCTCACGTGTTGGCTGACTTCGTCGCAGAATGGACGGAAGCTGAACTCCCTAAAGAGTACGAGTCATACTCCCACTGTAACATGTATTTCGACGGCTCTAAAATGTTAGCCGGACTAGGGGCCAGCGTCATCTTGACATCTCCCACAGAGGACACAGTCCGCTACGTGCTACAATTCATGTATACAGACCCAAACATTGCTGCCGAATACGAGGCGTTACTGCATGGCTGTATCCATGGGCATACAACGTCTAGAAGTGTGCGGTGACTCAAACCTCAGAATATCTCAGGTAAACGGAGAATTTTATGCAAAGGATCCAAAAATGGCGTCTTATCGAAACGCCATATTAAAAATATCGGCTCGGTTCGAGGGGCTCGAATTTCATCATGTTGCTCGAGACAGTAATCAGGCATCGGACATACTCGCTCGCATGGGTGCTGTCAGGGATATTGCTAGCAGGTATAAACCGGCCAGGAGGGTCCGTATTACACTGACAAGGTTGTATTATTACAAGCCCAGTAGAATATATAACAAGAGGTCATAGCCCATAGAGGTTTAGGGCCCATGTATAAGGTCCACGGTCTGTAAACCGTCGTACCATGTAACTTGGGATGTAAGATAGAAAGAGAAGAGACCGAGGTGGACACGTTTATGAACCAGCCTCGGGACTCTGTAAACCGGACCGGGCGTCGCCTCTTATATAAAGGGACGACCCGGCGACGGTTCAAGGACAAGAAACAACAGCTCGAGACACAGGCAAGCGGATTTGCTCCTTGGTCATCGAAGCCCAAGCCATACCACACCAAACTAGACGTAGGCTTTTACCACCATCGAAGGGGCCGAACTAGTATGAAACTCCTTGTGTCCTTCGTATGCTTTAACCCCTTTAAGCTAACACCTAGCGATGGCCTCACACCTAAGTCCGTTAACCCGGACATCTGCCGTGCTAATTCCACGACAGTTGGCGCACACCGTGGGGCTATCGCACGATGGTTTCGAGTTCTTGAAGGGCAGCTTTGAAGGGCTCAAGGGCTACGCAGTGGGCCGGATAACCAAGAGTCGTCGCGGCCGGATCTACATCGACGATGTAGGCTGGGGGCCCGAGGCCGATTCAATTGAATACGGGTACCGGGTCCCCTTTGGCGGCATCCACGTCTTCATCGGCAAGATCGGCGAACCGGGACCTGAGTCGGACATCTTCCCCAACATCGTCGAGCCGGCTCAGCGTGCGAGATCGTCCCGGATTCAGCCCGCCATGAAGCGTGTTTTCGTTGGAGCAGTGCATGGAGTGCAAGCCGAGGACGAATTGGATTCTGGTGGCGAGACAGTTGTCTATTCCGACGACGAATCTTCATCCGGAGAGACCGAATCTTTGTATCTGTTGCAGGAAGGCCGGTCAGAGGGTGTGTCCAATGGTGATAGTATTCCGGACCCCTTTGATCCACCGAACAAGGTTGCTGTTTTCATGGCCGGATCACAACCTATGCAGCAGCCTTCGATGACTGGGGCGTTAACCTCAGAGGCAGCGGGAACCGGGGCTGGTGACCTTCCCCCGTCGCCCTCTGACGTCCTATCCACCTTAGTCGGCACCTTGACGGCGCTCGCAATAGCAGAAGTAGCCCCGGCCGACAAGGCACAGCATGATGCGGAGATCGCTCAGCTGAAGAGCCGGATTGAGCAAGCTAAGCTGGATCTGGATGCGGAGAAATCCAGGATGGCTACAAGACAGGCAGAACTAGATTCCCAAGCCTTTCGGCTCAGGCTGGATCAAAACACTTCACGGGAGGTAATGTACATAAGGCAACAATCTCGTTTACTACCGGTTTATGAGGCAAGCAATCTCTTTAGCACACCAGGAGCGGGGATCAGTAACCGCCCAGAGGTAAACCGAGGAGGAGCTCCGGGGACGGGCGTGTCGGTTCAGCCGCCAGCCATAGAGCGGAACCGCCAAGTTGTGCCGACGCCGCATGTACCCACCCCTCCCGGCCATTATTCTAACCTGTTGGACAACATTGTCACCGCTGCTTCACGGCTGGCCGCCCTTCCCATTGAGGGGACATCCCCCATAGCAAGGGAGGCACGACGGGCTAAGGAGTTGCTGGACACGGCGTTAACACAGCAGCAGGCATATTATTATAGCCGGGAGAGGATTCATTCAACCCCCCCGCCCAAGCCGGAGTTACACGAGGCACCTGGATGAACCGGCTGTATCTAGCAGCGCACGGAGACGGCACCGACAGAGGCAGGATAATCCGGCAGGAGCAGGAGCACATGCCCCAGAGGTGGTGGACCAGGCTAGACATACTGCCCGCAACGACACCCGTCAAGCGACGCCGGTTCACCCCACCACCACGGAAACATGAATCATGTCCAGTTCTTTTGGGGTACAGTGTCTCATCCCCGCTTTACAGAATGTGAAATTACCCAAAGACTTCAAAGGCCCGCGCAAGGTACCCAACTACATAGCAGATCTGGCTCCGGAGGCATGGGTTGAAAGTTATGAGATGGCTATGGAGATGTTCGACGTGGATGAAGCTGCGTGTGCCAAATACTTCACGATGATGCTTGAGGGCACGGCCCAGACATGGCTAAAAGGTTTACCACCTAACTCCATCGGATCATGGGGGGAGTTGCATAGCCGGTTTATCAATAATTTCAAAGACACATGCAAACAGCCGATGTCCGTGGTTGACTTAGCAGCGTGTGTTCAAGGAGAGCAAGAGACCACAAGCAGTTGGGTGCGGCGAGTGTCCGAAATCCTGCACTCCTCCAATAGCATCAATCCAAGCACGACGATAGTGACCTTAGAAAATAATTGCCGGTTCGAGTCTTTGAGGCTGAAGCTGGGACGGCTCAAGCGTGATTGCAACGACATGGGAACGCTCATGAGTGCTTTGGTAAAGTATGGAGATTCTGATAACACCAAGTATCCAGATGCAGACGGAGACAAGTCCGGGAAAGCAAGCAAAAACGGTAAACCGGCGCAAGCCAATCCGGCAGGTACCGGTTACAATGGCAAGCGTAAAGCGGAGGGCAGCTCAGATTTTGTGGCCAATACCAACGTTCAAGACAACGGGCAGCGCCGCAAGGGTAGACCGCCCCCGCGCAACGGGAGGCCACCCATCAATCTAGATCGCCAGTTGAGCGTGCCTTCCCCAAAACACGGTATAGAGGAAAACCTAGCTACACATCTCTGGAAGGACTGTTTTATTATGCAGGAGTTTATGAAACAGGCCAAGTATAACCACGGGCCCCCCGGCGGCGGGTCAGGTCCCGGTTTTCAGGGTCCGGGTTACCAAGGTGGTGGATCCGGATCAGGATATCACGACGGTAACAATAACCACAATGGTAACAATCAGCATCAACATAACCAGCAGCATGGTCAAGGCGGATACAACAACCAAGGCAATCAACAGCGTCAGCAGCAACAGCAATCCGGATACCAGAATAATCCGAAGGAACTAAGCAGTGGGCAATATCATGTTTTCACCACAAGTTTGTGCAAACAGGATCAAAAGGTTCTGAAGCAAGCAGTACACGCAGTTGAACCGGCGATACCACGTTTTTTACGTTGGTCTGAGCAACCCATTGTACGGAGCAGAGAAGATCACCCGCCATGGATTGATAATCCGGGTCAGCTAGCCTTGGTGGTGGCTCCACAGGTGGGTGGCTATAAGTTCACAAAGGTGCTTATGGATGGAGGCAGCATCATCAATATCCTATACTATGAGACTTTTCGACGTATGGGGTTGACAGATAAGAAGCTCCGGCAGTCCAACACAGTGTTCCATGGAGTGGTGCCAGGTAAATCGGCTTACCCAGTTGGAAAAATCGATCTGGAAGTTACCTTTGGTGATGCGCGGGACTGTAGATCGGAGACGGTGACCTTTGAGGTTGTAAAGATCAGGAGCCCATATCATGCTCTGTTTGGGAGGCTGGTTTATGCCAAGTTCATGGCTAGACCATGTTATGTTTATCTGCAGCTCAAGATGTCGGGTCATAAGGGAACCATCACGGTTCACGGGAGCCGCAAGATCGCATTGGAATGCGAGGAAGGAGACGCAGCATATGCTGAGGCAGTTTGTGCTACGGAGGAGCTGAAGTTCTACAAGGATAATGTTGATCCGGCAGATATGTCCCTGTTGAAAAAGCCAACTACAGAGCATGATCCGGCGTTGAAATTCAAATCAGCAGAGGAGACCAAGCAGGTTGACTTTGTTTCGGGCGATTCGTCTAAGCAGTTCACTATGAGCGCTAACCTAGACCCCAAATAGGAAAGCGCACTCATCGAGTTCATCCGTGAGAACGGGGATATCTTTGCATGGAAACCTTCTGACATGCCAGGTATACCGAGGGAACTCGTTGAGCACAGTCTTAATATTGATCCAAAGTTTAAACCGGTCAAGCAGTATCTGCGCCTTCAATGAGGAGAGGCGCAAGGCTATAGGTGAAGAAGTGGCTAGGCTCTTGGCGGCAGGTTTCATAGTCGAGGTGTTTCATCCAGAGTGGTTGGCTAATCCGGTACTGGTGCTCAAGAAAAATGGAACCTGGAGGATGTGTGTTGATTACACAGACTTGAACAAAGCTTGCCCAACTGATCCTTTCGCTCTCCCCCGTATTGATCAGATTATGGATGCTACGGCGGGATGTGAGCGGCTATGTTTTTTGGATGCGTATTCAGGTTATCATCAGATCAAGATGGCAGTTAAGGACCAGGAGAAGACAACTTTCATAACTCCCTTTGGAGCCTTCTGCTATGTATCCATGCCTTTTGGGCTCAAGAGTGCAGCAACTTATCAACGTTGTGTGCAGAACTGCTTCAAAGGGCAGATTGGAAAAAATGTCCATGCTTATGTTGATGACATTGTGGTGAAATCCAGGAAGGAGGAGACAATGATAGAGGATTTAAAAGAAACCTTTGACAACCTCCGGATTTACAAGATGATGCTCAATCCGGAGAAGTGTGTTTTTGGTGTTCCAGCAGGCAAGCTCCTTGGATTCTTAGTGTCAAACAGAGGGATTGAAGCTAATCCGGAGGAGATCAAGGCGATTACATCCTTGGCTAAACCGGCGTGTATCAATGATGTCCAGCGTGTGGCGGGCCGTATTGCAGCATTGAGTCGGTTCATCAGCCGTTTAGGAGAAAAGGCGATCTCGCTTTACCAGATGATGAAGAAGACGGACCGGTTTGTCTGGAGCGATGCTGCAAACGTTGCGTTCGAGGATCTGAAGCGGCAATTGGCAGAACCACTAGTCCTTGCTGCCCTGGTTGACAAGGAGCCGTTGTTGTTATACGTGGCCGCCAATGCCCGTGCAGTTAGCGTGGCCATTGTGGTGGAGCGCAAGGAAGCAGGCAAGGAATATCCGGTTCAACGTCCAGTTTACTACATCAGTGAGGTCCTCATTGAGTCGAAGCAAAGATATCCACACTGGCAGAAGTTAGTATATGGTGTGTTCATGGCAAACCAGAAGTTGAAGCACTATTTCCAGGGCCACCCAATCACTGTTGTCAATTCAGCTCCATTGGGGGATATAATCCAGAACAGAGAAGCCACTGGCAGAGTGGCGAAGTGGGCCATTGAGCTTAGCCCACACGGATTAAAATATGTGCCCCGTACTGCTATAAAGTCCCAAGCACTGGTGGATTTCATCAATGATTGGACAGAGTTGCAAGCACCTGAGGAGAAGCCGGATCATACATACTGGACTATTCACTTTGACGGTTCAAGGCAATTGGAGGGCTCGGGGGCTGGAGTCGTGTTAACTTTCCCACGAGGTGATAAGTTATGTTATGTCCTTCGATTAATGTTCCCTTGTACTAACAATGCTGCTGAGTATGAAGCTCTCCTCCATGGTTTACGAATGGCCGAGGAGATGAACTTAAGCCGGGTCAAGTGCTTTGGTGACTCCGATCTAGTGGCACAACATGTATCTGGTAAGTGGGACTCTAAGGATCCGCTCATGGCGGCTTATCGGCGAGAAGTGGATGCAATAGCATGATATTTCAAGGGATATCAGGTGGACCACATAGACCGGCGGAAAAATGAAGCGGCTGATGCATTGAGCCGGCTGGGCTCTCAGCGTAAACCGGTTCCACCTAATACCTTGTTGGATGAATTGCACAATCCGTCGGTACAGATACCTTCAGAGGAGGATTTGGCTGTTCCTGATCCGGAAGCACAGTTAGTTGCAGCGCTTCAGGTCATTCCGGATTGGACACTCCCTTATTTGGCGTACCTGAGCCGAGGTGAGTTGCCAGAGGACGAAGTTGAGGCCCGGCAGATAATCCGGCGGTTTAAGTCTATGACTATCGTCAATGGAGAACTTCATCACCGCAGTGTTTCTGGGGCGTTTCAGCGGTGCATATCATCAGAGGAAGGTTGTGATATTCTTCTAGAGATTCACAAAGGAGATTGTGGTCATCACGCGAGTTCAAAGTCTTTGGTAGCTAAAGCTTTTCGTCATGGGTTCTACTAGTTGACGGCTCACGCTGATGCAGAGGACTTGGTTAGAAAATGTGACGCTTGCCAGAAATTTTCACGGCGTGCTCATGTACCGGCGCAGGAGCTACGGATGATTCCAATTACTTGGCCATTTGCGACTTGGGGGCTTGATATGGTTGGACCCTTTAAAAGATCCCAAGACCAGAAAACCCACCTGTTGGCGGCAGTGGACAAATTTACAAAGTGGGTTGAGGCAGAGCCTGTCAGTAAGTGTGATGCGGCAACAGCGGTTAAATTCATCAAGAAGGTAATTTTCCGGTTTGGCTTTCCACATAGTATTATAACTGATAATGGCACCAACCTATCTAAAGGAGAGATGGAAGAGTTCTGTCAAAGAGAACATATTCGCCTTGATGTGTCATCAGTAGCTCACCCTCAGTCCAATGGCCAAGCTGAGAGAGCCAACCAAGAGATCTTGAGAGGCATCCAGCCCCGGCTTATGGTTCCTTTACAAAGAACACCGGGTTGCTGGGTAGAGGAGTTGCCTTCTATCTTATGGAGCATCAACACTACGCCTAACAGATCTACAGGATACACGCCCTTTTTCATGGTATATGGTGTTGAAGCGGTCCTCCCTAGTGATATCCGGCATGATTCACCACGCGTGGTGGCCTATGTTGAAGCGGATAATGAACAAGCAAGGCAAGACAACTTGGACCAGTTAGACGAGGAACAGGACATGGTAGCAGCGCGATCAGCGATTTATCAACAAGATCTGCGCCGGTCCCACAGCCGCCGGGTTAAGACCAGAACGTTCCAGGAGGGAGATCTGGTGCTCCGGCTCATCCAAGACCAGACAGATATGCACAAGCTATCCCCACCTTGGGAAGGACCCTTTGTGGTCAGCAAAAACCTACACAACGGATCATACTACCTTGTCGACGTTCGAGAACATAAGGACTCACGTACGGAGGAGGAGGAGACCAAGCGGCCGTGGAACATTGCTCTTCTTCGGCCTTACTATGCTTGAGCCATTGGCTCTGCTTCATGTACAATGTATATATTATACTCAATAAAATAAACTGGCGCCCCCGGATCACCAGGGAATCAGCCATCTTCTTCGCAAAAAGAGTATCACATGGGGGCTTCGAAAGAAGCTTTCCATGGCCTCTTAAACCGGCGCCCCTGATAGCATCAGGGAATTAGCCGTGTCTTTTATACACAAGAGTATCACATGGGGGCTTCGAAAGAAACCTTCCATGGCCTCTTAAACCGGCGCCCTTGACAAAATCAAGGAATCAGCTGTGTTCTTCAAAGGAGTATCACATGGGAGTTTTCTATGAAAGCTCACCATGGCCTCCTAAACCGGCGCCCTTGACAGAATCAAGGAATCGGCCGTGTTCTTCAAAGGAGTATCACATGGGAGTTTTCTACGAAAGCTCACCATGGCCTCCTAAACCGGTGCCCTTGATACATCAAGGAATCAGCCATCTTATCAAACAATAATCACATGGGGGCTCCCGCGGGCAAGGGAGATTCCCATGGCCTCTTGAGCCAGCGGCGGTATGAAGCCCATCATAAGAGCACTGCTCTGGTTGCATCGGCAATTTCCACATGATGATGAGGGGTAAAAGAGAGTGTTGGTGCCCAACCCAGCTCAAACATATGCCCCGATGAGCAAAACGGCTCACACACTACCGGGGGGCTCGCAGAGAGTTGAATACCCTTGTAGTGAACATGGCTTGGAAACCCGGTGCATGCACCTAAAACCCCGGATTAACCTGCCTGCCTCAAGTAAATCACACCGTCCAGGTAAACCTGGTATCACCTGTCGAACCTGCCACAAGCTACTCCTTCGGGACCCTGAACTTGGCCACGTTAAATTGATGATCATCGAGTTGATTACCTAAAGACAAAATCTTTACGAGATTTTGAAACATTGGGTAGCTTGTCATCGATGATTTTGTTAAGGATTGTGGAGCATCTTGACAGGCTTTGCTAAAATGGTTAATGACAGTAGCCTGGCAGCTCATAAAAAGCCTCGAATTTGGAGCCTGCCAGCACGTAAAAAGCCTCCACTACATGGTCTTATTTTCCCAAAAAACCTTATTTCTATTTTTTTATGATTTCATAAATCTTGGTCGTCATGATCATTGGTTTTTTAACCAAGTCCATTGACGCGAGACTGGACAACTACAAGGTTGACCATATATCTACAAAGTTAAAGTCTGGGTCATGAACACCAGCGAGAGTTAAACCGGCATTCATCGTAACCCGGATCGGCCATCAGGCTAAGACAAACAAGAGAGCCAAGAGTCTCATCAGCGCTGGCGCCTTTAATTATTCCTACCGGGTTAAGGTCGACAAGCACACTTAATCAGAGGTATGGTATATATTTGTGATCTACAACTATTCCTTTGATATATGTATATATCAGAGCGGTATAATCCGTCCGGTGGTAAACCGCCAGGACATCTTTTAGCTTCGTTCATACAGGCACAGATCATATAAGCGGATCACGCATTGCAAACAGAAGATTAAGTTGAGAGATGCCAATTCAAATAGTGCCATAAACAGTGGGGCAAATGCAGTATTTCAATTATCCTATTACAAGGCACTTGCAGGCCCGAATGGATCAAAATTTTCTAGCAAAGTACTCAGCAACTACACGTTAAACCGGACGGTTTACGACTCCTCTTCACGCTGCGAAGACTGAGGGTCAACTTGTTCCGGGTCTTCATCGACTTCAGGCAATTGCTGGAAACCAGGAGAGCTCCAGTCAATCTTGGAGAGGGCACGGAAATACACTTCATCATTGATAAGATCTGAAGGGTCAATATCTTGAGCGAAAGTGTGGTTACGAACTGGTGGGATCAGATTTTCAGTGTCGTAAACCGACCGCTCCACCCGCGAATTTTCTAGATCGTAAGCCGGATAATACCTTGTCAAATCTGCTTCATCGGCAAGCTTACTGGCGAGAGGGCGCATATCCTTGGTCAAAGAGCGGAGATCTTCAGCAAAGAAGGCTGACCCGTCCTCTTTCATGCTGGGATAGCCGTTCATTGGCTTCAGCCGGATCAAAATCAGGGACCCATGCTTTGGCCCGGGTCAGCGCCATGAGAGAGCAGCCCGCGCAGCAGACTTCTTCACCTCAACAAGACGTACAGGTAGGACAGATAACTTTTCCAGGGTGGCTAGGATGGTGGTTGGCACCGGTTTATTGTGTGACATGGCACTGATAGCCCTTTGAGCGCCGGAGTAGAGCTGCTCCACCAGGGTATAAGCTGCCTTGAGTTTCTTCCGGACATCGTCTCCAAGATGAGTTATGCGCCTCCCTGTATGAAATGGACGAGTTAAACCGGAGCAGAATAAAGATGGCAAGGGTACAAATATATGAAGATAGATACTCACCGAAGATAGCAGAAGTCATGTTCTCTATTTGTTGTTTCAACCAGGATAGCTCCTGCGTAACCGGATTAAGAGCAGCTTCGGCATCCTTTGCTCTTTTTTCAAGAGCGTCCCTTTGCACCTCCCATGTGGACCGCTCCGCTTCAAAATATTTTTTTCAATTTTCCATGTTAGTCAAAGCAAGGAGAAGTTCTTCCTTAGCTTTGGCTGAAGAAGTCTCATGGAAGGCCAAGCTATTCCGGAGCTCAGTTGCCTCCGAAGCCCTCCGGGTCAAGTCAGCCTGCAAGGAAATCAAACGGATTAGAAGGACAGATCAATCAAGTCTCAAGCACATAACAAGTTATGCACTTGACACTTGGGGGCTAATGTGCAATTGAAGTACAGAAAGAATTTTTTCCAGACAAGTCCCAAGCACATAAACAAGTTATGACCTTGGCACTTGGGGGCTAATGTGCATTCATTCTTAGACATAAGTAAAGTCCCGGTTCACCTACAGTGAAGCTAAACCGGCACTTGGGGGCTACTATGGTCTAAAGGTATGATTGCAAAGTACAAAGCAGAAACAGAAAGCAAAAGGAAAGAAAGTCACCTCATATTTGTCCTTCATCATGTTAACTAAACCGGCTTCATAGTCACGGCTGGTGAAGAGCTGGTTCAGATACCCGGAATGAAGCTCCTGGGCACTCAGCTGAGCATAGCTTGATAGGTCTGTGCTCCACTTGCCTTTATCTTGTTGAAGTCTCTCTTCCTTGGTAGTATGCTTAGCCAAGGTGACAGGCTCCGTGGGAGCAGTGAAGCCTAACCCGGTTATCTTAACATTTGTTGTCGAGGCAGCAGTTGGCTGGAGAGGATCAACAGTGTGCACCGGCCTAACAGGAGCCGAGCTAGCCCGAGGAGGACTAACCCGGGCAGGGCTAGCCGGTTCAGCCGTGTTCTCCATATCATCACCTCCCGGCGCAGCAACATCTTCATGGTCCATAGGAGCGGGATCATCAAGCTGAATTTCAACGTCGTCCTCTGGAGGGATGGCCGCCTCAGGGTCTTCGGCCGGTTCAGCGGTAGTGGTTTCAGCCGCCGGTTTATTTGCTTTTGCCTTTTTACTAGGCTTGGGCATTCTAATTAAGGGTCAGAGCAATCATAAGGATCACAAAGTCAAAACAGGAAGATAAACCGGACGTTTGAAAGAAGGACTTACCTAGGAACGGTCTTGAGCACTGGGACCTGCGTAGCGGTCGACTCACCGGAAGAAGACAGAGGAGCCTCCTGATAGTTGGCATCAGACGATTTAAGTGGTTTACGTATAAGGCCTGCTTTTGGATGAAGAAGGGTTGGAGTGAGCAAAACCCCGGAGCGGCATCTGTGAGCTGGCGTGAGGGGTATTCCGGACGACTCAACCACATGGACGCTATGGCGCGTGGCCCGGCGAGCTTCATGCTGCTGTTTCTTCAAAAGAAAGTTGGGATCCAATTGAGCATAGAGGTGAGAAAATGGATATTTCCGGGATACCCGGCGGATCTTGGGTGGCAACGGTTCAGAATCAGATGAGAGAGAATTACCTCAACTCCCTCCGCTTTACTTCCCTCCGCCAGATCCTGCGAAAAGGCATTGCTGACATAAATTCACACGAGGGGAGGTCAAAAGGGCATAAGGATTAATTAGTACCTCAGAATCCGGATTATCCTCTTCAGGGTGTGAACCGGAAGCAGCAACAACTTTTTTCTTTTTGACAGCAAAGGTTTTCCTGCGGGATTGCTTGGCCGGTTTATCCTGAGTTTTTCTCTTCCAGAAGGGATCGTTGGCCTGTGCAAAGGAATAATAATAAGTTGAAGACAACTGATATGAACGGATTAAGATGAAAAGAAAGGAACATCATAGTCTTACCGCTGGCGGTTTATTGGTTAAACAGAACGGAGCTAAACCGGTCCGGCTGCAATCTTCCAGAGGGATGTTCAACATTTTCTTAGCAGACTCAGTCACTTCATTATCAGGAAGCACTATTTTTGTGTGGCGTTGAGGATCTTCCGGCTTGCCAGAATATTTGCACATCAGGCTTGAGCGCTGGCTTAGTGGAAGAATGCTCCAAGAGAGCCAGCAGCGGACGGAATCCACTCCGGTTAAACCATTTCCCACGAAAGCCCTAAGCTTGGAAAGTTGAGGGGAATATCGAGCCCGGTCTTGGGCACTTAGACGTTGTGGCAAAGGATGGGTTGTTGCCAGACGATAAGCGCGGTAACTCGACAGCGGATTCTCTCCTTCAGGTGAAATATCCTTACAATAGAACCAAGTCTAGTTCCAGTCTTTGGGGTGGCTGTGAAGAGCAGCGTGAGGGAAACTTACATCCTTTCTTTTCTGGATGCTGACACCACCCAGCTCCTGATGAGGCCCATCAGTAAACTCGGTCCGCCGGTTCAGATGGAAGAAATCCCGGAACAGATCCACTGATGGTTCTTCTTGAAGGTATGCCTCCGAGAAAACTTGGAAGTTACAGATGTTCGATACATAATTCGGGCCTACATCTTGTGGGTGGAGTTGAAAAGCGGCTAACACATCCCGGAAGAACATTGAAATAGGAGGACTGAAGCCCCGGGCCAGATGATCAAAGAAAACTATGATCTCTCCTTCTTGGGGTGTAGGAGGACATTCCTTTCCAGGCGCCCGCCAGTGCAGAACCTCTCTTGGACCCAGAAGGCCGATTGAAGCGGCATTTACTAAGTCGTCCTCAGTGATCCGGGAAGGAACCCAATTGCAAGCAACAAATTGTTTGGCCATCGTTTCTGATGAGGGAGTGCTGAAAAATATAGTGCAAGACCCGGTTTACAACTAGCGAAACAAACCGGCAGTTTTTGTGAGGATATTGACCTAATCAACGGTTTAAGCAAGGGGCTAATGGTACCCCCTAATCCCGATCAGGCGTGCACAAGACAGCCACCGGTTTATTGTAATAAAAAGAAGAAGTTAAACCGTCGACTATGGAATACAAGATCATATCTAAACCGTCAGGGCAAGCATATGAGAAGCGGATTATGATTAAACCGGTGACATAAGGCAGATAAGCTGCATATCTAAAGTGTGAAAAACAGTTTTCGCATAAGCAGAGGTAAGGCATGGATCAACGGCGCAGAAAAAAGAAGACAGAACAATGACGGTCATGTTCAGTGAAGGCAGTAAAAGTTTTCTACAGATTCAATTTAAACTAGCAAGGCTAGAGAAATTAAGAATGTGATGATGGAGTGGAGGCGCACGAACGAGGGATGAGCTAACAAAACTTGCATCTATGGCTAAAATCAATCTACAGCGATGAACTACAAGAACGAGGGTTCATGGCGAGCTACAGAAGAACCCCTAGAATTAAAGATCTACGAGGAAGAAGATGGCGTACCCGAGGAAATAGAGGATGGCGGCGAAGTTCTCTGGATGCGTTCAGGTCGATGCAGCGGCCGGACTTGCTGGCGACGGCGAGCTCGAAGGACGGCGGTGGAAGCTCGGGCGCTGGAGACGGAGGAAGAAGAAGCAGAAGGGGAAAAGAGATGGGCCTCGGCGGTATTTATAGACCGAAGAGATAAAAACGGTAAGCGCAGGAATCGAGGAGGCCAGAAATCGGATAAAGATTGAGCTGTCGCCTTGATCTTTGGTGCGGCAATAAAGAAAGGTAACAAACAGATGCGGGCATTAAATGCGCAGATGATATCATGACGGATTGAAACGATTTCAGGAGATGACGTCATGGCCGGTTTATGAAGCAAACAAGTTGTAGAAAGGAAATTTGTACAAGACTTGGAAGACTGACATGAACAAGTTCAAATCAATCTGGGGCCTAATGTCAGGGATATTGCTAGCATGTATAAACCGGCCAGGAGGGTCCGGATTACACTAACAAGGTTGTACTATTACAAGCCCAGTAGAATATATAACAAGAGGTCATAGCCCATAGAGGTTTAGGTCCCATGTATAAGGCCCACGGTCTGTAAACCGTCGTACCATGTAACTTGGGATGTAAGATAGAAAGAGAAGAGACCGAGGCGGACACGTTTATGAGCCGGCCTCGGGACTCTGTAAACCGGACCGGGCGTCGCCTCCTATATAAAGGGACGACCCGGCGACGGTTCAAGGACAAGAAACAACAGCTCGAGACACAGGCAAGCGGATTTGCTCCCTGGTCATCGAAGCCCAAGCAATACCACACCAAACTAGACGTAGGCTTTTACCTCCATCGAAGGGGCCGAACTAGTATAAAACTTCTTGTGTCCTTCGTCCGCTTTAACCCCTTTAAGCTAACACCGAGCGGTGGCCTCACACCTAAGTCCGTTAACCCGGACATCTGCCGTGCTAATTCCACGACAAGTGCCAAGCGTGAACCAGTCCCGCCTAACACCTTTGTAGAAAGGATATTCAAGCCATCCGTGGTATGGCAGAATGGGAGCAAAGACACTAATTTACACCTAATCACACCCCTACCAGCCGAACTCAATACAGATGTCATCGGCGATCCGGATATGGGAATAACACCTTCAGCTCATGAGCTCATGGTCTTCATTGCTCCTTGGACCGAACCCTTCCTGGCCTACCTTAGTAGGAAAGAGCTCCCCGATGATCAAAATGAGGCCCGTCGTATAGTTCGGCGTTCTAAAGCCTACAAAGTTCACGAAGGTGAACTGTACAAGAAAAGCACTACTGGTGTTCTTCAACTGTGCATCTCTGAAGAGGAGGGACGACAACTTTTAGCTGAAATACACGCTGGTATGGGCGGCCATCACGCCGCAGCTCGGGCTCTTGTAAGAAAAGCTTTCCGAACAAGTTTTTTCTGGCCAACAGCCCCAGCAGATGCACAATCCCTAGTCCAACATTGTGTTGGATGTCAGGTTTCCGCCAATCAAAGTCATATGCCTCCCGCCGCCTTGAGAACCATCCCCATTACTTAGCCATTTGCGGTCTGGGGGATGGATATGGTCAGACCCCTTAAAGGGGGAATCCATAAATGGAAATATTTGCTGGTTATGGTGGATAAATTCACTAAGTGGATAGAAGCCAAACCAGTAAGAATGGCTGAAGCAGGGCCAGTGATCGATTTTATATCCGGTGTGGTACACTGCTATGGTGTCCCACACAACATTATCATAGATAATGGCTCCAACTTTACAGCTGATGAGGTGAAGAACTGGTGCGCCAAGTTAGGCATTAAACTTGATTATGCCTCTGTGCACTACCCTCAAACTAATGGTCTAGTCGAATGGGCCAATGACCTAATAATGAGTGGCATTAAACCCCGACTGGTGCGCTCCCTACGGGAGTCAGATAAACATTGGGTTGAGGAGCTTGACTCCGTACTCTCAGGGGTGCGGACCACACCTAACTGGATAACCGGATGTACACCTTTTTTCATGGTGTATGGCGCAAAGGTTGTTCAGCCCTGCGACATTATTCACGACTCTTCTCGAGTTTGTATGTACGAAGAGCGAGAGGCCGAGCTCGATTGGCAGGATGACCTAGACGGCCTTGAAGAGGAGCGCAATATCGCACAAGCTCGTTCCGCATTCCATCAGCAACAGGCTAGGCAATACCAGAGCAGAGAAGTACAGGCCAGAACATACCATGTTGGCGAACTCATTTTGCACCTTCCGGAGAAGAAAAGGGATAAACTCAAACCAACATGGGAGGGCCCCTTCATCATTGACGAAGTTATCACCGGAGGAGCCTATCGCTTTCAAAATGCATTAGACATCGCCTTGAGCCGAATCCATCGAATGTTGCTAGGCTCCGACGATTCTACGGATAGTCTGGTGGCACCTTTTATTTTTATTTTTGACTAGGTTCCTTCCTTTGTTTTTCATCCTCTTCATTTTTTGCGTTTCCTTCCTAGAGAAGTGTTCGGCTATACCGAACTGTTAGGGGTGAACACCTTTAAATGTGTATACCTCAAGATACCTGGGGGCTTCTCTAACGAAGCTTACTATTAAAGCTTGTCGCTTACATTGCTCATGTCGTCTGTTTCATACAGTCTCTTCGCCATTATATGCACCTCTATGACTTAAGTTTTTGCCAATCTGGGTTGTATAGCTCCTGTGTTTATACCCTACGTTCCTGATTGTTCGGCTAGGGTGTAAAGGGAGCACCTCTGCGTTGTTACAACCGGGTAATCTGGACCTATACCTCAGACGGGTGAAGCCAAAAGCTAGCGTTCTTAAGGGAATCATTGGTCGGCGGATAAACGATGAATTGCTTATTTGTACATAATTTTTCAATATCAAGGGATAGGCTTCCCGTAATCCTATCTTTAGGATCAAAGCCTAGGCATGCATAATTACGGATGCTGACCCAGGGAAAGGAACCCTTAACGGAACTATTCTCCCTGGGAGATGTTTCTTACGTTTAATAGTAATATAACATAACTCCCAGAACACAATTTTGTTTGTTCAAGCAAAATGACCGGATTGCCTGGTTTCCGAACATACTGAGTGTTTACCACAAATATAGTATCTGGAGACACTCCAACCTTTGGGTTCAGGAGGTTGAAGCCGAAGGCCTGCCATGACAATTTTTTTACAAGTTCGGTCGGAGATAAGTTTGATAATAAAGTACATTACTACATGGAATCAAACGCCTATTCTTTATCTATGTCGTCTATAAGACTATCTAAACTGCAGTCTTCTTGCGAATACTTTGCGGCTATCATTACTTGGTCATACACCAAGCTCACGGGAATCTCTTTTCCGTCTGGCCCCTGAGGTCCAACTCGGGCCATATGATTCGGATCAAGCCCGGTATAGCGCGTTTTCACCATGGCCCAGGCCTCTCGCGCACCTTTTCGGCATGATGACGCCTTCCATAGCTCAAAGCGACGCCGAGCTCCCTTGAATAAGTTCGCCAGATCCTCCATAATTTCTGGACGAGAATCGGATGTCCATAAGGCTTTCACCATGTTCTTCATGGCTTTCTGAACCCGCTCATGCACTCTGGAGAGCTCTTGTTGCACGTCGCCTTGAAATCCGGATACTTCTCCTTCTGGCTGCCCAGTTAACAAACATGTAGGAATAGCATTATGATGCTCCTAATTATTGGATAATATGAAAGCTAGTTCAAAGGTCATACTGAATATGCCGCCTTTTAACTTTTTATTTTCCTTCAAGGCATCCGATAACTGGGCCCTTAGGTCTTTTATCTCTTCGGCTTGCTTGATCTTTTCATCCAGCAGTTTGTTCTTTTGCTCAATGGCCCATGTTAATACACGTTGACCAGCTGCTTCTTGCCCCTCGCATTGTTTTGTGTCCTCCTGGGCAGCCCTTATCTTCTCCTCTAGTTGATCTGTCGATTCCGCCATTGAAAATACAACAATGTATGCTTAAACATCGTTGGCGGTGAAATCGTACTTTTCAGACACTATTCGTCCTTACCATGAGATCCCCTCATAGATTTCTTCAAGTCTTCTAGATCGGTGGTGACGGCATTCAGCTTGGTCCGATTTTATTCAAGGTCCTTGGACAACACGTCATTCTTTTCCTTGAGAACCTGCGGTCATAACGATCCTTAAATCAGTTGGGCCAACTGCTTCAAGTCTCGGGGGCTATTGGCATATGCTTATTGAATTTACACAAATTCTTACCCGCATATCCTTTTAAAGCAGGTGAGTGGCGCCGGCAATCCCGTCCCGAGTAGCTCGGATATACGCATCCACGGAGATGAGGGCGTTGAACGCCTCCTCAGTAAAGACTGGGTCACGCATGGCCTCTTTTCGCCGCCAATGATTCATTGCGCTCTACATTTCGGAATTCGTGATTGATACATTATCTGAATCCTCCTGTGGAGGACAATTCGGCGCTACGTTTGTATTGGCTCTTGTCCTTGTTGATGAGCCCGGGGCCGGATTGGTTGGTGATCGGCCAACAAGGTCCTCGGACGCAGTTCGGCGTATGCTCCTTCTGAAATAAGACACAAGGGAAAATGTAACAATCCGGTCTTGCGTCAAGGACTCAGGGCACATACTGAAAACTATACCTCTTCGATGAAGGAGGGGTTCGATGGTGCCCCTGTTTCTTTTTGCTTCGAAGACTCACCCTGCGTAGGCACCGTCCTCCTAGAAGATGCCCTTGATGCAGTACGGCGTGTTGAGCGCCGACCCTTTTGAGCACGAGTCATTGCGATGGGTGAGGCGCAAAGGGAAGGCCCTCTTTGAGAGTTTGTCTCCTGGGTACTTACATTGGAGGAGGGAAGAAGGCCAGGATAATCGGCTATAATTGCCACTTCTGTACCATCATGGCTCACCTGGTAGAAAACTCTGTCAATGAGTTCTATGAATATGTCCAGTTCCTCTTTAAATCCGGGATCTTTGTTGCGAACATGGTCCTCTGGTTGCGGGGCAGGGCAATGAACCACCTCGATCACCTTCCTCCATGTCAATTTTAAAACAACCGAATATAGTTCGATCGGCACATCTCAGTGAAAGAATGGATAATGCTAGTAATCGGAAAAACTTACCCGGTCAATGGGGTTATACATGGAGAAACCTTCCCAACATTTTAAACGGACGAAGTCTTCCTTCTCCCCCTTATAAAGATCTGTTAAGATGGCACCCAAGGAGATCGGGGTATCCGGACCCTCGCGCTTGTAGTGAGATGCGTCGTCCTGCCCGTTGTAATGCCACATGGGAAACCCTCTGGATTGAAGTGATTGAACACATCGCTTTATCGCAATGGCCATAACTTCAATTATGGTGAGTTCGGAGTGGGAAAGTACACTGATCTTGCTGACAAGCCTCTTAATTTCCTCGTTGTCTCTTTGCTTGGGGCTTTGCGGGTGCCAGTTGAAGCGTTTCTTCAAGGGATCGCTAGAGAATTCGGGAAGACCTTTCCGAACTGGGTCCGGAAGGGCGACATCTTCGATATAAAACCACACTGTGATCCACTCTTCGGGCCCCTTTTTGGGAGTGCCGGATAGATAACCTATCCCTGCTATGCGCCATACATCGGTGCCTCCCACCTCAAATATGGATCCCTTTTGAGAGCGAGGGACTAGGCAAAAGAACTTTCTCCATAGTTCAAAATGGGCTTCGCGGCCTAAAAATAGCTCGCAAAGAGCAATGAAACCCGCGATATGCAGGATAGAACCTGGCATAAGGTTGTGTAGTTGGTGCCCGTAAAACTCCAAGAAACCTCTAAGGAAGGGATGAATTGGAAATCCTACACCTCTCAGAAGGAAAGATACAAAGCACACTCGCTCCTCTTTATTGGGGTTGGGGAAATTTTCCGCCAGAGCCTCGCCGTTGATTGAAAATAATCCAGCCCGAACAGAGACTAGATCCGCGGGAGGAAGATATCCCTCCGTCTGAAGTCTATTCAGCTGGGAATGGGATACCGAGCAGCTTCCCTAGTCGCCTGCTTGAGGGCCATGGGGGCGCGAGGAGGAGCCATGAGCGCTTGCCATGTTGGGAGGATTTTTCGTGGTTTGCTCTGAGGGTTTCTGCGCGGTGTGGAAAGTCGTCTGAGATCCAATCTCTTTAAATAGACACAATCCCTGCGCGTCCAGGGGTTTATTTGTAAAAAATACGTGGGTTGTTCGCATTCGTCTGACACGTGGAAGTCGAGGCGACGACGGGAAGCAATCATCAAGGCGGGATATAAAAGTCTAAATCGAACTGTCGTCATTCCGAAGTATAACAAAGAACCTGCCTTGCAAGGTCAAAGACATGAAGCCGGATACTACATTGTCATTGAAGGCAAGTTCGGGGGCTACTAAGGGAGTCCTGGATTTGGGGGTCCTCGGGTGTCCGGACTACTGAAGGTGGGCCGGACTGATGGGCCATGAAGATAAAAGCAGAAGATCATCCCCCGTGTCCGGGTAGGACTCCTATGTACGTAGAAAGGCAAAATTGATGTCCGGATGTAATGATTCCTTCCTCCTCAAGTCATCCATGTACAACCCTAGGCCCCCTCCAGTGTGTATATAAGCTGGAGGGTTTAGTGATACGTCTCCAATGTATCTATAATTTTTTATTGTTCCATGCTATTATATATTCTGTTTTGGATGTTTAATGGGCTTTATTATGCACCTTTATATTATTTTTGGGACTAACCTACTAACCCAAGGCCCAGTGCAAATTGCTGTTTTTTGCCTATTTCAGTGTTTCGCAGGAAAGGGATATCAAACGGAGTCCAAACGGAATGAAACCTTCGGGAGAGTTATTTTTGGAACAGTATCTTCACAGAAGACTTGGAGTACACGCGAGCGAATGAGAGAAGCGGCCACGAGGGTCCAGGGCGCACCCCCCACCCTCGTGAGTCCCGTCTGGCTCCCTCGGTGCCCTCCTTCCTCCTATATATATCCATGTACCCTGAAAACGAGGCAACAGAGGAAACCCTAATTCCACCCCCACAACCTTCTGTTCCCGTGAGATCCCATCTTGGGGCCTGTTCCGGAGCTCCGCCGGAGGGGGGATCAATCACGAGTGCTTCTACATCAACACCATAGCCTCACCAATGAGTTGTGATTAGTTTACCATAGACCTTCGAGTCCATAGTTATTAGCTAGATGGCTTCTTCTCTCTTTTTGGATCTCAATACAAAGTTCTCCTCGATCTTCGAGGAGATCTATTCAATGTAATCTTTTTGCGGTGTGTTTGTCGAGATCCAATGAATTGTGGGTTTATGATCAAGATTATCTATGAACAATATTCGATTCTTATCTGAAATCTTTTAAGTATGATTATAATATCCTTGCAAGTCTCTTCGAATTATTGGTTTGGTTTGGCCTACTAGATCTATAGTTCTTGCAATGGGAGAAGTGCTTGGCTTTGGGTTCAATCTTGTGGTGTCCTTTCCCAGTGACAGCAGGGACAGCAAGGCACGTATTGTATTGTTTCCATCGAGGATAAAAAGATGGGGTTTATATCATATTGCTTGAGTTTATCCCTCTACATCATGTCATATTGCTTAAAGCGTTACTCTGTTCTTCTGAACTTAATACTCTAGATGCATGCTGGATATCGGTCGATGTGTGGAGTAATAGTAGTAGATGCAGAATCGTTTCGGTCTACTTGTTACGGACGTGATGCCTATATATAATGATCATGCGTAGATATTCTCATAACTATGCGCTTTTCTATCAATTGCTCGATAGTAATTTGTTCACCCACCGTTGAATTCTGCTTTCATGAGAGAAGCCACTAGTGAAACCTATGGCCCCCGGGTCTATCTTTGTCATATTACTTTCCCGCCAACTGGCCAATTTCTGCCGCCATTGCTTATTTTCTTTATTTACTTTTTGTTCCTATACCAAAAAATACCAAAAATATTATCCTATCCTATCTATCAGATCTCACTTCCGTAAGTGACCGTAAAGGGATTGACAACCCCTTATCACGTTGGCTGCGAAGTTCTTATTTGTTTGTGCAGGTGCGAGGGACTCACGCGTGGTCTCCTATTGGATTGATACCTTGGTTCTCAAAAACTGAGGGAAATACTTACGCTACTGTGCTGCATCACCCTTTCCTCTTCGAGGGAATACAACGCAAGCTCGAGAAGTAGAAAGAAGAATTTCTGGCGCTATTGCCGGAGAGGCTTACGCAAAAGTCATATACCAAGTACCTATCACAAACCATTATCCTTCGCATTACATTTATTTGCCTCTCGTTTTCCTCTCCCCCGCTTCACCATTGCCGTTTTATTCGCCCTCTTTCCATTAGTCTTTTTGCTTGCTTGTGTTGCCATGTGCCTTCTATTTGCTTGCATCTTCGCTTGCTAAATTATGGATCCTCATCCACTTGCTAATCTTTTTAAGAGATCCAATTATGTCGAACCAATTGCTAGTGAGCTGCGTGCACTAGATTATCTTTATGGGGTTTTGCTTGAAATTCATGAATCTGAAAATTGTGAGGAATTGTTATAAGAAAAAGTGATTCATGATAGCTCCTTAAATAAAAAGCATGATTGCAATGATGTTATTATAAATTTATTAATGTCAATTTTGTTAATGATATGCCAAACCCTAAGCTTGGGGATGCTTATTTTGCTATGCCCACTACTTGTTGCAATGATCGTGATTGGGGTGATGCTTCTTACGATCTTGAAAATTTATTTCAACCCCATGATGAATATGAGATTGATAATAATGTTTGCAATAATATTGAAAGTGGGTTTGGAAGAGTGTCAACTTTAGATTCCACATATTTGGAGTATGATCAATCTTATGAATTTTTTGATAAAAGTGGGTTTGGAGAGGTAATGACTTTAGTTAATGTAGCTCCCACTATTTAGGAAGAGTGTCAACTTTGGATGCATGTGGATCATGTAGAAAGTAATTCATGTGAAAGCTATATTGTTGAATTTTCTTATGATCCTACATGCAATTATTATGAGAGAGGAAAATATGGTCGTAGAAAATTTCATGTTACTAAATTACCTCTCGTTATGTTGAGATTGATCTTGTCTTCCTTGCATAAGCTAGATCTTGCTTGTATTGCTAATTTGTTTTCCTATAAAATGCCTATGCATAGGAAGTATGCTAGATTTAGATGTGTTTTCACATGTTTTATGATGCTCTTTTTTGTGCTTCAATTCTTATCTTTCTTATGAGCATCATGGAATTCTCAAGCCTATCTTAATGGCTATAAAGAAAGAGCTTGTTGGGAGGCAACCCAATTTTATTTTATTTGTTTTAGCTTCTGTTTAGGAATAAATATTGCATCTACCTTCTGTTTAGATGTGGTTTTATGCTTTAATTAGTGTTTGTGCCAAGTAGAACCTTTGCGAAGACTTGTGTGAAGTTTATATGATCTTGCTGTAAAAAACAGAAACGTTAGCGCTCACTAGAATAGTCACCAGATTTTACTAGAGAGTGCTATTTAGTCGATTCTTTTTGCAGATGATTAATAGACAAATTCCTCATGCTCACCAATTTATTTCAATTTTTTTGGAGTTACAAAAGTATGCGAAAGTTACAGATTACTACAGACTGTTCTGTTTTTGACAGATTCTGTTTTTCGTGTGTTGTTTGCTTATTTTGATGAATCTATGAGTAGTATTGGAGAATATGAATCATAGAGAAGTTGGAATACAGTAGGTTTAACACCAATATAAACAAAGAATGAGTTCATTACAGTACCTTTGAGTGGTGGTTTGTTTTCTTATACAAACGGAGCTCACGAGATTTTTGGCTAAGTTTTGTGTTGTGAAGTTTTCAAGTTTTGAGTATGGCTTTGATGGACTATGGAACAAAGAGTGGAAAGATCCTAAGCTTGGGGATGCCCAAGGCACCCCAAGGTAAAATTCAAGGACAACCAAAAGCCTAAGCTTAGGGATGCCCCGGGAAGGCATCCCCTCTTTCGTCTTCATCTATCGGTAACTATACTCGGGACTATATTTTTATTCACCACATGATATGTGTTTTACTTGGAGCGTCGTGTATGATTTGAGTCTTTGCTTATTATTTTGCCACAATCATCCTTCCTGGACACACCTTTTTGAGAGAAATAAATATGGCCTAGAATTTGTTAGAACACTCTATGTGCTTCACTTATATCCTTTGAGCTAAATAGTTTTGCTCTAGTGCTCCACTTATATATTTTAGAGCATGGTGGTTATTTTATTTTGTAGAAATTGTTGATCTCTCATGCTTCAATTATATCCTTTTGAGATTTTTTTTTAGAACAGCATGGTAATGTGCTTTGGTTATAAAACTAGTCCTATATGATAGGCATCCAAGATGAATGTAGTAAAAACCTTCATACAAAGTGCATTGAATATGATGAGAAGTTTGATACTTGATGATTGTTTTGAGATATAAGGATAGTGATATTAGAGTCATGCTAGTGGAGTTATTATGAAATTGAGAAATGCTTGTGTTAAAGTTTGTGATTCCCGTAGCATGCACGTATGGTGAACCGCTATGTGACGAAGTTAGAGCATGAGGTATTTGTAGAGTGTCATCCTTTGTGTGGAGGTCGGGGGGGCGCGATGGTTAACTCCTACCAACCTCCCCCTAGGAGAATGCATTGATTGCTTGGTTTTGATGACTCGTAAATTTTTGCAATAAGTATATGAGTTATTTATGACTAATGATGAGTCCATGGATTATACGCACTCTCACCCCCCCCCACCATTGCTAGCCTCTCTTGTACCGCGCAACTTTCGCCGGTACCATACACCCACCATATACCTTCCTCAAAATAGCCACCATACCTACCTATCATGGCATTTCCATAGCCATTCCGAGATATATTGCCATGCAACTTTCCACCATTCTGTTCATATGACATGCTTCATATTGTCATATTGACATTGCATGATCATGTAGTTGACATCGTATTTGTGGCAAAGCCACCATGCATAATTTTTCATACATGTCACTCTTGATTCATTGGACATCCCGGTTCACCGCCGGAGGCATTCATATAGAGTCATACTTTGTTCTAGTATCGAGTTGTAATATCGAGTTGCAAATCAATAGAAGTGTGATGATCATCATTATTAGAGCATTGTCCCAAAAATAAAAATAATAAAAGGAAAGGCCAAAGAAAAAAAGGCCCAAAAAAAGCAAGAAAAAGAAAAAAAAGAAAAAAAGAAAAAGAAAAAGAAAATAAAAAGAAAAAAAGAAAAGAAAAAGAAAAGAAAAGGGACAATGCTACTATCATTTTCCACACTTGTGCTTCAAAGTAGCACCATGTTCTTCATGATAGAGAGTCTCATGTTTAGTCACTTTCATATACTAGTGGGAATTTTCATTATAGAACTTGGCTTGTATATTCCAACGATGGGCTTCCTCAAATGCCCTAGGTCTTCATGAGCAAGCAAGTTGGATGCACCCCCACTTAGTTTCTTTTGTTGAGCTTTCATACATTTTTAGCTCTAGTGCATCCGTTGCATGGCAATCCCTACTCACTCGCATTGATATCTATTGATGGGAATCTCCATAGCCCATTAATATGCCTAGTCGATGTGGGACTATCTTTCTCCTTTTTGTCTTCTCCACAACCACCACTCTATTCCACCCATAGTGCCACCATGTATTGCATGAAAGTTGAAAGGTTTGAAAAAATTGAGTATGAAAACAAGTGCTTGGATGAAACCGGGGTTGTGCATGATATGAATATTTTGTGTGATGAAGTGGGAGCATAGCTAGACTATATGATTTTGTAGGGATAACTTTCTTTGGCCATGTTATTTTGAGAAGACATGATTGCTTTGTTAGTATGCTTGAAGTATTATTATTTCTTATGTCAATATAGACTTTTGTCTTGAATCTTTTAGATCTGAACATTCATGCCACAACAAAGAGAATTACATTGAAAATTATGTTGGTTAGCATTCCACATCAAAAAAATTGCTTTTATCATTTACCTACTCGAGGACGAGCAGAAACTAAGCTTGGGGATGCTTGATACGTCTCCAATGTATCTATAATTTTTTATTGTTCCATGCTATTATATATGATGGTTTGGATGTTCAATGGGCTTTATTATACACTGTTATATTATTTTTGGGACTAACCTATTAACCCAAAGGCCGAGTCCAGATTATTGTTTTTTGCCTATTTCAGGGTTTCGCAGAAAAGGAATATCAAACGGAGTCCAAACGGAATGAAAACTTCGGGAGAGATATTTTTGGAATGATATCTTCATGAGAGACTTGAGAACCATGATAGAAGGGACACGTGGCGTCCACGAGGGTGGGGGGCGTGCCCCCTCCCCCTGGGCACGCCCCTACCTCATGGGCCCCACGTTGCTCCCACGATGCCGTCCTTCCTCCTATATATACCCATGTACCCTAAAAACATCTAAGCAACAGAGAAAACCCTAATTCCACCGCCGCAACCTTCTGTTCCCGTGAGATCCCATCTTGGGGCCTGTTCCGGAGCTCCGCGGGAGGGGAGGGGGGTCTTCCACGGAGTGCTTCTACATCAACACCATCGCCTCACCATGAGTTGTGAGTAGTTTACCACAGACCTTCGGGTCCATAGTTAGTACCTAGATGGCTTCTTCTCTCTTTTTGGATCGCAGTCTTCGAGGAGATCTATTCGATGTAATCTTTTTGCGGTGTGTTTGTCGAGATCCGATGAATTGTGGGTTTATGATCAAGATTATCTATGAGAAATATTTAGTTCTTTTATGAATTCTTTTATGTATGATTATAATATCCTTGCAAGTCTCTTCGAATTATTGGTTTGGTTTGGCCTACTAGATCTATAGTTCTTGCAATGGGAGAAGTGCTTGGCTTTGGGTTCAATCTTGCGGTGTCCTTTCCCAGTGACAGCAGGGCAGCAAGGCACGTATAGTATTGTTGCCATCGAGGATAAAAAGATGGGGTTTATATCATATTGCTTGAGTTTATCCCTCTACATCATGTCATCTTGCTTAAAGCATTACTATGTTCTTATGAACTTAATACTCTAGATACATGCTGGATAGCGGTCGATGTGTGGAGTAATAGTAGTAGATGCAAAATTGTTTCGGTCTACTTGTCACGGACGTGATGCCTATATATAATGATCATGCCTATATATTCTCATAATTATTCGCTTTTCTATCAATTGCTCGACAGTAATTCGTTCACCCACCGTAGAAATCTGCTATCATGAGAGAAACCACTAGTGAAATGTGGCACCCAACACCGATGCTCCAGAAGACTTCCAGCTATTCCGGGTTTTTTGCCGTGTATTTCTTTAGCTTGTTTTAATTTTTTTTGCAATGCATCATGTCATCATGCCATCATGTCATTAATCTTTTGCATCTCAACTAAATAATTTGTGTGGACCTTCGATCCATTTAAATCGAGGGAAGAGTGACTTCTCTTTATAACATATCCTCCTAATATTTATGGAGCTATTATAAAATATTCCATTGCTTTGGAATCACCAAAACACTCTTGCATCTTTCTCTTGCCACCAAATCCCTCTTTTAGTGCACACCCCCACTAGATTCTTCTTTTCAAGTCTCACTCCTTTATTGCCAGTGATATTTTTCCTATTCCATAAATTGTTCTTTATCTTCCTATAAATACTAGATCATGCCAAGACCACCTCCTCCAATTTTTCATGTCTTTTGGAAGTGCTTTGGTTGGTCTACGGATTTTTTCAAGTTTGAGTTATTTTCAAACTTGCATAAATTAGTAGTCTCTAAAAATTGCCAAAGGAGTTTTTTTAAAATAGCCCGCAATTCCAGGGTTGTAGGGATATTTTTATCTCAGCCAAAACCATCTCCAAACTCTCTGGGCATTTCTATCTTTTGTTCTATTTTTTTAGATGGAAAAAGAAATGCTAGAAGAGAGTGACAGAGGCAGAGAGCCTAGCAGCCAGGCCGGTCTACTTCCGTGCGGCCCATGTGATCCCTAGGCCCAAGGCATCGTGAGCCCACACCCTTGTCTAACCCTAACCCTTTCTCCTCGCTCTCTCCCTCGATCCACCCACGCAGCTCGTTCCTCATCTCATCCTGCAGCGCCGACGACCTCTCCCTCTCGATGCCCTTCGTCCTTCCCTCGTGCCTCGCCATGGTCCCGTGCCACTCCGTGCGCCCTGCCGCCCGCAGCGCCCGACCTCCTCCCCTGCCTTGGCCGGCCTCCACCTCACCATCTCGAGCCACCCACCGCAGCAGCTCCCTGCGCCGCTGAGCTCCAGGTCCCGACGCCCCTGCTCGAGCGCCGTCCGCGGCTCCCCCGTGTGCCACCGTCCAGGTCGCGACGCCTCCCCGCAAACCACCTTCGCTTCGCCCTTCCTTCGTATGAGCCGCCCCCGGCCATCTCCGGCCCAGATTCGGCGGGATCTGGCTGCGGATCGCCATGGCCGCGCCTCCCATGGTGCCGCGCCGCCGGTCCTCCATGTCGCCCTCGTTGGCAACCAGCACTGCCCTGCCTACCGTCCTCATTGACTGGGCCCACGGTCCTCTCCTCGCGCAGCAGCCTCGCCAGGCCAAGCGCTGCCGCGCCCGTGCCTGCTCGCCACCACGGCCCTCCTCTGTTCTGCCTCTGCCGCGCCAAGGCGCCTCGGTCGTCTCCTGCTCCTCGTCGGCCTTCCTTGGTGCGTCGACATGTGCCCTGCTTCCTTCCCTTGCACCCGTGCACCACCTCTGTCTCCAGGCTCGCCTCGCTGCGTTCCTACTTTGGCCGGAGCCGCTGCGCATGCTCTTGCCGCTTGGTGCACACGAGACCGTCACCTCTTCATATAAAAACGTCAAGACCCCAAGTTCCAGGGACGCCAAGTACCTCGACGCCGACGCCGGAACGACTACCACACCGCAATGCCGAGTACATGGATGCACCAAGATCCTCTCCGTCAAGTGAACGACTACTTCCACGATGATAATAGAACAACTACAGTCTACGTGCATTTCGCCAAGTACCTCTACCGCCGTCTCCGGAATCGCCAAGAACGCCAAGTACATCTACGAACCCGAAAGAACACGGATATCGCCAAGTACCGTGACGCCCGAAGACATCAGATTCGTCAAGTTCATCTACAAAACGTGTATAGCCCCGTCGTCGAGACCCGTGTATGACTACGAAATGGAACGACTACTTCCAACTATGACCCGTGAACAACTACACGACTACTTCCCTCGACGACTCGATCTGCCTCGAACCACACGCTTCAAATGTATAACCCCGAGACGAAACCCGTGAACGAATGAATATGTGATGTATGAGATGCCCGTGTTTGCCCCGTGACCGACTTGTCGTTGCACGTTCCTCCTTGTTTTCCATGCCGTTGACCCGTGGGAACCCGGTAACCGGGAGCACCCACCATCTTGCATGACATGCTCACGCCGCCCTTCATCTTTTGCACCGGTCTCTCAACGAGTTAACGGAACCGATATGTTGTCGTGGCATCATTTTCGGATTCTACGCCGTGGCACCTTCTCTTTCTACCACGGTGACAAATGCTTCAAATCATGTTCATGTCAACTTTTAATAAAAATTGCATAAAACTTGCATTTGTCATCCGCATCATGTGAACAACCTTTAAATGCTTAAAATTTGTTGTGTGCTTTAATAATTGCTAAATGACATGGGGATTTTCCGGAATTATTGTTGTTATTTCCGGCCTCATTTAAAAATGTCTAGGTAGTGTAGTTTGCTCATGCTTCACCTCTTGCCATGCTAGATTTTTTTAAACTTGTTGGGTTCATAACCGAGAGAAACTAAATAATTAGATGTGGTGTTTTGTCAATATGCAACTCGTTGCATATTGAGCTCCACTTAACTTGTAGTGTTGTTTGTGCACTTTGCCATGCCATGCATATTTAAACCGGACATGCATCATACTTGTGTGTGCATCATGCCATGATTATGCTTGTGTGTTTACCATGTTGTTTGCTTCTTTCCTGTTTGCTTCTCTCATTAGCTTCGGTTCCATTCCGGAGTTGTGAGGATCCGTTCGTCTACGACCGTTTGTCTTCTTCATGGACTCGTTCTTCTTCCTTGCGGAATCGCAGGCAAGATGACCATTCCCTGATATCACCTCTATCTTTGCCTATGCTAGTTGTCTCGCTCTTTAGCTATGCCTCGATGCATATTCCTGTTTTTTAGCCTCCTATTATTGCCATGAAACACTCTAACCGCCATCCTAGCAAACCGTTGATTGGCTAAGTACGCTTTTGCTCAGCCCCTCTTATAGCATTGATAGTTGCAGGTGAAGTTTCGAAGATTGCTCCACATTCGGACTTGTTTATTAGGATAACACAATATATCTCTTAAGTAAATAATGCACATATATATTGGCAATGGGTGGAAGGCTTGGCCTTCTGCTTGGTGTTTTGTTCCACTCATGCCACCTTAGGACCCGATAAACCGGTGTTATGTTCCTTGATTTTGCGTTCCTAACACGGTTGGGGTTTATGGGCCCCCCTTGATAATTCGCACTGCTTAAAGCTTTTCCAGCAAGACCCAACTTTGGTACTGCATTTGCCGAACAACTAAAACTTGCATAGGGAGTAATTAACCTGAGTTCTTAATCAACAACCCGGGCTAGTGCTCCTCATGAGTGCTGGTTCAAACTGGGCAGACTGCGAGGCCGCCTTGGGGAAACCCGAGGTATCTAGTATTACCTATAGGATGTCCCATCCGGTCGTGGCCTCAGACGAGATACGCACGGCTACTATCAGGGTGTCGGCACGCTGGGAGGTCTTGCTGGATTAGTTTTACCTTTGTCGAAATATCTTGAGCACGGGATTCCGAGAATACTCGGGTCTTCCCACCTTGGAGTTGCGACTCCGCAGATCGTGAGCTTGTGATGGGCTAAGTTGGGACACCCCTGCAGGGTTTTGAACTTTTGAAAGCCGTGCCCACGGTTATGTGGCACATGGGAATTTGTTAATATCCGGTTGTAGATAACTTGACACCATATGCTTAAGAATACACTACCGGTGTGAGTAACCGTGATGGTCTCTTTCCGGAGGGCTTCGGGAAGTGAACACGGTGGTGTTATGTATGAACGTGAGTAGCTAGAATCACTTCTTGATCAACTTGGCGACTGTTGGCACATATTTTCATCTCGATCTGAATTTGTAAGCTAGTTGCTTAGTGCTTGCTGCAAACACTTTATTACCTTTCCACACCTAAAGGCTTTGTTAGTTTTGGTACCCGGGAATGGGATTGCTGAGTCCTTGTGACTCACAGATTACAACACACACCAGATGCAGGTACAGCCGAGAACGTTGCAGGAGATGGTTCAGAACTTCACTGGGAGTTCGATGAAGAGCGTGGTCATTTTTATGTTCTGTATTCCGACAACCAGTAGTGGTTCCTACTAGGGGCGATCAGGCCTTGTGGTTGTGGTATCTTTTCTCGTTTGGATTTCGTCCATAGTCGGACCCTGTGTTATTTCGATGAATGTGTGCTATCGTATTCAATGTGTGACGTGGCGAGTGTAAGCCAACTATTTTACTCTTTCATCCCTGTATTTTACATGAGTTGTGCAAAGATACCACGCTTGTGATCATTCCAGAATGTGCTTATGTCTCTAAGTCTTGCCTCGACACGTAGGAGATATAGTCGCATCTTGGGCATTACAAGTTGGTATCAGAGCCTTCTCCGGCCTAGGAGCCCCCTGATTGATTGAACCGCTGACGGTTGAGTCTAGGCACATACACAAAAATGTTTTGAGTCCTATATATGTATATCAGAGAGTAGGATTTCTTTTTAATCCTCATCCCCTTCGTCGCTCCGGTGAGGATTACTGGCGTTGTTTTAACATCACTATCCTCAATTTTTCACCAAATTTGTTTTAGGATCACACGGGTATTGTTTGGATTGTTCCGATATCTTTGTGATGAGAATTCTATCTCGGTGCCTCCCGTCTGTTTAGGCTGAGTCCCGGGGAGTTTAGTTGTGAGGTGTTGTCGTTCCATTATGTATCGTTATAGTTCTAGAATACCAGAGGCGGCCGACATCGAAAACTCTTCTATGTGTGTCTGGTGGTGATATAACCCCGACGTCACCTAGTACTGGTGGGATAGTTCGAGAGTATTTCCACAGCTAGTATAGCGGATGCGTTTGAAGGTCCAAGGTAAACGGTTTCCGAAGGTGCCTGGTTATGGGTTGACGGATGGATACAACTAGATGTAGGTATTACTAGTTGGGTGAGATATTGTTCTTCCCCTGTATCCCCAACACCAGATTGCATAACCGGAAAACTTTGGGAATTAATAGGTGGGATTCAAGTAGCTCTTAGGTAATCTTCCAACGTGTGCATGATATGAGGTTGGGGTTCAACATCTAGTGGAGAGGTTATCATGGGCGTTGTTGCACTAGGGGGTTGCATCTTAAAGGATCCTTGGCTATGCTGATCCGGGGATTGCAAGGCCCTTTGTAACACGTGCCATGGGGCATCAGCACGAACATGTGGGATGAAATCTCTATTATGTATTTGTTCCATCTGTTACCTTGTTGTTTTATTCTATAATTTATTCTCCCAAGTGGCTTCTCGACAAGTTGATGTACCATTAAGCTATGGGATTCATTCGTTCAATTCTCTGTTCAAATGATATTGTGAAGACTATATGTTGCAACATATATATCCTTTGTTTTGTTTTGAGTTGTGGTATTCGAGTTGCTTCGAAGTCAAGTGTTAATTCCATACCTTTCTTAATCGGTGTTCTCATATTTCCATGTGAGTGCTATTCCTTCTGATCATCGAAATTGTCATGTAGATTCTTTTTCAACCGGTGCGTTCTCTTCAAGTTAACCTGATTCTTTCAATATGTGTAAGACCAATTCTTGGTTTTTCTGAATGGTGTCTGTTTCATGCATCCCAAGTTGTCTTTGTTTTCCCCACCCTCCCACCCTTCTTCTTCTCGGAGCCAGAAATTCTCAAATGAAATATCCATTTTATTCATGTGATATTTCTTTATTCTTTTCCTTTAATGTCCTTATCCAGTGATTCTCGTGAAGACGCTAAGGAAGTTTCAACTTCATTGTTGTTCCATTCTTATTTTCTTCTCAGGTGGATTTAGTTCAAGCTTTGGTGTTGATTATATCCTTCCTCTTGTTTCACATGTTGGAATTTCTTATCCGAAGTCTCTCTTGATTATTCAACTCTCTCTAATTCTTATCCGGAGTGTACAAGGTATCTCAGAAGATTCGTGTTTCAATTCTTAATCCGTTCAAGCTATTTTGAGGTTTTTTATTACCTCATCCATGCCATTTAATTCAATCGGTGCAATCTCTCTTTCTAGCAACCCTTTCCAACGATGTTTCTTTTGAGTGGGCCCTAACCCACAGGTTTATTCCCAGGATCTTACCTGACTCTTCTAATTTTTTCGGAGTTATTCTCAAATTCTTTTCAAGTTTGACGTAAGAATGGATCTCTCATCGGTCAAATGTATCCTCCAAGATCGCTTTCAAATTCTTTTCACCATTGGTTCAACCTTTTAATTCATCATTCCGGAGTGCCTCAACAATTCATGGTGGTGTATCTCATCGTCTTCTCAGATTTGAAGACCGGAGAAGAGATCCTCTTAAATCTTGGCCCGTTCTCTTGAAGATTAGTGGTTCTAGCTTCATGACATCCTCATAGTTGTTTCGATCACGAGGAATCTTTTCATATCATCCGAAGCATTTCATGAATTCTTCCCATTGTGATCCTCCGAAGGCCCTCACTTCAGAAGACTTCTTCATTCTCAGTTTTCAACTTCGTCCTCCAACTATTCTTAATTGATGCCTCTTCGTTCGTCTCCATATTCTTTCGGTGCTTCGTTCAAGCATTCATTAGTCCGTTAGTGATCTCTTCGTTCTATTTTCTTCATTCGTTTCAATTCTTATGGTGATTGATTTAAAATTCCTATTCCTTTATTATCATACCATTCCACTCGTTCTTTCCAAAATCCTACCGGTGAGTCGTTCAAGACTTATCTCAAGTTTGTGCGAGATCTCTCTTTAATTCTTTGCAACGAGAATAAGTAGTATGCCAAATCCATTGGTTGTCATCAATTTAAATTGGTGAAGGATACTCATAACATAATTCTTATTTTTGTTCCTTCCAAGTGCTTAATTCCTTCGTCTGGATTTCATTCATGATATCAAATTATTGGTTGTTCATCTTTTCTTTCCGGAGTTCCAAACTCTCTCAATTATCTTGTCACGAAGCTCTATCTAAATCATTGCAAGGCTTCAATCTTAATCTTTTCATCCTTCACTTCTCATCCTTTTGTTATTGGAGTTCTTCATGGTGGTTCATCATGATTTAACTAATCATTGAAGCCTTCATCAAGATTCTTGTTGGAGCTCAAGTATTCTTCATCTTGCATTCCAAAGTGCAATTCTTTCTACCTTTTCTTTTGAGATGGTGTTATGTCATTCTTAACAATTTCCTTCATGTTTCATGATTCACAAGTTATCAAGAATGAGATATTTAAAACCATCATTTCTCTTTCTTGAGGAGATCTTCTGACCCTTCAATCTCTTTGTTGGAGTAATCTTGGGTTGTATTTCACCTAAAAGCTTTCCCTAAGGATTGTTGCTATTGTGGTGCTTATAAATGACCCAAATTCTTCATTTATCCTCTCGGTGAAAGAAGTTTTCATATCTTCGTTGATCTCTAGCAACAATTGGTTTCCGTTCGTGGCCGGTTGTCACCTCCTAATTTTGAGATATTTTCCATAAGCCCACAACAAGCTTATTCTTTTGTTGTTGAATTTCCAACAACTCCGTTCAGTGATTCTTTCTAAGAATGCTTTCAAAATTCATTGGTGGTAGAAGTTATCATTTTCTTCTACTTTCTTTCTTCCTAACGATCTAGCTTCTATTCCGGAGGTATTGTAATATTGATATCTTCGTTCCATCATCTCTTTTGTCAAGATCATGTTATTTTCCTTGCCAGTCCATTTATCAGGATTATCGTGTCCTCCATTCAAGTTCTCTCATCCTATCAAGTCTTTCCACTCTTTTCAACCGGAGTGTTGTCTGAAGCCTTTCTTACCCCTGGTGTCATTCGTTCAATAGTTTCGGAGGCAGTGTGTTGTTGATTTCATCAAGTATCATTCCATCTTGTCAAGTTCATGTTAAATTCCTTCCATTTTCAGTCACAGTGTTGTCCAAATTATTTCGTTCTTATTCTTTCTCTATCTTGTTTTAACGAGAGTGTTTTCAATGTCTATCTTGTCACCTAAGCTCTTCATTCTCGTAATGTTCCTTGTTCCTCTTTACTAATGGAGTGTTTGCTATTTCGTTCATCTCCGTTGTATTCTTATTTCAATTTGGTCAACCTCTCAAGTTCGTGGTTTCACTCGTCTATCGAAGAACCAACTTTGGTTTACCTCTTCCTTTTCCTCTTCTATCCGGTGCCATCTCCAGGATCTCGGGTCGAGATCCTCTGTTAGTGTGGGAGAGTTGTGACGCCCCAAGACCGACGCTCCAGAGGACTTCCACCTATTCCGGGTTTTTCGCTGTGTGTTTCTTTTGCTTGCTTTAATTTTTTTGCATTGCATCATGTCATCATGCCATCATGTCATTAATATTTTGCATCTCAACTAAATAATTTGTGTGGATCTTCGATCCATTTAAATCGAGGGAAGAGTGACTTCTCTTTATAACATATCCTCCTAATATTTATGGAGCTATTATAAAATATTCCATTGCTTTGGAATCACCAAAACACACTTGCATCTTTCTCTTGCCACCAAATCCATCTTCTAGTGCACACCCCCACTAGCTTCTTCTTTTCAAGTCTCACTCGTTTATTGCCGGTGACATTTTTCCTGTTCCATAAATTATTCTTTATCTTCCTATAAATACTAGATCATACCAAGACCAGCTCATCCAATTTTTCATGTCTTTTGGAAGTGCTTTGGTTGGTCTACGGATTTATTCAAGATTGAGTTATTTTCAAACTTGCATAAATTAGTAGTCTCTAAAAATTGCCAAATGAGTTTTTTTTAAATAGCCCACAATTCCAGGGTTGTAGGGATATTTTTATCTCAGCCAAAACCATCTCCAAACTCTCTGAGCATTTCTATCTTTTGTTCCATTTTTTTAGATGGAAAAAGAAATGCCAGAAGAGAGTGAGAGAGGCAGAGAGCCCAGCGGCCAGGCCGGTCTACTTCCGCACGGCCCATGTGATCCCTAGGCCCATGGCCTCATCAGCCCGCACCCTTGTCTAACCCTAACCCTTTCCCCTCGCTCTCTCCCTCGATCCACCCACGCAGCTCGTTCCCCATCTCATCCTGCAGCGCCGCCGACCTCTCCCTCTCGATGCCCTTCGTCCTTCCCTCGCGCCTCGCCATGGTCCCGCGCCACTCCGTGCAGCCCGCCGCCCGCGGCGCCCGACCTCCTCCCCTGCCTTGGCCGGCCTCCACCTCACCATCTCCAGCCACCCACCGCAGCAGCTCCTTGCGCCGCCGAGCTCCAGGTCCCGACGCCCCTGCTCGAGCGCCGTCTGCGGCTCCCCCACGCGTCGCCGTCCAGGTCGCGACGCCTCCCCGCCGACCACCTCCGCTCCGCCCTTCCTTCGTGCGAGCCGCCCCCGGCCATCTCCGGCCCGGATCCAGCAGGATCCGGCTGCGGAACGCCATGGCCGCGCCTCCCATGGTGCTGCGCCGCCGCTCCTCCCCTTCGCCCTCGTTGGCAACCAGCACCGTCCCGCCTGCCGTCCTCATCGCCCGGCCCCGCCGTCCTCTCCTCGCACAGCCGCCTCGCCAGGCCGAGCGCTGCCGCGCCCGCGCCCGTTCGCCACCGCGGCCCTCCTTTGCTCTGCCTCCGTTGCGCCAAGGTGCCCCGGCCGTCTCCTGCTCCTCGGCGGCCTTCCCTGGCGCGTCGACCTGTGCCCTTCTTCCTTACCTTGCGCCCGTGCACCTCCTCTGTCTCCAGGCTCGCCTCGCTGCTTTCCAACTTTGGCCGGAGCCGCTGCGCGTGCTCTTGCCACTTCGTGCACACGAGACCCTCACTGCTTCATAGGAAAACGTCAAGACCCCAAGTTCCAGGTACGCCAAGTACCTCGATGCCCGACGCCGGAACGACTACCACAGCGGAATGCCGAGTACATGGATGCGCCAAGATCCCCTCCGTCAAGTGAATGACTACTTCCACGACGATACGAGAACAACTACCGTCTACGTGCATTTCGCCAAGTACCTCTACCGCCGTCTCCGGAATCGCCAAGAACGCCAAGTACATCTACGAAACCGAAAGAACACGGATATCGCCAAGTACCGTGACGCCCGAAGACATCGAATTCGTCAAGTTCATCTACAAAACGTGTACAGCCCCATTATCGAGACCCGTGTACGACTACGAAACAGAACGACTACTTCCCACTACGACCCGTGAACAACTACACGACTACTTCCGTCGACGACTCGATTCGCCACGAACCACACGCTTCGAAGGTATAACCCCGAGACGACACTGTTGGGGAATGTAGTATTTAAAAAAATTCCTACGATCACGCAAGATATATCTACCAGATGCATAGCAACGAGAGGGAGAGTGTGTCTACATACCCTCATAGACCGGGAGCGGAAGCGTCAAGTGACGCGGTTGATGTAGTCGAACTTCTTCGCGATCCAACCAATCAAGCACAGAATGTACGGCACCTCCGCGTTCAGCACACGTTCAGCTTGATGACGTCCCACGAGCTCTTGATCCAGTTGAGCTTCACGAGAGAGTTTTGTCAGCACGATGGCGTGGTGACGGATATGATGAAGTTACCGGCGCAGGGCTTCGCCTAAGCACTGCGACAGTATGACCGAGGTGTGTTTCGGTGGAGGGGGGCACCGCACATGGCTAAAACAATTCAACTTGTGTGTCTTTGGGTGCCCCCCTGCCCCTGTATATAAAGGAGCAAGGGGGGAGAACGGCCGGCCCCTTGTGGCGCGCCTAGGAGGAGCAATCCTACTAGGAATAGGATTGCAATCCTAATTCTAGTAGGAACTACCAAAAGGGAGAAGGGGGAAAGGAAGGAGAGGGAGAAGGAGAAGGAAAGGGGTGCCCCCCCCCCTCCTTCCTTGTCCAATTCGGACCAAGGGGTGGGGGGCGCGCGGCCCAGCCCTGGCCCTCCTTCCCTCTTTCCCCTACGGCCCATTAAGGCCCATAGCTTCCCCAGGGGTTCCGGTAACCCCCCCCCCCCGGTACTCCGGTAAATTCCGAAACTTTGCGGAACACTTCTGGTGTCCGAATATAGTCGTCCAATATATCAATCTTTACGTCTCGGACATTCCGAGACTCCTCATCATGTCTGTGATCTCATCCGGGACTCCGAACTACCTTCGGTACATCAAAACTCATAAACTCATAATACTGATCGTCATCAAACGTTAAGCGTGCGGACCCTACGGGTTCGAGAACTATGTAGACATGACCGAGACTCATCTCTGGTCAATAACCAATAGCGGAACCTGGATGATCATATTGGCTCCTACATATTCTACGAAGATCTTTATCGGTCAAACCGCATAACAACATACGTTGTTCCTTTTGTCATCGGTATGTTACTTGCCCGAGATTCGATCGTCGGTATCTCAATACCTAGTTCAATCTCCTTACCGGCAAGTCTCTTTACTCATTCTGTAATACATCATCCCGTGACTAACTTATTAGTCATTTGCTTGCAAGGCTTATTATGATGTGTATTAACGAGAGGGCCCAGAGATACCTCTCCGACACTCGGAGTGACAAATCCTATTCTTGATCTATGCCAACACCACGAACACCTTCGGAGACACCTGTAGAGCATCTTTATAATCACCCAGTTACGTTGTGACGTTTGATAGCACACAAGGTGTTCCTCCGGTATTCGGGAGTTGCATAATCTCATGGTCATAGGAACATGTATAAGTCATGAAGAAAGCAATTGCAATAAAACTAAACGATCAAGTTGCTAAGCTAACGGATGGGTCTTGTCCATCACATCATTCTCCTAATGATGTGATCCCGTTGATCAAATGACAACTCATGTCTATGGTTAGGAAACATAACCATCTTTGATCAATGAGCTAGTCTAGTAGAGGCATACTAGGGACACTCTGTTTTGTCTATGTATTCACACATGTACTAAGTTTCCGGTTAATACAATTCTAGCATGAATAATAAACATTTATCATGATATAAGGAAATATAAATAACAACTTTATTATTGCCTCTAGGGCATATTTCCTTCAGTCTCCCACTTGCACTAGAGTCAATAATCTAGATCACATCACCATGTGATGAACACCAATAGTTCACATCACCATGTGACTAACACCCATAGTTCTCATCGCCATGTGACCAATACCCAAAGGGTTTACTAGAGTCAACAATCTAGTTCACATCGCCATGTGATTAACACCCAAATAGTACTAAGGTGTGATCATGTTTTGCTTCGTGAGAAAAGTTTAGTCAGCAGGTCTGTTACATTCAGATCAGTATGTATTTTGCAAATTTTTATGTCTACAATGCTCTGCATGGAGCTACTCTAGCTAATTGCTCCCACTTTTAATACGCATCCAAATTGATACTTAGAGTCATCTGGATTAGTGTCAAAGCTTGCATCGGCGTAACCCCTTACAACGAAGTCTTTATCACCTCCATAATCGAGAAACATTTCCTTAGTCATCCAGTTACGAAGGATAATTTTGACCGCTGTCCAGTGATCTACTCCTGGATCACTTTTGTACCTCCTTGCCAAACTCATGGTAAGGTAGACAACAGGTTTGGTACACAGCATGGCATACTTTATAGAACCTATGGCTGAGGCATAGGGAATGACTTTCATTCTTTCTCTATCTTCTGTTGAGGTCGGGTTTTGAGTCTTACTCAATTTCATACCTTACAAATCAGGCAAGAACTCCTTCTTTGACTGATCCATTTTGAACTACTTCAAAATCTTATCAAGGTATGTACTCATCGAAAGTCTTATCAAGCATCTTGATCTATCTCTATAGATCTTGATGCCCAATATGTAAGCAGCTTCACCGAGGTCTTTCTTTGAAAAAGTCCTTTCAAACACTCCTTCATGCTTTCCAGAAAATTCTACATCATTTCCGATCGACAATATGTCATTCACATATACTTATCAGAAAGGTTGTAGTGCACCCACTCACTTTCTTGTAAATACAGGCTTCACCGCAAGTCTGTATAAAACTATATGCTTTGATCAACTTATCAAAGCGTATATTCCAACTCCGAGATGCTTGCACCAGTCCATAGATGGATCGCTGGAGCTTGCACAATTTGCTAGCACCTTTAGGATTGATAAAACCTTCTGGTTGCATCATATACAACTCTTCTTTAATAAATCCATTAAAGAATGCAGTTTCGTTATCCATTTGCCAAATTTCATAAAATGTGGCAATTGCTAACATGATTCGGACAGACTTAAGCATCGCTACGGGTGAGAAAATATCATCGTAGTCAACACCTTGAACTTGTCGAAAACCTTTCGCAACAAGTCGAGATTTGTAGACAGTAACGTTACCACCGGCGTCAGTCTTCCTCTTAAAGATCCATTTATTTTCAATGGCTTGCCGATCATCGGGAAAGTCAACCAAAGTCCACACTTTGTTCTCATACATGGATCCCATCTCAGATTTCATGGCCTCAAGTCATTTTGTGGAATCTGGGCTCATCATCGCTTCCTCATAGTTCATAGGTTCATCATGGTCTAGTAACATGACTTCCAGAACTGGGTTGCCGTACCACTCTGGTGTGGAACGTACTCTGGTTGATCTACGACGTTCAGCAGAAACTTGATCTGAAGTTTCATGATCATCATCATTAGCTTCCTCACTAATTGGTGTAGGAATCAATAGAACTAGTTTCTGTTATGTTCCACTTTCCAATTCGGGAGAAGGTAAAATTACCTCATCAAGTTCTACCTTCCTCCCACTCACTTCTTTCGAGAGAAACTCCTTCTCTAGAAAGGATCCATTCTTAGCAACGAATATCTTGCCTTCGGATTTGTGATAGAAGGTGTACCCAACAGTCTCTTTTGGGTATCCTATGAAGACACATTTCTCCGACTTGGGTTCGAGCTTATCAGGTTGAAGTTTTTTCACATAAGCATCGCCGCCCCAAACTTTACAAAATGACAACTTTGGTTTCTTGCCAAACCATAGTTCATAAGGTGTCGTCTCAACGGATTTAGATGGTGCCCTATTTAACGTGAATGCAGCTGTCTCTAAAGCATAACCCCAAAACGATAGTGGTAAATCGGTAAGAGACATCATAGATCGCACCATATCCAATAAAGTACGATTACAACGTTCGGACACACCATTACGCTGTGGTGTTCCGGGTGGCGTGAGTTGTGAAACTGTTCCACATTGTTTCAAATGAAGACCAAACTCGTAACTCAAATATTAACATCCACGATCAGATCACAGAAACTTTATTTTCTTGTTACGATGATTCTCTACTTCAGTCTGAAATTCTTTGAACTTTTCAAATGTTTCAGACTTGTGTTTCATTAAGTAGATATACCCATGTCTGCTCAAATCATCAGTGAAGGTCAGAAAATAACGATACCCGCCGCAAGCTTCAACACTCAATGGTCCACATACGTCAGTATGTATGATTTCCAACAAATCTGTTGCTCGCTCCACAGTTCCGGAGAACGGAGTTTTAGTCATCTTGCCCATGAGGCATGGTTCGCAAGCACCAAGTGATTCCAAAAGTCCATCACTATGGAGTTTCTTCATGCGCTTTACACCAATATGACCTAAACGGCAGTGCCACAAATAAGTTGCACTATCATTATTAACCTTGCATCTTTTGGCTTCAATGTTTGAATATGTGTATCATTACGATCGAGATCCAACAAACTATTTTCATTGGGTGTATGACCATCAAAGGTTTTATTCATGTAAACAGAATAACAATTATTATATGACTTTAAATGAATAACTGTATTACAACAAATATGATCAAATCATATTCATGCTCAACGCAAATGCCAAATAACATTTATTTAGGTTCTACACTAATCTCGAAAGTATAGGGAGTGTGCGATGATGATCATATCAATCTTGGAACCACTTCCAACACACATCGTCACTTCACCCTTAACTAGTCTCTATTCATTCTGCAACTCCCGTTTCGAGCTACTACTTTTAGCAACTTAACCGGTATCAAATACCCATGGGTTGCTATGAATACTAGTAAAGTACACATCAATAATCTGTATATCAAATATACCTTTGTTCACTTTGCCATCCTTCTTATCCGCCAAGTATCTAGGGCAGTTCCACTTCCAGTGACCATTTCCTTTGCAGTAGAAGCACTTAGTTTCAGGCTTGAGTTTAGCTTTGGGTTTCTTCACGGGAGTGACAACTTTCTTGTCATTCTTCTTGAAGTTCCCCTTCCATCCCTTTGCCCTTTACTTGAAACAAGTGGTCTTGTTAACCATCAACACTTGATGCTCTTTCTACCTTCGCCGATTTCAGCATCGCGAAGAGCTCGGGAATTACTTTCGTCATCCCTTGCATATTATGGTTCATCATGAAGTTCTACTAACTTGGTGATAGTGTCTAGAGAAATTTGTCAATTACTATCTTATCTGGAAGATTAACTCCCACTTGATTCAAGCAATTGTAGTACCCAGACAATCTGAGCACATGCTCTGTGACGCCCGAAGACCGACGTCCCAGAAGATTCCAGAGATTCCACATGTTCTGGGTTCTCCCGTGTGTTTCATTTGTGATTGCTCTATTTATTATTTTGCATTGCATCATGTCATCATGCCATCATGTCATTAATCTTTTGCATCTCAACTTAATAAATCGTGTGGACCTTCGGTCCATTTAAATCGAGGGAAGTGTGACTTCTCTTTATAACATATCCTCCTAATATTTATGGAGCTATTATAAAAATATTCCATTGTTTGGAATTAACCGCAACACACTTGCATATTTTCCCCATGCCTTCTCTTTCTCTTTTCTTGCCTCTCCTATTTTTCGTGGACCGTGGACATTTTTACGAGTCCAGTAAAATTAACCTCTTGCCCAAACTCTACTCCTAACCCCCACTTTCTTTTCCTATATTTTCTTCTCTATTTTTCTTTTCTTCTTCTTTCTCTCTTTTATCAGGAGAGCCCAACAGCTGCAGGCCTCTAGGCCATCCCAGCCGCAGCTGGCCCAGGCCATCTTGACCTCCCTAAGGCCCACGGCCCAGCCACCAGGCCGCCTCGGCCTAACCTAGCCGCACCACCGACCGCTCCTCCCGTCCCCTCGCTCCTCCCTCTCCTTCCCATGCACCGCCAGGAGCGCTCGCTCCTCTCGCTCCCGACCGCTCGCCTAGCCCTCATCCCCTCGCTCGCCCGCTCCCTCTCGCTATCTCCCTCTCCCCCCGATCCCCTCGTCGGCCTCCTCCCCGATGGCCTCCTCCAGCGCCCGTCCTCGCCAGACAGCGCCGGCGCCCGCGCCTCCGTCTCCAGCGCGAGGAGCTGCGCCGTGGCCTCTTCCTCGCCTCCCGGGCCGCTGCATCGCGCCATCTCCTCCGCGCCATCCGCGCCATCGTCCGCCCAGGCCGCCGCGTCGGTCCCTTCCAGCAAGGCCCGAGCGCGCCGCGCCCCTCCTCTCCAGGCCGCACACCGGCCCCCAACCTCGATCTCCTGGCGCTCGAGCTCGCCGCCTACCGCCACCTCAAGCTCGCCTTGGCACACACGAACCCCCTGCTCTGCTCCTTCCCCTGCAGGTGGTGCTCTTCTCGACGACCCCAGCCTTTGCTTCATGTCATGAAGCGCGACGACGACCCCTGCTTTCGCCAAGACCGGCAACATTGGCAAGACCGAGACCGGCAAGTCCCGGATGCGCCCGAACGGCTACGACAAACGGCTACACGATGAGACGCCAAGTACCACGACGATGCGCCAAGTACCACTACGAACCCGAAAGAACAAGGATGCGCCAAGTTCGTCTACCGCCGCCGTGGAACCGCCAAGACGACGTGAACAACTACCGTCACCGAGACCGCAAGTACCTCTACATAAACGAGTACCACTACGTCCGTTGCGCGACAAGTACCTCTATCGATGATGTGAACGGCTACATAACGTGTACCTCTACGGAACGACTACTTCCTCTACGACCCGTGTACCACTACTTCCACTACGTTCCTCGACGATCTCGAACCGCCCCGAAATGAATGTTCCGAAGGTATAACCCCAAGACGATGCCCGTGGAAGAATGCTTGTGGTTGTATGAGATGTTTCCCTTGTGTGCACCGTGCCCGTTTCGTCCTTTGTCATGCTCCTCGGTTGCCTTGTCGCCGACTCGTGGGAACCCGGTGACGGGACCAACCCACCTTCCATCTTGTTCGACTCGCTCACGCCACCTTTCTTTTGCCCCGGACTCTAAACGAGTTACCGGAACCGAGATGTTGTCGTTGCATCATTCTCGGATCATTGCCGTGGCACCCTTTCCTTTCACCACGGTGACAATACTCCTTATCTCTTCATGTTAACTTTAATAAAATTGCATAAAACTTGATCATGTCATCCGCATCATGATAACAACATTAATATGGTTATAATGTGTGATTTGTTGTGTGCTTTAAGAATTGCTAAACATGCTCATGGGAATTTTCCGAAATTGTTGTTGTTTTTCCGGCCTCATTTAAAATGTCTAGATAGGTAGTTTGTTTTGCTTCACCTTGTTGCCATTTTAACAAACATTTAATCTTGTCTTGTAAATAAACGAGAGTCAATTAAATAATTAAATGTGGTGTTTCGTCAATATGCAACTCGTTGCATATTGAGCTCCACTTAACTTATAGTCTTGTTTGTGCACTTTGCATTGCCATGCATAATTAAACCGGACATGCATCATACTTGGATGTGCATCGTATGCCATGTTTATGCTTCTGTGTTTACCGTGTTGTTTGCTTCTTTCCGGTTGATTCTCTTGTTAGCTTCGGTTTCGTTCCGGAGTTGTGAGGATTCGCTCGACTTGTTGCTCCGTCTACTTCATGGACCCGTTCTTCTCCCTTGCGGAATCCCAGGCAAGATGATCATACCCTTGGATACCTTTACTACCATTGCCATGCTTAGTTGTCTCGATGCTATCGTTACATGTCGCGCTACCCATCTTTTATGTCAGCCTCTCCTTGTTGCCATGAAACCTCTAACCTTTGACACCTTCCTAGCAAAACCATTGTTTGGCTAAGTTACCCGCTTACTCAGCCCCTCTTATAGCGTTGTTAGTTGCAGGTGAAGATGAAGATCGTTCCAGGAGGGAACTTGTTGTTGGTATATCACAATATGTTATATATATAATTAACACACCTATATACTAGGCATGGGTGGAAGGCTTGGCCTTTTGCTCGGTGATTTGTTCCACTCATGCCACCTTAGGCGCCCATAAACCGGCATTATGTTCCTTGATTTTGCGTTCCTTACACGATGGGTATATGGGGACCCCTTGACACTTCGACTTTGAATAAAACTCCTCCAGCAAGGCCCAACATTGGTTTTATTTTGCCTCATAATAATAACTTAATTAATTAATTAAAATTGCATAGGGGGTCGCGTCCCCGGGGATTCTTTTCTACATAGTAGGGGGGGCAGTGCTGATGGTGTTGGTCCCAAACGGGGAGCCTGCGGGGCCACCACGGGGAAACTCGAGGTTTGGTTTTACTCGTAGCTTCGCCCACCCGGTCGTGGCCTGAGACGAGATACGCGCGGCTACTATCAGGGTGTCGACACACCGGGAGGTCTTGCTGGACTTGTTTTACCATTGTCGAAATGTCTTGTGCACCGGGAAGCCAAGCCTGATCGGATTTCCCTAAGATAAGGGGTCATGATATTATATTTATCACTTCAGCTAATAGTGAGAGCTTGTGATGGGCTAAGTTGGGACACCCCTGCAGGGTTATGATCTTTCGAAAGCCGTGCCCGCGGTTATGTGGCAGATTGGAATTTGTTAATGTCCGGTTGTAGAAAACTTGACAGAGGATCCGAGTAAAACACACAATTGTGTGAGTAACCGTGACTGTCTCTTTTCACTTTGAGAAGAGAACACGGTGGTGTTATGTTTGACTCGTATGTAGATCAGGATCTTTAGCGATCACTTCTAGTTGCGACCGTTTGCGTAGATGCTCATCTTACTCTTGTACTCGTAAGTTAGCCACCATATTATGCTTAGCCGCTGCTGCAACCTCACCACTTTACCTCCTCCTACCCATAAAGCTTTGCTAGTCTTGATACCCATGATTATGGGATTGCTGAGTCATCGTGGCTCACAGATACTACAACACCAGATGCAGGTTCTGCCGAGAATGATGCAGGAGTTGGTTCAAGTACTTCACTGGGAGCTCGATGAAGAGAGTGGTCGTATGCTTGTGACATTTTCGACGATCAGTAGTGGTTTCTACTAGGGGCGATTCGGACCTGTGGCTTTATGTTTTGGTATCTTTCTTTTGGATCTTCACCCATAGTCGGGTTGTGATGTTTTGAATGATGTTTTGCTTATGTAATGTATTGTGTGAAGTGGCGAGTGTAAGCCAACTATCTCCTTTTGCAATTTAATCCCTCTTTTACATGAGTCGTGCAAAGATACCAAACTTGAGATCATTCCAGAATGGGCTTATACCTTTAAGTCGTGCCTCGACACGTAGGAGGTATAGTCCCATCCTGGGCATTACAAGTTGGTATTCAGAGCCTTCTCCGACCTAGAAGCCCCCACTGATTGATCGAATCGTTGACGGTTGAGTCTAGGCACACACTTGAAAATGTTTTGAGTCCAATATATATATCGGAGAGTAGGATTTCTTTTGCTCCTCATCCCTTTTCACTCTGGTGAGGACTCCTGACGATTAATTTTGTCTCTTCTACTCTAGAAAATTCACCAATTTTTTTTTAGGATCACGCGAGTATTGTTTGGATTGTTTCGATGTCTTTGTGACGAGAACATTGTTCTCGATGCCTCCTGTCATTTAGGGGTTGTGGCAGTGTCCCGGGGAGTTGAGCTCCAAGGTGTTGTCGTCGCAAATATATCGCATCAGTTCTAGAATACTTAAGACGGCCGACATCGAAAACTCTCCTATGCGGTTAGTGGCAAGATAACCACGACATCACCCAGTACTGGGGAGGTAGTTCGGGAGTATTGCCATAGCTTGTATAGTAGATGCGTTTCGAAGGTCCGAGGTAAACGGTTTTCGGAAATAACTGGTTATGTGTTGAAGGATGGATACAGCTGGATGTAGGATTAGAGTTGAGTGTGCGGTGCTTCCCCTGTATCCCCAACACCTATTTGCATAACTGGAAACTTTCAGAAATTAATAGGTGGGTTCATCTAGTAGTTCTAGGCATTCTTCCAACGTGTACATGATATGAAGTTCGGGATTCTACATTGAGTGAAGTAGTTTTGTGGGCTTGTTCCGATCGGGAGTTGCATCTTAAAGGGTCCTTGGCTATGCTGATCCGGGGATTGCAAAACCCTTTTGTAACACGTTCCATGAGCTTTCAGCACGAAGATGTCGAACGAAGCTTCTATCTTGTATTTGTTCTATCTGCTCCTTGTTGTTTTTTATTTATTTACCCTTTTGTTCTCCAAGTGGCTTCTCGTCAAGTTGATGTACCTACGGAATTCATTCCTTTAATTCTCTGTTCGAATGATATTGTGAAGATCATGCTGCAACATATCTATCCTTTGTTTTGTCTTGTTTCTGGTATTCGAGTTGCTTTGATGTCAAATGTTGATTCCATACCTTCCTAATCGGCGTTCTCATATTTCTATGGGAGTGCTAGTCCTTCTTGACCATCGAGATTTTCATGTTAATCCTTTTCAACCGGTGTGCCTTCTCTTCAAGTTATTCCATATGGACGACGTTGAGAGATCTGACGATTTGTCTGTTTCATTCATCCCAAGTCGTCTTGTTTTTCCCCACCCTCCCACCCCTTTTCTTTATGGAGCTGGCATTCTTAATGAAGTATCCATTTTATTCATGCGATGTTTCTTCATTCTTTTCCTTCAATGTTCTTATCCGGTGATTTATCATGAAGATGCTCAAGAGCTTCAAGTTCATCATTCTTTTGTTCTCAAATTCTGCCGGTGGATGTAATTCAAGTTTCGGTGTTGATCTTATCCTTTTCCTCTTTTCACAATGCTTTATTATTCCGGTGCACCAATTAATCATTCTCCTCTTGCTATTCACATCTGGAGTGCTGAAGATTCGTGTTTCAATTCTTAATCCGTTCAACCTATTTGAGGATTGTCATCTTATTCAAGCCATTTAATTTAAATGGTGCAATATCTCTTAAGCAATCTTTTCCAACGGTGATTTCTTTGAGTGGGCCCTAACCCACAGGTCTTTTTCCAGGATCTTACCTAACTCTTCTATTTTTTCGGAGTTATACTCAAATTCTTTTCAAAGTGCGACGTAAGTATGAATCCCATCAGTCACAGTCCTTCTTCGGGACCGCTTTCAAATTCTTATTCATCATTGGTTCAACCTTTTTAATTCTTCATTCCGGAGTTCTCAACAATTCTTATGGCATTTCTCGTCTTCATTCTCAACATTTGAAGACCGAAGAAGTGTTTCTCTTAAATCTTGGCCCGTCTTCTTGAAGATTCGTGGTTCTAGCTTCATGCCATCCTCATTATTGTTCCGATTGTGAGGAATTCTTTTATGCCATCCGAAGAATTTCATGAATTCTTTTCTTGTGATCCTCCGAAGGCCGTCATTTCAGAAGATTTCTTCGTTCTCAGTTTTCAACTTTGTCCTCCAAATATTCTTAATTGATGCCCCTTCGTTCGTCTCCATATTCTTCCCGATGATTCATTCTTCTATATTCACTCTATTTCAATTCCTTACGGTGGATTATTCTTTGTCATCTCTCCATTTCAATTTGTACGGTGGTTCGTTAAACATTCTTTCTGTGTTATCATATCAATTCATCTGTTCTTTTCATAATCCTACCGGTGGTTCGTTGAAGAATTATCCAAGGTTGTACTAGATCTCTCTTTAATTCTTCCCAACGAGAATAAGTAGGATGCCAAATCCTTTGGTTGTCATCAATTTAAATTGGTGAAGGATATGCATGACATAATTCTTATTCTTATTCCTTCAAGGTGATTAATCCCTTCGGAGCTTGTTCATCATATCATGTTCTCGGTCCTAAGTTGTTCATCTTGTTTTCCGGAGCTCCAAGTTATTTCAATTATATCATTTCAAACCTCCATCTAATTCATCGCAGGCCTTGACTCTTATTCTTTTCATCTTTCACTTCTCATGCTTTCATTACCGGAGTTCTCATGGTGGTTCATCATGTTTTAATTCATCCTCGAAGTCTTCATCAAGATTCTTGTTGGAGCTCAAGCATTCTTCATCATGCTTTCCAAGTGCAATTCTTGCTCCCTTATCCGTTGAGGTGGTGTTATGTCATTTTTGACAATTTTCATTCATGTTTCATGATTCACAAGTTATCAAGAATGAGATATTTAAAACCATCATTTTCTTTGTTCAGGAGATCTTTCAACCCTTCAATTTATTCATTGGAGTTATCTTGGGTTGTATTTCACCTAAAGCTTTCCCTAAGAATTGTTGCTATTATGGTGCTTATAAATGACCCATGTTCTTCATTTATCATTCCGGTGAAATAAGTTTTTCGTCTCCTTGTTGATCTCAATCCAATCAAATATTTCCGTTAGTGGCTGGTTGTCACCTCTTAATTTTGAGATGTTTTCCATAAGCCCACATCAAGCTTATTCTTTTCGTTGTTGACTTTCCAACAACTCTACTCAATCCATCTTTGCTTTTCCAATTCATTTGTGGAGAAGTATCATATTTTCTCCGTTCATTTCTTTCATGGAGTTATATGCTATTCTTTCTTTCCGGAGGCTTTGTGATGTTGCTCTCTCCAAACCATCATAGCGTTTTATCGAGATCATGTTCTTTCCTTGTTTATCTATTTATCCGGAGTGTTATGTCCTCTTTTCAAGTTCTCTCATCTTTTCATGTTTTGCCTCTCTTTTTAATCGGGGTGCTGTCTGAAGGATGTCTGAATCTTTCTTACCCCTTGTGTCATTCTTTCAATTGTTTCAGAGGCTGTGTGTTGTTGTTTTCATCAAGTATCACTCCATCTCCTCAAGTTCTTGTTCAATTCCTTCCATTTTCAGACGGAGTGCTGTCCAAATTCTGTCATTCTTATTCCTTGGCTATACCGTTGCGGTTTCTTATTCTTTTGATTCGTAAGCTCTTGTTTCATGTCTTTCAACCTACAAGGTTCTTATAATGCTACTTGTTCCTCTTTTCTAACGGAGTTTTCATATTCGTTCATCTCCGTTGCATTCTTTCTTTCAAGATTGCTCAACCTCTCAGGTTCGTGGTTTCACTCGTCTGTCAAAGAAGCAACTTTGTTTTACCTCTTCCTTTTCCATTTTTTATCCGGTGCCATCTCTAGGATCTCGGGTCTAGATCCTCTGTTAGTGTGGGAGTGTTGTGACGCCCGAAGACCGACGTCCCAGAAGATTCCAGAGATTACAGATGTTCCGGGTCCTCCCGTGTGTTTCATTTGTGATTGCTCTATTTATTATTTTGCATTGCATCATGTCATCATGCCATCATGTCATTAATCTTTTGCATCTCAACTTAATAAATCGTGTGGACCTTCGGTCCATTTAAATCGAGGGAAGTGTGACTTCTCTTTATAACATATCCTCCTAATATTTATGGAGCTATTATAAAAATATTCCATTGTTTGGAATTAACCGCAACACACTTGCATATTTACCCCATGCCTTCTCTTTCTCTTTTCTTGCCTCTCCTATTTTTCGTGGACCGTGGACATTTTTACGAGTCCCGTAAAATTAACCTCTTGCCCAAACTCTACTCCTAACCCCCTCTTTCTTTTCCTTTATTTTCTTCTCTATTTTTCTTTTCTTCTTCTTTCTCTCTTTTATCAGGAGAGCCCTGCAGCTGCAGGCCTCTAGGCCATCCCAGCCGCAGCTGGCCCAGGCCATCTTGACCTCCCTAAGGCCCACGGCCCAGCCACCAGGCCGCCTCGGCCTAACCTAGCCGCACCACCGACCGCTCCTCCCGTCCCCTCGCTCCTCCCTCTCCTTCCCGTGCGCCGCCAGGAGCGCTCGCTCCTCTCGCTCCCGACCGCTCGCCTAGCCCTCATCCCCTCGCTCGCCCGCTCCCTCTCGCTATCTCCCTCTCCCCCCGATCCCCTCGTCGGCCTCCTCCCCGATGGCCTCCTCCAGCGCCCGTCCTCGCCAGACAGCGCCGGCGCCCGCGCCTCCGTCTCCAGCGCGAGGAGCTGTGCCGTGGCCTCTTCCTCGCCTCCCGGGCCGCTGCATCGCGCCATCTCCTCCGCGCCATCCGCGCCATCGTCCGCCCAGGCCGCCGCGTCGGTCCCTTCCAGCAAGGCCCGAGCGCGCCACGCCCCTCCTCTCCAGGCTGCACACCGGCCCCCAACCTCGATCTCCTGGCGCTCGAGCTCGCCGCCTACCGCCACCTCAAGCTCGCTTTGGCACACACGAACCCCCCTGCTCTGCTCCTTCCCCTGCAGGCGGTGCTCTTCTCGACGACCCCAGCCTCTGCTTCATGTCATGAACCGCGACGATGACCCCTGGTTTCGCCAAGACCGGCAAGATTGACAAGACCGAGACCGGCAAGTCCCGGATGCGCTCGAACGGCTACGACAAACGGCTACACGATGAGATGCCAAATACCACGACGATGCGCCAAGTACCACTACGAACCCGAAAGAACAAGGATGCGCCAAGTTCGTCTACCGCCGCCATGGAACCGCCAAGACGACGTGAACAACTACCGTCGCCGAGACCGCAAGTACCTCTACATAAACGAGTACCACTACGTCCGTTGTGCGACAAGTACCTCTACCGATGACGTGAACGGCTACATAACGTGTACCTCTATGGAACGACTACTTCCTCTACGACCCGTGTACCACTACTTCCACTACGTTCCTCGACGATCTAGAACCGCCCCGAAACGAATGTTCCGAAGGTATAACCCCGAGACGATGCCCGTGGAAGAATGCTTGTGGTTGTATGAGATGTTTCCCTGTGTGCACCGTGCCTGTTTCGTCCTTTGTCATGCTCCTCGGTTGCCTCGTCGCCGACTCGTGGGAACCCGGTGACGGGACCAACCCACCTTCCATCTTGTTCGACTCGCTCACGCCACCTTTCTTTTGCCCCGGACTCTCAACGAGTTACCGGAACCGAGATGTTGTCGTTGCATCATTCTCGGATCGTTGCCGTGGCACCCTTTCCTTTCACCACGGTGACAATACTCCTTATCTCTTCATGTTAACTTTAATAAAATTGCATAAAACTTGATCATGTCATCCGCATCATGATAACAACATTAATATGGTTATAATGTGTGATTTGTTGTGCTCTTTAAGAATTGCTAAACATGCTCATGGGGATTTTCCGGAATTGTTGTTGTTTTTCCGGCCTCATTTAAAATGTCTAGATAGGTAGTTTGTTTTGCTTCACCTTGTTGCCATGTTAACAAACATTTAATCTTGTCTTGTAAATAAACGAGAGTCAATTAAATAATTAAATGTGGTGTTTCGTCAATATGCAACTCATTGCATATTGAGCTCCACTTAACTTATAGTCTTGTTTGTGCACTTTGCATTGCCATGCATAATTAAACCGGACATGCATCATACTTGGATGTGCATCGTATGCCATGTTTATGCTTCTGTGTTTACCGTGTTGTTTGCTTCTTTCCGGTTGCTTCTCTTGTTAGCTTCGGTTTCATTCCGGAGTTGTGAGGATTCGCTCGACTTGTTGCTCCGTCTACTTCATGGACTCGTTCTTCTCCCTTGCGGAATCCCAGGAAAGATGATCATACCCTTGGATACCTTTACTACCATAGCCATGCTTAGTTGTCTCGATGCTATCGTTACATGTCGCGCTACCCTTCTTTTATGTCAGCCTCTCCTTGTTGCCATGAAACCTCTAACCTTTGACACCTTCCTAGCAAAACCATTGTTTGGCTAAGTTACCCGCTTGCTCAGCCCCTCTTATAGCGTTGTTAGTTGCAGGTGAAGATGAAGATCGTTCCAGGAGGGAACTTGTTGTTGGTATATCACAATATGTTATATATATAATTAACACACCTATATACTGGGCATGGGTGGAAGGCTTGGCCTTTTGCTCAGTGATTTGTTCCACTCATGCCACCTTAGGCGCCGATAAACCGGCATTATGTTCCTTGATTTTGCGTTCCTTACACGATGGGTATATGGGGACCCCTTGACACTTCGACTTTGAATAAAACTCCTCCAGCAAGGCCCAACATTGGTTTTATTTTGCCTCATATTAATAACTTAATTAATTAATTAAAATTGCATAGGGGGTCGCGTCCCCGGGGATTCTTTTCTACATAGCAGGGGGGCAAGTGCTGATGGTGTTGGTCCCAAACGGGGAGCCTGCGGGGCCACCACGGGGAAACTCAAGGTTTGGTTTTACTTGTAGCTTCGCCCATCCGGTCGTGGCCTGAGACAAGATACGCGCGGCTACTATCAGGGTGTCGACACACCGGGAGGTCTTGCTGGACTTGTTTTACCATTGTCAAAATGTCTTGTGCACCGGGAAGCCGAGCCTGATCGGATTTCCCTAAGATAAGGGGTGATGATATTATATTTATCACTTCAGCTAATCGTGAGAGCTTGTGATGGGCTAAGTTGGGACACCCCTGCAGGGTTATGATCTTTCGAAAGCCGTGCCCGCGGTTATGTGGCAGATTGGAATTTGTTAATGTCCGGTTGTAGAAAACTTGACAGAGGATCCGAGTAAAACACACAACTATGTGAGTAATCGTGACTGTCTCTTTTCACTTTGAGAAGAGAACACGGTGGGGTTATGTTTGACTCATATGTAGATCGGGATCTTTAGCGATCACTTCTAGTTGCGACCGTTTGCGTAGATGCTCATCTTACTCTTGTACTCGTAAGTTAGCCACCATATTATGCTTAGCCGCTGCTGCAACCTCACCACTTTACCTCCTCCCACCCATAAAGCTTTGCTAGTCTTGATACCCATGGTTATGGGATTGCTGAGTCCTCGTGGCTCACAGATACTACAACACCAGATGCAGGTTTAGCCGAGAATGATGCAGGAACTGGTTCAAGAACTTCACTGGGAGCTCGATGAAGAGAGTGGCCGTATGCTTGTGACATTTTCGACGATCAGTAGTGGTTTCTACTAGGGGCGATTCGGACCTGTGGCTTTATGTTTTGGTATCTATCTTTTGGATCTGCACCCGTAGTCGGGTTGTGATGTTTTGAATGATGTTTTGCTTATGTAATGTATTGTGTGAAGTGGCGAGTGTAAGCCAACTATCTCCTTTTGCAATTTAATCCCTCTTTTACATGAGTCGTGCAAAGATACCAAACTTGAGATCATTCCAAAATGGGCTTATACCTTTAAGTCGTGCCTCGGCACGTAGGAGGTATAGTCCCATCCTGGGCATTACATGCTAACTGGTTGAGCTATTCTCCTCCATCTTGTAGGCAAAGTACTGTCAGAGGTCTTATACCTCTCGACACGGGCATGAGTGTGAAATACTAATTTCAACTCTTGGAACATCTCATATGCTCTATGGCATTCAAAACGTTTTTTGAATTCTCGGTTATAAGCCGTAAAGCAAGGTGCACTAAACTATCAAGTAGTCATCATACCGAGCTTTTGTCAAAACGTTCATAACGTTTGCATCTGCTCCTGCAATAGGTGTGTCACCTAGCGGTGCATCAAGGACATAATACTTCTGTGCAGCAATGAGGATAATCCTCAGATCACGGACCTAGTCCGCATCATTGCTACTAACATCTTTCAACTTAGTTTTCTCTAGTAACATATCAAAAACATAGGGGAGCTATAACGCGAGCTATTGATCTACAACATAGATATGCTAATACTACCAGGACTAAGTTCATGATAAATTAAAGTTCAATTAATCATATTACTTAAAGAACTCCCACTTAGATAGACATCCCTCCGGTCATCTAAATGATCACGTGATCCAAATCAACTAAACCATGTCCGATCATCATGTGAGATGGAGTAGTTTCAATGGTGAACATCTTATGTTGATCATATCTACTATATGATTCAGGCTCGACCTTTCGATCTCCAGTGTTCCGAGGCCATATCTGCATATGCTAGGCTCGTCAAGTTTAACCCTAGTATTCTGCGTGTGCAAAACTAGCTTACACCCGTTGTATTTGAACGTAGAGCTTATCACACCCGATCATCACGTGGTGTCTCGGCACGACGAACTTTCGCAACGGTGCATATTCGGGGAGAACACTTATACCTTGAAATTTTGTAAGGGATCATCTTATAATGCTACCGCCGTACTAAGCAAAATAAGAAGCATAATAAGATAAACATCACATGCAATCAAAATATGTGACATGATATGGCCATCATCATCTTGTGCTTTTGATCTCCATCTCCAAAGCACCGTCATGATCACCTTCGTCACTGGCGCGACACCTTGATCTCCATCGTAGCATCGTTGTCGTCTCGCCAACTATTGCTTCTACGACTATCGCTACCGCTTAGTGATAAAGTAAAGCAATTACATGGCGATTACATTTCATACAATAAAGCGACAACCATATGGCTCCTGCCAGTTGCCGATAACATTACAAAACATGATCATCTCATACAAAACCGTATAACTCATCATGTCTTGACCATATCACATCACAACATGCCCTGCAAAAACAAGTTAGACGTCCTCTACTTTGTTGTTGCAAGTTTTACGTGGTTGCTACGGGCTTAGCAAGAACCGTTCTTACCTACGCATACAAAAACCACAACGATGTTTCGTTAAGTATGTGCTGTTTTAACCTTCACAAGGACCGGGCGTAGTCACACTTGATTCAGCTAAAGTGAGAGAGACAGACACCCGCCAGTCACCTTTAAGCAACGAGTGCTTATAACGGTGAAACCAATCTCGCGTAAGCGTATGCGTAATGTCGGTCCGGGCCGCTTCATCTCACAATACCACTGAAGCAAAGTATGACATGCTGGTAAGCAGTATGACTAGTATCGTCCTCAACTCACTTGTGTTCTACTCGTGCATATCATCTATGCATAGACCTGGCTCTGATACCACCTCGTAGACCGGGAGCAGAAGCGTCAAGTGACGCGGTTTATGTAGTCGAACTTCTTCGCGATCCAACCAATCAAGCACCGAACGTACGGCACCTCCGCGTTCAGCACACGTTCAGCTTGATAACGTCCCACGAGCTCTTGATCCAGTTGAGCTTCACGGGAGAGTTTCGTCAGCACGACAGCGTGGTGACGGATATGATGAAGTTACTGGCGCAGGGCTTCGCCTAAGCACTGCGACATTATGACCGAGGTGTGCTCCTGTGGAGGGGGGCACGGCACACGGCTAAAATAATTCAACTTGTGTGTCTTTGGGTGCCCCCCTGCCACCGTATATAAAGGAGCAAGGGGGAGGCCGGACGGTCCCTTGTGGCGCGCCTAGGAGGAGCAATCCTACTAGGAATAGGATTGCAATCCTATTCCTAGTAGGAACTACCAAAAGGGAGAAGGGGGAAAGGAAGGAGAGGGAGAAGAAGAAGGAAAGGGGCGCCGCCCCCCCGCCCCCCCCCC